>CM075658.1:35321595-36574929 GCA_037954105.1 Canavalia gladiata | reverse complement strand
TTGATCAGTAACAAATTTAAAATAATTAATGTTAAACTAATTCTAAAGGACAGTTCCTTACATTTACATTTAATTTGGAAAATAGAAATTACATGTGAATGGACCAAATTATCCTCAAGCGGGAATTTAATTCTCGCATGCCCTAAAGTCGCCGAATTTCATCTAAGGGCTAAGAAGATTCATTTGCTTAATTATCAACCTTCTAAACACTTTATAAAATTCTCTTAACTCACCAGAACTCTAATTTCTCTCAAAACACCAACATCTACACTAAACGTGAACTTTCATATTTGAAGTTTAAGTCATAATAAATCAAATCAACCAAGCCTCACCACTTTCAGTAGGAGTTTTTAATGGACTACCAAAGGAGGAGGGAACCAACTTCAAAGATCCACCAAACCTTCATAAAAGTCTTCAACAAATAGGATCTTTGCCATACATTTTTTTAAGCTTTTAATTATGTGTTTATAACTTGTTTTTCTTCTCTTTTTGGTGGATCTCTCTCTAAGATCTATCGATCACACTTTCTTGAGTTTGATGGAGTCTAAAACTGTCCTTGATGGTTAAAAATGAGCATAATTAATTTTTTAGTAATTTTTGAAAGTTAAAAAGCAAATTTGATGGATTAAAGTGTTTCTTGTAACCTTTTAAGCAATTTAATCGGTAAAAATTTCTTAAAAATGATTTCTTTGAAGTTTGGGAAGATTTGAAAGTTTTTATGAAAAGTTTTAAGATACTTAAAGTAAGGGATGGATCGATCTTGGAGTAGATTTAATAGATCTACACTTAGTTATTTTAAAAAATGCTTTCTTTATGATCTTTATGTTCAATGTTGTAAGCTTGTTTATGTATTCTATTAAAAACTTTAATATTAAACTTGGAATTTGATAAAATTTTAGATTTGCATCCAAATGATAAATATCCTAAAAAAACTAAAAAGGTTAAGTCACAAAAGTTCCAAACTTAACTTGAAACTTGTACCTTAAAACTAGTAAGAGAAAATGTGAACTTACTAATCTAAAGTTGAATAAGACATTTAAGACCCTCCATGACTATGATCAAAGCTATAGAGAAAATTTTTGATGGACCCAAAGACATGTGATGTACCAAGTGATAAATTCATGACTCAAATGTTAAGTGGGAAGAAATTGAGAAGAAGACCCTTGTTTGGACATATAGTGGTTTCCGTCACTTCCCACTAAATTAAGGAAACCGGAGTTTAAAATTTTGGTTAAGGTGTAAAGATAAGCCTAACCATATATAATAAAGGAATTATGAGTTTGAAGAAGATTTGGTAATGGGTTGGGTATCCATTCAACCATTCTTGGGTAAATTGATGAAAGTAAGTTAAACTCTTGTTAACACTTAAAAATGAATCGAAATATGCATAAGGTGGTGATTAGAAATCAATTATAGAGTTGTGGGAGTGAGATAGACTATTCGACCATGAACAAGGAGGAAAAGTCCTAAAAATCTCTAAGTTGGTGTGGATTAATAGCTTAAGTTCTAACTAGTGTAAATCACCTTCTAAGGTAAGAAGAGAATGAACCATAATGCTTTAGAACCTTAGGAAGTGGATTCGGCCACCTATAGAATAATTAGGTAAAGTAGATTAATTTGGATGCTTAAAAACATTTAAATAAGACATGAGTAAGAATTTTTGAATCCATAAGTAAGGAGGTAACCAAGTAGGTTAATTAGTGGTTCAAGTTTGATTAGCAAAGTTATTAGTCAAAAAGCATAAAACTTTCAACACTTAAACTTAAAATAAGAAAGTTGTGCATAAAACATCCAAATTGATGAACGCAAAGACTAAATAACTAAAGATACCATTCAACCAACTAATTTAAGATTCTAAAATTTCATAATCTTACATTAAAAATATTAAGAGAAACTTAATTTTTGAAAAAGGGAAGGTTGATAGGTAATGTAGAAGGATGAGTGGATGAAGTTCTTATGAGAGATTTATCATAAAGCTTATGACATAAAGTAAGATGGACAAGTTCTTGAAGAAAGGTTGCATTTTGTCCAAGAAATCTACATTGCACATAATTAAGAAATCTTGATTGTTGGTTTCTAATTAGAATAATTATGCCAACTTGTTATGTTTCCCTATGAGTATAAAAATATGAATGTAATTGTATGAATAATACTTTTGATTGTTTAGAGAGTGATGTGTTATATGATACTCATGTGTGGAAGATAATTGTGAAGGTAGTTTGGATTAGAGACTATATATGCACGCCATATTGGTTAGATTGTTTGAGCATGCATGTTATCTAGAAGCTTTAAAAAGAAACCTAATTAACTAAGAAATCATTAAAGAAAGAAATTATGTGAAAAGTTAATAATACTTTTAATGTTCATTTTTAGTATGTTACATTATGCTTGGAAGGTTCCTTCTTTATTCAATTGTATGCACCGTAAAGAACTCACAAAACCAAGTCATATTTGTTAGTGCTCTCCAAGTTTGCTCTTCATTGTGTCATGGAATACCATGATAGGAGGTTATTTGTAGTTTTCTTGTAAGAAGATTCATGAATTTTGGTATTGTATGAAATTTGATAACTTTAGATTTTCCAGCATCCTCACTGGATTAGTTTCTCTGTAGGATGGGTTTATTGATGAAAGTTGGAAATACTTTTCCTCCATGACCAAAGATCATGGAATCTTTCTTGAAGAGGATTATTACGCTTATATGGTGAATATCCTTGGTTAGGCTATACTTATTAAAGAGGTGAAGAGAGGTGTTGACAATAGAGAAAGAGATAGAAAGCATTGTTGGTGATGGAGGAATAGGCGGAGAAAGATGTTGGTGACAGGAAAAGTAAATAGTGTTATAGGTGGCTTCTACATTTTATGGTAGTTAAGTATTTATAGTTGTTCCTTCTTACTTCTACCAAGTGGTTAAGTATAGATCATAACTTTTGTTTGAATAATTCAGCTTCTCTTATATTTTAAAGATTTCATGTATTTTTTTTTTACTTTAATATATTGTTCATTCCAAATTAAAAATGTTATAAATACTTTCAATCTTTTGAGGAATATTAGAGATAGAATTACTTAGTATTAGTTAAAATATTTAAAAATTTGTTTAGTATCATTGATTATATAAGTCACAATAATATCTTGTAATTGTCGCAGCCATAATTACAACGAGACGACGAACTCACTAAACATTTGAAAAAGAATTTTAATTGATTATGGAGTCGCCACCAAAATTTATTATTAAAGGGAAAATATTTGGAAAAACCCTAACTTAAGGAAGAATCTAGGTTTGGGAGTCGGTTACGAGTAGGGAAGGTGTTAAGCACCCTACTCGCCCGTTCCAAAGAACGGTACCCTTAAGCTGAGTGTGTGATTTTGATATTTTTTAAAATTGTTCGATCCCATTAGTTTAGAATAGAAATAAATAGGTTGGTGGGAAATAGCTTGACACGACTTCATCCTGCTCCTACGTATTCCTTGGTGCAATGAGAAACTCAAGGCTACATAGTTCTGGTTTTAAGAGACTTGATCTCTCAGATGATGAAAGGATGATTTTAGGTAAAAATTGATTTTTTGATGAAGTTAATTGTAAATAATGATTTTTAAAAATTATGTGCTTGCAAAATCCAAACCGTCGTAAGCCGCGTATGAATCTGCACGAATTAAAACACGGAACAACAGAGAAGGCTGCATGTTCATATTAAAATCTGTTTGCACAAATTTTAGAAAATTAAAACAGACATTTTGGAAACAGACATTTTTACAGAGTTAGTAAACAGTGATTTTCTAAAATTGTGTGCTTGCGAAATCCACACCGTCGTAAGCCGCATATGAATCTGCACAAATTAAAACACGGAACAGCAGAGAAGGCTGCCTGTTCGTATTAAAATCCTTTTGCACAAATTTTAGAAAATTAAAACAGACATTCTGAAAACAAATGTTTTTACAGAGTTAGTAAACAGTGATTTTCTAAAATTGTGTGCTTGCGAAACCCAAACCGTCGTAAGTCACATATGGATTCGCACCAAAGCAAACACGGAACAGCAGAGAAGGCTGCCTATTTGTATTAAAATCAGTTTGCACAAATTTTAGAAAATTAAAACAGACATTTTTCAAACAGATGTTTTAATAGTGAAGTTGATAAACAATGATTTTCTAAAATTGCATGTTTGCAAAATCCAAACCGTCGTAAGCCGCGTTTGGATTCGCATGAATTAAAACACGGAATAGCAGACAAGGCTGCCTGTTTGTGTTAGAATCCATGGCATGAATTTTAGAAAATAAAAAAACAGACATTCTTGATGAAATTTATAAAAACAGAATTTAGAATTGTATTTCTAAAAGGAAAAAAATGAGTTATATTCTCAAAGGAGAAATTGACAATTGGGCTTGACCTAAGAAATGAAGAATTAAAAAGAGGAAATGAGGATTCGAATAAATGGAATTAGGCTTGACCCAAAATCACAAAAATTTAATTTTAAATAAAATTGGGTTTGACCCAAGTTGAAAGAAATTGGATTTTTGATTTCACAATTTAAAATAATTGGGCTTGACCCAAAATAAAAGAGAAGAGAATGATTTAAAAAGACAAGAATTGGGCTTGACCCAAATTGAAGAAAATTGAATTTTGATTTTAAAATTAAAACGATTGGGCTTGACCCAAAATAACAATGATTTAAAATTAAGGGAAGGAATTTGTTTTGGCTAAAAAAAATTATTTATTATGTGCCCCATTAACAATTTTGCTTCTTGCCATTTGCTGATGTGGCCCAACGATATGGCCCAAGTAATGCAGTGGAACCCCAATTAGAATCCTAATATTTTGGCCTAATTATTACAATTAGAATCCTAATATTTTGACCCAATTATTACTAAGTTGCACTCGTTTTAATTCTGGCCTATTAACATCTAAGGAGGCACCCAAGGCATTTGGCATACTCACCGTAGTTCATGGAGGATGATTGGACTTGAATTAAGGTCCCAGTGACCCGTTGGCCTGCTAGAAAAATAAACAAATTTTGGGGTAGAAAGGGTTTAGGCGGGAATCGAATCCCAAACCTGGTAGTGGCGTGCAATGCACTAACCACCGAGCCACGCTCCTGACTGAAATTCAATACTCATCATTTTAATTAAACCCTGAAAGGATAGCATGAGCCAAAACGTGAACGTGCATGAAATCTCGTTCTGCATGCGCTGCCCACCAACCATTGAGCCCATGACGAGACCACGTGGGAACATATCAATTAGACTTGAAATAATGCAATTCCATCTAATAGCTTAGCAGATTCAAATATGGAAGTGCTTTTTCCTTTGACATACCTTTCAAACATCTTTTTTGCATGGAGCCTCACGCCATGTTGAGGTCGATCTGCAGGGGGTTCCTCCTGAAGGATGAGGTGATTGGTTCATTCAAGGCAATAGCAAGGCGTCTCTCATAACTGTACGACGTTCTTCTGCTTGCTACTAATCTTGACTATTCATGACCTTGGCCAAGCGATCATTCCTTCATCTTTTTAGAACCATGAACCAGGCTTCTGCACTAGTTGATGATGCTTGTTTAAGGAATGCAAGTTTACACATCAAGACCGAATACTAAATCTGGTGGTCTCTTAATTAGCATGCACCCAAAGGACCATATGTTCAATGGGGTATCACTATGGCCCATAACTAATTTTGTTGAAAGATAATTTAGTGTGCAACTCTATATCTGATCTTCTGCGGTTGAAACTAACCAGAGTCAACATGAGATGATCTTGTTTGCTAGCTCATATATTCACATGATCCTGCTACCTTTATTATCACAGTGACAGTTTCGTTATGTGCATGGATCGGGTCCTAGAATTCTACGTTTGAGGCTGTGTGCAAAGGCTCATTTTATCCTGACTTGGGGTAATAAGCATGAGAGATAGCAGGAAAATGGCCAAGATTTCCACTATGCTTAGCCTTTTCAACTCAATCAGAAGTCGAATCTACCCTGTCTATGGTACCGAATCATCACAATGCATGGCATAAGAAGAAATAGTCGCTGTTATTGGTTGGGCAGTGGTATTAAAGCACCCGAGTAGGCCCTGAGTATTTGATTTTTCCACCTTATTATGGACCAGAAGGGTGCAACATTTCACTTGGCACTTTGGTTGATCGAACAGGTTCTCATGCGTATGTAAAAACCAGACCTTGAGCTTTGCATTGAGGTATTAATGACTAATATAGCTTCACTATTCAGGTTTTGCCTTAAAAGACCGGGGATACTCAAGTCTTAGACACCATATCAGTTTTAGTAAATCGTGCAAAAATGGTATGCCAGATCAGACTAATGGAGCTTCTGCCCAACAAGTCAGTTTTACTTTGAATCACAGGAGGTAGCAGAAACTTCAAGATCAATTAATTGGACTCACATTTACTCGTGATTTTCTCAGATTCTATGTCATGAATGAAGCACAACCGATTTAGAATCGATCAAACAAACAAGTGCTTAATGAAATAGTTTGTATTCATTATTGGTATAACAAAACAGGAAATCAAATGCAATCAGCAAAATAAGCCATCAATCTGTTTTTGCACGTCTATAATGATTCTGCCAAGCATTTGGCCACAGGACCTAGATATGAATAGGTCAATGCTCCTAGCCCATCCGTATTTGATCTCTAATCTGTACTCAATTCAGAAATTACATTTCCTACCTTGTTCCTTGATGCGATAGCTGAAATCAGTGTTTGGTTTAGGCAAAACAAAATCGCAATAGATTTCTTGAGACTAAATATTACTACGACCTTACTATTGAGCAAAGAGACTATGACTCTGGATCTAGTGTGACATGACAGATTTGATATGGCCATATGAACTAGAGCAAACGAACCGTGAACATAATCATTTTAATTCAAGTTTTCAATTGTATCTACAAAAGATGTAATTATCTTCTTATTTGATCATACTACAGCAACTGTACACAATGCATGAACAAATTACTGAAGCACAGTGCAATAAATCATTCAAGCACTATGGCAGATATATTCTAGTTCTTGATTTCTTGAATCAAAGGAGAATGAAACATGCATTCAGAGTATTGCAAATCAATCGAGAGGGAAGCGAATGTGAGAAGTCTCACCTGATTGACGTAGAAACCGAAAACTTGGAGATCTTTTCCTTCTTCTATGGTGGAGTGAACGTAGGTTTGTGCTCCAGATCTCTGAAGGCCAACACCTTTCCTTCTCTGAGCAAAAATGAAATCTGCCTCGATCAACAGAAAGAACAGGGAAAACTCCAAAAAATCCCAGAGCCCCCTAGAGTTCAGAGCTCCTTTTTCTAGTTCGTGGGCTCACTCACTCACTACCGAATCCTCCAACAACTTTTAACTAACTTTTTCTCTTGTTCCTTCCCTGTTTCAGCTTTACTTCTTCTTCTTTTTTTATCTTTTTTTTTTCGTTTTCTAAATTCTACTTTTTTTTATTCTTCTTTTTTTCTTTCTTTCTTTTTTAGTTTTTCTCTCTTTTTTAATTTTTTTTAGTTTTTAACTAATTAACTATTTATTTTTTGATTTTTTGGATTTTTAAAAAAATATTTTTTATTTCTATATTTTTATTTTATTTTATTTATTTCTTTTTTTTTTCTGGATTTTTCTATTTTTCTATTTCTTTTTACATTTTTTATTTTTCCATTATTTTGTTATTTTTTAATTTTAGACAAATAATTTATTTTTAATTTTAAATTTATCCTAGGATATAATTCGGTATTCACAATAATACATTCTTTTACCATTTATCTTCAATTTATACTTTACTTTTTTTTTCTTTATTTTATTTTCTATCATCTATATTATGTTTACTCCTAAATAATATAATTTCTATAAAAGTATTATTTACTAATAAATAAAAAATTTCAAGTATTACAAATATTTTGGTCACTATAATTTTTATGTAATAAAAATTAACTTGTTACTATAAATTTTAAAGTGTTAGTGAATATTAATATTTTTTAATGAAATTATTTGTTTGTATAATATATTGTTAATATAAGCTCAATATTTATATTAATAGTTTAATTTTTGTTAAAATCTATCTAAATTAACATAGATTAATATAATATTAAAATATTAGTAAATGATTATTATTTTATTAATGAATCAATAATATTTTATAATGATTTTTTATCAATTATATTAAGTGACATAAATATATTAAATTAATAAAAAATTTATAATTAACTTTTAGAGTTATAATATTCAAACCTTCAGTAAAATTTTTTTTGACCGAAAATATTTAATAAATATAAATTTATTAAAATTATTATTATTTATTTTTTAAAATTATGATTAAAATAATTTTTTTAATGTATAAGTAAATTGAAGAGAAATATTAGTAAAAGCTTATTTATGCTTACAAAGGTTAGTTAAATTAATAAAGCTTAAATTTATATTTTATAGGATATAGGTTTGAATTATATTGTTAGCCAAATTATAATCTTGGTAGATTTTTAAAATCAACTTATTAATTTTTCAAACTAAAAACTAAAATAAAATAAAAGATCAATAGTTAATTCAACCGTTAAAGTTATTTTATGACTAATTTGGTCCGTAAGCAGGGTAAACATTCTTCTCATTTTTTCTTTTCCATTTTCTTCTCTCAATTTTTTTTATTTCTATCTCTCTATATTTTTTATTTTTTTTAAATGTATGCAAGATCCCACGTACCTTTATTGTCTCTTTCTTTCTTGAAGAGGATCCTGACCCCTAATCAAGATGCTAAGAAAACTCTTGTTCTCTTCTTCTTGGGCGGCTATGGGAGTGAAATTTTCTTAAGTTTGAGTCAACATGTCCACAAAGGTTGTCTTTACCAAAGTGATAAGTTTTTTTTTTTAAATTATCAAACCGAGTGTATTTTATTTTTAAAAATACAATTTAGTAGAAATTTTTGAAAGATACATTAATTTGATATTTTTTAAAATCTAACATTTTAGTAAAAAATACAAAATATATGTAGATGTATATTTTCCAAGATATATATACACACGAATTAGGATGATGTATATTTTCACATTTTCAGCATGATCACGTGATACGAAGTTTGATTCAACACGGCATTGTCACTTTATTTTGCAGCTATCAACAATATCTGTTGGCTTAGAATTTCCCGTGTTCGGTGAAATTTTGGCTGCTTCTTTGTAATCAATCAACTGTTTGAATCTTTGATCAGAAGTCCAAAACGACACATGGGTTAGTGTGAACTGAACTGTGTTGTACGCAACCATACTAGTTTTTTTTTTTTAAATTGTTTTTCCCAGTAAGCAGTATTTAAAATATTAAAAATTCTAATTTTTTATTTTTATTAATTGATTTATTATTTTATAAATAAAAAATAATTGATTATTTAAATGTTATAAAAAATAATTAATTTTTAAAAATACAATAATTGATTTTATATTTTAAAATCACAATAACAAATTATTATCTTATATTACTAATTATAATATTTTTGAAACAATAATATAACCAAATCTATATTTTTAACATTAAAATAATTATCTATTTTTTATATTTCTCCAACAGTATTATTGAGTATAATTTTTTTTATTTCTTCTTTCCATTTTTTTTATTTTTATTTTTCTATATTTTTATCTCTAATATCACGTATACATATTATGGCCACACTCACTAATTATGGGGATGAGGTGAAAACATTGCACGCCAAGTTATTAATGGGCAATAATTTACTCTTACATGTAAAATTAATTTTTTCTATTGACGTAAAGGAGTATTTGTTTGATTTATTTTTAAAGAAACTTAATATATATAATATAATATGATAAACATCTCAATATATCCTATTTTTTTTATATCTCGGAAAAATTAAGATAGTTTTCAAAAATATTTTTGCAGTTTCCGGAAAAGCTGGATTGTTTGTTATTGTATCATATGTATGTCTATGTTTTTTCTTTTTTAATAAGGAATCATAACTGTTTTACGTGAAATATTTATATTTTTTATTTTTATATACAATATTTTTAAATATTATTATATAAATTTAATTATTAGCATCAATAAAATTTATATTTAAAAAAAATTAGATTTCATAAATTTAAATTTTAAAATCATATTAAATTAATAATTACTTCAGACAATTTTTTATAATAAAATTTTTAAAATTTTAAATATATTTTAATTTTTATTATTTAATAAAATATAATCTTTATTTTAAATAATCATATATTTTTACTATTATATTATACAACTCAAAATACATAATTTCACCATTACTGGACAATAGTGATAATTTTAAAAAAATAATTAAGAAAACATATAAATATAATTCAACATTTAAATTGGTTTATATATAAGTTATTAAAGATTATAAAAATAATAAATCTTACATCAATATAAGTCAATCTTTTCTCACACGCATACAATTAATTAGATATGATTCATTAACATCAAGATATGCATTACAAAATTATAATTTTAGTGGAGGATCCATGAGATTTTGATTATAATCATATATAACCAATTACATTGGTTAGATATCATAGGCAATCTAGAGGACTTGTCCACCAATCTGAATATGCATGTATACATGAATGGCTTGTCTATTTGGTGTCTAATCTACAAATAGGTCATTATCTTAATTCCATCTTTCATCATTGAATATGTACATCAATCATATCTGTCATACAAATTACAATTTATTCCTATAGAAGTTTACCTACCTCTTTAACATTTTTTACTTTTGACTAATCCCAAGAAAGTCCAAAAGGAGCCTTGCACATCACTACTGCCTCCCATAGAGGATGTGGCACATTTGTCACCCATGTGAGTGAGTAAACCTGTATATCAGCTTTGTCCTTGTCAGCAGTCATTAATTCATTCTGTATCTTCCAGCTAAATCCCTGAACCCTCTTTGGTGCTCTTGTTCGGTTTTTTAACAATTCTGGTATAAAAAAAAATAATATCTAAATTAGGATAGATTTAAAAGTATTTTCTGCAGGCGATCGAAACAATGTTTTATTAGCATAATTTTTTACGTTTTACATTATATATTTGTCTTATTTATAGTGTAATACATTTTATATTAATATATATGTTAGATTTAAAATACAAAACATATATATTATACTTGCATGAAAAATAAAAATATGGATACATTTATTATATCAATAAATATAATTTTAAAAGTTTGAATTTTTTTATTGATAGAATGTAATAATTTTTATAATTTATCATTAATTAATTTAATTAAATAAATTCATTTTGGAGATATAAATCTATTTTATTTTTTATTCACAAAATTTATAACTTAAAGAATAAACATCTTATCAATTGAATTAATATAAATTTATAAACTATACAATTAAATAATTTTATATTTAATTATATTTTTAATATGTTACTTTTTAGCTTGAAAGGTAAAAAATATATAAATATATATATATATTTTATTCTTAAATTTAAATTTATTATTTAAAAATTAAAATAATAATATTATTTTATAAATTAAATTTTTACATTTAAGTAAAGAAATTAAATTATTTTATTTATAAAATATTACAAAACTTTTTACTTAAATATTTGATAATAGATATATTTAGATAATAGTTTTATTATTATATTTTTTATTCATTATTTATTTTAATTTTTAATAAATATTTATAAATTTAAATAAAAATGATAAAGATGTTAGTTTTTTATTTATTATATTTTTACTAATTTTTTAATTTAAATAAAAAATTTTAAATTTTTAAAATTATATTTATTAGTATAATAAATATGCTCATATTTTTGTTTTTATACAAATATAACATATAAGTTTTTTTAAATAAAATACGTTATAAGTATGATATATTTTATTAAGCGTTATAGCATGTGTTAAAATATATTAATAAATATGTCATTTATAAAATATAAAAAATTATGTATAATAAATAATATTTTCATTTTTGAAGGAAAATATTTTTAAATTCATTCTAATTTAAATGCCAAAAAAATATTTTTTTAGCAATTTTTTCTAGCAATAAAAAAAAGTTAAAAAAGTTATATTTTCTGATATCTTAAGTAAATGTAATAAAAAAATAATTTTGTCAGTTTGATTAATTTTTCTGTAAGTTTTTAATTTTCACAAAAATATTTTTTTTTAAAAAAACATAATATCTTTTTCGTATTCATTGAGATTTTCCATTTTTTTTCATATCCAATCTCGCTTCATGCTCTCTTCCGCACTCATTCTCGCTTTCCACTTTTTTGGTATTTTTTTCGTGTCTTTCTTCATCTCAGGTATGCTTTCTTTCCTTGAAATATTTTAGATTAACACTTACTTTGGTTTAGATATAGTTCGATTAAACTCTAATGTTTCTACAAAACATATATCGTTCTATTTTTTTGGGTAGAATGATACTTTCATTTTAAAATATTTCAGTTTTATTCTTCATCAATTTTTTGAATTTGGTTCTTCTTCCATTCTTTGATAGTGTGCTACTGATTGTAAAGGAAGAAGTAGACCGGAAACATTGTGAAAGAGTATACTAAGCCATGCTTCGTTGGGTTTTTCACGTAATGAATGTATTAGATAAGGTTGAACCGCTTCTTCTACCATTTTGTTAGTCATCATTCTTTGAACGTGAGATTGGTTTGGGCATTGAGTTGTTCACTTATTTTTTTCTAATTATTTCTCTGATACAATTCACACAATTATAAAGTATGTGAAAATTTCTATAATGTCGATTTTTCATTAGATAGTTTAAAATTGAGGCTAGTAATTCCCCATTCAGTTTTTTACAATTCCATCTCATCAATTGTTTATGTATATGAATTAAAATGACAAGAGAATATAAAAGGTGGATTTGCATGGTAAGTAAAGTAGGTCAGAAAGAGCTGGTGCATGGTAACTTGGAAGTACAACTTAACTTTTTAAAACTGAATTTATGATGAAAAAACCTTTGAAATTCTTACTTCAATTTACATTTTAACGATAATGAACAATGTAAATGGCTTGCTATAACTCGAAACTATTAATGAAATTAACACTAGAGATGACTTGCACGTTAAGAAGAAATATCTCAACAAAAAACCAGCAATGAATGAAAAATGGTAACATTATGAAAAACAGAGCAAATGATAGTGAGAACAAAAAAAACACACAGAGGGTAATAGATATTTTGGACTCACATGTAAATTGGCGAGGAGGATAACAATGTGATCTTGGTAGAGAGATGGAGAATGGTGGGATAAGAGCTAATCAGATTTTAAGGATCCACGAAAGACAAACTGAGTGTTAATTTAGTTTTTTCCATTTTTGTCAAATATATAATTGGCTGTTGAAACATTAACCTGTAACTTTATTTGGTAGCAGAGAAATGGAATATGCTGTTTAATTAATTAGCTACTTAACCTAACCCATTAGTATATGGGGTTAACTTTAAATATAACCTAATTAGTCTATATAGTGTAGTAATAAATCTTGGATGTAATGGATTCAAATGTTTATTTTATAGACAAACAACAATCTTAGTTCCTAACCTTTTTCAACCTTTTGTGATCCACGTTGAAAATTTCTTTTAATACATATTCTTTTCTAGAAAAAACAAAAATAAACTTTACTTATTAATTCCTCCTTTTTTGTGAGGCAGTGATTTCTAGGTATTATTTACGTTTATTATCATAGGACTACTTAGGTTAACTTGATTTTATTTATTAATCTTACATGAAAATAAATGAAATGGAACCAACCTTAAAATCTAAATGAAAAATTAGACTATGGGATTATCTAAAATTGGAGTCATTATCTAAGGATATGCAAAAGATTTATCTGCATCGAAAACCTTGTTGCAAAAGATATGCAAAAAATTTTGGACCTACATATGCAACCAAAACTAATGCTTAAACTTTATTCACTTACTCATACAAATTAAACAAATTCATAAAATAAATATATATAATACAAATTAATGATATATAAGAAACAAAATAATATTGTTTATATATATATATATATTCAACTCATTTGAGAACAATATTAGATTCATCAAATTTATAGAAACTAATTAAATTGCATATTATATATATATATATATTATATTATATTATAGATTCATTAAATTTATGAAAGTTAATCAAATTGCATTATATTAGATTCATCAAATTTATGGAAACTAATCAAATTGCATTATATATATATATATATATATATATATATATATATATATATATATGGATGAATATGAATAAAGGGTTAGAGTTTCAGCTTTTCATCACACTTATCATTTACTACACTTTTACTTTACAATCCAACAAATTATATTCCAATAGTGCATGCACACACATATATACATACATTCATATATATATATATATATATATATATATATATATATATCCAGCAAATTATATCTCAATAGCACTTTGATTATTAGCTCTCTACATTCTGAAGTTTGTGTTTTGGATACAAATGAAGATTATTTATTTTTCTTTGTTAGTATAACTAATTTAAGAACAATACTAAATTCATCAAATTTATGGAAGTTAATCATATTGCATTCTGCAAGACAGTGTTTATATCGTAACTATAATTACAATCAGATAATGAACTTGCTAAATATTTTAGAAAGAATCATTATGATTAGTGGAGCTGCCACCAAATTTTATTTTAAGGGAAAATATTTGGAAAAATCCTAACTTGAGGAAGAGATTCTAGGTTCGAAAGTTGGTTACGAGTAGGGAAGGAAGGTGTTAGGCACCCTGCTCGCCCGTTCCAAAGAATGGTACCCTTAAATTGAGTGTGTGATTTATTTGAGAACTGTTTGATCCCTTTAATTAGAATAAAAATAAATAGGTTGGTGGAAGATAGTCTGATAGGACTTGATCCTGCTCCTACGTATTCCCTGGTGCAATAGGAAACTCAAGGCTACATAGTTCTGGTTAAGAGACTTGATCTCTTTGAAAATAAAAGGATGATTTTAGGTGAAACATGATTTTTGGATGAAGTTAGTGCAGACAATGACTTTTTCAAACCATGCTTGCAAAATTCAAACCGTTGTAAGCCGTGTTTGAATCTGCACGAATTAAAATACAATACGGCAGAGAACGTTATTTGTCCGTATTAGAATCCGTTGCATGTATTTCAGAAAAATGAAAACAGATCTTTTAGACAAAGTTAATAAAAATAATGATTTTTTGGAATTATGTGCTTGCAGAATCCAAACCGTTGTAAGCTGTATTTGGAATTCGCACGAATTAAAATACGGTACAGTAGAGAACACTACTTGTTCGTATTAGAATCCATTGCACGAATTTCAAAAAATAAAAACAGACATTTTTGGCGATGTTAGTAAAATAAGGATTTTTTGAAATTGCAGGCTTACAAAATCCTAATTGTTGTAAGCTAAATTTGGAATCTGCACATATTAAAATATAGTACAACAGAGAAAGTTGCTTGTCCGTACTAAAACTCGTTGCACGAATTTCAGAAAATTTAAAACAGACGTTTTTGATGAAGTTAGTAAAAACAATGATTTTCTAAAATCATATGCTTGTAGAATTCAAATCGTCGTAAGCCATATTTAGAATCTGAACAAATTAAAATACGGTACAGCAGAGAAAGCTGCTTGTCTGCATTAAAACCCGTTACTTGAATTTCAGAAAATTTAAAACAGACATTTTTGACAAAATTAGTAAAAACAATGATTTTTTGAAATGACGTGCTTGTAGGATCCAAATTGTCATAAGCCATATTTGGGATTTGCATGAATTAAAATATGGTACAACAAAAAAAGCTACTTGTCCGCATTAGAACCCATTCCACGAATTAAAAAAAAAAAATTCGCAGACAAACATTATTAGTAAACATAGTGATTTTAGCAAAGAAAATTGGACTTGCCCTAATAATTTGAAAAGAGAAATTGGGCTTGACCCAAAATAATGGAATTTGATTTCAGGATTAAAAGAAGATTGGACTTTGCCCAAAAAATAAAAGAAACTGGTTAGAAAAAAGAATTGGGCTTGACCCAAATTAAGAAAAATAACTTTAAAAAGAAGTAGGTTTGAATTGAAGAAAAATTGAGCTTGACCTAAATTAAGGAAGTGAAATTGATATTTTTTTTTAAAAAAAAGAATTGGATTTGACTCAAATAGGAATGATGATTTTTGAGCTGTCTATGAAATGGCCCATGGTTGCTTGAGGAGAATTCAGAGCCTTGCTGTGGAACTGTTCGGATCTCAAATGGAATGATATAGTTCTGACAGGAGCGCTCGAAAAAGATCATCACCATTAATCATCTTTTGGTCTAAACATTAGGCCATTCATATAAAGATTAGGACCAACAGAAACAGAATTAGTGTGATCAAAGGAGGCAGATATGAATCCATATTGATCCTGCAGATTGCTCAGGTTCTGGACTTTGCTGGTTGGATCTTTTCCCCTCTATGCACTAACGACCATGATTACAGCCAATGCTTAATTATCGATCAGAACCTCCTTATCAAAGATGCTCCCGTCCACTCCATTTCCGTTAGGGACCTTATTGAGTTCAGTAGCACCATACTTTGTTAGTGCGCTCATTGCACTCACCTCAACAACAAACATCTAATAACAACAATTCACTACTAGATATAAAGCATTAGAATATGCAATAGCAGATGTAAAGCATGAGAACAACAATGTCATTTGTTGTTTCAACCCAATACCAGATTTGCTTTCACAAATGATTGCATATCTTGGCGAACACTTCTTCACCTCTTCCATTAACCAAATCGGACTGCACCCCTGATGGCATCTCCTCACAGGCTGATTGTATGACTTCTTTCTTTGGGCTCAATGATTTCCCCATTTCAGATATCTTGTCAAAGTTATGATATAGGTCCATTTTCCATCCTTTTACAGCATCTCAGAACAAGTAAAGGAAAATGCTTCTCTGACCATTTGTTTTGGATCTCTCAAAGCACCTAGGATAACAGATTCCAACTCACCTTTCATAAGCTCTAAATAACTTGCTGACATGACGCAACTCCAAATAACTTGCTGACATGACGCCCGAGACTGTAATAAATGCTTCCTGAAATTCTGAGCTTGTATGATGATTTGGAATGATCAGCTGAAATCCAACAATAAGTGCAGGCTGGGCACCAAAAGTTGAAGCCATGTTTGAAGTCTATGACAAAAGATGGAGAGATCTAGCAAGACTCAGTGGATTTGAGGAGGCTATACCACCAGAGGAAGCAAACACAGGGATATGAAATGGATCACTGAATACCACGGACCAAGGTATTGAAAGTTATCCCCATGCCTTTGTGTAACAGCTACTGGTTGCACCACAGCTTGATTTTCCAGAGACTGAGAGATTGCATGAGAAGGGGGCCTTCTTGGCTTTGACTTGGAACATTAGTGATGTCCCTAGAAAGTGACATAGAGGGTGTAGAACCAGGAGCTAAATTTCTAGTTACAAACACAATTAGTAGTTCCATGAGAGACATTGCTACATTCCCTTTATCAAAACTATCAGCTGATATGTTAACACGCATCTCTTTGTAATTGCACTGGATATCAATTCCAGGCTTAAGCTCACCTTTCTCTCCTGTGTTCGCTTTGGTTCGATGGATTTTTATCTTGGCACTAGTTTCCTTTTCTAGCTTTGGCACTGAACTGAAGATTCGACTAGCTTCTATGATGAGAAGACTGAGGTGAGCATCACGACCATAGGACCAAGCAAGATTTTCAATCTACCTTTCAATTTATTTCAGCGTACATATGTAAACTTATACATTTCGCCTTAATTTGTATAAAATTCTATATGAATATATTTTGGGAGCTAGCTATATCGGGTTTCGATGAAGATGAATAATTAGTATCATTACGCAGATTAGGACCAATGTAATCTAAATGAACTTATCAAACTGAAACAGCAAGTAGATCTATTACATCATGTTCTTCACTTCTAATATCTGAATTGAGATTAATAAAAAAAATTATCGAACAAATGAGCTTATCGAAAAAGAGAAGCGAAACTAATTCGAGGCAGTGATAATAAATTTTTGCGGATTTACCTAAGGTGAGAATTTACAGAGATCTTAAAAAGCAAGAGAGAAAGAGCTTTCAGGAAAACTTCCTCTAAAAGAGAGTCCCCTTTGCCTTTTTGATTCTTTAAGAAAGGTTCTGGAGAGAATTCCCAATTTTGATTTTTCCCAAAAAATCAAAGTACCCCCTTGCAAGAATCCTATTGCGTTCCTTTTATACCATTTTCAAATTTCTGCTTTCTCGGAATCATTTTTTCCTTTTTTCTTTTTTATTTTTTTTCTTTATTTTTTTATTATATTTTCTTTCTTTTCTCCAACCAATTTTACCTAATTTTACCTAACTCTAACTATCTCTTAACTGATTTTGTAACTAAAATTTATTTTTCTTTTTTCTTTTTTCTTATTTTTATTTCTATTATTTTTTTACTTTTTCTCTTTTTTTTTATTTTTTGCTTATTATTTCTATTTTTATTCATTTCATTTTTATTATTCATTTATTCCTATTTTTTATTTCTAATTTGATTCTGTTTTTTTTTTCTTTGTTTTATTTATTTATTTATTTTGTATTTTTATCCTTGCTTTTTTTTTGATTTTATTCTATATCTTTATTTTTATCTCTTTTTTATTTTTCTGTTTTTTTTTGTTGTATTCTTTTATTTTTATTTTCGAACTATTTTAGATTAAATCATAACTTATTTTAAATTTTGGATTTTCAAACATAAATTTTGGATTTTCAAACATAATTTTCTGTTCACAAAATATATATATATATATATATATATAAATATAAATATGAATGAAAGGTTAAAGTTTCAACTTTTCATTACACTGATCACTTATTACAATTTTACTTTACAGTCTAGCAACTTGTATAAGCCTAACAACTTTACCAAATTAGTTGATAAATTGAAGGTATAGTCCATGAAAAAGATGTATATTAAAATATGCTGACAGAAGCAGCAAAATGTTTTTTATTATTAGTTAAAAAATCACAAATCACAAACATAATAATTGTGATTTGGGAATCTTTAATTGATTTGATAAATAAATGGATAGAAAAAATATGAATATAGTTAAATAAACTTAACTGGGGTGTTAAGGAAAAAATATAAGCTGGATAATAAACTTTGACATTTTGGAAATGTGGTCACCAATTTTTTACATGGCCCTCTCATAAGACTAAGACAAGCCATGCTTAACATTTTGAAACCAATTGTGTGTTTGTTTGTTTTATCTTATTTTCTTTTTCTTCCTTTTTTATTTTGGAATAAGTAAAATTTGAAATCAATAAAAAGGTATTTTTTAATTACATGATAGCAAAGGAATGGAAATTATAAATGCTAAATTATAAGTTAAATTTCTAATATATAAAAAAGGAACAAAAAATTTAAATATATACACTATTAAATTTTTATTTTAAAATATGGATTGTGTTCAAGGTCACAATTTTGGTTTAAATTATAAAAAATTACAATTGAATGAAGTGGCTACAATTATAAATAAGAGAACTTCTAAACTATTTATATCACAGTTGTAATTGTAGTTCTAAATTACAATTTCAGACTTTATTTTTGTCAAAATCCTTGGTAGTGAACTCTTTAATAATAAGCAAGTAAAATATTCTTTCATAGTTAAAATAATTTCCTTTGTAAATTGAGGTTTACTCTTTATAGGAATAACAACTGGAGCTGAAAAATAATGAAATCTCCATCAGTTATCACATTTGATTTATATCATGAAGTCTTTATTTGAGAAAGGTCTTTTACCTGTATAAGGTGCACCTATATTAATTAGTTGTTGGTTGGTATCCTTCATGGATTGAGTCCTATTATTCCAAAAGCATAAGATTTTTTTTTTCTTTCAAGATTTATATTATATATATTCAAGTAAGAATTAAAGGCATGTTAAAAAATTAAAAGTTCCTATATGTTTTTTCTAATGGCAGAATGTTTTTTAGCTAGTTTTTAAATGACTATTCTAGGTATGCAATTAAAGTTTAAAAACAACAATCAAATTTCCTGTACTCCTGCTACTCCTGCATTATACATTCTTTTACAGATATCTTTTTTCATTTAACTATTTTTTTTCTTCTGTTTTTAATATATATATATATATATATATATATATATATATATATATATATATAATCAGTTACTCATTCCTTTATTTCTCTATTTTCTCCTTATCATCACATGTATTCATTTCCTTGTTTTCTATTTGGAAGATAAGTATCCTCACCACCATCCTTTTCTACCTCATGATATTCACAAAATCCACATGTTGCCTTAATTGTTACCTCAACCATACAACCTTTCCAAAACTAAATAGTAGTGGTACATGTAAGCCTTTTTTTTTCTTTTATGAAGAAACTTTATTAACTATATTATGGTGGATATCATGATGCCTTTATTGCTAATTTGTTATGTTCCTTTTCCATTTGTACATAGGGAAAAAGTTGGCCCTCATGAAATACTTTCTAAGATCCAAAGTGTGATTAGAAAAGGTTTAATAGGTGGTGAGGTTTGACTAACTTGTTCACTTTCATTTTAGATAGTGAAATAATAAAGTGTAGTTGGAAAATGCTATACTTGTGTAGTTGCTCTAAATGATGTATATGGAAAACAAATATGAGTTTAAATTGAACTTTTCAAATTATATTATGATTATTGCAATTTTATAGTAGATGATTATTAATTAGAATGTGCTTTTAATCATTCACAATCATATACATGTGTATGGTTCATTTTAGATGTTTAAACCAGGTTAGTGGAAGTGCTAGCTATAGCTCACAGAATATGTTTCTTTTTTTAATTAATTTTAAAATAATTGTGGCGATTTTCATTGCTATTAAATACGTTTATTTTTCTGACGATCTTACCTGTGGTTGAGAAAAAACCGCTGGTATTAATGTTTATGGCGGCTTGTATTCGCTAGAAACATTTTGTTTAACTGCTACAAATATCATATTTTTTTTTGTGGGATATTATTATTTTCTTTTACATCATAATGGTAAAAAAATCGCTTTTTTCCCCAAATGTATTGAATAGCTAGGATTAGGGAGAATCATTTTACCATTCTTAACATACCCTGAACCCTTACTTGACTGAATATATTGTTGTTAAATCTGAACACCATTGCCAATTATCCTTGTGATCTTCATGCAGGGTTTGGGGTATGTTGGATAACAAATCATTGACTAGGTCTTGTTTTCAAACAGAAAAGTTGCATCTTCAGTAGAGGTCCTAGTATGGAGACCCATCTTCCTTATTGTATAATCAGAAGTTCTTTTGAATTTCGTTTAGCTACTTGTTAGAGAGAAGAAAGCTACAAATTAACCAATTGATTTTTACACCATTTTTGGTCATCCCAAAATAGTCTCCTTTCCATTTTCGACCTATCTAATGAGTCTTTCCACTATCCGGACATCTTAATTTCTAGGCTATAGGATAAATCCTATAAGGAAAAAGGAACCATAGCTGGCTTCGTGTATACGGACCCAAATTTGATCTTGACTGACTAAAATTCTCACACCTAGGCCACCTTGATCCTTTGGGTTACATTTCAAGAAGGTCAAGGCTGTTGTGAGGAATTATTTAGATATATTCATACCTGTAAGAGAACTCTTTGCAAAATTAATCTTGAGTCTTAAGGTCATTTTAAAGGATCTTAGAATGGATTTCAAACACCATATGTTAGAGAAAGATGCCTTTCTTATAATCCCCATATCATCCTCATATTGGAGGATAAATATGGGTTTTATTTCTATGTTTATTAAGATGTTTTTTGTGTTCCCGAATCACTTTTTCTAGCATCACCCTTAGGCCTTCATCTATAAGCAAGAACATTAATAGGGCTAGGGAGAACCTTGTTTGTGAACTCTTTTAGTTGTCACCTGTCCTGTGGTTCTACCATTTGTAAGGATAGATAAACTCCTATCAAATAAGCATGCTCGAACAAATGTATACACTTTCTCGATAGCCCTACTTTCTTCCACATGTACTCTAGAAAAAGCCATGAACATAATTCATACACCTTCTCAAAATCTACTTTTTAGCATTGTCAATTGTTTTATTAAGGACTAAAATTCCATCTAGGATTTTCCTGCCTTGAATAAATGTGGAGTGTTCCTCTAGGATCACTCGTTGAATAACCTTGAATTTGTTGGCTAGCATTTTTGCAATCATCTTATACAAGCTACCTAGTAAAGATATTGGCCTATAATTATTGATGTTCATTACATTGGGAACTAGGGTTAAAATACATGATGTGAAGCCAAATGGCAACTTCGCCTTTTTATGAAACTGTCTAAACATAAGGTATACTTCCTCCTTTAATAGGTGCCATTTTTGTTTTTAGAATTCATGGGTATATTTATCCAGTCCCCCAATATTATCAAAATCACTTTGACCTAATGCATTTCTATTTTTGACTCTGAAGTCACTATTAAGGCCCTTATTTGTCTTAGTGTCTACTTGTTTGAATTCCACACCATCAAGGATAATAGGTGCCAGGGAAATATCGAATGTGCCCTTTTTTAAAGTAGGATACAAGCTTCCTTTAATGTTGTCCACCTTTTCAAGACATTGTTCATCAACAAAGAGTCCTAATAGGTTATTTTCATGCATCTATTCCTAAAATTGGCTTAAAAAAAAGATGGATTGTCATCTCCTTCTTTGAGCCACCTAACTCTGGATTTTTGGTGGATGAAAGCTTCTTATTATGTCATACACTTTTTGAGTGACCTATGTTTATTAACCCTCATATCCCTTAGGCTAGCCAAGTCCTCACTTTCCTCAATTTGAAGTTCGATATTCTTTACTTCTTCTTGAGTCCTTCTATTTCATTGAATATTTGATCCAATATTGATGTTTAGATTGATTTAATGTTTTTAATCATGCTTGATTATCTAACCAATATTAATAACATTATAAAATCTTAATTTAGTAGAGTTATGAAACTTAGTTTATACTTGGTTAATTGAATTCAAATCAATTATTAATAAAATTAATGATAGATCTATTTAAAAATATAACGAATATGTTAATATGTTGTTTGATTGTTTTTTCTCTCATTTGACATAAATTATTTTTTGACATACAATTGAATTTAATTGTCTTGTATCATAAGGAATTTCATTGTTTTTGTGTAGTGTGTGATATACATTAAAAAATTGTAATAATTACCATTAAAAGGTATATAGTCTTTTACGAGGATTTTTAAAGTAATTTCTTTTCTGTACCAAACATTTGACTAAGTATATTGCTAGTTTATATATTCGGTGAGTTTCAATATCCAATTCAAGTAAATTTATGGTGGTTAATATGACATCGCAACTCTATTTATCTGCTATACATTTTATTTTAGTTATCAAAGGCATACTTTCATGTAAAAGTAGTGAGCAAACAATGATAGCAATATCAAACATACATATACATGTAGATAATATATATATATATATATATATATATATATATATATATAGTCATAATTTTTTGATTTTATTTGTCAAATTTTAGTATTTATATTAACTTAATAATCTTGAATGAAAAATTTACTAAATCGACTATTGAATCATGTTATAATATCTAGTAGATCATGTATATCGAATTTAAAAGAATTTAAAAATTTGCAGGTATGTTATTCAACTATTGATATTTACATATATTTAAATAATATATAAGCCGTTAAAATAATATAATGAGACGAAGTATTTATCAATTTTTTTGTGTGAAATTTTATATACAAGATCTATTAGATATTGTTGTAACTGTAATTACAACGAGACGATGAACTTGCTAAAAATTTTAGAAAGAATTTTTATTTTGATATGTGGGGCCGTCACTAAATTTTTATTTAAGGGAAAACATTTGAAAAAACCCTAACTTGAGGATGAAATTCTAGGTTCTGAAGTTGGTTACAAATAAGGAAGGTGTTAGGCACCCTACTCGCTCGTTTCGAAGAACGGTACCCTTAAATTGAGTGTGTGATTTTGATATTTTTTGAAAAAGCTGTTTGATCCCTTAAATTTAGAATAGAATAAATATGTTGGTGGAAAAATAGCCTGACAGGACTTGATCTTATTCCTAAGTATTCCCTGGTGCAATGAGAAACTCAAGACTACGTAATTCTTGTTGTAAAGACTTGATCTTTAGGGGTAAAAAGAATTTGAGAGATAATGTTAAAAGAATTTTGAGGTATTTTTGAATAATCCTTTAGTTCACATATGCACATGATCCAAAACAATTAAGGCTGCACTGAGACCCATATGAATCTCCAAATATCGAACAGTAGAAAAAGTTACCAGTTCGTGTTTAGAGCTCATTGCATGAGACTTTAGAATTATTAAAATACGGTTTTTTTGGAATCTTTTATTTTTTAAAAGCTTTCGGGGTCCACATATGCACAGGGTCCCAGACAACTACAACTGCACTGGGACCCATATGAATCTTTAAATATCGAACAGTAGAAAAAGCTACTATTTCGTATTTAAAGCTCATTGCGTGAGACCTCAAAATTATTAAAATAACAAGTGTAAAAACAGAATTGGGCTTGACCAAAATTAAAAAGTATTGGATTTGATTTCAAATTGGAGAAAAGAATTGGGCTTGACCCACATTGTGAAGAACTTATTTTGACTAAAAAGAAAATTGGGTTTGACCCAAGTTAAAGATGGATTCGATTTTTGAATGACAATAATTAGATCTATCCAAAAATAAAGAAAAGAAATTAGGCTCGACCCAAATTAAAGGAGATTTGATTTAAAATTAAAATGAAATTGGGCTTGACCCAAAAATTGATTTCCAAATAAGATTATTTGGCTTGGCCTAAGATAAAGTAAAAAGGATTTGAGCTCATTTTTTAAAAAATAAATGAATTATGCTTGATCCAGATAATTGTAAAATTGATTGCTTAAATCATTTTAAATTAGGTAGTGTAGCTTGTTTTGATACATGCATGGTTGTGGCCTAATTGAAAGGTGTGGACCATTCATACCAATTTATCCAAGTACAGGACTGGCCCAATTACCCAAACAGATAGCTCCCTCACTTGAGGAACCTGACCTTGAAGAGCAACTAGTTGAACTCTCTGATCAGAAAAAAAAAGATAAAGGAATTACACACATGAGGGATCGAACCCAGTGACTTGAGGAATACGAGAAATACGCTCAACCACTTGAGCCATTCAATTTTGTGACTTATGTTCCGTGAATTGAGATTAACACTGTATATCATGGGGTTGGGCCACTTCCTTCATTTTAAAATAGACTTATCAATGGGCCCCACATTCATTTGAGTTCAACTTTTTGCATGGAATCTCACTTTAGTTGAGAAACCTTATGTACATAGAATTTTGGAACCCGATGCCCAGTCTTTAATGCATCATGGCCCATAATTCACGAAAAATGCAAATTTAGGCGAGAGGGCCTGCATGCATGTGCTGTGTTCATTTTTATGTAAGAAAACTGTTTGCACCCCATTCATGCGTGTTAAGAATGTCTTCATAATCTCGACATTACCACACATCATAGCAGCAACTTGGGCTCATTTCAGGACGACCTCATCCTTTGTTATACCCGAGCTTGAATGGAGCGATAACATCTTTTTCATGTGTACTTGCAGGGACTAACTGAAGTGTTTGTAGTAGCATCTTGAAGTATCATTTTTGCAAGGCTTGATATACTTCAAAGAGATGGCTAATAGGTTTGAAATTTTTTTATGAGAAAAATGACGAGCTACCATAAGATTCAACAGCAATCTCTTCTAGAGGATCAAGAAATTTCTCGATGACTGTTTTACGACAATGGAATCAGTAGCTCCCCCTCTTTGGCCTGTATGCCTATAGTAAAAGCATAGATCTTGGTACTTAGTTTCCGCAAACCTTTGTTAAACCAAGACCCTTGCTAGCAACATATTTAAAGCCCATGTAATGTATAGTAGCAATTTTCCATGTAACTCAAATCAGGGACTTGAAATGCTAAGTAATGGAATGGAAATGAACAACTGATACTCTAATCAACTAATGGTGCTGACTCTAAATCAGTATGCCTTTGAAATGATTGATGCTTAGCAGCATCCAAAAGAGCATAAGAAATGCGATCCCTAGAGCTACTGGCTCTATGATTTGGTCGCCTTGACAAAGATTTTTGAGAGACCAAAGAAAGGATTGATTCTAGCTTTTCTTGAGCTTTAGAATATCTAAAGGCACCAATTATGTAGACGAGAGTTTTCTCACCATAAAGAACCTCAAAGTTTGACCAAGAAAGCAACTGTATGCGTCCCTTCTCTGAATCAGTTTGCACCTTCCTAGCCTGACCTGATCCTTCCTTTTTACCTACTTTTTTAGAATTATCAAGTACGCTACTAAGATCAAGAATTGTAGATTTTAGATCTTTTGCAAAAATCTCAGTTTTCATAATACACTTCTCTCCCTTGGGTAGCAAACCTACAATAGCTAGAAGTGTATCAACTCCCAGCCTTTCCATTCTTGGATTAGAAACATCATGAACCTATACATCACTAAAAGCAATGCGTTTGTGATGCAAGCCAGAAAGAACATGCCAAATTACAAGAGTGTCCTTCTTGGTGGAGATAAGCAGTAGTCTAGGAAACTTTTGAGTAGTGCTAAACTGATCAAGGTGATTCAAGTTTGTCCGTTTTCAAAATCTTGGCAAGTGTTCTTGACAGAAAGCCTTTGAATCCTTAACAGCCAAGTTGCCACTGTATTCCACCAAAGAACCCTTTTCATCCTCCTTGTAAGAGAAAACAAAACGCCTTGGAGCTCGGTGAGGATATAAACCAAACTCCTTAGAGAATGAGACTTCTTTTTCATAGTTAATGTTTCCAACCTTCAAAGATCCTTGCAATGAATTGGGAATGTCATCTACAATGGTTTCATAGTATTGGATCCCCCTTGATGAAGGTATATAAGATAACAAAAGCCAAGTCATCCCTTCATTTTCTATCTCTTTCTCGTAGGTATGTGAATTTATGGCTCTAAAACTTTTGGGAGAACCCTTGGATCGAAATTGAGAACTAGTTGAACTGCCAAAACCAGATATTATCTGGTTATGACCAACCTTACCATTGTGATAGATTTCCAACCAGGGAGGTGCATCTATTGGCTATCCGATTATGGTCCCAACTAATCTAGTCATGTTATCGTTGGTTGTTCTAGTTCTGTTTGCAAGACTCGACCTAAAGCTTCCCCTCATATTCACATGACAATCTGATTCTTCAGGTTAATGTATATAACAATTCTAAGTCCAGGGATTAGGATCTTGGTTTTAAATGAGAGCAATCCGATTCGATTCAAACAAGTATATGTAGCAATTATAAATCTAGTTTTAACAAAGAGATCGGGATCTTGAATTCAAATCAGAACAAATTTCTTCTGCATACTCACATAGCAATCCGATTCAATTCACGCAAGTATATACAGCAATTATAAATCCAGTTTTAACAGACATTAACACCTTGAGTTCAAATCAGAACAAGTTTCTTCTGCATACTCACATAGCAATCCGATTTAATTCACACAAGTATATATAGCAATTATAAATCCAATTTTAACAAAGAGATTAGGACCTTGAGTTCATTTTTCTTTCTTTATCAAAAAGTATTTAACCATAAGCCGAACAAATTAGATGGTGAAGACTGTACTGGATTGAGCTCACAAATTGAATGACGCTAACCTGAAGTCGCAAGGTACAAGCTCTTTCCAACTGAAACTGGATCCAATTGGCAGGGGACTAGTACTCAGCAAGTAGAATGAACCTTGATTGTCTCAAGGATAAGAAGTCTGGTCAAGAATTGAGCTCTCTGTGTGGTGTTCCCGAATCTTCCGCACTAGAGATGAACAGGAATAGACTTCCAATATTTCTCGAGCTTCAGGAATGAAACTCTCAATGTGAATTTTCTTCAGAGCACTTTCTTTTTCTTGAAGTTCCTAGCACCGTGAGGGAGAGACTTGAGGATCCTTTTTAGCGAGAATTGAAAAGAGAGAGCCCCCAAATCTGGGTGAAGATCCCTTTTTATATGTGGAGCTTCTTGAGCATGCTGACTTCTTTTTCAAATTTTTTGGCGAGGGTTTTTCCTTCTTTGCTTTTCTACTTTTTTTTTTTATTTTTTTGATTTATATTTTATCTTTTCTGTTTTCTCCTTTTTTTTGTTCTTACTTTAGTTTTATTATTTCTCTTTTTCCTTCCCTTTTTTATTTAAATATGTTTTTTTTTGCTTTCTTTTTTTTTTTTATTTTTTTTCAATATTTTTAATTTTTCTATTTTTAATTTTATATATTGTTTATTTATTATATAAATTATTTTTTATTTATTTATTAATTTAAAAAGTGAGGTCTCGGACATAATTGGATGTTCACAGATATTATAACATGATTGCGAACACCCGTTTATATCCGAGACCTCATTTGTAAAATTAATTAGTAAATAAACCATACTTAGGTATATTCAATTTAAATAGTTTAAGTAAAAATGAAACAAATTAAATAATAACAAGATAAAGTGATAAAAATCAAACAAATAAAGAATAAAAAAAACAATATCGAAAATCAAAATAGGAGAAATAAAAGTAAAACAAAGTAATGAAAAAATAATAAATATATAAAAAATAAAAAATAAAAAATAGAAAAATTGAAAATAAAAAATGAAATACGAAAAATAATAATGAAAATAAATTATTAAAAGATTAAGAAAAAAAATCAAAAATAACAAAATGAATGAAGAATAGAATAAAAAATAAAAAATAAAACAAAAAAACAAAAAAACAGAAAATGAAAAACATAAAAAATAAAAAACAAAAAATAAAAAAGAAAAGACAAAATAACAGAATATAAAAAGATAAAAAATGCATGTATGTGGTTTCAGATTTTTTTGGCCATCTTTGCTAGCTTTATGGGGATCCTCTCCATCTTCACTATCTTGGAGTTGCTCTCTGCTGAAATCGGGGCTTCAAACACGCTTTGAAAATTACCTCTACTGCGGTGGAACATGAGATCACCATCCTTTGAAAGAAGAGCACACAGAACTTCTCTGGGTCTAGGTAAATAATGAGACTGAAAGTTGGGTATCAATACCTATAGAGATGCACTGGTCTAGGTAAAGAAAATATAAATAAATAAAGAAAAGAAACGATATCAGCAGCACATTGATCTGTGACTAGATTGACTACAATTATCAGTCCATTCCCAGATCTTGAACGCTGAGGTTTCTTGGAATACATGTAAATGGGGTACAAGACTTAGGCTCAAAGCATCTTTGGGTGTGGGCTCTTGAAGTAATTAGGAGAATTTTGACCTCAATACTGCACAATTCTATAAAACACCCCAAATTGCCCTCTGCTGGTTTAGCCTCCTTAGTTTTAGGTTCTTTTAATGATCAGATACGACCTAATTCCTGGATATGTCAGTTGCAGCTTTGCTGCATTTCTATTAGGCCTAAGATAGAAAAAGAGTTCACTGAGTGGTTTCTGATGCGCCAAAACCAGTTCTGTTGCTAGTTAATACCAGGCTATATTTGATGTAAAACTCTGGCAGGATGGGGACTGATATAGAGGCATTTGGTTCCAATGCATACAACTGCACCAAGTTGGTGTAGGCTGAGGTAGATAGGATCTTGCTAATCCTGAGTTTAGGTTTGGTGAGGTTGGCAAAGAAGCTTTGGAACCCATGAAAATTGGGAGAAGGCAGCCTTTAGTCCTATTAGGATTTTCTGCTGAACGAACTGTAAAATAAGGACAGTCCACCCACAGGTTTGCCCAGGGCCTTTATGTATTAAGCTAAATTCCTCCTGTTTCTGATAATTGAACAAAAAAACAAAAATTGGCCAGTTCAGGTTAGCCTTGTTGCAGGGTCCTTGGCTCAACAACACATAGACGAATTTTTAGGTTCCAAAGCCCTCTCTTCATTTGACTAAACTAGTTCCTGCTTAGCTATAAGTCAATGATAGCCTGAAAGCTTTCAACATTAGTTTGTTTCCAAATTATATGAGATCAGTGGTATTATTACTGCAGAATACCTGATTTTGATAGGCCTAAACCTATTTGATGAGCTTTTGCAAGTTGAGTCTGACTTTGTTGCAAATTCTGCTAGGATTTCAGTAGAACAGTAATCTTGCAGGTTTCAATCCTTGTAGGGAAACTAGATCAATGGCTTGAGGTTCCCTTTATCCTTATGTATCATTATCACAAGTCCTAGGCACATGGGTTCTGGGGTTAATAAGACTAAATGGGAGATGAATTGATGTAACAAAGGACTTGAGAAACCTGTGGGAGTCACAAAAGAAGAGTTGAAATCAGTAGCCTTATGTATAGCTTACCTGATGCCTGGTGGGTAATAACTATTTGTTTGAAGGAGTTTAAGGGTACTAAATCAGTTCCAGAATTTTGAACATGATTGGCTCTGATATATAAAGTTCAACAATAAATCATGGTCAAACTATCCTTGGCAGGCCTTATTGCAGGAACAGTTTGGGTATGCCATACTGATACATTTAACAGTTAATTAGAATGACTTAGGATAGAAACATGATTGGTGAGTTAGTAATTTGAATGTTACACCCCTAGTCTTATCCCCTAGTTCTCCCATAATCATTACAGGTGGGGTCTTGAAGTAGACATCAGCCACACATCCAAAGGAATAAATGACTGATGAGAGAATTACCAGGAGGATTAACTCAGGTTAGCAAAAGACCACAAATGATGGAAGATGAATCTGCTTGACTGTTGCGCTGTGAATCTAGTACTAAACTGAATGTAAAAAATGAAAACTGCAAACTATGTAAGCTATAGAAGCCTAGAATGTAAGGTCATGGAAGCAAGTCTAGCTTTAGTTAATCTCTATGTGGGAGGAAAAGGGCCTGGAAACCTAGAAGAATAGATTGGGAATGGTTTTTGCACAGTAGGCATTAGGGCTAGAACATCAAGGAAAATAACAGTATAAGCGAAAAAGTACATAGAGACTAATTAAACACTTAAGCTGCACTTTTAGTCTTGTTACGGTCATAAGTTTAACATCAGTTTCTGCAGAGTTAGGAGAGGGTCTGATTTACACTTCTAGTCCCTGAATCAGTAAATGATAAAAGGTAAGACTTCCATAGAAAGGAATCTTAGCTGGTTTAAGTTGATTGTATTCCTCAGGCTTATTGTTTAAATTCTAAAATATGCAAGACTGAAATCTGTTGAGATTGCTGTCTGGTTTCAGTAGTAGTACTTAATTCAGTAATAAGCTATAATTTGTTGTCTGTTCTTAGCCAAACCAAGATTAGATCAGCAGATAGACCTTGAATTCAAAGCCTGGCAAAGTGTCTAAGAAATTCCACTAGATCAAACAACCATAACAATAAGGTTTGTTCAAAAGCTAAAGCCATACTGCACACATCTATCATGACTAACCAATAAATTGACTTCAGGATGTGCACATAAAAACCAGAGAAATATAAAACAACAAGTTCTGTTAGAAAGGATTTGCTTTGTACGCAAAAGAGATTAATAACCAGGAATTGTAATGTATTAAATTTGAATAGTTGTATTATCCTGTCTTCTCACAACTCATGCTTGGTCCACACTTTACCCACATAAAATATATTAACTGTCCACCTTTTAAAATTGGGTGTCAAAATAAAAATTCTAAAAGCTTAAAAGTTTTAAATGGTCTTAGATCTCATGCAATGAGCTTCGAAGTTGAAAGTGCAGCATACCTTGTCTTTCAATGTTCGGAGAATCATATGAGTTGCAGTGCAACCCTCGCTTGCCTTCGACTCTGTGCATGTGGATCAAAGATCTCCCTTCTAATCACTCCTCAAAATTACCTTTTTAATTTTCCAAGTTTTAAATGGTCTAAGATCTGACCCAATGAGCTCCGAATTTGAAAGTGCAGCATACCCTATCTTTCAATGTTTGGAGAATCATATGAGTCGTAGTGCAACCCTTGCTTGCCTTCGACTCTGTGCATGTGGATCAAAGATCTCCTTTTTAATCTCTCTTCAAAATTACCTTTTTAATTTTCAAAGTTTTAAACGGTCTTAGATCTCACGCAATGAGCTCCGAAGTTGAAAGTGCAACATACCCTGTCTTTCGATGTTTGGAGAATCATATGAGTCGCAGTGCAACCCTCGCTTGTCTTCACTCTGTGCACGTGGATTGAAGATTTCCCTTTTTTCAAATCCCTTCTCCAAATCAAAATAATCCAAACGCTCAAAAACGTTTTTTCCCAAATTCATATAAAACTTTCTTGAGGATCGAGTCCTTGACACTTGAACTACGTAGCCTTGAGTTTCCCATTGCATTAGGGAATAAGTAGGAGCAAGATCAAGTCCTGTCAGACTATTTTTCATACAAACCTATTTATTTTCCATTTTATGTAAAGGGATCAAACAAGTTTTCAAAATATCAAAATCACACACTCAGTTTAAGAGTACCGTTCTTCGGAACGGGCGAGTAGGGTGCCTAACACCTTTCCTACTCGTAACCAACTCCCGAACCTAGAATTTCTTCCTCAAGTTAGGATTTTTTCCAAATATTTTCTCTTAAATAAAAATTTGGTGGCATTCCACTAATCTATCAAAATCCATTTAAAAATTTTAGCAGGTTCGTCGTCTCGTTGTAATTACGGTTACGAGATGATGAAAAGGAAACAGATAAGCCTACTGAAGGTTTGATCAGTAAGGATCCCTCTCCTTCATCCCTTCCTGATGCAGTAATCAAGGTCAACAAACCATTCGTTGACCTTTTCCTCAAAGAGTAGCGAGGAAGCATAAATTAGATCAAGAAGATAAGGATAAGAAAATTTTTGATACCTTTAGGAGAGTAGAGGTGAACTGTGAACACCAATTCCTGTCTGGAAGATTTTAATTAAAATTACAAAGACAAATTGAATGGAAAAGACAAAAAAGAACTAAAAAAAGAGTAGAAATAATTAAGATAAAAAGGCGTGGCTTGAAAAAAAAAGAGAGATGAGCAACCAATATATAAAATACATAAATAAAAAAAGTAAAAAGTAAGTAATACAAATAAAAAATAACAATAATAACCATAATAATAAGAATATAGAAAATAATAACAAAATATAAAGAAAAGAAAATAAAAATAAAAAGGATTGGTCCCTGTCATAAGGAGCTAGGGTTAGTTAGAATTAGTTAGGGATAGTTAGAGGTTAGTTAGGGTTGTTATTGTTGGGTTAGGAAAGAACCAAGGGCAGGTTGGGCATTACCATGGTTAGAAGGGGGTATAAAGGGATTTTTTCAAAATGAAGAAGGGGATCGTTGGTTTTGAAAAAAAAATAGAACAGGGAGTTGGCAAGTGGGAAAGGGAAGATTGGAATTCTCTGGATTTTCTTGGCTCTTGGAAATTTCTGTTGAAGAGGCTCTGCTTCAAGGGACTTCTCGGCTGGTTCGGATCGTTTCCTACCTTTTCTGGTTCACGCTTGAGGAAAGAAGCCGTCGCTTTGTTCTCAGGGTTCTCTTTGCTTCCATCGTTTTCCTACTGTTGCTCAGGAATCCTTCTGGTAAAATTGCGAAGAATCCTTCGTTTTGGTTTGACGTTCACAGGTTAGGTTCGTTCAGCTCTGGATCATTTGTTTTGCTCATTTTATGCTACTTCTATGTTAGAATTCAGGATGGAATGATCATGATAAAATGAACATTTGAATGGTTTGAATATTGTGTATGGTATCTGAACTGTTGAGCAAATTATGTGCATTAATTGAATTTCCTAAGCCTGCATGAAATTATGGTCATTAAAAGAGAGCGAGAACTTGCATTACTTAGTTTTTCTATTTGGAAGTTTCAGCTCTCAAAAGGTTAAGAAACTCTTTATCTCTGCTAAGTCTGAGAGTTGATGAGCTTGCATAAGCATGGTGTAGCCTTAAGAAAGTAGAGATTGGATTCCTTTTTAGCTGTTTCTTGTTAAACAACCATTCATTCCTTAGGTCACCAGAATGTAGGGCCATCATAGGAACCTCATAATCCTGCCTGTCCAGGTTTAGATTTTAGATAGGCACACATTTTCTATAAATCAATCCTATGAATTACTTCAGAATTAAGTCTAATTGATACCGATTTGCTGGAAGTTCATTAGTGAATATCAGTTATACACTATCAAGGCTTAGTGGAGAACTTCTGGATGAGATATGATACTATATGGCTGTATAAAGAGACGATCCTAGCTGGGAAGAAAATGAACTTTAATAAAAGAGGATCGAGAGGTAATAGGCAGATTTTTAAATCCAAGTAAAAAGAGGTCCCTTAACTTTTAGATCAATAGAATAGACTTTTGCATCTACAAAGCAGGAATAGGCAAAGAAATGCTAAGAAGTCTGCACTAATAGCTATGTTTTATTACACTGAAAGATTAGGATAGAAATCTGTTGCAATGGATAGGCCAGGTGTATTCTGCTGGTAATACAGAAATAAAGAAGGATGTTTGGTCTCATAATCAATATGTTATTGGGATTCTAGTCACAAACTGATCTGAGTAAAGGAATCTCATGTCCATACCTGAAACCTCAACTAAAATGGTGAATCTTTACCATAGGATAATTAGACATTGCTAACTGAGAAGCCATTAGAAGATTAAATCTGATAAGAAAAATCTGAAGGCAAAATAACAGAGAAATTTAATGACTTCATGAGGAGTGGTCACTGCAATAGGGCTTGAAAGCTTGGTGGAGGCTCACCCTGTGCCTCCAGGTTTGTAACAATAAGTTCTGCATTGGTTCCTATGGCCAGCTTCTAGATTGTGTGTCAAGTGATGATTGTAAAACATTGCCAAAGGTGGTTCAGGATAGGTTCGATCGAAAAATGAATTGAATTTCTTAAACTGGTTGCCATTTATAGCAGTCATATAGGACCCTCCTACCATTCTCCACAAGTCTTCTTCCAGATAAATTAATTTGATTCCCTAAGTTGGCTTGCCATTTCCCTGATCAATCTTTGCTACTAATCAGAGGCCTGGATATCAAGGCCTAGTCAGTATGAGAACCATTCTATAGGAAGTGGAGTATTAAGTAATGGACCTGGTATCAGGTTCCTAATGCAGGGTATGTCACCTAGGCAAAAAATAGAAATAAATCAGTCCTCGTTGCAAGGTCCTAGACTTGACAGCAGAGAGACCAAACTTTAAACCCCCCATAGTACGTCTAGGAAAGTTAGGCAAACTATGAGTTCTGAATCTCACAGGTCATAAGTCAAACAGAAATTACTGAAAACTGATTTAGAAAATAAGCTTTAAATAGGTGCTGGTACCCATGCTTTTCAAAATTATTATAACCTTTTGATAAGTACCAGGATATGTCAAGGCAGCATTTCATTTCTTTTTAAATAAAAAAAAGAATCAACAGTAACTGAACATTGAACATATTATGGGTGACACAAGAGTTAGTTCATCTCATGTAGATCCTGTCAGGAAGGGTGAATAGCACTCAATTGTGGCTAATAGGGAAGTCAGCACAATAATCAGTATATGACCATTAGTTCTCAGTTAGGTTAAATTTTTTGGCCATCTAATAATCCCTCAGATCATCAACCAGAACAGCTGCGTAAATTATGCAACAGCAGATAAGACAATCTCAGGTTGGCTGGCTCTGCAGTTCTGGGTCAAACAGTATCTAAACCAGTCTGGCTATGCAGTTTTGATTGGGTAGCAGAGCTATCATTGTCAATTTAGAATAAAGGCAGCCCTGTAACAGCCACTAAAGATAGCCCAAGTGTGGAGATTTTGAGTGAGTAAACAACTTTGATCCTACAAATGCAGGTGTACTAGGAGAGGGATTAGCTGGCAGTTAGGAAGGCCTAAGATCAGTTTTATTGAAGGCCAGATTTTTGGCACTGCAGCCTAAGGGTCATTTAGCAAAGACCAAATAGACCAAAAGGGATCACATTTCCTCATCCAGAGGGGTAATGTCTCAAGTCAGTACAGGATCCTGGGCAGCAACCACCTAAGTGGCAGAGCCCTAACAGTAAAAAAGATAAACATACCATAAGAACCAGACTCTCATTATATCCATGGGTGACCAGAATAGAGGTATTAATTTAAGTCACCATTCCAGCTAGTTAGTATTATCAAGGGATGTATAACTCACACCAAGCCTAGGTTCACCTATAAGGATCCAAAAGGAATTAGCTTCTAGGTTTTGTAAGACTTTGGCCAGCCTTGATCCTGATAAATTCCAGATATCATAACATTATGATCAATAGCAACAGACTACAGTTGGTCTGTTAATCAGCTTTGGGATCGAGTTTAGGGATGAAACCAACAGGTTATAGGTAACTCCAACAGGTTAAGGCAGTGCTAGAGATAAGCTTTATGCCATGACGCTTGACTTATACTTGAACTTGGACTATGTCTAGCAAATTGTTGGAAATTCCAGGGGTGGGTTAGGTTCTTTTCAGTCCTTAATCTTCATTAGGACAAGACTATTTAAAATGACCAAGCTTGGATTGGAGTAGGATTAACAGGTTTAGGCAGGAGCTAGGTGTTCTTGACTTATAATTTCTCGAAAAGACACCTTGAAGATTGCAGGTCCTTGATCATAATTCTGGTTTGACTCTGATATTCAGCACTAGAATAGTGCAGTACACTGGTCTATTGGTTGCGTCAGGTTATTATTAATCAAAGACGAAGGAGCACTTGTTGTGAGACCTTAGGCAAACTCCGAAATAATATTCAGTGCTAGGCTAATCATGCAAACAAGATTTCTTCTTAGTTTTGATATAAACAGCAGTTCTTAAAGTAGGTGTTGTTGTTACAAGATCTTTTCTAGGCTGATCTCAGTTGCTTGATAGGATCCAAAGACAGATCTTGTTTACCTATCTATACGAGTATAACTCCTTTAACAACCCAATGTAATATTTGTCCTTAGTATGGTTCTGCCTATAGCTTTCAACCGGGATCAAGCCCCGCCTGGATACGGAAAGTTACATAAAACCTGACCTTATTTAAATGTTAATAAAACCAATCATGAATTAGTATAGCCTACAACCAAGTAAGTCTTAGAATTTCATTCTGAGATCAACCCGCAAGACCTTGAAAGATCATATAATAAAAGTTAGTAGGGCTCGTTGATTTCCATTATCCCAAATCAGGTTTTGATAATTTCAAGAATTTCTGCTAAAACCTTGGTTCTCATGCAATGAACTCTAAGTGTGAACTGGTAGCATACCCTATTGTTCGACATTTAGAGAGTCATATGAGTCTAAGTGCAACATTTGTTTGTCTTAGACTCTGTGCACATATGAAACTGAGAGGATATTTAAAAACCAAATTGTTTAAAACCCTTCTAAAACTTCCTCCAAAAACATGGTTCTCACGCAATGAGCTCTAAGTGCGAACTGGTAGCATACCCTACTGTTCGATATTTAGAGAGTCATATGAGCCTAAGTGCAACCTTCGTTTGTCTTAGACTCTATGCACATATGGAACTAAGAGGATATTTACAAACCAAATTGTTTAAAACCCTTCTAAAATTTCCTCCAAAACCTTGGTTTGCATGCAATGAGCTCTAAGTGCGAACTGGTAGCATACCCTACTGTTCGACATTCAGAGAGTCATATGAGTCTAAGTGCAACCTTCGTTTGTCTTAGACTCAGTGCACATGTGGAACTGAGAGAATATTTAAAAACCAAATTGTTTAAAACCCTTCTAAACCTTCCTCCAAAACCTTGGTTCTCACGCAATGAGCTCTAAGTGGGAACTGGTAGCATACCCTACTGTTCGACATTTAGAGAGTCATATGAGTCTAAGTGCAACCTTCATTTGTCTTAGACTCTGTGCACATGTGGAAATGAGAGGATATTTAAAAACCAACTTGTTTAAAACCCTTCTAAAACTTCCTCCAAAACCTTGATTCTCACGCAATGAGCTCTAAGTGCGAACTGGTAGCATACCCTACTGTTCGACATTTAGAGAGTTATATGAGTCTAAGTGCAACCTTTGTTTGTCTTAGACTCTATGCAAATATGGAACTGAGAGGATATTTAAAAACCAAATTGTTTAAAACTCTTCTAAAACTTCCTCCAAAACCTTGGTTCTCACGCAATGAGCTCTAAGCGCGAACTGGTAGCATACCCTACTGTTCGATATTTAGAGAGTCAAATGAGTCTAAGTGAAAACTTCATTTGTCTTAGACTCTGTGCACATGTGGAACTGAGAGGACATTTAAAAACCAAATTGTTCAAAACTCTTCTAAAAATTCCTCCCAAACCTTGGTTCTTGCGCAATGAATTCTAGGTATGAACTGGTAGCATACCCTATTGTTCGATGCGTAGAAATCATATGGATCCTGGTGCAGCCTTCGTCTGCCTTAGATACTGTGCATATGTGGACTAAGAACCTTTTTTAAAAAATCCAAAATAATTTCTCAATATTGTATAAACCTTCTTATGAAGATCAAGTCTTCCAAAAACCAGAACTATGTAGCCTTGAATTTCCCATTGCACCAGGGAATACGTAGGAGCATGATCAAGTTCTGTCAGGCTATTTTCATACAAACCTATATTTATTTTCATTCTATTTAAGGGATCAAACAATTTAAAAAAATAAAATAAAATCACACACTCAGTTTAAGGGTACCATTCTTTGGAACAGGCGAGTAGGGTGCCTAACACCTTCCCTATTCGTAACCGACTCCCGAACCTAGAATTTCTTCCTCAAGTTAGGGTTTTTCCAAATATTTTCCCTTAAATAAAAATTTGGTGGCGACTCCACATTAAATAGAATTCTTTTCAAAATTTTAGCGAGTTCATCATTTCGTTGTAATTACGGTTACGACAATGAACATATCCCTCGTTGAAGTGATCAAGCAAATCCCAAAATATGATAAATTCTTTAAGGAATTGTGCACCCAAAAAAGGAGGTTGAAAGGAAATGAGAAGATAAGTGTGGGATGAAATGTTTCTGCACTAATAACCCCCATTCCACAAAAATGCAAGGATCCAGGGATGCTCTCTATCACTTGTATTTTAGGCAACAATAAATTTGAAAATGCTATGCTAGATTAAGGAGCTTCAATCAACGTTATGCCTATGTCCATTTTTAGCTCACTTTCCCTTGGTCCCTTGCATTCCATAGGTATTATGATGCAACTAGCCAATAGAAGCAATGCATACCCAGCTTGGCTCACAGAAGATGTATTGGTTTGAGTCAATGATTTAATCTTCCTTACAGACTTTTACATCCTGGACATGGAAGGAAAGTGTGAAACTAACAAGACACTTATCATCCTAGGAAGGTCCTTCCTCAAGACAGTTAGGACAAAGATCGATGTGCATGCAAGAACCTTATCCATGAAGTTTGGATACAATATAGTCAAATTCACCATTTTGGATGCTATGAAACATCCCACAGAGGACCACTCTGTATTTAATATCAATGTAATAGATGAACTTATTGATGGTTGATAAGTGGCTAATATGACACTTATTTGGTTCTATTTCTGATATAATAACATACAATTGGAACACAAATGATTACAAATTCATAGGAAACTGGATAAAAACTGAGTGTTCTATGTAAATTCTGAAATATGCAATTTTAAAGCTTTTTAGTGATGAATCCCTGTAAATATAAAGTGTTTCCACTGTATACAGTCTGTCACAGGATCTTATGTTGGCATTGGCAACATGAACCAGGGGCGCGTTGAGCACACAAAAGTATGAAGAAAATTGATACATTATGTTACTCCCTATGTTGGCAACGCAGACTGCAACTACGTTGGGTACGAATTATGCAGCACAACAACTATAAAAATCCTATACCTACACAACAAGAAACAAAATAGGTTGGAATGCAGAAACATATTTGTGTTTCTCTTGTCAGTTAGCCACAACCTTCCATTTTGCTGGATCTTCTCCTGCTGATGGAAAATCTATAGGTTTGAGGAATCAATGTGCTGTCACCCATGGATGCTGACTCCAACTTTCCTATATTCTTCTCTGTTTTATTCCTCTCTCGTTATGTGTAATTAGACTTTTGTTAGGGAAAGAGGAATCCAATTATGAACCTATGTAATCTAGAATTTTTGCATTAATTCAAGTTCACTTTTCCTTAAATTGATTTTTCTTCTCCTTGCTTAAAGCTTCTATGAATTGGCCATTTGTAGATTGAATGCGAATTCCTCTTCACAATTGGGAGATTGGATTAGGAATTGGAACTGAGATTGAACAACATAATTGCAGATGCTCTATGAATAGAGATTCATGGTTATGAGATCCTGTGGATTCTTGAACTTAAAGCTCGCTCTAGTTAGGAATCACTAAGGGATTAGGATTACTAACTAGAGAGAAGTGTTGATGAGTTAAGGGATTAACCTTCAATTAGTATAAAGGAATTCGATCTTCAATTAACTTTTTAACTTGAATGAAAGTAATAATTTAAGATCACACAGGTGAAGCTTTTGTGAACTCTGACCCTAACACCTTTCATAAATTGATTTTTCTCACATTTATGTCGTATAGTAAGTGCTAAGAAGTTTCTGATATGTTTTTAATTTTTTTATATATGCTGGAGTAGTATTTCATCTTATTATCAAAATTCATTAAGTGTAGTTCATTTGCATTCACGTTAACTACAACTTCCCACAACCTTAGTTCAATTAGTGGACTAGTAGGAATTCAGTAATTGAATCAAATCCCTGTGAAGACGATACTTTTTCTCACCCTTTACTCTGAAAAGCGATAAGGTGCACTTGCCTTACAGTTTTTTTAAAAACCAATATGTTTTTGGCACCGTTGCTGGGGATTTTTTTTTCAATATTGATGAGTACTATGAATGCTACTATATTGAGCAATTTTGTTTGATTTACTGTATAATTCTATTTTTCATATTGATTTTCTTTTGATTTTTAATCTTGCAGATACTTTTTTTATGCGAGGTGAAGAAGATCAGGAGCCAACCTTTGAACCTGAAATTGAAAAGCTAGCACCAATCCATCATGGAGGAACACCTGCATAACAAGAGAATTACTTTGGGAGAGTACGCTATTCCAAATTCTGTAGGCTGCAGCGCGAGTATCGTGAGCCCACCGATTGCTACCAATAATTTTGAAATTAAACCAACACTTCTCCATCTAGTCCAACAAGATCAGTTTGGAGGCAATGAATGAAAGATCCGAACCTCCACCTTTCATGTTTTCTCCAGCTGTGTGACACAATTAAGATGAACAGAGTTTCCAATGAAGCGATTAGATTGAGACTACTCACCTTCTCCTTAAGAGACCGTGCCAAGTGTTGGGTTCAAACCCAACCAAGAGGGAGAATCACTACGTGGGAGGAATTAGTATCCAAATTCCTCATGAAGTACTTCCTTCCCTCTAAATATAATAAGCTGAGAGGAGAAATTTCATGCTTCAGCCAAACAGAAGGAGAGTCACTCTATGAAGTGTGGGAGTGGTTTAAGGAGCTTCTAAGGAAGTATCCATATCACGGCTTTTCTAATGTGCACCAAATTCACATTTTCTACAATGGAGTTAAGCCAACCACAAGGCTTATCATCGACGCTTCAGTCAGAGGATCTCTGAATACCAAAACTGCAGAAAAGGCCATGGAACTAATTGAAATAATGACTTCGAATAAATACCAATCACCAAATGATAGAAGCATGCCAAGGAGGGGTGTGTTAGAGTTGGATACGCAAACTGAACTACTTGCTCAAAACAAGTTGATTTCCCAGCAGTTAGAGACTCTCACAAAGTAGTTACAAGTTTTCAACGTGGGAACCTCCCAGCAAACACAAGCCCTGAATTGTGATTTCTGTGAGGGAGAGCATGAGAATGGATGTTGTGATACAAATATGACAGGAACATCAAGTCAGGGGCAAGTACATTATATGGGCCAACCACAAAGGCCTAAATACCCCCTATTTTCTTACTCTTATAACCTAAATTTCAGGAACTAGAATAATCTCTCCAGGAGGAATGGGTCGTATATGCAGCAACAGTCCTCTCAACAACAGGAAAATAAACCTCAAGACAATTCTGTTGACATGGGAAACATACTTAGCTAGTTTATGCAATCAACCCACGATTCCATCAAGAATTTAGAAAATCAAGTGGGGGCAGCTGTCCAAACAACTAACAAAAAGAAATGCTGAGAAAAGAGCTTTTCCAGTGACATAATAGTGAACCCCAAGTAGCAGTGCAATGCATTCACAATAAGGAGTGGAAAGGTGGTAGAACCTCACCCACGAAAACTGAAAAAAACAAGAGAATACAAAGCTGTACAGGAACATTGTGCTGCTGATCCGGTGGAGGAAACCTCCAAAAATGAAGAAGAAAAGCAACTTGAAGGAGATTCTACATTAAGTCCACAACCAGCAACTAAGGAGGATCATAAGAAAGAATTCAATGAAAGACTAACAAGAAAAAGTAAAAAGCAACTGTTTAAGGAAGTTGTTGCCAACGCAAAGAAATTTCTGTTGGCAAAGTAGACTATTCTTTTTCCACAAAGTCTAAAAAAGCAGCAAGAGGAGAAGAATCTTCCTAGATGTATTCAAGAAGCTACAGATTAACATCCCATTGGCTGAAGCATTGGAAGAAATGTCATCCTATGTAAAGTTCATGAGGGAGCTGCTCTCTAAAAAGAGAAAAATAAAGGAAGATGAAACTTTAGCTCTCATAGAAGAGTGTAGTGCGATCATTCAATGAAAGCTTCCTCAAAAGCTTAAGGACCCAGGCTCTTTCCCCATTCCCTGCACTATTGGCAACTTGCAGATTGGAAAAGTATTCTATGACCTAGGGGATAGTATCAACTTGATGCCTCTTTCTATACTGAAAAGACTGGAAATAGAGGAGGTGAAACCTACGTTGATGTGTCTCCAGCTACCTAATAAATCAATTAAATATCCCTATGGTGTCGTAGAAGACCTCCTGGTCAAGGTTGACAAGTTTATCTTTCTAGCAGATTTTGTGGTGCTAGACATGGAGGATGATGTTGAAATAACATTGATCTTAGGATGACCATTCCTCGCCACAGGGTTGGCACTTACTAATATACAATAAGGAGAATTGATGCCGAGAGTACAGGATGAAAAGGTCACCTTCAATGTCTTTAAAGCTATGAAACACCCTGTTGAATCCTCTCATTGCTTGAGGGTGGATGCGTTGTCCATGCTGCTACCAAGTTCTCCAAAAAAACAGGATGATGACTCCATTCTTAAAGGAGTACTATGGCAATCTAAAGGCCTAAACCAGAGGAGAGAAGAAGAAAGGCAAGACGTGGAGTAATGCGCAGCCAAACATGAAGCTAATCCTCTTATGACGACAAGTTCATAGCCTTTTGAAGACTTGAAGAAGGAAGAAAAAAGAGTGGACAACCAACAGACAGAACTGAAACAACTCCCATCTCACCTTTGTTATGCATTTTTGGGAGTAAAGAACATATTTCCAGTGATTGTGAGAAGTTCCCTCAATGAACTAGAAAAGGAAAAGCTATTGAGAATTTTAAGGGCTCACAAATCTGCATTTGGATGGACTATTTCAGGTTTGAAGGGAATAAGTCCTTCCTTTTGCATGCACAAAATTCTAATGGAAGAAGACTTAAAACCTGTAGTACAACCCCAAAGAAGGCTCAACCCCACCATGAAGGAAGTTGTGAAGAAGGAAGTCCTCAAGTTGTTAGATGCAGGCATCATTTACCAATTTCAGATAGCTCGTGGGTTAGCCCAATTCAGGTTGTACATAAAAAGGGAGGAATAACAGTGATCCCTAATGAGAAGAATAAGCTCATTCCTACAAGAACGGTGACTGGTTGACGTATGTGTATAGATTATAGAAAACTCAATGAGTCCACCGGGAGAAACCACTTCCCTCTTCCATTCATGGATGAGATGCTGGAAAGATTAGTCAGTCATGCTTACTACTATTTCTTGGATGGTTATTCCAGTTATAATCAAATTGTGGTGGATCCAAAAGACCAAGAAAAGACTGCTTTCACCTGCCCCTTTGGGATCTTTGCATATCGTCGGATGCCTTTTGGGTTATGCAATGCACCTGCCATATTTCAAAGGTCCATGCTGGCTATTTTCTCTAACATGGTGGAGAATTTTATTGAAGTCTTCATGGATGATTTCTTAGTCTTTGGCTCTGACTATGACAGCTGCCTGAGCAACCTCTCTTGTGTGCTGAAAAGATGTGTAGAGACCAACCTTGTGCTGAATTAGGAGAAATGCCACTTTATGGTATAGGAAGGTGTTGTGTTAGGACACAAGATCTCATTAAGAGGTGTGGAAGTAGATAGAGCCAAGGTTGAAGCTATTGAAAGGCTCCCTCCCCTGGTAAATGTGAAGGGAGTAAGGAATTTCCTTGGACATGATGGGTTCTATAGAAGATTCATCAAAGACTTCTCCAAGATATCTAAACCACTGTGTGACCTCCTAATGAAGAAGCTGAATTTAGATTTGATGATTCTTGTTTGAAGGCATTCAACACACTCAAAGAAAGATTAATCATAACTCTTATAATTTCAACTCCCGATTGGAATCTCCCTTTTGAACTCATGTGCGATGCGAATGATGTTACTGTGGGGGTTGTACTAGGACAGTGAAGAGACAAGAGGTTACATGTTATATATTATGCTAGCAAGGTGCTAAACAGTGTGCAAGTGAACTATACAACCACTGAAAAAGAGCTACTAGTTGTTGTCTATGTTTTTGACAAATTTCATTCCTATTTAATTGGTGCCTAGGTAATTGTCTATACTGACCATGCTGCCTTGAAGCATTTGCTGTCAAAACAAGAGGCAAAACCAAGGCTAATCAGGTGGATTTTACTCCTCCAAGAATTTGATTTTGAAATCTAAGACCGAAAAGGAAAAGACAATGGAGCAGCTGACCATTTTTCAAGGCTGCCTATTAAAAGCATAGAAGATGAGAAGATTTTGATTAACGAGGACTTTCTAGATGAAAAACTACTGTCCATCGTTATTGCACTATGGTATAAAGATGTGGGAAATTTCAAAGCTGCGAACATCATTCCAGCAGAATGGTCTTGGCAGCAGCGGAAAAAGCTTTTTCATGACAGCAAATTCTACCTATGGGATGAGCCCTTCTTATACAAACAAGGTGTGGACAGATTTCTCAGAAGATGTATCCCACGGGAAGAGCAAAGAGATATTCTGTGGCATTGTCATAGCTCAGCCTAAGGAGGACATTTCAATGGTAAAAGGACAGTTGCAAAGGTACTACAAAGTGGATTTTTCTGGCCCACATTATTCAAGGATGCTAAAGATTTTATGGTTATGTGTGATGCCTGCCAACAAAGTGGAAATGTCTCAAGGAAAGATGAAATGTCCCCCACTAACATTTTAGAAGTGGAGCTATTTGATGTGTGGGACATAGATTTCATGGGACCGTTTCCCTCCTCTTACTCCAATGTACACACACTACTAGCTGTGGATTATGTTTCAAAATGGATGAAAGTTGTCCCTACACACACTTGTGATGCCAAATCTATGATAAAATTCCTGAAGAAGCATATTCTATCCAGATTCGGTATCTCATGCATTCTCATCAGTGATGAGGGATCCCACTTTTGTAACAGGCAGCTGGAAATAGTCATGAGAAAATATAGCGTTAAGCACAAAGTTTCCACAACATATCATCCATAGAGTAACAGGCAGGCTGAAGTTTCCAATAAGGAAATAAAGAGAATCCTGGAAAAGGTTGTGAATAGCTCCAGGACAGTTTAGGCTAATAGGTTGGATGACGCATTATGGGCTTACAGAATAGCTTTCAAAACTCCAATTGGTATGTCTCCATTTTTGGGAAAGCATGCCACTTGCCTGTCGAACTTGAGCATAAGGCATATTTGGTAACCAGATTCCTAAATTTCAATGCCAAAGAAGCTAGAGAAAGTAGACTGTTACAACTACATGAACTGGAGGAATTTCGCCTCAATGCCTATGAAAATGCAAAGATTTACAAAGCAAAGACCAAGTAATGGCATGATAAGCTGATCAAACATAGAGTATTTGAACCTGGACAACTGGTTTTATTGTTTAACTCCATGCTAAAACTGTTCCCAGGGAAGCTAAAATCTAGATGGTTAGGTCCCTTTGTAATTAAAGAAGTTTTGGCTCATGGTGTTGTCACTCTTGAAGACATGGAATCTCAAAGAAGTTTGAAAGTTAATGGGTGTTGCAACCGTAATTCCGACGAGACGACAAACTCGCTAAAATTTGAAATAGATTTATTTATTGATGTGGAGTCACCACCAAATTTTTATTTAAGGGAAAATACTTGGAAAAACCCTGACTCGAGGAAGAGATTTAGGTTCGGGAGTCGGTTACGAGTGGGGAAGGTGTTAGGCACCACACTCGCCCGTTCCGAACAACGGTACCCTTAAACTGAGTGTGTGATTTTTGAAAATTGTTTGATCCCTTAATTAATATGAAAATAAATAGATTGATAGAGGTTGGCCTGACATGACTTGATCCTGCTCCTACGTATTTCCCGGTGCAATGGGAAACTCAAGGCTTACGCAGTTCTGGTTTGAGTTGAAGGCTTGACCTTCGAAAGGTGTTTGAATTGAAAAGCGAATGCGTTGTTGTGTTTTTTGAAAATATCTTAAGGGTGCGATCCCAATCCACCTATGCACAGGGCCCAAGACAACTACAGTTGCACTTGGACCCATACGAATCTCTAAACAGCGAACAACAGAAAAAACTACCAGTTCGTTTTAGAGCTCGTCGGCGAGATTAAGGAATGAAAAACGGCATTTTTATTTGTTTCAAAAGGGGAAGGCGATCCTAATCCACATATGCACAAGACCCAAGACAACTACGGCTGCACTTGGACTCATACAAATCTCTAAATAGCAAACAACAGAAAAAGCTACCAGTTCCTTTTTAGAGCTCGTTGCGTGAGATTAAGGAAACAAAAATGATTTTTTATATTTTTTGGAAAAAAGGAAGGCAATCCCAATCCACATATGCACAAGGCCCAAGACAACTACAGCTGCACTTAGACCCACACGAATCTCTATACAACGAATAACGGAAAAAGATACCAGTTCGTTTTTAGAGCTCATTGCGTGAGATTAAGCAATGAAAAAATGAGTTTTTATTTAATTGAAAAAGGGAAGGCAATCCCAATCCACATATGCACAAGGCCTAAGACAACTACGGCTGCACTTGGACCCATACGAATCTCTAAACAGCAAACAACAGAAAAGGATACCAGTTCATTTTTAGAGCTCTTTGCGTGAGGTTAAGGAATGAAAAATGAGTTTTTATTTAATTGAAAAGGGGAAGGGCAATCCCAATCCACATATGCACAGGGCCCAATACAACTGCGGCTGCACTTGGACCCATACGGACCTCTAAACAACGAACAACAGAAAAAGCTACCAGTTCGTTTTTAGAGCTCGTTGCGTGAGATTAAGAAATGCAAAATGAGTTTTTATTTAAATGAAAAAAGGGAAGGCAATCCTAACCCACATATGCACAAGGCCCAAGACAATTATGGCTGCACTTGGACCCATATGAATCTCTAAACAGCGAACAACAGAAAAAGCTACCAGTTCGTTTTTAGAGCTCGTTGCGTGAGATTAAGGAATGAAAAATGAGTTTTTATTTAATTGAAAAAGGGAAGGGCAATCCCAATCCACATATGCGCAGGGCTCAAGACAACTGCGGCTGCACTTGGACCCATACGGACCTCTAAACAATGAACAACAGAAAAAGCTACCAGTTCGTTTTTAGAGCTCGTTGCGTGAGATTAAGGAATGCAAAATGAGTTTTTATTTAATTGAAAAAGGGAAGGGCAATCCCCAATCCACATATGCACAGGGTCCAAGACAATTGCGGCTACACTTGGACCCATACGGACCTCTAAACAAAGAACAACAGAAAAAGCTACCAGTTTGCTTTCAGGGCCCGTTGTGTGAGATTAAGGAATGCAAAATAAGATTTTTATTTAATTGTTTTCTTGATTTGGTAACTATTGGAGGTGCGGGGGCTTGAGCAGACTTTTGGGAAGTTTAGGGGTCAAATTATAAATACGGGAAGTATTGGGGCTGAAATATAAATATGAAAAGTATAGGGGTCAAAATGTAAATATGACAAGTTTAGGGGTCAAAATGTAAATATAAAAAAGTTTAGGGGTCAAAATGTAAATATGAAAAGTTTAGGGGTCAAAATATAAATTTCAGAAACATCAGGGTCAGAATGTAAATATTAAAAAGTACGAGGGTCAGATAGCAATTAAGGGAATTTCGAGGACCTATTAGCAGATATGGGAATTTTGGGTCTCAATCACAGTTTGAAGGATTTTGACGGCCTGATCGTAACTCCCCCCACCAATGATTCCATCCATGCATGTGGTGGGTCCCTCCCCACTTTCATATGGCTTTCATGGCTTGGTCTTTAACTCCTGAGCGTCGGTACCTGTATCGGGAGCGCGCCTACCATGGGCATAAACTTCGGGTATCTTCGAGCCTTCCTCATTCCAGCTCCATTAGCCGCCACAGCCACATTGGCCGGAGTAGTTCGGCCTACTCTCTCTCTCCACTTTCATGCGTCGGGTAGAAGACCTCCATGCTTTGCGGCAGCCATTGTTAATCGTGTGCCCCTGTATCGCGACATTCGGAAGTACCAAATCACATCTAACTTAGTTGACAGAACGGGATTCCACCTCCTTCACCCTTCCACTCTCGGGATGGGCATCAACTAGGGCCATTGAAGCAAATAAACCCAGACTGATAGGGCCGCCTGCAATAACCACCACCTAGTCCAGCGCTGACCTCATACAACATCATGAGTCTGTTTTCCCAATTGGAGCCTATTCGCATGGGTGACTATGGCCCGCATCATAACCAATGTCAAGCGGTTGCACAGTACCTGAGATCTGTACGTACCCACAAAGCAACCGCCAGCTTCTCAAGCTCCGCCTGGAGGTGCTCGGGCATTGCCTTGTCCCATGCGATTACATCTGGATCACATGAGAACAGTTTCGCGGCGTAAGCTCGAGCTTGGATCGACGGCTACTCCATACCGCTCCATCACTTCCATGAGACTTCTCGACATGGGATGGTATCAGGACATGGCCTGGTTCGGTGAAGCCCAGAGGAGAGAACCGAAGCTTCCTTCTGAATGCCAGCATCTCCATAAGCCTTCACCGTCGCGTCTCAGCAGACCAGAACCTTCACGGGTCCCCGCCAGACAAAGCTCGTGCGTCTTCGATTCGCCGAAGTTTGGTGCGCATGTTTACCAAGGTACCAACCACAGATACATCTCACTCTAACCGGTCTTAACGGCGTAATTGGGAATCTCGGGACGTAAACAGAGAGGTAGGGAGCGAGCCTATTATGAGCAGGGGGCGGTCATGTGACGTGTGATCAACACCACAGGCTGATGGAGAAGACAAAAAAGGTGAAGAGAAACCATTACGAGTTTCCTTTTGAGTTAGCCTAGGCGATGAGAACGGCAAGTAGTTTGACGACCAGAAGGGACTGAACCACCTTTGGCGCACATGATGATCAGGTTATTGGTTAGGACAATCATAATGGTACTCCGTTGCTAAAATGAATGATCGAGCCCGTTTGCCGAAGGGAAGGTCAGGAGTGGCAATGGCGTTGTAGAGAGTGGCGGACCATTGAGGGGGAGATGTAGGGGGAAAGAAAGAAAGGGGGTGGATGAGGCGAGCGCCCGGGATCACTAGATTGAGACTAGAAGCGTGTGAGGGTGGGGTCTGGTTAAGCATCTGAGGACGTCTCGCCATTGATGGTCAATCGTTTCGGCGGCCACTTTGCAGCATGCGGAGTACGTTGCATGGCCTGAACTAGTCATATTCCGACTGCCAAGACTTCTCTTGATGGCCCTTGGTGCACGATCCTACCTAGCTATGAGATCACTCACCATTCTGTTTGTCTTGCCTGGCACGACCTCTTCTCTCGTCTCCCTCTCTTATATTTCTATGAAGTTCCACGATCCCGGCGAGTTCGCTGAAGAAATACTGCACTGCCTCTGGATCACGAGTAGATTGACTTCCTACGTGGGCTCATCGAGTTTCGTTTGCCTTCGCAGCAGGTTCGGTAACGCTCAATCCAGGTCGGGTTACGACCATCTTGCTCCCTGTCGTTGGCTACGAACAGGGCACCGAACTGGTACTCGCGTGTCTTGATGATGGTGGATCGATGGCGGTTCTCACATGGGAGCACAATACAAGCTAAACCGAGAGTGCTATGGCGTTGTAGAGGGGTCCTGGATTTGACTAAAGGTCCACAGGAGGTTCAACATCTCCCTTTTCCTATCTAGGCGTCAGGAACGGGCATTTACATTCTCTCTGCCCCTGGGGGAGGGATGGAAGAATTTAGGTTGGTTTTCTTTAGTTTGAGGTGAATTATTTAAAGCTTATAGTGCTCAGCGTTTGGTCAGGGGTTCAGATCGCGTTCAAATTTCCCTTGACTATACTCGTCTATGTAACTCGACATTTCAAAGGGGAATATCATCGAATGCATGGGCTAGTCTTAAGGAAGAAATGATTCACGATCTATTCGACGTTCATATGAAATTCAAGATTCAGAATATATGATGAAGATACGACTAACCTGTACGTGAACGATGGGAGGAGCCATCTGCAAGGTCTGATTGCTCCCCGAATCACTAGTTGAGCGTAAGCAGAGAAAAATGGTTGCTGAATTCCGATAGAGAGGAAACACTCGCACTAATACCTCTCCCTTTTTCTAAAAGCCAAAAATCCAAAAAGCCCCCCTCTGATGCCCCCTAAGCCCTATTTATACCCTCTTGGATCCTTCTCCCTTTTCGATTTGCTCCTTTTCACCCTCTTTTTTCATTATAGTTATGTGTTTTTTTATTATCATTTCCACTATTATTAAAATTTTATTCTTGTTTCTTATTTGTTTACTTATTTATTTATTTTATTCATTTTCCTTGATTTTCATTAGTTTTCTTTTTCTTCCTCTTTTCCCATATTGTTTTCATTTATTATTTTTTGTTTCATTTCACATCTTTTTAATTTGTTTATCCTTTTTATTTATCATTTATTTTTATTTTTATTTTATTATTATTATTATTTATTTTATTTTATTTATTATTATTATTATTATTTTTTCTTCCTTTTTTTATTTATTTATTTTTATTTTTATTTCTTGATTGATTTTTCCTTGTTTATTTGTTTATTGTTTAATTTAATGCCGGCCTCTTCATTAATTTAAAAATGGAATCTCAGATATAATTGAGTGTTTACAATGGGCAACATATCAAACATTATTTTGGAGGTGAATTCAGCAGGGAAAAGACTGCCTGCACTCTTCAGTCAATTGACTGATCCCAAACTGTGAAGTTAAAGACATTAAACAAGCGCTGCAAGGGAGGAAACCCTTTGAAATCGATTTTCCCTTTTCCTTTTTCTGTTAATTTTAAGAAAATTGTATGTAAATACCATATAAAATAATTAGAACTATGCAGCTGAATATTCATGCAGGTTCTGGAGGCCTGGAGCATGTCTAGATGCTGTTACAGAACATGAATAAAGCCACCAGAGAACAATCCACTGATGGGCAATGTTGTTTCAGCAGATTCTGCATGCTATTATGATTTGTGTACCTAACGGAAGATGGCTCTGGGTGTCCAACAAAAACCAAACTGTCATGATCAAGGAAGCAGAATCTGGGTTTGCAACAAGAGATGTGAGGTCCAACCAAGCAAACAATGCCCTCTCAAAATATGCGAAAGGTAAGGAATGGATGCTACCGATGTATGATGCATACCTTAGTTGTTCCTACATTCTACATTCTAGTTAAAGGGCACAAGAGCAGAAATCAATTATGCGGGGCCAAAATTTTAACCTAAGTTGTTGCCCACATACTTGACTTCTCGTATTCCACACGCTCAAGGTATAAAAAGGCCAGGGCATGCAAAGGAAGTCCATACTTGCTGCCGCTCTCAGGAGAAAACTGAGAGCCTCCGATACCCACCGATTTAAGCTCAATGAGAACGAAGAGAGATTCGAAAAAATCAAGGAGAATTCGATAGTTGGGGACAGGAGGTTGGACATAAGGCCAGGTGAATTCTCTGCTGTTACTGAAGAAATTGATGTAAGGAAATGGCAGAAATTATGAAACTTAGCTGGTGTAGGGTTTGACGAGATCACCAAGGAATTCTACGCTAATATAACATTATCCAAGGCAGAGAAGAGATATGCCTCCTTTGTTCGAGGTAAAACCATTTCTTTCAAACCACAAGAGATCAACACACTGCTGGAGGTGAAACCTCCAAGAATAGCGTGCCTGTACAGGAGATTTAAGGACCAACCAGTGGATAAAGAGGTCATCCTGAAAGTACTTTGTGTCCTAGGAGCCTGCTGGGATGAGAAGAAGGACAAGTCAAACGATGGGAAGTCACTTTGCAAGGTTGATTTGGTGCCTCTAGCAAAAATTTGGTGCATCTTCGTCCAATCAAATCTGCTACCTCTATTACACTCCAATGACTTGGCTAAAAAGAGAGCCATTCTTGTGTGGGTCATCATGAAATAAAGCATGGTGGACATTGGAATCATCATTTCCCAGGAAATGGAATAAATTGCTGAAAAAGCAAGTGCCTTCTTAGGGTACCCAAGTTTGATTGCAACTCTGTGTCAGGCCCAAGGAGTCACAATCGAAGACTGTACCAAGGTCCTGCTTCAAGCTACACTGAACAAGACTTACATCGAGTGCCATATCCTCACCGACCAAGAACCACCACCATGTAGGGAACCTGGCCCCACACTTCCTCCCAAAATTTATGAAATGTTGAATGAGAAAACAAAAATGCTAGTTGTACAGCAAGCTTTTAGTCGCAAACTGGGAGCACAAGTGGAGATTCTACAACGAAACTTACACAAGGTGCACATTGCTGCAAGAATGAATCAACAGATTCTAAAGAAAATTGGAAAACATGTAGGACTGAATGAATAGGATCTTTTAGAGGTAACTAAAAATAAGATTCTCGAATGGATCGAGTTGGAAGATATTGAGGGTGGAGTTGGACCATCTAGAGTTGATGAGATGGATGAAGATTATCTAGCACAACAATTCTTAGGACTTAGTTTTTTTTTACCTGTGTTTTTTATTCTGTTCTTGTCCTTTACTTTTCAGATTTCTTTTCTTGTTATCAGAACAATTTAGAATTTTGTGAATGTCACTTTTGGGTTGTAATAGTTGATTAGATTTTACAGTTTGTTTAATTTGGATTTTGATCACGATTGCACAAACTACACTCATTTTGAATTCTGGTTTCATATCTCATCATATTGACTATACGTTTTTTGTGTAGGTACTTCACACAGTAAGTACCATCTTCACTCCTTTTGTCATGAAACCACAATGCAGAACCCACCCATTTGCAGAAGACAAAAGGAAGGTGCATGCTTGGATTTAGAAAGCTTGACATGTTTGTTCTACATCAGAATAATTTGGCTAAATCCTTGGTGAGATCTTTTCAATTGGATTTACTAAGTGAATGTGTGCATTGATATTAGGAGTGAAACCTTGGTTTTAACCATCACCATACCCTTTAGATGCTGATACCCGATTTATGCAACAATCAAAATGATTTCACAGGCCCAACAAAGTTATATCTGTCTTCTGCCCAGTTTTGTTGCCAACATAAACGACTTTGCGTGCCCAACGTGTTCTGGGTTACTAAAGGCACCAAGGTGTTTCTTCATAGTGAGCATCATCTTCACTCACGCAATCATAAGATCACACTCATGCACACCTTCACTTACAAGATCAACACAGTTTGCAGGGGGTTTTTTGTTAACCAATGACTTTAGATTGATTCTTAGCTTAATTGTTCATTGCACCCTGCACATGTCATTTGAATGTTCCCTTCCCATTTTTATTCTTATACGCATCATTCTTGAATATCTTCATTCTTTTTATACATGAGCACATTAAACAGCACATCATTCAGTAGCTTGATCTCCACTTTGGCATGTTTCTTGAAACATACATATCTATATTGTTGTGATTATTATTAATGAACTGTATGTGAACATGACCTTAGCTTGCTATAACAGACTTGTAAGGAATTGAGCCCCATAAATTCACTTCTTTGTGTATGCATGCTCACAAATTACGGTTTCATTCTAGAACTTTCTTTGCTTCTCAATTAAAATCAAACATTACATGTTGCATAAAACATGGTTGAGACATTTCTTTAGCATGCATATCCTGAACCAAATGGCTTACCCTGCAATTTTATCACTTGTTGAACCCCCTCGAGCCTTAACTCCAATTTGTTCATTTCTTACCTCATCCCAAGCCAACACAAGTGAAAAACCATGAATGAACCTAGTCAAAGGAACTAGGAACAGATTGGTTACTTTAGAGTATGAGTTCTACAGAAGTTTTGGGTTGCTTGAGGACAAGCAACATTCTTAATTTTGGGGTGGGTGTCTAGTGTAATGGAGCAATAAACAATAATAAGGTGAAATTTCAATATATATATATATATATGTAATAATAATAATAATAAATAAAATATATAAAATATATAAAATAAAATAAATTTTTGCTTCAAAAGAAAAAGACAAAAGAGTATAGAAAGAAAGAAAGGCAAAGCAAAGAAAAAGAAGTCTAGCAAAATAGATTTGTCAAAGAAAGTGTTAAGCACAAATACAACAAGTTCTATTAGGATTAAGAATGGTCTCACACTCATAACTAATGTAAAAAATCCCTCCTCAACCAATTCCTAGTTTCTTTAACTTTTATAAGCCAATTTCCCAAATTATATCCACCTTTAACCTCAGCCACATTACAGCCCATCACAAGACCTCTTTAACCTCAGTCTGATCTTGTAAACACTGTAATCTATTTTCATTCTCATGTAAACTGTTTGAAATCTAAAAAATTCTGAATGATGCAAGTCTAATACAAAGGGGAAGGTAATTCATATTGAAACTGAAAAATTTTAGGCAGAACTAGTAATTTTGGTTGAGGACAAGCAAAAATGCAAGTTGGGAGTTATGATAAGTGTCCAATATGACACTTATTTGGTGCTATTTCTGATATAATAACATGCAATTGGAACACATGATTACAAATTCATAGGAAACTGGATAAAAACTGAATGTTCTATGTAAATTCTGAAATATGCAATTTTAAAGCTTTTTAGTGATGAATCCCTATAAATATGAAGTGTTTGCACTGTATGCAGTCTGTCACAGGATTTTACGTTGGCAACATGAACCAAGGGCGCATTGAGCACACAAAAGTATGAAGAAAATTGATACATTCTGTTACTCCCTGTGTTGGCAACGTAGACTGCAACTATGTTGGGTATGGATTATGCAGCACAACAACTATAGAAAGCCCAAACCTACACAGCAAAAACCAGAATAGGTTGGAATGTAGAAACATATTCGTCTTTCTCTTTTTAGTTAGCCGCATCCTTCCATTTTGCTGGATCCGCTCCTGGTGGTGGAAAACTTGTAGGTTTGAGGAATCAATGTGCAGCCACCCATGGATGCTAACTCCAACTTTCCTATCTTCTTCTTTGTTTTATTCCTCTCTCATTATGTGTAATTAGACTTTTGTTAGGGAAGGAGGAATCCAATTCTGAACCTATGTAATCTGGAATTTTTGCATTAATTCAAGTTCACTTTTCGTTAAATTGATTTTTCTTCTCTTTTCTTAAAGCTTCTATAAATTGACCATTCGTAGATTGAATATGAATTCCTCTTCACAATTGGGGGATTGGATTAGGAATTGGAACTGGGATTGAACAAGATAACTACAGATACTCTAGGAATAGAGATTCATGGTTGTGAGATCGTGTGGATTCTTGAACTTAAAGCTCGCTCTGGTTAGGAGTCACTAAGGGATTAGGATTACTAACTAGAGAGAAGTGTTGATGAGTTAAGGGACTAACCTTTAATTAGTATAAGGGAATTCAATCTTCAATTACATTCTTAACTTGAATGAAAGTAATAATTTAAGATCGCACAGGTGTAGTTTTGGTGAACTCTTATCCTAACACCTTTCATAAATCGATTTTTCTCGCATTTGTGTCGTATAGTAAGTGTTGGGTAGTTTTTGAATCTATTTTGAATTAGTTTTATATATGCTGGAGCAGTATTTCACCTGATTATCAAAATTCATTAAGTACAGTTCATTTACATTCACGTTAACTACAACTTCCCATTGCCTTAGCTCAATTAGTGGACTAGTAGGAATTCAGTAATATAATCAAATCCCTATGGAGACAATACTCTTTCTCACCTTTTACTCTAAAAAGCGATAAGGTGCACTTGCCTTATAGTTTTTTTAAAAACCAACAATGGTTATCTCAATAATGGTTGTGATTCAGAGATTTCATCTATATTGATTTTGGTGGGTGTAACTATTATGACTGTGTTGTTCCTGAGTTGTGTAATACTTGTACTGAAGTTGAAACTTGGTTGAAGGATGATTATGATAATAACTGTAATAATGCTAATGATTGTAAAAATTCTGATAAATTCTGATAAATTTAGGTTAATTATACAACCATTGAAAAAGAATGTCTTGCTATTGTATTTTCTCTTGATAAATTTAGATCATATTTACTTGGTCCTAGAGTGCTTGTGTTTATAGGTCATGTAGCTTTGAAGTTTCTTTTAAAAAAGGTAGAATCAAAACCTAGGTTAATTAGATGGATATTGCTACTCCAGGAGTTTAACTTGGAGATTAGAGATAGGAGCGAAGCAGAAAATCTAGTAGGAGATCATTTGAGCAAGATTAAGGGAGCTGTAGACCCTTTCCTTATCCATGATGATTTCCATGATGATTTCCCTGATGACCATATCATGCAGTTGGGTGACACCTTCCAATATCCCTGATTTGATGAATTAGTGAATTACTTGGTCGCATCTATTTTTCCTCTTCATGCATCTAAGGCACAAAGAGATAAATTAAAAAGTGATGCTAAGTATGTTTGGGATGACCCATACTTATGGAAATTTCGTAGTGATCAGGTGATTTGTAGGTGCATACGAGATCATGAAATCCTATCCATCTTATAATTTTGTCATGTCTCTGTAGTAGGAGGACATTTTGGCCCATAACGAACAACTAGAAAGGTATTGGATTCTGAGTTCTATTGGCTTACTTTATTTAAGGATGCATACAAGTTTTTCATCACTTGTGAGCCATGCCAAAGAACAGGAGTAGCCATCACTCGAAGACAAGAGATGCCTCAACAACCTATGCTATTTTATGAGATTTTTTATGTTTGGGGTATTGCTCTCATGGGACCTTTTCCTAATTTCTTTGGTCTCACATATATCTTGCTTGTTGTTGATTATGTATCTAAGTGGGTGGAGGCTAAGGCCACCAAAACTAATGATGCTCGAGTTGTTGTGGATTTTGTCAGGTCTAATATTATTTTCATGTTTAGAGTGCCTCGAGCCATCATCAATGACAAAGGAACTCATTTCTGTAACCAAACCATGCAGTCATTGATTTGGAAGTATGAGATTGAGCATAGGGTTTGAACATCGTATCATCGCTAAACCAATGAGCAAGCTAAAGTTTCCAATGGAGAGATTAAGCAAATATTGGAAAAGATAGTCCAACCAAACAAGAAAGATTGGAGTCACCAACTTAAAGATGCTCTTTGGGCACACCGAACAACTTATAAGGAACCTATAGGGATGTCTCCTTATCGGTTTATCTTCGGCAAATCCTACTACCTTCCAATGGAAATTGAGCATCAAGCATATTGGGTGGTAAGGGCTTGTAACATGGCATTTGATCAATTGGGTTTGGAAAAGAAGCTCCAATTGCAAGAACTTGAGGAAATTCGTTTGGAGGCATATGAAAACTCTAAGTTCTATAAGGAAAGAACTAAGAAATGTCACGATAAGATGATTGCTAGGAAGGAGTTCTTCGTTGGGCAAAAGGTGTTGTTATTCAACTCACACCTCAAACTCATGCATAGTAAGCTTCGTTCTAAATGGATTGGTCCTTTTGTCGTCACTAATGTTTTTCCCTATGGTGTGGTAGAAATAAAAAGTGAGACCACTAACAAAATCTTCAAGGTTAATGGTCATCGACTCTAACAATTTCACGAGAGTCCCATTATGGTAGGGGAGCATGTTGAAGAGCTCTCTTTGGAAAAGCCCACCTTCTCGGAAGTCTAAATTTTCCTACCTTGATAAGGGAGTTTTCTTTCCTACTCTATGAATTATGTTAGTTTCATTGAGGATAATGTGTATTCTAAGTGTGGGAAAGGAGAAATTTTTCTTTAGGAATTGTTTTTTTTTTATGAGTGAACTACCACTTTAGTCCTTGAATTTGTTATAAAAGTTCATTTTAGTCCTTGAGTGAAATAAATTAACTCGTTACTCCCTGACTTTGTTAGCCATGTTTCACGTTAGTCCTTGGAGGAAATTTTTATTAACGAAGTGCTGACATGTAACGTTAAATGCCATGATGGAAGGTCATATGTCATAAAACGACGTTGTTGGGTAATTGTTTAACACACATGAATGCTTCCTTGTATACGTCACTGTCATCTTCATCATTTAAAAATGTTCAAAATTTTAAAAAATTTTCCTAATTTGAAACCTTAATTTTGAAATAGAAAAATTGAGGCAATTGGGGAAACTCAAGTGAGAGCCAACATTGTTGAAGGAAAATCAAGAATGTTTATACGAAGTGGAGACTCAACAATGTCACAAAGTATTCAAAAGGGAAATGAGCAGGTGAGATGCTTATGCAAATACAAAGCTGTTATATGGGTTTCAACCCCTTAAAGGAATCCTGGAAGGTTTTTCTATGAATGTCCAAAACTAAAGGTAATATGATTTAATATGTTTGAAGTTTTGTGTTGGTGTAATTTTTTAGAATTATTTTAACATTGTTGATGGTGTATGTAGGTGGAAGATAGATGTGATTTGTTCATGTGGTACAATCACACTATTGGAGAGGAGTATGAAGTTACATCAATGATGAAGAATGGAAGAAAATGTCAAAGAAGGTGGATGATTTAGATATAGAAGTTAGGAGATTAAATGTAATAGTATATTTGGGGTTGGGGTTTATGGTAGTTGTGCTTGTATTTTGTTTGGGTTTTAGTTTTAATAACTAAAGTTGGACCTTACCTTATGTAATTTTAGTGTGACCCTTTTCTGTTCAAATATTAATGTATTATGTATTGAAGTGGAGATTTATGAATTTGAGGAGCCTTTTGGAGTACAATTTGTTTTCATGTCATTCAAATTATTTTGCACATTTTCTAAGGAACTATACTTGAATAACTTAAGTTTTAAAACACTGCACATTGCATGAGGACTGTTTTGAAACCTCAAATAACGTATCACATTTATTGAATAATAACAAAAAACAAGTATGAGTAATTGTAAACGAAGAAATGATATATAATTGCATACATAAAAGCTGATGATTTGAGTTAACAACTGTTTGGTGCAATAATCCCAAAAAAACCATCACAAGTGTAAACAAAATACATTACATAGGATATTCAAATTTACCAAATAGGTCTCACAAAAAACATGTACATATGTATTAAGTAGTTGGCTTGGTAAAAGTTGGAGCTGGCATAAAATTTGATGATTTGGTAGAGTCAACAATTTCTGCATTTGGATCACTTAGTGGTAGACTGTGTTGGGCAGGTTGTTCAATAGGAATTGGTCCCACCTCTGCTGCAGATGATGATTGTTGTTTGGTTGTGGGGTTTGGTTTGCTGTCATTTTTCCTAATAAGTAATTTAGGTCTTGGTAGTTTGTTAGGTGATTGTTCATCTCCAGGTGGGGGTTGTGAATCAGAGAAGAATATTTCATCTTGGACTGCAGTAGTAGACCCACTTCCATGACTCCCCTGGGTAGCACCAGAACAAGTGGCTTGGTATGAGGCCATTATCAGCCAAGCATGACAATGGTCTTCAGGTCTCTCATTCTTGTAGGCAATAGTTGCTATGGTGTGCATGCAAGGCATACCTACAACATGGTATGGATGAAAATTAAAACATAATGTACTTAAAAATGAGTGACAAGTTTAGACACTAACCTATTAGTTTCCAAAAACGACAAGTGTAGCTTTGGATACCAAGATTTACAACAACTTTTGTTGGCTAGGATTGGACTTCAAACTTATGTCCATCATCATCTCCTAGATTGTAAGTAAGTCATGTAACTGCAAACACATTAGACAATATGAAAGACATACTGAATCCTAAACCTTACCTAACCATGTAGTAGTCCATTTATTTGATTCTTTTTTAAGTTTTTCAAATCGACTTTGCTGAATTGGTGGTAAATGACCAACGTGGCAAACCAATTTAAGCTTATTTGTTGTTATGCTGTTGAAGATTATCACTCTTATTTCCTCCAACATGCTTATGATTGACTTCTCCCTAGTTGAAACAATCTTGGCATTGAAGACTTCACAATTGTTATTACATATGTCGTCCACTTTTAGCCATGGTGAGAAATAAGCTTTAGTCCAAGACTCTTTGGCTTTTTAGCTAAATAATCATGAGCTTTTGGGTTTGTTATCTGCAATGAATTCATATTCCTGTGGATTTGGTGAGGCTCAATTGATCTATCCCATTCCCACAGTAACATTCTCAGCTGTTTATCCTTCCATTGCTTGGAAATTTTTTTCCAAATATGCCATACACAAAATTTGTGTGGGGCTCCAGGCATCACTTCTTGTAAAGCTTGTTTCAAACCCTGTAATATGGAGTCAAATGAGTGTCTAACATATTAACCTTTTCAAATTAATAATTAGTTTCACATTGGTCCTTATGTAATTTAAAATGTTACATAGTTGTCTTTATTAATATTTCAGTTATCTACATAGGTTATATATACAGAATCTATATTTACGTGCAACATTTGCATGCAAGCATATGTACCTTCTGCATGTCAGAAATGAAGTTCCATCAATATTGAACATGGTCCCCTAGGTCTTCATGTAATAGTTCCAAGAACCATCTCCAATTCTCCTTGTTTTCAACATCAACCATAACATAGGCAATAACCTATATGTGATTGTTTGCATCATGACCAACATCAGAAAGCAACTATCCACCATAATACCCTTTGAAGAAAGCTCCATCAAGCCTAATCAATGGCCTGGACCCATCTTTAAATCCTTTCTTGCATCCAACAAGACAAATATACAATCTGCGAAATAGTGGAGGACCCTGTGTCTAGGGAATTTTTTCCATTTTGACAGTAGAACCTGGGTTCCACTTTAATAATTCTGCATAATAATCCCATAATCTTGCATACTGCTCCTCCTCAGTTTCTTGCAAGATATTTTTTCCTTTTTTGATAGATCTCCATATTTTAGTCTTACTAAGATGAACTCCAAAGTTTGCTTAAAGTCGTCAATAATGTCACTTGCCTTCATGTCCTTGTCCTTTTTCAATTTTTTCACCAATTTCCCAATCACCCAACTATATGATGCTTATTTATTTTTAAATACTCTCCCACAAGTATGTTCAGATTGAAATGTTTTTATCTGAAAATAGTGGAAGACATTACTATAGCTGCAGTAAATTTCCCATGAGAAAGTTTTTTCAATACACTTTGCCCTTACTCTAGTTTTATCATTTTTTACCTAGGAGACTACTCTACCCAATTGAATGGTGTAGTCCTTTACAACATTCTTAAATGATTCAATTGTTGTAAATTCCATTCCAAGTTTTAATCGAATATGGACAAAAATTGAATCTTCATTCCATTGTGGATAAGTCTTCTTTTCTTCATATTCATCACCATCATCACTATTGTTGGGAGTCTTCATTTCCTCTGATCACCATGAACGTCCACTGTCACTTGCATCAGATGTATCATGTGGCACAAAATTCAAATCTTCTTCATCACTTGTTTCCTCTTATTCAACTACCTCTTTACCCTTTCCTTTATAAAGAACTTTCCTACCATTTTCACCTATTTTTTTCTTTTTAGGTGTCCTTTTCTCTTTTTTGCTGTTTTCCTTTTGGTTTTGGTTTTGGCTTTGGGCTTGGTTTTGGGTTTGGTGTTGGTTGACTTTTGTCTTGGTTTTGGCTTTGGTGTTTCCTTCGTTGTAGGAATTGTACCCACACATTCTACAGCCTTTTCGGTTTTCCCCTTAGTCATATAGGTCTTTCTTTCTTTCAAAACACCAACACCTCCATGACGAACATCATTTACAGCCCCACCATCATCCTTCTCACCTTCCTCACGACCACCAAACATATCAACTTATTCACACTCAGTTTCAGACTGCCCACCCTCATGACCATCACCCTGTCCTCTCTCAAGACCATCATCCTGTCCATCCTCTTCCTCTCTACCTTCACCATATTCCAAGTCAACATCAAAGTCAAAATCAGTAGCATCATCTACTGGTATAAATTAGGACCATGTCCATCTTTATCATCACCATCTACTGTGCATTCATGTTGCCCACTACCACCCTCTCCAACTTCAAATTTAGCACCTTCTTGTCCTTCCAATTCAGCACTTTCTTCACCTTCCTTAGAATTTTTCAACAATACTTCGATATCTACAACTTCATTGACTGAATGTTTAAAATATATATCCATTTTTCTACCATTTCTCTTGGATACCTGTACCATATCTAGAAAATCAACATCAAGTTCCAAAATGCGAAGACCATCAACAAATTTCAAAGTCGGATTCAACCAATATACATTTTTAACATTTAAATATCCTAAAGTAGCAGCAAACTTTTTAAACCTAAAAACAACCAATGTGTCCTCATCACAATCATCCCATATCTCAACATTTCCCCATTTATACTTCACCGTTCCACCATCATTAATAAATTTCCCACCATGATAAATAAACAAAGTCAAATACTGCATCAAGACAAAATCACTTCACAATGAGGGACCACATATAATAAATGCATTATTTAAAATAGTATTCAAATTAGGGACCACATGTATAAAATATTCAAAATTCGTCCTACCCACTTGAAACCACATGTACAACTCCCACATTTCTCACACCCCAAAACCATATTTGAACCGAATAGTGTCAGAAGGTCAAATATGCCCCACCATTTTCAAAATTTTCAAAAAGAACGTCCAAAGCAATCCTCTTTTTCGCTAAAAACCCTAACCTCCACTTACCTAACATTAATATTTACAGTAAAACATATATTATGGTGGAATAATAGCGCAAATACCTGGTCCATTGTTGCAGAAAATAACCAAACCTCGTTCACAATATTCATTGCTTCTTCGCACTATGAAACAGAGACAACGACAATGACGAAGAAGACAAACTATTTTCCCTCCAATTAATATTAAAACGACATCTTTAATTGGCATATTTTTTCAATCGAAGTCATTTTATGAAACATGCCCTTCAAACATAGCATTTAACATTACATGTCAGCACGTCGTTAACGAAAATTGCCTCCAAGGACTAGTGTGAAACACAGTTAACAAAGTTAGGAACTAACAAGTTAATTTATTTCACTCAAGGACTAAAATGAACTTTATTAACAAATTGAAGGACTAAAATGGTAGTTCACTCTTTTTTAATTTTTTAGGATTTTTTTCCCTAGTGCTTGTTTTTTTTTCTCTCTCTAAAAGAAATAAAAATAACTTGTTGGATACTTTGCAATGGATTCCTAGGTCTTTATAAACTTTGAGCAATTTTATCACTCTTAGTTAAGGAATGCATGATACGATTGAATGTTTTTCTTACATTTTTAAGTAGAGCAAGTTTGTCATTAGAACTAAGTTGTGGATCACTCGTGAGAGATTTAATCTTGGTGAAGGTTTGGGCTTTAATTATGAATGGATTACATCTTACCATTCTTCCTTTCTTGTGTGATTCACTGATGATTGTTAGTACTCAGAACTTGGGTTGTCTCTCTTTGAAGTTACTTGTTCACATGCATGTATAGAAATGATTTAGGCCTTCTTTGTTTTTAAGCTACTAGCCAAATTAGCCTACCATTCATTTTCCATTGCTTTTCCCTTTGAGTTTAACTCTTCCGTCCTTTTTTTGTAGCTCATTACAAGCCATAAAGAGGAAAACCATAATTCATCCTTAGCCTTAGGAGATGGAGCCTTAGATAAGTTTTAAGAATAAATTGTTGAATAAGTATGAGAATGTATGTAGATTTGGAAAGTAAAAAAAAATAAAAATGAAAAAATTATGAGAAAAAATGTTTAAAGTGAAAAAAAAATTAATTTGAGGAAAGAAAAGGAAAAAAGAGAAAAGAGAGAAAAAATGGAGTTATGATTCATGTGTTTGAGATTTCTTCATGTATTGTTTGAATTTTTCCATTGCTCCTTTATTTTCTTTGGTTATTATCAAAAGTTCCTTATCTCATTCACCTTTACCTTAACCACATTACAACCTTAATAAAATCCCAGTGATCTTTATGTGTATGTGTTTCAAGTGTTGAAAATTAGAGGATTGCCAAGCTTATGATAGTGCTACTTTCATGAGTTTCTTGAGTGCAAACACAAACTTTAAACACTCGAGAGTAAGAGAGTATGCCTAGTGAGAACTCTATCACTTTTGTTCCACAATTTGATTTGATTTGCTCTCTTGTATACTTTAAATGTGTAAGATGTGTTTATAATTATCTTGACTTCCTGAACCCTAAGATGTATTTTCATGTTTCTTGCTCACTGTATTGAATGAGGATTCCTTGGAAAGTATGCCACCCAAGTCTCCATACATTCTAATCCTTTGTACATTTCTTATCATTATGTTTTGTCCTGGAGTGCAAATGTTTAAGTGTGGGGAATTTGATAAATGTATTTTTGTACATTTATTTTCATTCTATATTGGGCTTAATTGGGTTTAAGTAATGTATAATTTTATCATTTTGAGTGATTTTTATGTTATTGGACTTTATTGGACTTAAGTGATAAAATTGGTTAATTTTCAAATTTTAATGTTTCTTGACCTTTGTTCATTGTGCAAGCCATATCTTGGGCTATAAAATTGATATTGAAGTGATTCTAGACGAATTAGAAATATGAGACAAAACCCTAAGATAACATGTATCCCTATATGACCCAACATCAATAGATCATAAACTTATTTGGGCCAAACCGAGACTTATAGCTTCTATCCAAACAACCCAAACATGTTCCAGTAAAATGAACATATCTAGGGCTACAAAAGTCATTTTTAGATGGGGTTAATTTCTAAAGCTCAAGGATACAATTGTCTACAACATTTGTTCATAAGAAAAACCCTAATTTGGTCATCAATGCACTTGAAAATTCAGAAAAACAGACGTGAGATAAGGTCTCATATTTCATGCATATCTTAAATTCAAACGACAAAGTCAAACAAGAATTCAAGTGTATACCTAGAAGATCAAGGAAACCAACTCAGATTTTATCTTTATTTTAAATTTTGAATTTGAATTTAAAATTTGAATTGGAAAACTGGATTTATAAAAGGGGAAACCTATACACATTGTAGATACACCGAAACTTATTCATAATTTTCAATAAAGTTTTAATTCTTATCATTGTTCTTATTCTCATTCTTCTTCTTTCTTTAAGAAAAAGTCTCATGGAAGGATAATTTCCTCGATTGGCTCGTTGGTTTTAATTCTATAAGTAAGAGATTCATAGGTTTGTTTTTAATTGAATTTTTGTTGCAATTTATTTTCTTTCCCTTTTATACGTTGAAATTAATGTTTGTAATGATAAAATTATATGCTTAATTTAATCTCATCTTACATGACACAATTCAAAAATTAGGATTTTCTTAATTCTCTAGTTTATAAATAAAAATGGGTTATGGGTTTTCCTATAAATTTGATGATTTCGATTCTTAAAAATTAATTTGGGGACTTTGGATGATGCTTAATTATTTGAACATGAATTAATTCAAATTCTAGGTATTATTGTAGTAGGAAATCATGAATTTAATTGATGCCTGCTTGATTGAATTCAAACCAAATAAAAATTAAAAAATGTGTCCAAAAAAATATTTTTTTGAACCTGTGATAATCTCGCTTATGAATTGAACTAACGAGTTAATTGGTTTTTAATATTATAAATTCATTAAATTTCATTTTTCTTTTATCCAAAGTAAATTACAAATCCTCAATTTTTTCTAAATTTAAATTCAATCAAATTATTTTCGAAGGTCCTTGATATACAACCAAGGTTGTGCCTTGTACTGCATTTTTTATTTACTTTTATTTCATTTTGATCCGAACGTGACATCAGTTATCAACGATCATGGGGAGTCTAGTTGTTAAATAACAATTAGACAAGATCTGCCGATAGACATGTAAAGAATGAGGACTTCCAACTGGTAGGAATGTGCCAAGTAGACCACAATGTCCTACTAGTCAATCAGATGAAGGCTCTAAATAAGAAGATGGAGGTGCTTATGCAAGCAAAGGAACAACTCATTTCTCTTGTTCATACTTAGGCCACACCTAAGCTTACCCCATGCAATCTTTGTGGCTCCATAAACCATGATGGTGAAGGATATATAGTTGAAGCCAACATGGCTCAACAGAATAAGGAGACGAACTTCGTGGTACAATCCCACGTGGAAGAATCACCTCAATATTTCTTGGGGAGCGTCAAGGTAATAATTCTAATGATGCATCTAATGGTTACAAGCCCTTTCATATGCAAAATCAAGGTGAATTCATGAAAGAAAGTAAGGACTCAACCATTGAAGAATCAAGATTCCAAGATGTGGAGGCATGGATCTAGAATATGGAGATGCAATTGTCCCAATTTTAAAACCTGGAGGAACAAATGGAAGAAGATACTCAACCTCCTAGGATAATGAATGTTTGGGACATTTCCATCCTAGCTTGAGATGAACCCAAAGAAGAAGGTGAAAGCAATCAATTTGAGAAGTGGTACAAAGGTAGAAATACTCGTAGAAGAAGAGAAAAAGAAGAAGGACATGATCGTTAAGTTATCATAAAGCTTAAAGACACAGGAAGTTACATTGTAATCTCACTGTAAATAATTCCAATTTTAAAGTTGTGTGATTTGGATGCTAGTATAATTTTGATGTCTTTCTCTCTATTTTTAGAAGGTTAAGTATGAAAGAGTCTAGGCCTACCACCATCTTTTTACAGCTCACAGATGAGATGTCGCATATCCAAGGCGCGTAGTGAAGGACATGCTAGTAAAGGTGAAAAAAATTCTCTCCTCTACTAATTTCTTCATGCATGATGTGGAGGAAGATAAGGAGCTCCTACTAATTTTGAAAAGATCCTTCTTGACCATTAGAAGAGTTGTGATCAATGTCCATTAAGGGGAGATTACATTAAGGTGGAGTGAAGAAAGAGTGATGCTCAGAATCACCAACTCAACAAAACACCCAACTATCAATATCCCTTGAAGGAAGCATCATCAAACTCAAATCAAAGAAACACAAAAAAGAATGAGTAGCATTAGTGTAGAATAAATAAATTTAGAGAATCATTTTAACAATTGAATAAAGAGTAAAATATATGTGTTAAAAAACAAAAGATAAGTTTAGAGATAAATACATGTTTACAACATTTTATATTTTTTATTTAATGCATAACCTTAGTCTCAAAGCCTACTATGCTTTTCTAAAAACATTATTTTACTTTTAGTACTTATGTGGTTTGAACATTATACTATACAAGAAGGGATATATTTCCTTTTATGCAAGGTTTCATTTTCAAAGACTCTAAAATTTATTTTTTGTATGGACTTAGATATGTAAAGATAATTACATAATTATCCATTTTTGTTTTTGACTTACGGAAACATGTTTCCAAAAGAAAGCTTTTGAGACAAGGACAACATAAAACATACTTCAAACCACAGGTGAGTTTTGCATTGTATACTTAAGAGAAAAAGTGTATAAAATAAAATTTTAAAAGCTTTTCTTAAAAAGACTATTATATATGCTTGTTCAACAATCTAAAAATTGATAAATCCTACCAACTAAACAAACAAACAATTATATGTAAATATGTACTTAATTAAATTTTATGTCATCATTAAAATTTTATAAACATAATGTCATAACCGTAATTACAACGAGGTGACGAACTCACTAAAATTTTTAAATGGATTTTGATATATTAGTGGATCTGCCACCAAATTTTATTTTAAGGGAAAAAATTTGGAAAAAATCCTAATTGAGGAAGAAATTCTAGGTTCGGGAGTCGTTTACGAGTAGGGAAGGTGTTAAGAACCTTACTCGCCCGTTCCAAAGAATGGTACCCTTAAACTGAGTGTGTAATTTTGATATTTTGAAAACTTGTTTGATCCCTTTACATAGAATGGAAAATAAATGGGTTTGTATGAAAAAGAGCTTGACAGGACTTGATTTTACTCCTACGTATTCCTTGGTGCAATGGGAAACTCAAGGCTACATAGTTCTGGTGTCAAGGACTCGATCCTCAAGAAAGTTTTATATGAATTTGGGAAAAAACGTTTTTGAGCATTTGATTTTTGATTTGGAGGAGGGATTTGAAAAAGGGAAATCTTTAATCCACGTGCACAGAGTGGAAGGCAAGCGAGGGTTGCATTGTGACTCATATGATTCTCCAAACATCGAAAAATAGGATATGCTGCACTTTCAACTTTGGAGCTCATTGCATGAGATCTAAGACCATTTAAAACTTTGAAAATTAAAAAGATAATTTTGAAGAGAGATTAAAGAGGAGATCTTTAATCCACATGCACAAAGTCGAAGGCAAGCGAGGGTTGCATTGTGACTTATATAATTCTCCAAACATCGAAAGACAGGGTATGCTGCACTTTCAACTTCGGATTAGACCATCTAAAACTTGGAAAATTAAAAAAGGTAATTTTGAAGAGAGATTAAAGGGGAGATCTTTGATCCACATGCACAGAGTTGAAGGCAAGCGAGGGTTGCACTGCCACTCATGATTCTTCGAACATTGAAAGACAGGGTATGCTGCACTTTCAAATTCAAAGCTCATTGTGTAAGATCTAAGACCATTTAAAACTTTTAAGCTTTTATAATTTTTATTTTGACGCCCAATTTTAGAAGGTGGACAGTTAATATATTCTATGTGGGTACAGTGTGGACCAAGCATGAATGGGGAGAAGACATGATAACACAACTATTCAGATTTAATACATTATAATTCCTGGTTATTAATCTATTTTGCATACAAAGAAAATCCTTTCTAAAAGAACTTGTTGTTTTATATTTCTCTGGTTTTTATGTGAACATCCTGAAGTCAATCTACTGGTTAGTCATGATAGATGTGTGCAGCATGGCTTTAGCTTTTGAACAAACTTGTTGTTATGGCTGTTTGATCTAGTGGAATTCCTTAGACACTTTGCCAGGTTTTGAATTCAGGGTCTGTCTGTTGATCTAATTCTGGTTTGGCTAAGAACGGACAATAAATTATAGCTTATTACTAAATTAAGTACTGCTACTGAAACTAGACAGTAATCTCAGCAGATTCCAGTCTTGCATATTTCAGAATTTAAACAATATGCCTAAGGAATACAATCAACTTAAACCAGCTAAGATTCTTTTCTATGGAAGTCTTACTTTTTATCATTTACTGATTCAGGGACTAGGAGTGTAAATCAGACCCTCCCCTAACTCTGCAGAATTTGATGCTAAACTTATGATCGTAATAAGACAAAAAATGCAACTTAAGTGTTTAATTGGTCTTTATGTACCTTTCCGCTTATACTGTTATTTTCCTTGATGTTTGGGCCCTAATGCCTACCGTGCAAAAACCATTCTCAATCTATTCTTCTAGGTTTCCAGGATTTTTTTCTTCCCACATAGGGACTAACTAAAGCTGGACTTGCTTCCATGACCTTATATTCTAGGCTTCTATAGCTTACATAGTTTGAAATTTTCATTTTTTACATTCAGTTTTGTACCAGATTCACAGCACAACAACCAAGCAGATTCATCTTCCATCATTTGTGGTCTTTTGCTAACCTGAGTTAATCCTCCTGGTAATTCTCTCATCAGTCATTTATTCCTTTGGATGTATGGCTGATGTCTACTTCAAGACCCAACCTGCAATGATTATGGCAGAACTAGGAGATATGACTAGGGGTGTAACATTCAAATTGCAAACTCACCAATCCTATTTCTGTCCTAAGTCATTCTAATTAACTGCTAAATGTATCAGTATAGGATACCTAAACTATTCCTACAGTAAGGCCTGCCAAGGGTAATTTGACCATGATTCATTGCTGAACTTTATATATAAGAGCCAATCATGTTCAGAATTCTGGAACTAATTTAGTACCCTTAAATTCCTTCAAACAAATAGTTATTACCCACCAGGCATCAGGTAAGGTATACATAATAAGGCTACTAATTTCAACTCTTCCTTTGTGACTCCCACAGGTTTCCCAAGTTCTTTGTTACATCAATTCACCTCCCATTTACTCTTATTACCCCCAGAACCCATGTGCCTAGGACTTGTGATAATGATACATAAGGATAAAGGGAACCTCGGGCCATTGATCTAGTTTCCCTACAAGGATTGAAACCCCCAAGATTACTGTTCTACTAAAATCCTAGCAGAATTTTCAACAAAGTTAGACTTAACTTGTAAAAGCTCATCAAATAGGTTAAGGCCTATCAAAATAAGGTATTCTGCAGTAATAATACCACTGATCTCATATAATTTGGAAAAAACTAATGTTGGAAGGTTTCAGGCTATCATTGACTGTAGCTAAGCAGGAACTAGTTTAGTCAAATGAAGACAGGGCTTTTGGAACCTAAAAATTCGTCTATATGTTGTTGAGCCAAGGACCCTGCAACAAGGCTGGCCTGAACTGGCCTATTTTGTGTTTTGTTCAATTATCAGAAACAGGAGGAATTTAGCTTAATACATATAGGCCCTGAGCAGATATGTGGGTGGATTGTCCTTATTCTATAGTTCGTTCAGCAGAAAATGTTGAAAGGACTAAAGGCTTCCTTCTCCCGATTTTCATGGGTTCCAAAGCTTGTTTACCAACCTCACCAACCCTAAACTTAGGATTGGTAAGAGCCTATCTACCTCAACCTACACCAACTTGGTGCAGTTGTATGCATTGGAACCAAATGCCTCTATATCAGTCCCCATCCTGCCAGAGTTTTACATCAAATACAACTTGGTATTAACTAGCAACAGAATTGGTTTTGGCGTATCAGAAACCACTCAGTGAACTCTTGTTCTGTCTTAGGCCTAATAGAAATGCAGCAAAGTTGCAACTGACATATCTAGGAATTAGGCCGTATCTGATCATTAAAAAAACATAAAACTAAGGAGGCTAAATCAGCAGAGGGAAATTTGGGGTGTTTTATAGAATTGTGCAGTATTGAGGTCAAAATTCTCCTAATTACTTTAGGAGCCCACACCCAAAGATGCTTTGAGCCTAAGTCTTGTACCCCCTTTACATGTATTCGAAGAAATCTCAAGGTTTAGGATCTAGGAATGGACTGATAATTGTACTCAATCTAGTGACAGATCAATGTGCTGCTGATATGGTTTCTTTTCTTTATTTATTTATATTTTCTTTACCTAGACCAGTGCAACTCTACAGGTATTGATACCCAACTTTCAGTCTCACTCTTTTGTCAGCTCAACTCTTACTTTAATGATTTTCTTAACTCATGTCTTAGGGATCAAACTGAGCCACAACCCTAAGCCTATTGATGGTTCCAAAATCTGCCTTGACAGCTTGATGCGAAGCTTAGGTCAAGTGTCAAGAATGGCTAGGGATGAACATCTTCTTTATTAGTTGAAGCCTATTCAAAGGGGGGTCTAGACACTAGCAGAGTGGGATTGAATTGGCAAGCTGGGATATGACCAGAAGCCAATGAAACCAAACTTCTCCAGGCTACATAAATTGATTCATGAGAGCAGTGTGGGGCCAACTGGTCTCAATATTACATTATACTAATATAGGTGCATTCTTAGCCTTTCTTAATGACACACAAGCTGAGAGCCATTTCTAGCTTTTTCTTGTGCAACTAAGATATCCTCAGTATATGCTGGCCTTCCTCTGCCTTCTACTCAGAGACCAAAGGTAATACTGGAGGCTTGCTATCATGCTAAGAATCTTGACCAGTTAAGTTTATCAAGACACCAATTTTTCTTCTCATCATTAAGCCACATGTTTGGGAATTATAATCACTATCCCTTGTTTATTATTACTACACAAGTCCAAGTTCTTGTACAAGAAAAATCTAGGGTACTGCACGAATTGGGAACTATAACTCAAAGAGTTTGGTCATTTTGAACCTAGCTTAATTATCCTAGTCATCACTAACTGCCAGGATTTATAGAAGGACCTGTTGGTAAATGTTCCAGCAATATGACTTAACCTTGAATAGGATTGGTTCTATTATTGTCCTTGTGTTAGATTTGTCCTGAGATCAAGCCCTCCAGCTTGTGTAGAAATTTAGAATCAAAGGGTAGCTGGCTTGATATTCAATAAACATGGCCTTTTGTCTTGCTTTCTTAGACCTAATTGTTACCCTTAAACCTGTTCAACAACATTCATTAGTTTCAGATTGACATCTAATCCTCTCACAGGTCTTAAAATTTTGTTGTGAGCACCTTATCTAATTAGGTTTAAGGACTAATATCATTTTGTAGATTCTGATTATTCTCAGCTACTCCTATATTCCCCGGGCTAGGGTGTGGTCCTAAAATTATTTCTTCACACTTTCTCCATCTTATGTATACCTCAAGGTCTAGGGAACAAACTACCAAATTAGCCTAAGTTTCCCCAGTTTTATTTATTTTATAACCAATTATAGACTGATGACTGTCGCAACCGTGATTCCGACGAGAAGACGAACTCGCTAATTTTTTTTTTAAATAGAATTTTTTTGATTATGTGGAGCCGCCACCAAATTTTTATTTGAGGGAAAAAGATTTGGAAAAAACCCTAACTCGAGGATGAGATTTAGGTTCGGGTGTCGGTTACGAGTGGAGAAGGTGTTAGGCACCCCACTCGCCCGTTTCGAAGAACGGTACCCTTAAACTGAGTGTGTAATTTTGAAAATTGTTTGATCCCTTTAATTAGAAGGAAAATAAATAACTTGATGGAAGTTAGCCTAACAAGACCTGACCTATTCCTACGTATTCCCCGGAACAATGGGAAACTCAATGCTTACCTAGTTCTAGTTTGAAGGCTTGACCTTCGGAAGGGCTTTAGAAGGAATATGATATTTCGAAAAGATTTTCGTTTTTTTGTGGAACCTTCAGTCCACTTATACACAAGGTCCGAGGCAAATAGGGCTGCACGGGGGCCTATACGAGCCATTAAACATCGAACAATAGTGTAGGCTGCCAGTTTCCCGTTTAGAGTTCGTCGCGTGAGACCGTAGATCCCAAAGCTTTTTGAGAAGAGTGTTATTTTTGGAGGAACCTTCAATCCACTCATGCACAAGGTCCGAGGCAGCTAATGCTGCAAGGGGGCCTATACGAACCACTACACATTGAACAGCAGTGTAGACCGCTAGTTTCCAGTTTAGAGTTCGTCGCGTGAGACCGTAGATCCCAAAGCATTTTGCAAAGAGGGTTATTTTTGGAGTAACCTTTAGTCCACTCATGCACAAGGTCTGAGGCAACTAAGGTTGCATGGGTCCTATACGAACCACTAAACATTGAATAACAGTGTAGACCGTCAGTTTCTAGTTTAGAGTTCGTCACGTGAGATCGTAGATCCCAAAGCATTTTGAAAAGAGTGTTATTTTTGGAGGAACCTTCAGTCCACTCATGCACAAGGTTTGAGGTAGCTAAGGCTGCACAGAGGCCTATATGAACCACTAAACATCGAACAACAATGTAGACCACCAGTTTCCAGTTTAGAGTTCATCGCATGAGACCGTAGATCCCAAAGCATTTTGAAAAGACGTTTATTATTATTTTTTTTAGGGAACTTTCAGTCCACTCATGCACAATGTCCGAGGCAGCTGAGGCTGAACAAGGGCCTATAGGAACCTCTAAACATTAAACAATAGTGTAGACCGTTAGTTTCTAGTTTAGAGTTCGTCCCGTGAGACTGTAGACCCTAAAGCATTTTGAAAAGAGTGTTATTTTTGGAGGAACCTTTAGTCCACTCATGCACAAGGTCCGAGGTGGCTAAGGCAGCACGGGGGCCTATACGAACCACCAAACATCGAACAACAGTGTAGACCGCCAGTTTCCAGTTTAGAGTTCGTCGCGTGAGACCGTAGATCCCAAAGCATTTTGAAAATAGTTTTTATTTTTAGAGAAACTCTTATGATAATAAAATAGGATTGATCTCGATTTTAGCATAAAAAGAAATGTGAGAACTTGATCGGGATAATGAAGGCCAAATGGAAATAATGAGAGATATAGGTGCTGGATTGGGATATTGAGGAATGAAGGAGTCAAATTGCAATGTTGAGGGTTTCAAGGGTTAATTTTGGGTTTTTGAGGGTTTCAGGGGTTAATTTGGGATTTTGAGGATTATAGGGGTTAAGTTGCAATATTGAGGGTTTCAAGGGTTAATTTGGATTTTTGAGGGGAAAAGAAAATGTAGTACGTAGGGTTCAAAGCGAAGGTAAGGGGATTGCAGACCACGAGCTTAACCACTCGAGCCTCTTCAATTTCATGACCCATATTCCATTCGGCCCATATGTACATGTGCAAGGCGGGCCATCTTCCTCTCAAACAGGAGGCGTTAGTGGGTCCCTTTATTTGCATGAATTTTGTACCAAGTTCAAGTGCCCACCTTGCATGGATTTTGGTTTTCTAGATAAGTCTTTGATTAAGGCCTCATGGCTTCATGGACTAAGGCTCGGACGCAACACCAAAACGGCTCCACACCTGCTTTATATTCATGCAGTTGCTGGTTGTGTACACACATGGGGCATTGGCTAGTTGTTCAAGAAAAATAGGAACCTGCGTCAGCTATCATACAATCGGGCATATACCCAATGCTCCTAGGCAACACCGTTCGGTCTTAGCAAACTTTTCAAGTGTGTGTATGGTTACTGTTGACATAGAAGATGGAAGCCTAAGGACCTAAATATTCAAAAACCTTGCCCCTAGTTGGTCATTTTATATATATCTACGTACTCTGGACCTCTCAACATAATGAGCAAAATGGCAGGTTGCTTGCATGGGGCATATTAAAGTTCGAGTTCCCCCAGGCCCCTGCGGATTATATGCATAGGGATGGGCCTCAACTCAGCTGCGTTCTTACCCATCCCACTCAGGCACGCTTAGGTATTCCTTTTATAGCAGGCACACGGAGCGTCAAAAGCTTCACGATTGCATGACTTCCACCGTTCGTGCTTCCCCTTCAGTACATGATTGCGTTTTCTAGAGGAGTGACCTAGTTCACTCCAAGGCTTAGCCATTTGCATGCATGGGATTTCATGTACTCTTTCTGTTGGAGATCCATCCCTGGAGATTTTAGCATCAGGTCCTTTGACTGTTTTGCTTTAAACTCCCGTATACGTCATGGCGTCTCCTTCTTCCTCGTGCGGCCGTCCTCTCGTTATCGGGAGTTCTAGGATTTGCGTACCTCTCCCTTTTCAAGGTGATTGACCGTGTGACGAGCCAGGGCTATGCTGGTCCAACATCCCTTATAGTGAGCCTCCGCCCTTGGACTTCACTCCCTGGCTTATGTAGCAATGCTAAGTAGTTGTTTGGGTAGCTTCATCTGTATCCTGTTCTTTCCTTAACCTGATTCGGCAGGACCATTTTCAGGTGCAGATAGTTCCAACTTTGCTCAAATACAATGATCAAATGGGGGCTTGGGGTAGGTATGAATCTGGTTGGTGACGCATTTGTAAGACTGTGGTCTCATGCCTTGAGAAATTTGCTCGAATGGGAGCCATTTAGGTGCTAATCCTGCCTTCTATGCCTCTCCATTTGGAATGCTCAGACGCCCGAATGCCATAGCGGCTACCTGAGGTCTATGTGAGGTTAGAGGCATGAGGGAAGAAAGGTCACAACCTGTACATCTAGCTTTCCCATGGGTGGCAACATGATTGCATATCATTTTTTCTAGAAGGAAACACCTCAGGGCGACGCTAATATCCTACGTGGGCGTGAATGACTCAATGCTTTATATGACCGATTTTCAGCTCCGCCTATGCAGAGAATGGGTGAATTTATAAAACAAAATGAGTGGCTCAAACTATGAAACTCGAGAGGCGGGGTAGCTCCGCATGCAGGGGTAAGTTTATGGTGAGCGACTTCGTCCTTTGAGGATGAGTTCCTGGATAAGGAGTTCGCTGGACTCTTCTGAAGGTGTTGTTCCTTTTGGCATTCAGCATGTGCTGCCTTCGAAGTGTGTACGGTGTAGAAGAACCGAATCCCGAAGCTCACCCTCCCTTGTTACCACGCTACAGACCCTTCGGCCCTCCCAGCTTACCTAACTATCGTCGTGATCCTCCCATAGGGATCATTTTGTTAACGATTGCGCACTACCTAGTAGCAACGAGGCTGAAACCAATGGAAGGTCTGAGGGGTGAGATTTCAGAACAGAGTACATTCGCATAGACAACGTTTAGTGGAAATCGATCACTCCATTGAGACTTGCAACTTATTATTCTCACTAGTTTAGGCGTCGAATGACTAATCTAAAATCAGTCTAAGCCTAACCTAAGAATAATACCTTTCCACATCCAGATCTAGCCTTACGTGAACCATGGAAAACCTAGAAGCATACCTTATCCGATCAAGCGAGTGGAACCGAAGATCGATTCTTCATATAGAGATATCATCGAATATTTTACTAGCATTTAACCGATCTTAATCATCAAAATTTTCTGGTGCGAGTGTGATCTAGAACAATTTTCATGCATGCTGAACTTTAGATCCAAAATTCGTGAGTTAGAGATGACTAACCTGCAATCACTCAAAGGAGGATTCGAGGAGAAAGATCCAACGTTGACAAAATCTTCTCGCTTATGGTGGAGAAGGAACAGAGGTCTTCGAACACGCTTCCGATCTCGAAGGAATATCAAGGTCTCTAAGAAAACTTCTGAGAGGAGTTTCTTCTGTGCACCCAGTCTCTCTTCCCAATTTTTTCCAACCCCTTCTGTTGCCTATGCATGCCTTTTTATAGCCCTTTTCTCCAACCATGTTTCCCCACTTTCATGCTCCCACTCCTTTTTCTTTTCACTCGTGCCTCTAGTACATTCTATTTAATATTTGTTTATTTTATTTTATATTTATTTTATTTTATTTTTACTTTTTATTTATTTTCTGTTTTATGTTATTATTATTATTATTATTATTATCTTTTCTATTTTCTATTTTTCTGTTTTTATTTTTTAGTGTTTTAATTTATTACTTTATTTATTTATTTTGTTTTTATATTTCTTTAAATTTCGTTATTTTTATTCTTTTTCTTTTTTCTTTTCTATTTTTTTGCCTTAATCCTTTTTCATTTATTTTTCTTTACGTATTTTGTTATTATTATTATATATATTTTTTATTTCCAATTTATTTATTCATTATTTTTTATATTTCGATTTGTTTTCAATTTCCCTATAACTTTGTCTTGTCTTTATTTTCTTTTATTTATTTTTTCCATTTATTTTTCTATTTTTCTTTTTTTTTCCTTTTTTTTATCTGCTTTCGTTTATTCATATTTACTTACTTTTCTTTTTTTAATTTAGTATTGGTTTCTTGATTGATTTTAACAATTGGGGGCCTCAGACATAATTGAGTGTTTACAATGACATATAGGCTTTGCAGTTACCTCATTATTGCAACAATCCCAACAAACAAAGTTTCAATGTTATTATCCAAAAGTTTTAACAAATTATTAGTCAACAGAGTCTCAAGTTTCTCTTAGGACTCATAAGTGAATTATATACTCTCATCCTAAATCATGAGATTTTTGTTGTATTATTCTACTCATGTAATCATTCCTTTAGTGTGGAATGGGAACAGTCCAAACTCCAATCAACACAGCAAGTAATCTTTCATTATTCGATTATACTGAAAACAACCAAGCGTAAACATGTGTCAAGTACAACCTAGCATTCTTAATTCAAACTTCAATCAGAAAAGGAATAGAACGAAGCAAGCTATCTAGTGCCAAATATGAACAATTACACTAACCAAACCTAAATCCAAACATAGAGGAATCATATGTTTTTCGAACCAGAGAACTTTATACAAAATAAGCAAAACAATAGTCTGTGACCAAAACGAATTAATGTCATGGATCGAATCATGAACTCGAGCATCAAAAGCACATTCCACTCTTGATTTCTCTCAATACAACATGTATGAATAATAAGGAGCTATATCAAATTATAAGAGGAACAGTTGTATGGGATCGCACCTGAATGACGAAAACAAACAACGACAGTGAGATTTTCTGTGTTGAAGTAAAATGAGCGTAGGTTCGTGGAGAAAATCTTTGAAATCACTGATGTTGTTCTTAAGCAGAAGCAGAATTCTTCTCACGAAGGAGAGGTCTGAGAGAAAAATGGAATTCAACCTTGTAGAAAGATACTCCTAGAAGTCTTCGGAAGTAGAAATGAACCCAAGGAGCAAAGAACTGAGTAGTTCCTAAGAGAAATGGAGAAGAGTTCAGAGAAACTCTTTAGAAGCTCCGCTTAATCCAAAGAAACGAGAGATTTTTTAATGCAATCGGAGGGAATTCTTTAGAAAAACCAGAGAAGAACCCAAGCCTCCAGAAAGACCAGCATATACCCAAAACCTTTTTTTTTTTTCAATTTTTGGTGCCAAAAACGTTGTGTGTCCCCGTTCTTTTTTCTCTCAAATGCCATTTATACCCCTAATATAACCATAGTTGCCTTAACCCGAACCCATGTTTAACTCTTAACCCTGGTTATAACAACCCTAACTAACTTAACTAACTCTCAACTAAGCCTAACTGAATTTCCTTTTTAGTCTTTATTTTCCTCTTATTATTAGTTTTATTTATATTTTAATTTTATTTTCCTTCATTTTTATTATTATCATTTGTTTTATACTATCAGTATTCTATTATTATTTTTCGCTACTCCTTTTATTCCTCTCTCCCCTTTTACTTACCTTTTTTTATTTTGTATTTATTATGTATATATATATTTTTTTAGTTTTTTATCTTCAACTAGGCCATTTGCCTATTTAGGCCCAATTATTTCTACTTTTTTATTTTTTTTCTTCCTTTTCACTTAAATTACTTTTGTAATTTAATTAAAAATTTCCCGGATAGAAATTGGTGTTCACACATCATTATCCTGCAACTTGTTATCAATTAATTTCCAAACCTCAAACTAACAACACTTACATTTTTAGGATTAATAACTATTTGTCCAGGAAGATGATTAGTTCCTTATGATTGCATCTGATTTAGAGAGCTAGCTAATTGGCCAATCTAATTTGAAAATTATGAATGCTAGCTTCTGTTATGTGTTGAAATTTCATGTCGTTCACTACCATTTGATTCATCAACTCCTCAAGTCTAGTTTCAATATTTTTTTTGTTGGGAAGTAGGTTATGGTTGGAAAGGTAGTTGCTTAGGTCGAAATTTTGGGAAGAGGGATGTGTAGAATTGTCACACCATCTTAGATTTGGGTGTTTCTCCAACCAGGGTTGTATTTGTTGGAGGAAAGGTCATAACTCCGGTTTTTTTGCTGTTGTGATCCATTATTGTAAATGTTGGCAGCATAGGCTTGTGGTGCAACATCATCTTCTCCTTTTTGTAGTGTAGGACATGCATCTGTTGGGTTGTCAGTCGAAGTGCAGATGCTGCATATTCTAGCTAGAGTTTTCTATTGTTGGCTCATGGCCATCTGTCTCACCAAGGATGCAAGCTCATAAATATTTTTTGCTAGCTAATTGTGCTCTCTAGTGTGGGTGGTTTGTATCTCATGGACATTTTTGGCCAAAACCACTGAATTTCTCCTTGTGCTGAACTGTTGGAAGTTGGCTGCCACGTTTTCAATTAGGTTTCTGGCAACCATTAGAGTTGTCGAAAAGTGCACCTCCATTAGCATCATCTATCATACTCATCTCAACAAGGTTTAAGCCTTCACAGAAGTATTGGATTAGGAGTTGCTCGCTGAATTGGTGATGGGGGAAACTTCACATAGCTTCTTGAATCTCTCCCAATACTCGTGCATAGACTCCTTGCCAAACTGTCTGATGACACATATTTCCTTTCTGATTGATGCAGCTTAGAGGCAGGGAAGAACTTATCTAAAAGTAGCTTCTTTAGGTCGTTTGAGCTATTGATTGAACTTTGCTAAAGATAGTATAACCAATCTTTAGCTGCATCCTGCAAGGAAAAAGGAAAAGCTTTTAGTTTAATATGGTCTTCGGGAATACCTTGAGGTCTCATGGTGGAGCACACTATGTGGAATTCCTTGAGGTGCTTATGTGGGTCTTCACTAATAAGACCATGGAATTTTGGTAATAAATGAATCAATCCAGATTTTAATTCAAAGGGAACCTCAGCATCAGGAATGGAAAAACACAAGGATTGATATGCGACATCTAGAGTGGATAATTCTTTTAATGTTCTTTCAACCATATTATGCTTAGGTTTAGAATGTTTAGTAGTAACAAGATCTAGTTCAGGATTCCTATTACAATCAATTACCTAATTAGTAGTAAACAAAGGCCTCCTATTGGTCCTAATCAATCTATGAAATAATTTTTCAATCTCAGGATCCACATGATACAAAATGCCAGGATTAGATCAAGTCATGCAATATATGCAATGTTAATAAATAACAAGGTAGTAGATAAAATGAAACACAAAGAAATTTAAAATATAAAATATAAAATATAATTAAAAAATTAGCAAAATTAACCTAATATTATGCAAACAAATATTATGAAAATTTGATTCAAAATTTAATTTCTAAGTATGCAAAAATTCTTTTGAAAAATAAATAAAATGAAATAAAAATTTAAAAGTTATATAAATGGGCAAAATTTTGGAATTTCAGGGGCTACTTGACCACAAAGGGGTCAACTTTTCTTAGAGCGACATTTCCCTTCAAAAAATGTATGCTTCTGCATGGATAAATAGAACCATATGAAAATTCCAAAATCTGCAAAAGAAGCAAACAAATCAAAACTACACAAAAATAAGAAAAAATAAAATTGAAAAAAAATAAAATAAAATAAGAAGTTAGTGTGAAGTTAAACTCAACCAAATTGGACCAAAGGTCCCCGACAATGGCGCCAATTTTGATAATTGATGTCTCGTTCATATCAAAATGAAAGTAAATAAAAAATGGAGTATAAGGCACAACCTTGTTCATCTCTCAAGGACCTTGGAAAACAATTTGATTGAATTTAAATTTAGAAAAAATGGAACATTTATAATGTACTTTGGGTAAAATAAAAATGAAACTTAATGAATTTATAATATTAAAAACCAATTTATAAGCGAGATTATCATAGGTTCAAAAAAATATTTTTTTAAAACAACTTTTAATTCTTATTTGGTTTGAATTTAGTCCACAAAGCGTAAATTAAGTTCATGATTTCGCACTAGAATAACACCTAGAATTTGAATTAATTCATGTTTAAATAATTAAGCATCACTCGAAGTCCCCAAATTAATTTTTAAGAATTGAAATCATAAAATTTATAGGAAATCCCATAACCCATGTTTACTTATAAACTAGGGAATTAATCAAACCCTAGTTTTAGAATTGCATCATGTAAGATGAGATTAAATTAAGCATATAATTTTATCATTACAAACATCAATTTCAACGTGTAAAAGGGAAAGAAAAATAAATTACAACAAAAATTCAATTAAAAAAAAAACCTATGAATCCCTTACTTATAGAATTAAAACCAACAAGAAAACCAAGAAAATTAGCCTTCCATGAGATTTTTTATGAAAGAAAAAAGAAGAAGAAGAATGAGAATAAGAACAAGATAAGAATTGAAACTTTTTTGAAAATTGTGAATAAGTTTCGGTGCGTCTACAATGTGTAAGGGCTTCACCTTTTATAAACCTAGTTTGTGAATTCAAATTCAAAATTTAAAATAAAGATAAAATCTAAGTTGGTTTCCTTGATCCTCTAGGTTTGCACTTGAATTCTTGTTTGACTTTGTCGTTTAAATTCAAGATATGCATGAAATATGAGATCTTATCTCATGTCTGTTTCTCCGAATTTTTGAGTGCGTTGACAGCTGAATTAGGGTGCTGCTTATGAACAAATGTTGTATACAATTGTATCCTTGAGCTTCAGAAATTAAGCCCATCTAAAAATGACTTTTGTAGCCCTAGATATGTTCGTTTTATTGGAACATGCCTTGGCTGTCTGGATAGAAGCTCTAAGTCACAGTTCGGCCCAAATAAGTTTCTGATCTATTGAGGTTGGGCCATATAGGGATATATGTTATCTTATAGTTTTTTATCATCTTTCTAATGCCTCTGGAATCACTTCAATATCAATTTTATAGCCCGAGATATGGCCTGCACAATGAACAAAGGTCAAGAGACATTAAAATTTAAAAATTAACCAATTTTATCACTTAAGTTTAATGAAGTCCAATAACAGAAAAATCACTCAAAATGATAAAATTAGACATCACTTAAACCCAATTAAGCCTAATATAGAATAAAAATAAATGTACAAAAATACATTTATCAATCATCCATAGCAGGTTATGTAGAACACCCTATCCAAAAGCTGCATCTATTACAACTTTATTGGCATCAGAGGGGCTGTTGTAGAAGATAAGTACAAGATGGGGTATTTGGTACCCATGGTGTGGGTATTTTTGAAGAAGATTCTAGAATCGATCTTATGCCTCATATAAGGGCTCATTCTCAAAGTGTGTGAAGCTAGCAAAGTCCACTATAACCCTCAATTACATGAATATTAGAAATTATTACATTAACAAGAGATGTTGTAATAAATCTTAGGTTGTAATGGATCTTTTTGATAGAGAATTCAGTCTTTCATTCACCTTCTCAATAATAGAGAAGGGAAAAAATTGTAATATAATAGCATCCTATGAAATTCCATTTATCTTGATTGTGTTTGTTACTCTCAGAAATTTTCTAATGTTGACATATGGGCCCTTCAAGGCCATTCCTTTGAGGTGAAGCAAGTTTGGATCATGTTGATAAGGCCCAACTTAAATTTGAAGTCCTAAACACCCTTAAGTGCTAGAATGGATATACTTCTTCTTAGGCCCTCATCAGTGGGGATCATATAATCTAGCAACGGTCTTCGCCCTTGCGTCGTCATCTTCCTCGCTCTAATTTCTCACCTTAACTTTCTAATTGTTCTCTTTATTTCGTGGTTAAATTGTAGTTTAAAAACTTAAGAGCAGGTTAGCATAAACAAATAGAGTAATATACAAAGGTAATTTATTTAATTTTTAATATTTTAAAAGAAACTATATGTAATAGAAATTAAAGAAAAGAAAAAAAATAATAAAAGTATATATATATATACACGCACACACACACAAGTATCAAACAATCATAATTCAAATTTTAAAATTTTTTGGAAAATAGTATCTGATATCGACTCTAAAAACATGTTGCATGAAAAATGTGAGCGTAAAATTCTTTACCAAATTTTATTCACTTGCAAGTATACCTATTAGTGTAGAAAAGAGATATTTAATTTCCCAATATCAATCCTACAGAGACTATGCCAACAATCTATAAGAGAAGTTTGAATCCCAACTTTTGAGCTTACCAAAAGAGGATTGTATGTGTGCGAGTGTATAATGAAAATAAGTTTTTAAAAGAAAAAGATGGTAAATAAAAGAATGTGGTACAAGTTATGAAGAAACATAGGACTTTGAATCCCCTTGTTACTTTACCAACTTTTACTCCTAATTCTCCCCAACATTAATTTGCTAACAACCCATTCTAAGACTATTAGTACCCAATTATCATGAATAGTAATATCCTTTCTTAAAATACTACCCTTAATGATCATATAAGATATATAAATAAGAGAAACATAATATAGAAGGTTTCAACTACTGTTTAGCCAATTAACTAGTTAAAAACCTAGGATTTCGACATACCCTTAGATTTAGTTACCTTATGATTTCATCAATTGGGGATGCTATAATTGCCTACTCCTAACCAACTCACAACTTAACAAGAATGACCAATTGTTATTAATAAATTAAGCATAATGTGGAAACACAGTTGGGTAACCAAAATACCACCATTAAACAACGTAATGACACAATAATTATTTGTGGGAAAAATTAAGATTCAAGCAATTATATCACAAGATTCTCCCAAATCCCATGAATTAGGGATTAGTTACACATGATTAAAATTAACCCAAAAATATCCATAACCTAGTCTTAAGATAAGGAGATACAAAACTTAGTTGCTAGCAAGATTGATAATCAACTTTGCGACTGCACCATGAAAGGATTCCTTCCACCAAGATCTTACAAAAGGACACGAGAGGAGGAACCAGAAATCGAGAGGCTAGAGATGGAGAATGAAAGAAATGTGGGGCTATGCCCAAAGTATTAAAGCATCAGGAGATGTATGACGTTATTTATGGATATGTTCTAGATATCTAAGGCTCTCTTATGAGCCTTTCTTTTATAAGTGTGAATTAAGGCTTCAACTATCATGGACTAGGTTAACCTAGTTACTTTCTCAACTATCACGACTGCTTTAGGTCATCTGCAACATCGTAAGGATGATTAAGTTATCTTCTACGTCACTAAGACTGTCATGGATGCTTATTTGGGGCTTCCTAGTCTTGGTAAGACCGTGCTGTATTTTGCACGACCTTGCTCACTCATTTTGCACAGGTGTGTTGTGTCCATTTGGCATGATTATGCTCAAGTCTGCATTTCCGTATCGGATTGGATGTCTAGTCCTGTTATGGGACATGTTGAGGGAATTTTCTTCCTTCTGTTACTTCTTTGTCTTCTTATGCCTTTTTTACCATCTTTTTAGTGCAAAATTCACCTATTTTTTAATTCTCCACTTGCTTGACCATTTTTGTAAAAGAATTAGAAAAATTAGGAAAAATTATCAATGAATAATTATAAATCATGTAATAATTATGCCAAAATTTTTATAGATAAATTGATAGAATATAAATTTATCATCAATCCTTAAAAGGTTTATATAAGAATATATGGACATTTGTCTATTATACTACCATTTTCTTTCTTTTATCTCTTATTTATTAACTAATTAAGGTGATTGGGATATCAATTTTTGAAAATAAAATTTTCAAAATCCTTCCAAGACTTCTAAAGTTATTTAAATTCCCTATAAAATAAATTGTACCTGTAAAGTTTTATGAAAATATTTTTTTCTTGTAAAGGTATTTGCAAAAATTTCTAATACATAATTCAACCTCCTTCTTATATGTTGCTTGTATAATTTGAATTGGTGTCCAAGTTCATCCTCTTAGGTTGAGCACCTTATATTGCAAAGAAAAGATAAAAAATGATAAATCTCAAAAGGCAAACTAATAATAGGATCTTTATCCTCTTAACCACTAGATTTATTAAAAAACACTTTTCTTGCTAAATAGAAAAAATAGAGATTTTCATAAAGTTCATGTAAATTAGACTTGAGAGGTTATTGGTAATATTTTAATAAATCATATAAAACTTAGATAGATATTCCATGATAGATAAATAAATAAATAAAAAATTAATTATAAAGCTTAAGATAATATTTGGATTGTTAAAAAATTGAAATTAATTTAAAAATTACAAAATAAATTGTCTGCTATTTAAAGAGATAAATTATTATTTTACTATATAATTGTATTTTTCTTGTTCGTTTCAAGATTAATAGGATAATATGTCCAATTGAATATTTATTCTAGGAATTTAAACATCTAATCCAATTTATATAACAGATTACAAAATCCTTATCAAGTGAAAATAAATTTTAGATTTATAAAATTGAATTTAAATAGAAATAGTAGTTAAAAGTTAGTTTAGTTAATAATGCATATTTTTAATTTAACTAAAGGATTAATACACATCCCCAAATGGATCTAGAACTAGATATTTAATTTTTGAAATAATACATAAATTAAATGAAAAATTAATAAATTATAATTAAAACTACCTTAAATTATCTTAGACTTTGGTTAAGATAAAATCTAAGAATGATTAATCCAAATTTCCATATATTTCTGTCATAGAATGACACCTTGGATGATGCATGAATCAACCATATATGTTCCACCCATTTCCTGGCAAAAATAGAAATGAAAATCCATAGAAATTCATCAAAGTCCATTTGGTTACTTGCATGGATTTTAGTCAAGTTACCATTACTTTGTCACTTTCTTGCCACAATAAGCCTCTATAATTAATGCTACATTTTTTCACCTTATAGCCTGATCAATTTAGTCTTGATGAATGACCAAGTTTACCTATAAGTGACACCTTTTAGTAGAATCCTCCATAGAGTTCTTGAATCTGGATCTAGATCTTGAAGGTGAATTTCTCCCATACTTTAAAATTTTTCCCACTTAAAATCACAAGAATCAAATAAAAGTAAAAAATAATGAAAGAGATCAGGAATGACAAGAATTTGACCACAACCTTTATCCATAGAATTAGAGAGGATTAATAAGCCATTATAAGAATTTGTAAGTTATCACCAAGAATCAAGGATAAAAGAGATAACTAATCTCAAATTTCACATAATACTTATTCATTAATTCATGACTAAAATTTTTCAAATACACATGCTAGAACCCCATTTATAAAAATAAGACATGTAACCTCTATCGTAAGCTTTTATTTAAAGTTCTGAAAGCTATCATATGCTAGCATTTAGTTCCAAGTGATAGCAAGTTTTACATGTTCTAACATGTACTTCTATGTGAAAGTATTTTCTCCTATGTGAAAGCATGTGCTTCCATATGCTAGCATATGCAATAGTGCATTTAGAATTAGATTTATTCAATAAAACATGAAAGGAAAAAAAATGTAAAAAACTATGCCTAATGGTAAAATATTCCTAATGTCCTAATAAAATAGAAAATAACACCTATCGTAATCAAGATAATACAAATAAAAAATGGAATGTCAGTCACTAAGTGGTAGGTAACCCATCTTGTCTTGTAGTAACCATAGCATGATTGTGCTATAAATTTGAATGGTAGTGTAGATTACTGAGCATAATTATGCAGTAAGGGCATGATCTTGCAACAGAGATACTCTTTTCTATATGACCATGCTTCGCCTTTGGCATGACTATGCATATTAGGTGCTATGAAGATGCTTTTTTCAAGACAGTCATGCTAACATGTGTACAACCATTCTTAGTATACTATCATTTGTTTTTATTCTTTTAGGTGAAAACTTAATAGTTAAAAAAAGAAAAAAAAATCAACCTAAATTTAAGAAAATAGGTTTCCTCGTGCAACTACTTGTTTAACGTCACGATCTTGATGTACCTACACTTAATGGCTAAAAAGAACCATGCATGGTGACCCTAGGGTTCTTAAATAGCATAATTGTGCATCCTTTAGACCTATCTTCTTCATAATGCTTGACCTTCTCATTTAAGGTTTTCCTATCCTTTTTTATAAGGTCCAACACTTAACATAGAAATATTATATTGACATTGTAAGGGCTATTCTCCCTAAACTTAATCTTTCTTGGAAACAAACAAAACCGTGAGTTATAATCAATACCTTCTCATCTGATTAGATCATACACTTCTAAATATGTTTATGATGCCCTTTTTTTTATCCTTTCCTTACAGAACTTTGGGTTCTTGTATGCTTTCATTCTAGGCTTTCCTATATAGGGGGAAAGCTCATAGTGAGAGAGGATTCTTAAGCAGTAACAAAATTATAAGATTTACAAATTCTTTAGGAGTTTTAATGAGTCAAAGACTCTAAATACCATTTCCTCATCATCTAGCCTTAATGTAAATCCCCTTGTTGTACATTGATAATAGTCTTCCCAACTTTAGTGGAATCTCGTAATCCTCTTCCATGTTGATAAATTATCATTCTTTTAATTTATCTATTGGTATTTAGGCATAATTACTGCATGATTAATGCTTATTCACTTATAATTATATCCAACTTCCCTGATTGTAGGAATAGTCATGTAAGAAAAGAATTTAAAAATAAGTAAATTTTGGCCTAACAGGAAGGTGAAAAGGACATAAAAAGATGAAGAAGAAATCCACGAACAAAATTTCCCCTCATAGAGATCCAACACAACCATGCTAAAAGTAGTACACCCTCAAAATGGACCAAGTTTTCTAACATGGTTGTGCCAATAGAAGGAATTGATAATAGTCCCTCCAGTGGCCAAGAAAGGTCTTCCCAAGATTAGTGGAATATCTTAATCCTCTTCCATGTTGATAAGTTATCACTCTATCAATTTATTTGTAGGAATTTAGGCATAATTATTTCATGATTAATGTTTATTCACTTGTAATTCAACCTAATTTCTCTTCTCTTTTTTTTTGCAGGAATGGTCATGTAAGCAAAGAATAATAAAGTGGAAAATTTTGGGCTAAAGGAGGAAAAAAAAGCATAAAATGATGAAAGAGAAACATAAGAACAAAAATTCTCTTCACAGAGAGCCAACATAACTAAGCTTGGAGCAACACGCCTTCACAGCAAACCAAGTTTTCCAACCTGGTTGTGTAAGCCTTAGCATGACCGTTTCGATAGAAATAAGCATGCTTGTGTAAAAAAGTGAGAATAATCGTTCCAAAATTAGGAGGCACTATAAATAAGCCATGTCAGTTCCAATGATGCAAAGAAAATCCAATCAGCTCTAGTGGCATTGCACATAACATACTATGACCGTGACGATTGAAGAAAAAACTGAGTCAACTCGGTCTGTGATACTTGAAGTCCTAATCCACACTTATAAATGTGAGGCTCCACCTTGGGAGAAAGATACCTCAGGAACACCACTCTAGACCCCAAAGGCCACACCATTCGTTCTTCGGGGGACATGCCTCTCACTAGTGTGGAGGCATTTTGCTCCATTTTCCACTTTCTAGCCTCTCCTTTCTCGATTTTTCCTCCAATGTCCTCCTGTAGGATTTTGGTGGGAGGAATTACTTCATGGTGCAATCATAATTAATTACTAACCTTGCTGGCAATCCAATTTTGTATCTTTTATCTCAGGATAAGGTTATGGCTATTTTTGGTCTAATATTTGAATCCCCAATTCATAGGACTTTAGCAAAACTTGTGATGTCATTTTTTGAACCCTATTTTTTCATTATGAATGATGAAATTTTCTTATTCAATTATGTTTCCATATTATGCTTAATTCATTAATAGGAATTAGCTATTCCTGTTAATCTATAAGTTGGTTAAGGGTAGGCAACTGTACAATCCCCCAATTGATGAAACTATAAGGTAATGGAATCTAAGAGCTTTGGAGGATCAATAGGAATCGTATGTTTCTAACCAACTAATTACCCAATCGTATTCAATAGCCTCTTATGCTTTATGATTTTTCTACTTATCTATGTATTATCATTGGGGATAGTATTTAGGAGAAAGATTATAGGGTAGTAATAGACCTAGAGTAGGTGGTTAGAAATTGATGTTATAATTCGTTCATAGCAGAAATTTTGGGTAAAAGTAAGTAAAGTCACAAACGAATCCAAAGTCCAATGTTTTTCCATAATTTTCACTTCAGTTCTTTTGTTTTCCACTTTCTTTGAACTTACATGATTTCTTAACTTGCACACAAAAACCCTCTTTTGGTGAGCTCAAAAGTTTGGATTTAAACTTCTCTTATAAATTGTTGACATGGTCTCTTTGGATTCAATACTGAGGGAATACCCCTTTCTACATTGATGGGTATACTTGCCCATAAGCATAACTTGGTAAGGAATTTTATACTAATGTTTTTCATGCAACACATGTCAAGTACAATGAAATAACCAGGGATAATTCTTTTATTGATTTTCATTAAAACATCCTCCACTATCCTTTTTGGACACATGATAGTCCTACATGAAAGTTTCATAGAAATAAAGGTAGGTTTGAGCTTATTCAAACCCAACCTTTCAAAAATATGTAAATACGTTAGATTAATGCCTACACTTAAGTCGTACAAAGATTTATCAAAATAAAAATCACTAAAAATATGAGCTATAGTGAAATGTCCTAGATCCTTAAGCTTTGGTGCTAGTTTCTAGAGGAGAATAGCAAAACATTACTTGTTAAGCTTGATGGTCATGTGTTCCTCAAGCTTTTTATTTCCTAAAATCACAAATGGAATCTTAATCTTATCTTGCTTTAGAATGCTTGAGAACTTGGAAAATTGTGGATCACACTTGTGATTCTTCAATCTCTGGGGGAAAAAGTATTCTCAGTTGGTAAGAATCCACATACAGTTTCATTGGATCCTTTTCTACACTCTCTTCAACCTACTTCCTCTTCTCTTTTAGCCTCCTATTAGTAAAAGATAAAAGATCTTTATTAACCTCTTGGTGGTAATCAATAACCATTTTCTCCTCCTTCTTTCTCACTACATCTCAAGCTCTTTTATGTTCCTAAGAGTTATTGCATTTCCTTATTCATTTTGATTCACTTCAAGTTGACTGGGAAATGTCATAGGAATTTTTTGTTCAAAGAGGCTAAGCATTTGTACCAATTGATTCTCCATATTCTTAAACCAAGAAATCCTCATCTTTATGTTCTAAACCTCGTGCCTCTATGTTTTGGATCCATGAATTTTCAAGGATGGTTTCTTCCTTTTCTACATGTAACCTACTTGATTTTGCATGTCAGGAAGCCTGTAAACATTTTGAACATTATTTATTGTGAACACCAATTTTAGTCTGAGACTCTACAAATTAATTTAGATAAAAAGAATTGGGGAAAATAAAAATACATAAGGAAAGACTAACAAATGAAGGAAGAGAGTTGGTCCAAAAGCTAGGAACAGCCTAGCAATTGATAGCAGGAGAATCAATTCAGGATTTGAAATTAGGTAATGGCTCAATTAAAAAAAAGTAAGGATTTAGGCCAAGGATAATAATGGCCCGAACAAGAAAGTAGAAAAGGAAAAAAAGGAGGGAACATTATCCTTACTAAGCGGGGGTTAGGAAACGATTAATCCATTTTCAATGAGGTTAAAACGGAACTACGATTAAGTTAATTTTAACTAAGGGGGTTAATTCATTTCAGAAGCCTATAAAGGGCAAAAAGGAGGGAAGAAAGTTTTTTGAGTTGAGCAGAGATTTAGTAAAATCTTCTCTTCATAAGCAAAGTTCTCATTCTCTCTCTCACATGCAACAGAAACCACCAAGGCCCAAGAACATAACATTAAAGGTGATTAATATCGAGGTCACTACGGAATCAACAGAGGAGGTTGGGGCATTCTCCAAGAGAAGAAGCACGGGAAGCTAGCTTTCCCTCTCTTGCTTGGCAAACTCAAGGAAGAGCCATAGAATCTCATAAGATCTTTGTATTCTCTTGCAAGACTCTTAGGTAAACTCAAAATCATATCAATCCCTACTTTCTGCTTCTATGATTTGCAAGTAAAGTTATATTAGAATCATGAATGATCACTCCTTGCATTTTTGGTATTGTTGCTCCATATATCTTACTCTCACGCTGGCAGTGTGAGGAAATCTATTTAAGTAAAGTAGATTCGAACCTTAACGAATCCCTGCTTGCATTTTCGGTAGCATCACTCTGTATATTATGTTTTTACGCTTGCAATAAAGAGAAGATCCGTTCAAGTAAACTAAATTTTTGAATCATGGCCAAATGATGAGTGTGTTTGTTAACACCGATTCACGTACTCTAACGTTACAAAGTAGATATCGTGTGCGCTCAGTAGTTTGATTCATATACTTGTATAGTTAGTTATAATTTATAGTGCATTATAGTAGAATAAACTAGAAAGAAGCCACAAAGTGAAGGAAGGAATGAAGAAACACACTAGGAATTTCTCTGATAGTATTCATATTTTTCAAGCCTTCCACTTCTCTGTACAAATTTCTGATAAGCTGTTTTGAAATCTTGAGCTTGAGATTTGATTTTGGTCTATGAAATATATCTAGAAACCTTCTACCTCTTTGCACAAATTTTTGATAAACTGATTTAAGTCTTGAGATCTAATTCTGGTTTGTGAAATATATCTAGAAATCTTCTACTTCTTTGCATAAATTTCTGATAAACTGATTCAAGTCTTGAGATCTGATTCTGGTCCATGAAATATATCTAGAAGCCTTCTACTTCTTTGTACAAATTTCTAATAAGCTACTTTGAAATCTTGAGCTTGAGACTTGGTTCTACAACATACATATAGAAACCTTCTACTTCTCTGCACAAAGTTCTGATAAAAATTGATTTTCCGAGGAACTAAGTGGTAGTTAATAATCAAATGTTGATTCAAATGTTTTGCTTAAACTTCATTCCAACATCATTGGTCTTTGGCCAGACTCGGATTCAAGGGTTAAGTCTCAATGATATTTGTGCTTAATAAAATTAGGTCCTGTTTGTAGAGGACTATAGCCAAAAGGAATAGCAACTAGCTTAAGCATTAGTCCAAGAACACTGCAGTGCCTTGGTGGGATAGGGGAAAATTAACCTCAAAGTTGACTTTTGATCATCATAAGCCTTGTAGGCACCTGAATTATGATTACATACCAGCCTACACAACCTCAAGTTCCAACACTCCAGAAAAACAAACCTGAAAAAGCTCAAAGGGGAAAAACTAAGAATCGTCCTTGGACCTACCGTAACCATAAGTCTAATGTTTGGCCTTACATTCAATGATCTCTATGCAAGACTAGGAACAAATCACTTCACGAAGTATTGTAAATACCCAATTATGTCTGAGGCCTATTTTAAGTCAATTAGTGGATAAACCTAAGTTAAGAGCCCCAAGAAATCCAAAATAAAACATAATTAAACAAGAAGAAGGAAAAGAAAGAAAAAGGAGAAAAATCAAGAAAGAGAAAAAAAAAATCAGAAAAATCAAAAAATCAAAAAATCAAAAAATCAAAAAATCAAATAAAAATAAAATAAATCTGCAAAGTAAAAATCAGAAAGTTTACAAAAGAAAATAGAATAAAGTAAAATCAAAAAAATCAAAAAATCAAAGAAAAATAATAAAAGTAAAATCAGAATTTGAAATTATTAAAAAATTTAAAATCTGAAATAAATAACATTTTTTTTTCGAAAAGTTAATAAAATAAATTAAAAGATTTAAAAGCTGAAAATTAAAGGAAAAATAAAAAAACTAAATAAAAACCTAAAACTAAAAATAATAACAAAAATAAATCAAAAATTAGAAATCAAAAATCATCAAAAATCTAAAATGGAAAATATAATAAAAAACCAAATTCTGAATTAAAAGAAAAAGAAAATCAAAATTCTAGAAAAAATTTTAAATAAATTTTGAAAATCTAAACATTGAAAATTAAAAAATCTGGAAAATTAAAATTGAAAAACCTGAAAAGCATTTAAATTTGAAAATTTAAAAGAAATAAAAAATTCGAAAAAGAAAAAAAAGGAAATCCAAAAGAAAAAGGTTTTCGGGAGGATATAAAAACAAAACAGGGACTGAATTTGGGGGCTTCTGCTTTTGGGTTTTGGTAACTTTCTTTCCCTCGAGAATCAAGAAGAGATTTCGAAGGACTGCTGAAAGAGAAAGGCAGAAGGAAGAACGAAAGAACAAAATAGAGAAAGTTGCAAGAATCCCTCACAGCACAGTGGTCACAGTGGGGAAGACGAAGGAATATGAGGCTCAGAACATCGAATTGGTGCAGAGATGCGATCAGATTCCATCAAACAGGTTAGCATAGCAAGGATTTGTTATCCTTTTGGACGCATTTTGTTCTTGAAACATCGTAGCTCAATAGGGTGAAGTGAGGAATTTTTTCTTGCATGAAGTTCTTGATTTATTGCTAATTGAACGTGCTTAAGTTAATTCGCCTACGATCGGTGTAATGCTTGAGGAGTGTGGAGGTCCAGGAATTCAATCTTGGGCTTGTGTAATGGAATTGTACTCGATCATGAAAGGAGAGTCCCTGCTTCCTCCTATGTTTCGATATGATTGCCCTGTTCTGGTTTCAAGAGTCTTGTTTAGGATGTGCATGAAAGATTGATAAAATCGAAAGGTAAATCTCGATTTCCTCTGCATACATGCTGAGTTTCTCATAAGGATCAAGATCCCAAAATTTAGTTAGGCATAGGAGGTTCTGGTTAGCCACTCACCATAATAACATTTCAATAATCAATAGTTGCCAAATCCCCAAAGAGTATTTAGCTTTGCTTCTTGGTGTATGTTTAGTTCGGCCATAGGTATGAGAGGTGTACGGTCTGCATGATGCTGCCAATTGGTGATTCAAAATCCAACTTGGTCAAGATTACGAAAAACAGGGTGAGGGAGCTAACGAATTCATGAATCAAGATCTGCGAATGATTGCCAAATGAACAAAAACCTGCTTTTAACTAGATAAAGAATAGAACAATGTTGATTTAATGAACAGAGAGTGATGACATTATAGGTAGCCAACTGAGAATGAATGACCTCAAACTGAGCACAAGGCCCGAACTACCCTCCAAATCCTTGGGGTTGATTGTTATGGCACCTAGATATCATTCAGTGAGGGAGGATTTGGACCAATTACCCTAAGCAAAACAAAACAGGGAGCTCTTCCGTGAGTACTCTGACGACTGCACATCTTTGGAAGAACCACACACACCCTCATCCCCCTTTGAACTTGTCATAACAGAGTCTCAAATGTCCTTCATTCTGTCAAATGCGAACGATCCAATACATGCTTATTAGACTAAGTTTTCTGGAATAGTAGGTTCTGCTCGAAACATAATAAATCAGAGCATAAAAGAGGGGGTATCCGGTGAGATGGAGTGACTCATCTCTGCCCCCCCTCCCTAATCTGTATAACTCAGGTTTGGAAAACTACACTCACATAACATGGGACACTGAGATCAGAATGAGGAAGGAGATCCCTCATGCAAACTGCTACGTCCAGTATTTAGCAGCGCCTTGCTATGACCATTGTAGGAGAGTAGTAAGTCGACTCCAAACGCATGCACATCCTGTTGGAGCCCATAAGTAAATGGAAAGCTCAAGAATGGAATAGGGAAGATGGGTCAAACTGAGAAGCCAAGGCAGAATCTAACGTCATGCAAATTCATGCAAGGTTAGGAGACCCCCTTTTAATAAAGATTTGAAGGTCGTTACCCCAAGTGGGCAGTGGGCTCAGTGGTTGGAGCGCCTGCATACATCCTCCAGGCCACCCTCTTCGAATCCCAGGTAAGGCTATTCTGAAGTTTTTCTCACATTTAACCCAATTTCAAAAATTCCCAGTATGCCCTTGCCCTTAAAATTACTATACTGCCCTTGGGGGAATTCCATAATCCCCAGTATACCCCTGCGATGCTGGTTTACCCTACTGCCCCTGATCTTTCCACAAAATCCCTATTCTGTCCCTGATGTGGCAAATTACTCTATTGCCCCTAGGAATTCACTTAATCACTATTCTGTCCCCAAATTCCAAAAATTAATAATAATGATTACAAATTAAATCCATAAATTTCATTTCCATTAATGATAAGCACACCCCATAACCTTTTTATGTTTGATTATGTCTTGCCTATTTTATTATTCATCACTTTTCAAAATAAAAATCTTGTTTTGCGATCCTTAAATCTCATGTGACGAGCTCTAAGCACAAACTGGTAGCTTTTTCTGCTATTCGTTGTTTAGAAATTCGTATGGGTCCAAGTGCAGCCGTAGTTGTCTTAGGCCTTATGCATATGTGGATTAGGGTTGCCCTTCCTGTTTTCAAAATAAAAACCTTGCTCATTTTTCAAAAATAGAAATCTTATTTTGCGATTCTTAATCTCACGCGACGAGCTCTAAGCACGAATTGGTAGCTTTTTCTGCTGTTCGTTGTTTAGAGATTCGTATGGGTCCAAGTGCAGCTGTAGTTGCCTTGGGCCCTGTGCATATGTGGATAGGGATTGTCTTTCTAAAAAATATCTTTCAAAATAATCAAGCCATTCCCGAATATTACTTTCCAAGTAGCTCTGAAGGTCAAGCCTTCGAGCACCTCTCAAACACTCTTTTAAACACTTTTGAAGGTCAAGCCTTCAAGCACTTTTCAAACATTCCTTTTTAAACACTTTCGAAGGTGGAGCCTTCGAATAAACCAGAACTACGTAAGCCTTAAGTTTCCCATTGCACCGAGGAATACGTAGGAGCAGGATCAAGTCCTGTCAGGCTAACCTCCATCAAGTATTTATTTTCACTTTAATAAAAGGGATCAAACCATTTTCAAATAATCACACACTTAGTGTAAGGATACCGTTCTTCGGAACGGGCGAATAGGATACCTAACACCTTCCATGTTCGTAACCGACTCCGGAACTTCGAATCTCATCCTTGAGTCAAGGTTTTTTCCAAGTATTTTCCCTTAAATAAAATTTGGTGGCGGATAGGGATTGTCTTTCTAAAAAATATCTTTCAAAATAATCAAGCCATTCCCGAATATTACTTTCCAAGTAGCTCTGAAGGTCAAGCCTTCGAGCACCTCTCAAACACTCTTTTAAACACTTTTGAAGGTCAAGCCTTCAAGCACTTTTCAAACATTCCTTTTTAAACACTTTCGAAGGTGGAGCCTTCGAATAAACCAGAACTACGTAAGCCTTAAGTTTCCCATTGCACCGAGGAATACGTAGGAGCAGGATCAAGTCCTGTCAGGCTAACCTCCATCAAGTATTTATTTTCACTTTAATAAAAGGGATCAAACCATTTTCAAATAATCACACACTTAGTGTAAGGATATCGTTCTTCGGAACGGGCGAATAGGATGCCTAACACCTTCCTGTTCGTAACCGACTCCGGAACTTCGAATCTCATCCTTGAGTCAAGGTTTTTTCCAAGTATTTTCCCTTAAATAAAATTTGGTGGCGACTCTACATGAATCAAAATAAATTCATTTCAAAAAATTTAGCGAGTTTGTCGTCTCGTCAGAATTACGGTTGCGACAAGTATTAGGAGAATTGTTGTGTGAGTTAAATAGGCTACTTGCATATGATGTTAGGCTTAGGAGAGGCTGGATCCATGCATTGCCATGATCACAGATGACCTTATCTCAGGTTCTGCCTTTGGTCAATGTGCAATGCTATTAATTTCTAAGTTGCTTCCTTAACTTCCTTTGCCCCTTTTCAGAACCATTATCATTTGTAAGAAAGCTTGCTTCATGGATTCAAGTGCATAGCCTTGAGAGAATTGTGATAAGAACTAAATTTGTTCTATTTGCTTTCTTCCCTTTTCTGCATATCATAATTGATATAGTCAATGTTACCACATGGGGTCCCTTGAGGATGCTAACTTATTACATGGACCAGTCAACGTTTACAATATGTGCTTAAATTTGTCATATCCGCATACTATTGTCAAACCACATTCCATCCATCTTGTGCTAGAAGTGCTAGTTTATACATGAATATGAGTACTATAGGTTGCAAAGCACAATTCCAAGCTCACTGAAAAAATAGTTTGGAACACAAGGTACAAGCTGAAACAAAAAAAAAACATGGGATAGAAGAGTTAAAAAATACTCGGAAGTTAAAAACAGGGCCAACCCTCCTTGATAATTATATATTCTCTCACTCAACACTATTTTTTCACAAACTCTGCTTAAAAACATCTGTTTTCAATTTTCTAAAATTTGTGCGCAGGTTCAAGCGCGGCTTATGTCGATTTGGACTCTGTGAACACGTTGATTTTAGGAAATCGCTGTTTCAATTAATATCGTCTAAAAATGATGTTTGTTTTCAAATTTTCTAAAATTTTGCATGACGAGTTCTAATACGAACAAGTATCATTCTCTACTATTCCATATTTTAATTCATGCAGATTTAAGCGTGACTTACGTTGGTTTGGACTCTAGGAACACGTGGATTTTAAGAAATCGCCTGTTTTATTTAATTTCGTCCAAAAAATGTTTGTTTTCGAATTTTCTGAAATTTTGCATGATGAGTTCAGATACGAATAGGCAGCATTCTCTACTGTTCCATGTTTTAATTCGTGCAGATTCAAGCGTTACTTACATCAGTCTAGACTCTGCAGATAGGTGGGTTTTAGGAAATCTTTGTTTTAATTAAGTTCGTCAAAAAAAGGTTCGTTTTTAAATTTTCTGAAATTTTGTGTAATGAGTTCTAATAAGAATAGGTAGCATTATTTACTATTCTTTATTTTAATTCATGTAGATTCAAGCATGACTTACATCGGTTTGGAATTTGTGAACACGTTGATTTTAGAAAATCATTGTTTTAATTAATTTCGTCGAAAAAATGACTGTTTTCAAATTTTCTGAAATTTTGCTTGATGAGTCCTAATACCGACATGTAGCATTCTCTACTATTCCATATTTTAATTCGTGCAGATTCAAGACCGACTTACGTCGGTTGGGACTCTGTGAACACTTGGATTTTAGGAAATTTCTGTTTTATCTAATTTCGTCCAAAACATGTCTATTTTCGAATTTTCTGAAATTTCAGGTTACGAGTTCTAATACGAACAGGTAGCATTCTCTACTATTCCATATTTTAATTCATGCAAATTCAAGACCAGCTGATGTTGGTTTGGACTCTGAACACATGAACTTTAGGAAATTGTTGTTTTACTTAATTCCGTTCAAAAAATGTCTATTTTCGAATTTTCTGAAACTTTGCGTGATGAGTTCTAATACGAACAGGTAGCGTTATCTACCGTAACGTATTTGAATTTGTTTAGCTTCAAGTGCGGTTTACGTTAGTTTGGACTCTGCGAACACCTGGATTTGAGGAAATCATTGTTTTAATTAAGTTCATCCAAAAAATGTTTGTTTGTGAATTTTCTGAAATTTAGCATGACGAGTTCTAATATGAACTGGTAGCGTTTTCTACTGTTCCATATTTTAATTCATGCATATTCAAGCACTGTTTGGACTCTATGAATACGTTGATTTTAAAAAATCACCGTTTTAATTAATTTCATCCAAAACGTCTATTTTTTTTTAACTTTCTAAAATTCCTGTAACGAGTTCCAATATGAACAAGTAGTGTTCTCTACTGTTCTGTAGTTTAATTTGTATAGATTCAAGCGTAGCTTACGTTAGTTTGATCTCTGTTAACATGTAAATCATATTTAGATCAATTTTGTTTGAAATCTTTTTAATTACCTCACAAGATTCTCCATTTTACAAAATTCTTCTATTTTTCAAGAGATCAATTCTCTTAACCAGAACTACATAGCCTTGAATTTCCCATTGCACCAGGGAATACATAGGAGTAAGATTAAGTCTTTTCAGGTTATTTTCCACAAACCTATTTTTTTTATTCTATTTAAAGGGATCAAACAATTTTCAAAAATATCAAAATCACACACTTAATTTAAGGGTACTATTGTTCAAAACGGGCAAGTAGGGTACCTAATACCTTCCCTACTCGTAACCGACTCCCGAACCTAAAATTTTTCCTCAAGTTAGTGTTTTTTCCAAATATTTTTCCTTTAAAAATAAAATTTGGTGGCAATTCCATAAACTAATTAAAATGCTTTCAAATTTTTAGCGAATTTGTCATTTTGTGGTAATTACAGTTATGACATTTATTATATTATTTATTCAACACCCTCACCATGAGAGATTGGGGTGATTATTCCAAGTGAGGTTATAAGTAATCCTGAAGTAGCTAGCCTTCCTATATTGTTTAGCTAGATAGGCTTTAATTATGCATCCCATGTCATCACAACTTATGAAGCCACAAAGGTAACATGAGCAAGTTTGACTATGACTAAATTTTGGATAAGTGGGATAAGTTTTGTCTATGTTTATATGAGGGCCTCTATCTTTTTATTTAAAACCTCCATTTGGCTGGCTAACAAAGCTATATGATCAACTTGATACATTATAGTAGGTTGATGATCTCTTTCTTTCACGTTCCTGTTAGCAGATCTCCATTGGCAACCAAATTCTTTATGACTACCCATGTATTTGCAAAGGGTCTATATAGGATTCCCACACCATAAATTGCATAAATCCCAACTCTTTTAACATAAGAAAGGTTGTTGTAGAAAATTTGCACAAGATATGGAAATTGGTACCCATGATGTGGGCACCTCGGGAGAAGACTCTTAAATCTCTCCCAAGCTTCATATAATGTTAGGAATTACATTAATGTTAGGAATTATCTCATAAAAAATAGACACTGTAGTTGCTCCAAAGTAGTAGTGGATGCTTATGAAAAAGAATTCAACCAATCCTTCACTTTTTCGATGATGGAAAAGGAGAACAATTATAATTGAATAGTCCTGGATAATACCATTTATCTCGATGATGTTCGTTAATCTCAGAAAATTTCTATTATGAAGGTGGAGTCCTTGGAGGTTGTTCCTTCAAATTAAAATTAGTTCTAAATTATGTTAATGAGTGCGGATTTCAAATTAAAGTTATGAACCTCATCAAGTGCTAGAATTACTTTTTGGCTCCTTGCATTGCTATTTTTCTCACTTTAGTTTCTTATCTCAATGTACAATTGAGAGACTTAAGAATTAGTTAGCATAAACAAATAGAAAAACTATGTAAGGATATTATAAAAAACTACTTTTTTGTTTTTTAAATAAAATATATATGTACCAAGCAACCGAGTATCAAACTTCTAAGATTGTTGGAAAATACTCCACAACTGAAGAAAAAACTTTAGGCATGAAAAATGTGTGTATGAAATCAATGTGTCAAGTTTTACTCATAGGAAAATGTATCCATCAATATATAAATAAGTATTTTATACCTTCAATGTCCATCCTACAGGGACTATGTCAACCATCTTTGAAAAAGGTTTAATCTCAACTTTTAAGCTCATCAAAAATGGGTTTTTTGTAAAGTGTAAAAATGGGAATATGAAAGCAGGATTAAAGAATATAAAGAAAAAGTACATAAGTGTGAATTTTTGGATAGACATTGACTTTGGATCCCCTTATAAGTTTATCTACTTTTACCCCTAACCTTCCTTATAAACGATTGAAAGCATGAATTTCTAACCATCCATTCTAATGTTATTACTATCTAATGATCATATAATAGTAATATTATTTCCACAAAGTACTACCACCAATGATCATGCAAGGTAAATAAATAAGAGAAGCATAGAGCATATTTATCTTTTTTAAGCAATAATCGATTAGATGGTTAGGATTTCGAGTGATCCTCTAACAAGATTAGACATAGCTTACCTTATAGTTATGCTAATTGGGAAATGGTATGATTACCTAGTCTCTAAATAACTTAGAATTCAATTGGAGTAGTTAATTCTTATGAATTGATTAAGCATAGTAAAGTAAACACAATTGAGAAAGAAAATATATAATCATTCATAAAATAAATTGGGGTTCAAGTAGTTACATTAAAAGTTTTTACCAAAGCCCCATGATTTGTGGTTAGTGACGTATAGTAAATGAAATCAAGTAAAGGTATGCTAACCTAATAAAGAAATCCATAACCCTAATATTAGGATAAGAATATAAAACTATAAGTGTTAGCAAAGCTAGTAAGGAACTCTACAACTTGCACTGTGAAAGGGACTCCCACCTCCATGATCCTACGGGAGGATGTGAGAAGAAGAAATGAAAATGGGAATGGAGGAAATAAAAATAATAAATCAAAAGGAAAGAAATGTATTGAGATATGTCAAAGCATGTGAGGTGTGTCATTTTCCATGGTCTAGCCTTCCATTTTATAGATATGAATTTAGGCTTCCTCTACTATGAACCGAGTTGACCTAAGTTATCTCTTAAGCTATTAGGGATGCTTTGAATCATCCATCATGTTGTTGGGATGCTTTAAATCATCCATCAAGTTGCTAGGGTGGACAAGGATAAGCTTCCACATCATTAGAATTGACTTCCATTATTTCTTCCATCATCTAGGGTTGGCAAATCGTGCTTAGGTTTGCGCAACCGTATAGAAAAACTTATACTAATTTGAAGGCATGCTTGAATCCAACATGGTCATGTTGACTTCCTTCAAGAGTATTTCTATCCATCCAATGTCTTTTAGTCTTTTTATGCCCTTTTTATCCTTATTTTTGCCCAAAATTTGCTTAGATTCTAATTCTCTACTTTTAGTTAGGATTTCATTTAAGTAATGATTAATTGTGTCGTAATTATAATTAATTTCTGCAGATATATCCATAGAACAATAATGTATTATTATGAATTCCTATTTTATCTATATGTTTCTTCAAATTAAACTTATTGGTGAGAGAGATGACCACTCAATTTATATATGTACTATGATATCGATTTGATGACCACTCATACCATTTACACATTAACTAACCTAAAAACTATCTTATAGTAACTAGGATGCCTTCATCCTTTTATTTACAAAATTTAAATTATGGGTATGACGCCAATCTTCTTCTTCTTCAAGAAGGTCTCACATCTACTTCAAGTACGTGAATCCCTACCATCCGCTTCTTCTTTGGAAGCAGTTCATAAGCATGGTTTGATTATTATCTCCTCTATGTCTCATCACAACTCTCTCTCTTCTCTATTTCACTCTCTTGGTGAAATTTTAGGACATAGGCATGCAACAATATCAATCAAATAATATCATTTTAAATAAGCATATAAATTACTTGAACATTATAACTCTTTGGATCACAACATAGATATTATTTGACTATTGTTTCTTCTATCTCTCAATATAACTCTTCTCTTTTTTGTTTCACTCTATTGATGAAATTTTAAGACATAAACATATATGAATTAGTTAGTCAAACAATATCATTTCACTGGATCTACTACTCTACCTTGTATTTGTAAGAATATGAGTTCATTCCTAGATGGTCGTCACCATTTTAAATATTGAAGACCTAGCGCTTCATAATAGAAAGATTTTGCGGAGAACCCTTTTTCCCTCTAGATGTGCATAAGGCACATTAAAAGTAGTTTAACATTTCATATAAGTTATTTTTTTAATTATCCCTTAACCAATTAGGTTCATATTTAAAAGCTTCCAAATAATCATGAATGCTTAATCAATATCCAACCAATTATGGCATGCACATATTCACAACATTAATCTCACATGATTATCATACATAACATAATTATTTAAACATTCATGAGTAATCATCATTCATATCACATTGTACTTTATGCATTCATAAAGCAGTACACAAGTTGGCTTAACATTCTTAAGCATACAATTACCTTCTGAATTAAGATTTACATATGCTTATCATTTATTCTTAGGAAACATAATTACATACACCCATACATGTCTAACTTGTTTAATTCATAATATTTTATGATGAATCATTCATGGGGTCTTAATCCACACATCCTTCTAAGTTATCTCTCAACCTTTCCTTTTTACAAAGGTTAAGTTCTTTCACATGATTTCATGACAGATCATGATACTTAGAATTTTCTCCTTAGATGGCCAAATGACACCTCTTTATTTATTTACTTTGTGTGCTTCAATCTGAATGTCTTATGCATAACCTACTTAAATTAGGTTATGGGTTATGTGTTACCAAGATTTTAACTTACTTGTATCTATTTAGTCACACATGGCTGAATGGAACCATAACTTTGTCTAGCCTCTCTTAAACCTTTATTTTATTTCTTTTACATGGTGAGCATCCTTATTACACCTTAATAAAGGTTTGGAACTCATCTTCCTTTAATTTAACTCAAGGTGGATGAATGCTCACACAAGAATTCTAAGGCATTCTACTTTTCTTCTCTTTTTACTTACAAGATAATTTTTACTAGTTAATGTTTAGGCCATTAAACATTATCAAGCTTATAAATTTTAAAGCTTATCCTTCATTCTTAGGAGGTATGGTCGAATTTTCATGTACCCATTCTCTATGCCATGATTCATATTTTTTAATCATCCACATAGACATTTTTGAGTCAAGCTTAAGTCTAATCATGATTTTAATTTCATTTTATCAATTGTGGCCATCATGGCCAAATGGTCATTCAAACCATTCCTAAACCTTCCTTACACTTTTAGTTATTCTTATTTACATACTAAGGGTCCCTAATTAATCCTAATCAAGATTTTAAACTTATTTTTGCTTAGTTAATAAAGGAATGGTCGAATGCAGTCCCTTTAGTTCTAGGGCATTTTGGTTCAATTCTTCTTCTCTTAAGAGTTGATTTACATCCATTATGACTTAATCTATTAGTTTATATCATCCTTAGAAATTTTTAGAGATTTTACTCCATTCTTGGTGAAAGTGGTCAAAAGCTCACTTTGAGCCCCTAAGGTCATCTTTTTTAAAAATTTCTTCTCATAGGACCTTTGTTCCATGATTTTGTGCACTTGACCATTAACACTCAAATCCATCAAGACTTGTCCATATTCCTTATCTTGGGTCATGGTTAAGGAAAGTCATAAGTGTCTTACGAAATCCATTTTTTGTCCCAAAATTCTAACTTATTCTTAGTAGATATTAGATCTATGTCCAAATCAAGCTTATAGAACTTATGATTTAATTTTTCAGAGTATTTTAAGTATTTCAATTCAAGGGTTCATATCTGGATATCTTAGCACATAGCTTCATAATATTAACAAAATCATCAAGTTTCAAGCTTTAATCATAAAAATCTTCAAGTTAGTATTTTTCAAGGAAAATAAGTGTAGATCCACTAGATCTACTCCAATACCCATCCATGGTATACCATGAAAACTTCAAAAATTTTCCTCATGACCTCTCAAATATTCCCAAAGCATAAAAGTTGATTTTTAAGAAATTTTAACCGATTAAATTACTTCTAAGGTGGTTAGAAGTACTTTAATCCATCAAAACATCAATTTAAATCTCATCAATCACTAAAAATAGATTATGCTCATATTTAACCATCAAAAGGTAGTTTTGAGCTCTCAAGGTTTCAAACAAAATAAAATCCATGGATCTCAGAAAAAGGATCTACAAAAAGAAGAAAATAAACCATGAAAATCAAGATTTAAAGCTTACAAATAGAAGTAGTAAAATGCTACTTGATGAAGACTTGATGATGGGATTTTATGGAGCTTTGATGTCTTATCTTGGTCCCCTTTTAATATTCAACAAAGATATCTTAGTGGTAGTGGTGAGGCTTGGTGATTAGGAGTTGATTTAACTTAAACTTCAAAGGTAGAAACTTAGGCTTATGGTCAAAATTTTGGATTAGATTCAACTTTGGGAGAGTTTAGAGATATTCTCTAAGTTTTTAGAAGCTTTATAATTCTAAAAATGAGGCCTCCAAATTTCCTTGGTGAATTTGTCTAAGCTAGGGTAGTTTAGGGATTAATTTCCCGCTAAAGGGTATTTTAGTGATTTTGCATACAATTTCCATTTTCTAAAATAATTCAAAATGTGAGAAATTATCCTCAGGATTAGATTAGTGCTAATCATGCTTAGTTTGTTACTAACCAAGTTTTACTTACCCTAAGCATGGTTAATTAAACTTAACCATAGTTAAAGGAATCTTTGCATTTTTTTTTTGTCTTTATGCATTTAATTTTGTGATGGCTCATATGGCAAGTCATCACCATATTTTCCAAATGCAATTCTTGTGCAAGATGTGTGGGGCCCATTTCTTGGCTTTTCGGTTCGCATCTTTTCCTTATTGGCCTCCCAAGAGTATTTTCATAATTTTTCTCGCCATTTCCTGAGAAGTTCAAAGTTTGTTCCTCTAATGTCTTTTAGCACTTATTGTTTTGTTCCTGAACCATTCTTATGTCAGTTACTATTTTTCTAAGAATATCTTTTCCCTAGTGAAAGACATAGCTTTGTAAGGGTGTTTTGGACATTTTTAGGTGTGTAGTATTTTCGCCCCCTTGTTTGTTCCTATTCTTTTCTTATAAATTTTCAATCATCCATGGTGTATTCTAATTCCATAGGGTGTCTTTTAAATTTTTATCTTAAGTTTATTTCACATTTATTAGGATTATTCTAGTGGAGAGGAATTTTCGTCAATTACTAAAATTCTCTAATTTCCTTAGAGATTTTAGGAGAAAGTTTTATAATCATTTATTTCTTAGTCATGAAAATTAAGCAAAAAAATTGGGATGTTACAACAATAACCTAAGAAAAATATAAAATTGGAAAGATATTAGGAATGAAAAGAATATGGTGCAACAAACTTTCTCCATAGAATTAGAGAGGACTAATTAGCTATTAAGAATTCACCATATTAGTAAGGAACACCAATGATATGAACCATGTAAATTCCCACCAAATTATGCATCACATTATGAATAAATGTTTTCAAATCCATAGGCTAGAGCCCTATTAATAAAGGAAGGCTTGTAACCACTGTCTACTATAAGAACCAATTTAAAATTTCTAAATAGTATCATATGATAACATAACCTCCCATATGAAAACATATGTTTCCATGTCTTAGCATGAGCTTCTATATGCAAGCATGTGCTTTCATGTGTAAGAATGTGCTTGCAAACATGGGCTCCTGTATGCAAACATGTACTCCCTTTAAATGAGGAGGAGTCTACCGCAGGTACAATAGTAGGCGTTAGATATTTGAGTGGCAGAAGGAACACCACATTGGGATGAAAATACTCTAGAGGAATGACAAAGTTTGTGGTGCAGAAGTTTTGGCTTATTACAGCAAATACAAAGAGATGGCCCAAAGAGAACTATACTTGCACGTTGGTCGAAGCGATAATGATTAAACCATGAGCATTCTCTCACCAGTTAACATTGCTGAGTTCAATGAAAACCGTTGCAGTCGCGAACGACATTAGGGGTGTCTGGAAATAAAATGATGGAATGGGATGAAAAATAATGTTTCTCAATCAAATTCTATCATAGAGTTAATGATAACAAGTTCAACTCGACCACTTCAATTTATTATAAAACATGACATGCATACAAGTTCATTTTTAATATTTAAAAAACTTTAGCTGATATGGACTTTTTTTTACATAAATAAAAACTAGTTTCTACAGGTTACATAGTCTAGATTACATAAGTCTTATGTACCTTTGAGATCATATCAAAGATATCATTTGACTATTATTTCATTCATGTCTTAATATAATTCTTCTCATTTTTTCTATCACAATCATAGTGATATTCTAGTAGAAAGGCATGTAATACTATTTAGTCAAACAATATCTTTTCATTGACACTGCTAATTTACCTTTTATTCTTAGGACATGGCTTATTGCTTGACAGTGGTCGCCATCATAAACATTGAAGACTTGACACTTTATAATAGAAGGATGTTTGGAGAGCCCTTTTATCTTTACCTTAGAATGACTTTTTTTCCTTATGAATGTCCACAAGGCACATTAAGAGTAGTATTAATTTTTCACATAAATTCTTTCTTCAGTGATCCCTTAGTTAATTAGGTTCCTTGTTAAAGCTTCCAGATAACATGCATGCTTAAACAAGCCAACCAATATGTTATAAATATATAGTCTCTGGTCCAAACAACCTTCACATTTATCATCTACACATGAACTTCATGTAATACATCACTTTCTAAACAATTAAGAGTATTATTAATACACTTCATATTCATCTTTGTGTACTCAGAAGGAAACACAACAAGTTGGCATAATTATTCTAAATAGGAATAAACTTTCTTATCAAAATTTCTTAACTATGTTTATTGTATATTTCTTGGATAACATGCAACCCTCCTCCAAGAGCTTGTCTATCTTACCTTATTTCATAACATTTAGGATAAATATCTCATAAGAACATAGTCCACTCATCCTTCTAAGTTACCTTTCAACCTTTCCTATTCTGGTTGGCCTCTTTGGTTAGTTAGTATTTGTGTTCATTAATTTGAATGTTTTATACACAACTTACTTAATTCAAGCTCAAATGTTAGAAATTTTATATTTTTTTACTGATAACTTTACTAATCAAAGTTGAACCATTAGAGAACTTATTTGCTTACCTCCTTGCCATGAATTCAAAGCTTCTTACTCATGTCTTGTTTATATATCTTTAAGCATCCAAGTTAGCCTACTTTTCCTAATTAGTTCATAGATGGCCGAATTCACTTTATAAGGTCCTAAGGCATTGTGGTTCACTTTTTTCTTCGGTTACAATGTGATTTACATTAGTTAGGACTTACGCTATTAATTCACACCAATCTTATAAATTTTTAGGGGTTTTCCTCCTTGTTTAGTATGTATGCCCGACTGTCCATCTTCTTCCCTCTACTCTATAATTAATTTCTACTCACCACCATATGCTTCTTTGGGTTCATTCTTAAATCTTAACAATGTTTTAACTTGTTTTCACCAATTTAACCAAGCATGACTGAATAGTTACCAACCATTAACAAGTCTCTTCAAAATTTATAATTCCTTTCCTATACTTGATTAGGCTCTTATTTACACCTTAATCAAAATTTTAAACTCAAGTTTCCTTAATTATGTAAGAGGTGGTTGAATCCATTAAGTGTCCAGAAAAGGGTTCTTTTCTCTATTTCTTCTCACTTGACCCTTGGTGTCATGAATTTTAGTACTTAGTGCATCACATGTCTTTAGGTCCATCATGATTTTTCCTTACTTCATAGCTATGGTCATGATCATGGAAGGTGTTAAGTGTCTTGTTCAATTTTGAATCCAAAATTTTTCCTTTCAAAGTTTTATGACTTAATCATTTAACATTTTTAGAATAATTATCATGAGTTCAAATCTAGACTTTTAACAAAGTCCAAGTTCAAGATTAAACTTTAAGAGAAGACATATACAAGTTTACAACATTGAATATAAAGACATTAAAGAATTTTTTTTTTATAGATAACCAAGTGTATATACTCAAAAATATATCCATCCCTTACTTTTGAGTACTTCAAAAATTTTCAAAAAAAACTCTCAAATCTTTCCCAAACCATTAAAAGTAATTTTTAAGAAATTTTAACCGATTAAATTGTTTCAAAGGTTGGTAGAAGCAATTTAATTAATCAAAACTCCTCTTTAACTTCTAAAAATCACTAAAAACTTGGTGATGCTCATTTTTAACCATCAAGGAAAATTTTGAGCTCCATCTATCTAACTCAAGCAACTGGGATCCATAGAACTTAGAGAGAGATCCATAAAAAAAAGGAAAAACCAGTCATAAACACATAATTAAAAGCTTATAAAAAATGTACGGTAAAACCCTACTTGTTAAAGACTGTTAGAAGGTTTGGTGGGTCTTTGAAGTTGATCTCGTTCCTCCTTAACGGTCCATACAAAATTTCCTAGTGATGGTGGTGGGACTTTGTTGGTTTTGTTTTAGCTTAAACTTCAAAGATGGAAGTTTAGACTTAAGGTAAATTTTTTGGTGTTTTGAGAAAAGTTAGAGTTTTGAGTGAGTTTAGAGACTTTATCTAAGTGTTTATAAGGTTTTTTATGAAGAAAATGAACTTCCCATAGCTTAAGATAGCATTTGGCCACTTAGGGTAATTTCAGAATTAATTTCCCACTTAAGGGCTTTTTTATCCATGTACATGTAATTTTTATTTTCTAAATTAACTGTAAATGCAAGGATTTATCCTTTAGAATTACTTTAACACTAATCAATTTGAATTTATCACCAATCAAGGTTAACTTATTCTAAGTATGGGTAATGTTAATTAATTAAGGTTAATTTACTTTAACCATAGTTATTTTTATCTCTCTTCGTTAATGTTTTTGTCCTACATGTCATTAATAAAATAAAGAATCATGGGTCCACCTCATTTTACACATGTCAAATTCATGCTCAATGGATAAGATCCAATTCCCAGCTTTTGCCTCATATTTTCTTGCCTTACTAGTCATCTAGGGGTATGTAATCTTTTGAGAATTTAACAAAAAGTCCCCAAATTGTTCTTCTAATGTTTCTAACACTTACTAGTTTGTTCATAAATCATTCTTATGCCATTTTCTATTTTTTTAGGATAGTTTATCCCTTATAGAAGATAGATTTTCTAAGGATGTTTTGGGCATTTTCAGGCATTTCTAATGGCGTTTTCGTCCTCTCTTTATTTCTATTCTTTTCTTATCATTTTATTTATGTCATCCTAACGTAGGAGTATTTTCGTTATTTACTTAAAATTCTCTAATTTCTATAGCTTTTGTACTTGTTACTACTTTATTTCTTACTAAAGGGTATTTGTAACCTAGGGAGTATATCATGAGAAATTATGGGTGATACATATATATTGCATCATAACATAAAAATTTTCAAACGAATTTCAAATGTGATTTCCTTAATAGCATTAAAGAAGTTCATGCAAGGCAAACTCCTAGCTTTGTTAATTAAACCTATCTTGAACTTGTATTTAAATGGAAAAAGAATTTATATGGTTTGAAACAAGCTCCTAGAGCATGGTGTGAGAGATTAATCTTTTTTCTTATGAAAAAAAGCTTTTCTAGAGAAAGGTGAATACAACATTGTTTAGGAAATATCTTAATTATAAATTCATTATAGTTTAGGTTTATGTTGATGACATTATCTTGGTGATATAAATAAAGAAAAAAAAAAGGATGGGATCTACATCCCATAAATAGAAATACACCAATGAGATGCTTGGGAAATTTAATATATGAGATTCTAAGTTAATGGCAACACCTGTGTATGACTCAACTATCCTAGGAAAGGTAGCCAACGTGATTTATGGCACCTTTATCATTTCCATGCATAGGAATTCATCCATGGATTTGAACAATCGAATGGATGAAAAGAAGGACACTTCCCCAACATTTTCAAGGAAACAAAATTAACGCTTACAAAATAGTCCTTCCCAAAACGTACTAATGTCAAGAACAAGTTTGAGAAGCCATTCGCACAAGGTTTAGCTAATACAAGCTAGTTGAATCACTAGAAGATATGGAGGCCACTAGTAGGGAATCCCTAATGAAAAAAGCGTTTTGCAGATAGCCCAAGAGGAAAAAACCAATAAAAGGGTAGGTCTTATAACTCCCTAAAAATGAATACCAATTTTACACTAAAGTCGTTCACTCGGTTCCATTATTGGTTTGTTATCTCATTATGAAAAATCTTTGGAAAATACTTATTAGAGAAAATATGGCAATTTTTTTTAAAACAACCAGTTTTGATATAAAATGCAAGCCTTGTCGATATAACGTTCGTGTCAGTAAATAAATTATAAGGCCTCCTTGTGCGCATACATATTATTTTCATTACGAATTACTCCCTTCGTCTCATTTGTCTCTCATCAACAGTAAAACAAATTAAATATAAACCATTCATACACATACAAGCTTTATATAATTTACCATTACATAATAATAAATAGGATGTTTGCATCCAACTATTTGTGAAAATTTACATTATAGGTATGACAACTTTAACTTCTTCTTCCTTGGAAAAACAATAGAGGGACCAGCAAACCTCCCAAGGCCTAGTGATGGAAACATTCCATCCACATACGCTGATCCAATGACAAGAAATTCCCATTGGGCATTTCCTAATAGGCTTGAAACGGATACGACATTGGGTATGGAGAACTTCCTTGTGATGACCAAACATGTGTAAAACTATGGTAATGTGATGGAGTCTGTGAGTTTGTCTCTCCAAGGAAAAGGATTCCTTAGCTGTGATAGTTCATTACCTTCTATAACCAAGAGGAGGAAAAAAAGTCCATTAGGGTGAGATATCTCCAAGGGAATTGCAAAACCTTTTGCTGTAAAGTTTGTACTTAAGACCTTCGAACTGAAAAGATGTCCCAACGAAAAGTAAATCCTCACATTGGCTTAGGTTGTGATTAACAGCTCGTGAGAGTTTTCTGACCATCTCATGTCATTAATACTTCAAGATCCATCCATCTAATGTCATGTCATGAACACTTCAAAAACTTTTCTCCTGACCTCTTAAAACTACCCAAAGCACAAAATGGATTTTAAAAAAAATTTCACCGATTAAATTGCTTCTAAGGTTCCTATAAGCACTTTAATCCATACAAACCTCATTTTAAATTTTAAAAATATATAAAAAATAGTGATTTTCATTTTGAACTATTCAAATGCAACCTTGAGCTCTCATGAGTCCAAACAAAAAGGAGATCTATGGATCTTAGAGAAAGGATTCATAAAATGATGAAAACTAACCATAAAATGTAAAATTTGAAGCCTAAAAGACAAAATAGAAAATCCTACTTGATAGAGACTTGGTGTGGGAGTTTTGGTGGGGTTCTGGTGGTGGAAAGTGGTCCCCCCTTAATGATCCATAAGGAGCTTCTTAGCGATAGTGATAGGGCTTAATGTTTAGAGGTTGATTTTACCTTAAATCTCAAAGATGGAAACTTAGGCTTAAGGTGAAAGGTTAGGATTTTCAGATTAGGTTTAAATTGGAGAGTGTTTGGAGAGATTTTCCAAGTTTATAGAGTGAAATCTGAAACAAATAAGGCCTCTCAAGGTGCTAAGTGAATTCAGTCAAGTAAGGGAAACTTAAAAATAATTTTTCACTTAAGGGTATTTTGGTAATTTTACATGAAATTTCCATTTTCCAAAATAATTCAAATTATGACTAACTATCCTTTTAGAATTAGATTAGTGTTAATGAGATTGTGTTTGTCACTAATTAAGTTTATCTTACCCTAAGCATGGTTAATTTTAATTAATCAAGGTTAATTAACTTAATCATGGTTAAAGGAATCTTTGCATTTGTTATTTTTGTATTTTGTGAATTTACTTTATGTTGACTCATATACTGACTCATGACCATGTTTTCCACATGGAATTTTCGTGCAAATCATGCAGGGCCCACTTTTGGCTTCTTTCTCACACTTCTTACCCTTCCAGCCTTATAGGAGCATTTTCGTAATTTTTCTCAGTATTACCTAAAAAGTTCCTAATTGTTCCTTCGATAATTTTAACATTTTTTGGTTCATTCTCGAGTTAATCGGAAGTCATTTGATATTTTCTGGGAAGAGGTTATCCCTATGTAGAAAGCATAACTTTCTAAGGGTGTTTTGGGCATTTTTGAAGTTTTCTGAGAGCTTTTTGTCCTTTCTTTGTTTCTAAACTTTTCTCATTATTTTTTTATCATTCTTAATGTTTTATAATCTCTTAAAATATACTTTAACTGTTGTTTTATATTTTTTCTACACATTATTTAGGTTGCCTATGTGTAGAGGCATTTTCGTCATGTGCACCAAATTTTCTAATTTCTCTACCTTTAGTTCTTAATCATTCTTGGTTTCCTTCTAGAGAATATTTGTAGCTTCAAGAGTTCATTATGAAAAATTATGGATGTTACATTACTCCCACCCATTTAAAAAGAATTTTTTCCCTAAACTTCCTTTCTCACAAACAATTGTGAGTAAGCCTTCCTCATGTCCACTTCCAACTTATAGCAAGGGTTACTTTATAAATTAGCTATTTTTCTTTTCTATCTAAAATTTTTACTAGCTCAAGACTTACTGTTAAGTCTTCCTTTAACTGTATTATATCTAGCTCAATGAAATAACTAAGATCAGGATTGTACTTATGCAACTGCAACACATGGAAAACATCATGGAAATTTCCCAAATTTGGTAGAAGAGTCACTTGGTAAGAAATTGGGCTAACTCTTTCAAGGATTTTATATGGATTTATAAATCTAGGACTCAGTTTTCTAACTTTCATGGCTCTATCCATACCCGTGGTAGGTGAGATCCATAAGAATGCATGTTCTTCTTCAGAAAATTCTAGAGGACTTCTTCTCTTGTTTCCATAGCTTTTTTGTTTGCTTTGAGAGGTGAGAATCATGTCCTTAATCTTCCTGATCTGTTTTGTGGTTTGTCTAACTAAATCAAGACCTAATAGGTTTTTCTCTCTTAACTTGTGCCAACACAACAGTAACTACCACTTCCTACCATATAGAGCTTTATAGGGCGTCATCCCTATGCTAGCATGGAAACTATTATTGTAAGAAAACTCTATTAAGGGTAATTGGATGTCTCAGCTTCCTGGTTGATCAAGCACATAGGCTTTAATCATATCTTCTAAGGTTTGAATAGTTCTTTCATACTGTCCATCAGTTCGAGGATGATATGTTGTGCTTAAGTGTAACTTTGTTCCAAACGTCTTATGCAAAGTTTTCCAAAACCTAGAGGTGAATCTAGGATCTCTATAAGACACTATGGATGATGGCATTCCATGCAACCTCACAATCTCCTTGATGTATATTTGTGCTAATCATTCTAAGGAGTAGGTAACCTTAATGGGCAGGAAATGAGTAGACTTAGTTAATCGATCTACTATTGCCTATATTACATCTAATCCTCCTTGAGTTCTGGGCAATCCTACCACAAAATCCATTGAAATTTCTTCCCACTTCCACTCACGTATGCCTAAAAGTTGTAATAATCCTGCAAGCTTTTGATGTTCTATCTCTACCTTTTGACATATGAGGCATTTATTAACAAATTTAGCCACATCCTTCTTCATTCCTATCCACCATAATTGTTTCTTCAGGCTTTGATACATCTTAATGGTTCCTAAGTGTATAGTAAAATGAATCTTATGGGTTTCCTCTAAAATCCTCATGCATAGGTCTTCTATAGTAGTCCCACAAATTCTCTCCTTTTACCTTCACATACCATCTTGGTCCAAGGTTATTTTTCCTAACTCACTTTCCTTCATTGCAGCAACCCAGGTTTTGAAATCTTAATTTTCTTCTTGAGTTGTTTTTACCTCACTCTTAAAATCACTAGCAACTCATAAGTGACTCAAATTGACACTTGCTTCCCTTAATTCAATTCCTAGGTTCATGTCTCTAAAATTTCTTGTAAGCTACCTCTTTTTTACCATCAACCAAGAGGCATGCAAAGCCTTTCTACTAATGCAATAGCTATCACATTGGCCTTTCAAGGGTGGTAGTTCAATCCAAAGTCATAATCTTTTAGAAACTCCATCCACCCCCTTTGTCTTATGTTAAATTCTTTTTTATCAAACAATACTTCATACTCTTATGATCAGAAAACACCTCAAACCTTACTCCATGGAGATAATGCATCCACATCTTAAGAGCAAACACTACTGCTACTAGCTCTAGGTCATGGGCAAGGTAATTGCTTTCATGAGGTTTAAACTGTTTAAAAGCATATGCCATTACCTTTCTCTCTTGCATGAGCGCATAACCTAATCCTCTTCCTGAGGTGTCACAGTACACCTCAAAAGCATCATTAGGATTTGGCAACACTAACACCAAGGTAATGGCCAATCTTTCCTTAAGCATTTGAAAACTTTCCTCACACTCAAGAGTCTATAGGAAAGGGTTGTTCTTTCTGGTGAGCTTGTTCAGGGGAAAGGCTATCTAGGAAAATCCTTGGATAAATCTATGGTAGTAGCCAGCTAATCCTAGACATCTTTGGATCTCTATCATTGAGGTTGGTTTATCCCACTTGGTAACAACCTCTATTTTACTAGGATTGATAGACACTTCTCCTTGTGACACCACATGACCTAAGAACTTCACTTCCTCCATCCAAAATTCAAACTTAGACAATTTGGCATCCAACTCCTTACTCATAAGGACTTCTAGAACAATTCTAAGGTGTTCTTCATGCTCCTCTCTTTTTCAGGAATACACATGGATATAACTATGAACACAACTACAAACTGGTCCAAATAAGGCCTAAAATTTTGGTTCATTTAATCCATAAAAAATTATGGGTCAATACTTAATCCAAATAACATGACTATGAACTCATAATGTCCATAATGTTTTTGAAAGATGTCTTAGGGATATCTTTTTCTCTCACTTTGATTTGGCAATACCATGATCTCAAATCAATCATTAAGAACATTATTGCTCCTCTCTGTTGATCCAGCAAGTCATCTATCCTAGGTAATGAGTATTGTTTCTTAATGGTCACTTTGTTCAGCTACCTATAGTCCACACATAATCTCATACTCTCATCCTTCTTCTTTACAAACAACATTGGAGCTCCCTAAGGTTACATACTTGGTTACACAAACTTCTTGGACAATAGTTCCTCTGAGTTTTTAGCTCAGCTAATTCCACCAGTGACATTCTATATGGAGCTATAGATATGGATTTAGTTCTAGGTACTAAATCTATTGAAAAATCAGTTTCTCTTATAGGAGAAAATTAGGGTATGTCATCAAAAAATACCTTAGGGTGCTCTCTTACCACGAAAATTTCCTCAACTCTTTATTTTGTTTCAACCTCACTAGTCAAAAGGATAATATATCCTTGCATTTCACTCCTACTACTATCTAGACTAAGGGAACTCCAAACAAGTTCCACATGTTTAAAAAATTCATTCTCAATAGTAGGAAACACAATAGATTTATTCAAATAGTCAATATATACATGATTCCTAGATATTCAATCAATTCCTAGAATTATATCCAATTTAGCCAAAGGAAAACATATAAAATTATATTCAAATACTTTATCAAGCAAGGAGAATGTACAATTTAAACAACTCAATAGTAGGAAACATAATAGATTTATTCAAATAGTCAATATATACATGATTCCTAGATATTCAATCAATTCCTAGAATTATATCCAATCTAGCCAAAGGAAAACAGATAAAATTATGTTCAAATACTTTATCAAGCAAGGAGAATGTACAATTTAAACAATTCAAGCAAGTCTTTATCAATTTACTGGTAGGAGTAGAAATCAGCAATTCATAAGGGAGTTTAAACATAAACAATCCCAGTCTCTTCATGCAATCATAAGAAATAAATGAATGTGTGGTACTAGAGTCATACAATACATTTAAAGTTTGGCCATTTGATGGAGTGGTTTGCTTCCTCATCATTTAGAGTGAAGACCCTTCCATGGTATTAGGGTTTATTTGGAGGGGTTGCTGGTCTTTTCATGTAGTTCCTAGAGAAGTGGCTCGTCTTGCCATAATTATAGCAAACGTTTTGACCCCACTAACAGGGTCTATCTCCATGGCTTTTCCCACACTTCTTGCACTACGGGTTGGTTGGTGGTCTCTAGGAATTAAAGGTCCACTCCAATGGTATTTTTCCTTTCTACCTTTTCTAGGGAAAGGGTCGCTTAACAAACTTTGGTTTAAATAGGATCCTTTGAGGGTGCCATCCACTTCTAAATGCCTCAGTCTTGGCAGGTTCCAACTTCTTGTTGTATTCTTCATTCAATTGGCTTTTATTAACCAATCGAGAAAAGTCTTAAATCCCTATAAGACCTACAATTGCAAGAAGTTCCTCCCTCAACCGTCCTTGATATCTCCTACGTTTCCATACCTTGTTTGGGCATTTTTGATAAATGGCAGAATACTTACATAATTGCTTAAACCTAGCTGTGTACTCAACCACTAACATATTTCCTTACTATAGACGAAGGAACTCTACTTCCTTTGTTTGTTGCATTGAGTATGATACATATTTCTCGTAGAAAGCCTCCTCGAAGATTTCCCAGGTGATGAGGTTCTCCTAGCTTCCAACAACCTTCTAGCACACATCAAACAGAACTCATAAGCAGCTTCCAATATGTAGGCAACATAAGTTTCCTTCTTTGCCTCATTGCAGTCTATGACTGCAAATACCTTCTCCATGGCCTTGATGCATTTATTGGCCTTATCAAGGTTCAAAGCTCTTCTAAAGCTTGGTGGGTTCGCCTTCCTAAACTCTGTGAACCTATCTCGGTTAGGAATTGTTGTAGAGGTATTGAAAATTCCCTCATTGTTCTTTGACTACCTATCCATCATGTCCTGCACGACGATTGTCATGTCCCTTAAAGTTGTGCTCAAATCTCCCATAGTTTTTTGAGTTTCTACATTTCTGGCATGACCTCTTCCTCACCTTATTTCTTTCATTATTTCTTAAACACCTATGCACAAAAATTAAGCTGATCCAACTCAATATTGAAACCAAGCATGTCAACAACCAACATTAGAAAATATAAGGTCGTTATGGACTAACTAAACTAACTAGTTTTCAAAGCATGACTTATAATTTTTATCGCAGAGATCTTACACATGCTCTAGAAGCATAGTCAAACCATCCTCAAGCTCCTTAAGAATCAACTGCTCTGATACTATAATATTACACCCTAAAAATGAATACCAATTTTACACTTAAGTCATTTATTCAGTTACAATATTAGTTTGTTATCTCATGATGAAAAATATTTGAAAAAAAACAGTAATTTTTTTAAAACAATCGATTTTGATATAAAATGCAAGCCTCGTTGATAATGCATTTATGTTAGTAAGTATATTATTAGGTATCCTTATGCACGTACATATTATTATCATTACAAATTACTCCTTTGTCTCATTTGTGTCTCATCAACAAATTAAACATAAACCATTCATACACATATAAGCTTATTATAATTATATAGTCCTTTCTACATATACATAATAGGCTTAGGCACTAAGACCTTTACATACACTTCATTACATGCCATGATGTACATACCATATTTACATACATATTTGTTTCATATTCTAGCACATGAACCAACTTACCATTACATAATAATAACTAGGATGCTTGCATCCAACTATTTACAAAAACTTATATTATAGGTATGATAACTTCAACTTCTTCTTCCTTGGAAAACAATAGAGAGTACCAACGAACCTCTCTAGGCCTAGTGATGGAAACACTCCATCTATATACTATGATCCAAACACATGAAAGTCCCATCGGTTATTTCCTGGTAGGCTTGAAACGGATAAGGCATTGGGTATGGAGAACTTCCATGTGAGGACCAAACATATGAAGAACAATCGTAGTGTGATGGAGTCCATGACTCTTTCTCTCCCTCTAAGGAAGAGGATTCCTCAACTGTGACAGTTCGTTGCTTTCTATAACCTAGAGGAGGCAGAAAAACTCCATTAGGGTGAAAGGTCTCCAAGGGAATTGCAAACCCGTCGTTGTAAAGTTTGGACTTAAGACTTCCAAAATGAAAAGATGTCCCAATGAAAAGTAAACCCTCACATTGGCTTAGGCTATGACCAACAGCCTGTGAGGATTTGCTAATGAATCCATATTACTAATGTCTATGAATATCACCATTGTCGCAAAGGAAATGTTGTTAATTTGGGAAGAAAGTGAGGAGAGAAGGAGTGAGAAGCTAAGTTTCTCAATAGGCTTATACTCTACTTCTAGTATCATCATTTTCCACACAGCCACTTCAGTTTATTAGAAAATTATGTCATGCATACTAGATTGATTTTTAATCTTTCAAAAACTCTTACTGAAGTGGGTTATTTTTTAAATAAAAAACAACCATTAACACATAAACATGTAATTTCCTTAAGTCTCATAAACCTCTAGGATCTCATTACAGATATTACATAATTTCTCATCCAATTTCGATTCCACACCTTCATAGAATTCTTGAGACATAGACATAATATAAATAGTCAAATAATATCTTTTTACTATCTCTACTACTCTACCTTTATTCTTAAGGATATGAGCTCATTGTTAGATAGTAGTCACCATCTCATAATACGTGAAGAACCCTTTTGTCTTCACAATAGAAGAATTTATGGAGAACCTTTTTGTCTCCTCTTTAGTAAGACTCTATTGTCCCCTAGGTGTGCACAAGGCACATTAAGAATATATTAACTTTTCATATAAGTTTTCTTTAGTGATCCCTTAAACCATTTAGGTTTATTTTAAAGGCTTCCATACCATATAATCATGCATGCTCAATCAATATCCAACCAATATGTTCAGCATATTTAGATCTCAAATTATATCACATCATTAATCATACATGATTATCATACATAGCATCATTCTTTAAACATTTATGAGCATTCATCATTCAACTCACATTAGACATTATGCATTCATAAAACAACACATTTTGGTTTATCAATCCATCTTGGATAACATAATTATATACACCCATACATGACCAACTTGTTTAGCTCATAATGTTTTATGATGAATCACTCATGGGGGCTTTATTCACTCAACTTTCTAAGTTACCATCATCCTTTCCTTTTCTCAAAGTTCAATTTATTTAACATGATTTTTATGAAACTTAGAGGTTTTATTTTTAGGTGGCCAAATGGAATTTCTTAAGTTTTTATTCTTTATGCACTTCAATTTACATGTCTTATGCATAACCTAATTATACTATGTTTAAAGGTTATATGCTAGCAAGTTTTTAACTTATTTATGTCAATTTAGTTATGCATGGTTGAATGATACACATGTCATTACCAAACTTCATTTATACTTTTAATCATTTACTTTTACATGACAAATCTTCTTAATGTACCTAAACCAAGTTTTCAAAATCATTCCTACTTAATTAACTTGAGGTGGCTGAATGCATGTCTATGGTTTCTAACGCCTTCTAGTTCTCTTTTCTTTATCTTAAAAGATGATTTTTACTAATTGAAGTCTATATCATTAATTATTACCTAACATAGAAATTTTTTTTATACTTCTCCCTCACATTTGAAGGTCATGGATAAATGGTCTATTGTAGCTTTCCAACCCCATAGTTCATTCCTAATTACCCTTTATATGCATGCCTAGATTTAGACTTAAGTCATAATGAAAATTTTAACTACCTTTCACTAACTTAGCTATCATGGTTGAAAGGACTTCCCCTCTTTTCTAAATCTTCCTTACACCTTTAATCACTTGCATTTATATGCCAAGAATTCTTATTTAACCTTAGTTAAGAATTTAAAGTTCTTTTTGTTTGAAGAAGATAGTGATCCCCAAACACCATCACACTACTACAACACTTCTCATGTATGGTCATCACAAGGTAGTTCTCCATACCCTAGGTTATATCCATTCTAAGCCTTCTAAGAGATGGAAAATGGAATTTCCATTGGCTTGGATGAAAGTTTATGGCTAGAGCATCGTGACCCCCGTAACTGAAGCATTTGTATGGCTCTTTTTGAAGAAGACGATTGAAGTTATACCCATAATGTATAATTTGTAATATAATTAGATGACTGTATTCTAATTATTTAGTATGTAGTTTTGTATCATAATATATATGATGTATGTATATGGTAGTCATAGTTGTATATGTAACTAGGTGTGTACAGGCATAAATACCTTAACCTAACTTAACTAAGTATATATGTATATGGACTTATATCTATAAAGTTTGTATAATTTTTGACATATTTGTATTTGTGATAACTTGTAATTGTGCTCAATATAGAGAAGTAGTAAACCAATAAAAACAACATAGATATTTTATGAATTAAATATGAGCAAGGATGTCAACTTATTTATTTTTTGATACAACAATTATTTCAACGAGGCTTGCATTTTTAACCAAGGTGTTTTAAAAAAAATTACCGTATTTTCACTTTATTTTTAGGGTGTTACAATAAGGACTAGGAAATGTTAAGGAGGTGGAGAATGGACCTTCATGTGGGACTTGGATGTGAGCCTAATTTGGATACCTTATTCACTCCTTAATGTAGTCTCAAGTTAGGCTAGAGTAAGCCCAAAAATCCTATGCTAAAGTACACAAAAAGACCCAAGCTTATACATAATTGGGCCTTTTATGATCCTAGAGTACAAGAAAATTGGCCAAGTTCTATTCTTGTCTGTAAGGCCCAATAAACCGAATTGTGTGAGGCCTCATTGGCCTAGTGGCTTTATAGTTGGAATCCTCTACAAATGGAACCTCTACATCAACTCCTCCTCTTTTGAAAGCATTCATCCTAAAATGTATAATCTTCATCATTACCTATAAGACAAGGATAGACGGAAGCACAGGAGATGTTATTAATACTGGGTAAGAAAGATAATACTGATATCAAATACTAACATTTTTACTTTTTCAAACAACATGTAAGTACAAGAACTTAGAAGTAAAAGGTAGTGAAAAACCAGAAATCCATAACCATCATAAGAGGAACATAAGGAGTTAAGAATGATAAATAGGTTTATGAGTTTCTTTCCTAGATTATGCCTGTAGTAGGCATCTAGGATATATCCTAGGATATTGCTTAAAAGACATGGATTGACTAACCATAGGTAGCGCACGATACCTACAAAATTGTGAAAGGTGTATCATAAGCCCTTCATACAGTGGTAAAGAAGGATGGGGTGATAATGAAGGACTGACTAAGTCCTTAGATGGTTGATCAATCAAGTCATAGATGTTGACACATTTGATCAATTTAAGCAACGTATATGTAAGTGATAAGTCAAATATTAACATATGCTAGAGAAATTAGGAGTTTTAATCATATAATGATGTGAACAACAAGGTGAAGGGCTAATTGTTTATTTTAATCTAGTGATACAACCCCTGTATATGAAAAATAACAGTGATCCCCCAAGTATCAAAGGTTAGTTGAGCAGGTTGGGACTTTCTGAGGATCCGCATTGACTTTCTCCCAAAGGAGATAGTTCTTCAACTATAAGGGTAGAAGAAACACTAGGCCCTACCTTGATAGTGAGGTTCAAGGTAATGGGAATTATAGGAAGAGGTTTCTTGGATAGGAGGATTTCTTTTACCTCATCTTTTCATGCAAATCTAACCTCATATTCTCTTGTAAGAGAGTTGTAGATCTCACCTACCTTCTCTTTTTTAATTATATCATTTTTAGACTTTTACTTCTTCTATGATTTCCTTTTCTAAACCTTATCTTTTTGTCTCCATTTTCTCTCTCATGTGTACTTGGTCTTTATAGACTTCATTAAGGTGTAAAGGAACTAGGGTGATTTTCTTAGAACTAAACAAGAATGAGTACTTATTTAAATATCCATCATGATGAATGTTCCTATCATATTGTCATGGTCTTTATAATAGCACATAGTTGGCCTCCATGAGAACAACATTAGATGTGACATTGCCCACATACCTACCTATGACAAACGTTATTAAAACCTACCTCTCTACCAAAAGGTCTCCATTTTCACTAGGCCATTGAAGCTTATATGGCTCAGGATGTGGATTGGTTCCTAAACTTAGTTTGAAAACTAACCTAGTGCTAACTACATTTGTACAACTATCACTATCTATAATTAAGGAACAAATATGTTTTTGAATGGAACAACATGTGTGGAAGATGTTCTCCCTTTTTCTCTCCTCCTCACCATTGGCCATGTTATCCAATAACCTTCTAACCACTAAAGGTCTTCCTCATGGCCATATTTTAAGATATCATTGTAAACACCCAATTATGTCCGAGACTCTCGACCTTTAAATTAATCAAGAAACCTACGCTAAATAATAAATTAATAAGCAAGGAAACGGAGAAATAAATAAAAAATGGAAAAATCGGAAAGCAGAATGCAGAGAAATAAATAAAGAGAAAACAAAAGAAGGAAATAATAAATAAAAAAAATAAATAAAAAATATATATATAATTAAGAAACAACAAAAGTAAATAAGAGAATCTGGAATAAAAATAACAGACAATAATACAATAAAGTAAGTGATAAAAATAATAAGATAAAAGAAATAAAAAGGGAAAGGATTAAAACAAAAAATGGAAATGAACATTTAAATAATAAAAGAAATGAGATAAAGAGGCGGGATTATGAATTGGAGGGTTCAGAGCCGAGGGAAGGAAGGAAAAGATAGATATAAAAAGGGGAGAAGAAGGATTTAGAGGGGTTAGAAAAATGAGGAAGGGGCAATTAGAGATTTTGGATATTTTCTTTCATTGGGTCAGAGGCAAAAATCCCAGACTCCTGGTTTCGCAGCGCTATGTTGTAACCGTAATCACGACGAGACGACAAACTCGCTAAAATTTTAGATCAGATTTTAATTGATGATGTGGAGTCGCCACCAAATTTTTATTTAAGGGAAAAAAAATTTGGAAAAAACCCTGACTCGAGGAAGAGATTTAGGTTCGGGAGTCGGTTACGAGTAGGAAAGGTGTTAGTCACCCCACTCGCCCGTTTCGAAGAATGATACCCTTAAACTGAGTGTGTGACCTCTTTGAAAATCGTTTGATCCCTTTAATTAGAGTGAAAATAAATAGCTTGATGGAGGTTAGCCTGACAGGACTTGGTCCTGATCCTACGTAATCCTCGGTGCAATGGGAAACTCAAGGCTTACGTAGTTCTGGTTTGTGAAGACTTGACTTTCAGAGAAACATGAAAAGGAGGGTTTTTTTTTTTAAAAAGTGCTCGAAGGCTTGACCTTCGGGGATGTTTGAAAAAAAGGTGCTTGAAGGCTTGACCTTCGGGGGGTGTTTGAAAAGGAATTTATGAAGACGACTAGAGTCTTTTGAAAATATTTTAAGGAGAATCCATAGTCCACATATACACAAGATCCAAGACAACTACGGCTACACTAGGATCCATACGAATTCCTAAGCATCGAACAGCAGAAAAAACGACCAGTTAGTGTTTAGGGTTCATCGCGTGAGACTTAGGGATTCTAAAATGAAGTTTTTATTGAAGTTATTTACAAAAGGATCCTCAATCCACATATGCACAGGGTCCAAGACAACTACGGCTTCACTTGGGACCCATATGAATTCCTAGGCATCGAACAACAGAAAAAGCTACCAGTTCGTGCTTAGGGTTCATTGCATGAGACCTAGAACCAAAGAATTTAATTTGAAAATAATTAAGAAGAGGATTGGGTTTGATTGAAAACAAACTGGTCTTGATTGGAAATGAACTCGATTTGATTGGAATTTGGTCAAAAGATTTAAACTCGATTTGCAAATTTTTGAGAGAAGGAATTGGTTGAAATGAAATAATGGACTTGAAATTTTATGGAAAATTAAACTTGATTTTAGTTTAGAGAATCTAAAAGAAATTGAACTTGATTTGGAAAAATGTTTGAGGTTATTTGAATGAAAGAATTAAAAATGGTTCAGAAAAAGAATTTGACTTTATTTGAAAGAAAGAAAAATGGAATTTGATTTAGAACAAAAGAAAAAAATGATTTTGGTTGGGGCTAATATGAAATAATGGGGAATTGAGGGGCTTATTTTCACTTTTGGAAAGTTTAGGGGGTTAATTGCAATTTTAGGAAATCGATGGGTTTATTTGCAATTCTAGAAGATTAAGGGACGAGGTTGTAATTATGGGAATTTTGGAGCTTAAGTGAAATTATGGGAAGTTCAGGGTAAAATTGAGATTATTGGAAGTACGGGGGCCCCTTCGTAATTACTGGATGTAAACACCCAATTATGTCTGAGGACCCTTCCCCGTCAATTTAAAATTTATCAGTAAATATTTAAATAAATTAATTAATAAAAAAAAAGAGAGAAGAGAAAATAAAAAGGAATATGCATAGCAAAAGTAAAAAGAATAAAAAAAAAGAAAGAAAGAAATTAATAAAAAAATTAAAACCTGGAATCAAAAATCAAAAATCTGAAAAAATCCAAAAAATACTAAAAATCAAAAATCTAAAGAAAATAGGAATTCTCTGGAAGAATTAAAGAAAAATAAAAGTCTGAAAAAATAATAAAAATAAAATCGAAAGATAAATGAAACAGAATTAATTAAAAAATAAATAAATACAAAAACAAAAATATAAAAAGACAAACATAGAACAAATGCGGGGGGGGGGAATTTTTTTTTAAATTGTTGGAGATCCACTCTCGAGCTTTTGGGGGGGACGTTTGGCTCTCCTGCTCCAATTCCAGAAGGTCCTCTCGAGCTTCCGGTGGCCTCTCACAATTTAGCTCTTCTCCCTGCCCCTTCCTCTGCTCGGGCTCTCGATAGCAGGGATATCTTCATCGCCATCACACGACATTCCTCTATACAGCACCAGGTTAAGGTGAAAAGCTGAGAGCCTATTTCTCCTCGTCAAGATCTTGAGTTACATAGCGTCTTGGCACTTTCTTGGATACAATGTCTTCTACTCCATTAGATCCAGCGTCCATACTCTAAGATCGATCGTCTGAATTTCAATTCTCAAATTGCGATCAAGAAAAGCATCTCTCGCAGAATCCAGTTAAGGTTAGCATTCTCCTCCTCTGCTTTTGTTCTCTCTGTGGCTAGATATTGATAAATAATAGGAAAGTCACTCAAACTGAAATTGAATCAAATTACGTCCACTATTGGAATAAGTTAATGCTAATCTTGGTGTTTACTTTGCATAACAGAAGAATTGGAAATTGGTTGAGGTTTATCTTTAGCTAGGATATGTATGGCATAGGTAGTTTCCACCCCTGCATCTGAACCAGATTAGAGTTGCTAAGTGAACTCCCTTATCCACGTGAATCTGTCTAATGCATAACAACGGATATTGAATGTGGATTGACGTTTCTGTCGAGACTAAGTCATGATTCAGGCCTTTGATCATACAGTCTTGCACTCCATAATTAGCATAATAGATAGACTGGGCTTAGTGTTCAATTAATTGCAAGACAAGACTCCAAAATTTAGGTCCAATTCCCTTAAAAGGATATTAGATTCACCATTCACAACCAACCAGTAGTGCGATTACATTGTCCCAGATGAAGGCTAATAGAAATGGCTCAATCGAATGGTTGAAATTGCTACCACACATGAGGGTGTATGAACGCTCACCAAAAAGCAAAACCTCAAGACATAGCCTCCAAGCAAGAGTCACAGGGGTTCGACTTCTTCTCATAAGACACCCTGGAGCCCGCAAGGGATTGTATGAGGTCAACGTCCCACATTGTCTTCCAGGCACACTTCAAATATTACTTAAAGATATCTAAGGCCCAACCAAGGGGCATGGCTCAGTGGCGTTGTTCGCTGCCCACTACCTCTGAACCTGGGGTTCGAGCCTCGACCAAGGCTATTTCTATTAAACGCCCACATTTTTTTAGTAGTGGAGTCACAAGGGAGTGAGTGGGGAAGTCGTGAGCCGCCAAGCCGCCACTTAAGTCGTGGCTCACCTGAGTCATTCATAAGCCATGCTCACTTCCTCGGGCTTCTCACTAATACCAGTTCTGTCCCATGCCTTGTAAATTACAGGATTGCCCCTAGACAATTTGGTTAATCCCTATTCTGCCCCTATAAAAAAATATACAAAAAATTACAGAAAATAGGAAAATTAAAACAAAAAAATTATAGAAAATAGGAAAATTAATAAATATTACAGAAAATAGGAAAAATTAATAAAAATTACAGAAAATAAAAATATACAAAAAATTACAGAAAATAGGAAAAATTAATAAAAATTACAGAAAATAGGAAAATTAATAAATTTACAGAAAATAGGAAAAATTACTAAAAATTACAGAAATTAAGAAACTAATAGAAAATTTACAGAAAATAGGAAAAATTCATAAAAATTATAGAAATTAAGAAATTAATAAAAATTCCAAAAATTAAAAAAATTTATAAAAAAAATTCCAGACAATAAGAAATTAATAAAAAAATTCTAGAAATTAAGAAATTAATAAAAATTCTAGAAATTAAGAAAATTAATAAAAAATTCCAGAAATTAAGAAATTAATAAAAATTTCAAAAAAGAAAGAAATTAATAAAAAATTCAAAATTTCTAGAAATTAATGAAAAATTCCAGAAATTAAAAAGAAAAATTCTTCAAAATTTCTTAATAATTCATGAATTCAAGATTATCAAGTATTTTCATAAAATGCCTTAATCGATAAATTCCCTCCTAAATTTCTAATAATTATTTGTGTCTTGTCTTTTTTATTCATCGTTATTCAAAAATAAAAATCTTGTTTTGTAATTCTTAATCTCACGCGACTAGCTCTAAGCACGAACTGGTAGCTTTTTCTGCTGTTCGTTGTTTAGAGATTCGTATGGGTACAAGTGCAGGTGTAGTTGTCTTGGGTCTTGTGCATATGTGGATTAAGGTTGCCTTTCCTTTTTACAAAATAAAAACCTTGCTCATTCTTATTCTACGATTTTCAAAATAAAAATAATCTTGTTTTGCGATTCTTAATCTCACGCGACGACCTCTAAGCACAAACTGGTAGCTTTTTCTGTTGTTCGTTGTTTAGAGATTCATATGGGTTCAAGTGCAGCCGTAGTTGTCTTGGGCCCTGTGCATATGTGGATGAGGATCGCTCTCTTAAAAACAGTTTTCAAAAACAGTCAAGCTATTTTTACTTTCCAAGTAGCTTCGAAGGTCAAGCCTTCGAGCACATTTCAAACATTCTTTCAAATATTTTCGAAAGTCAAGCTTTCAAACAGTTTTCAAATAATCACACACTCAGTTTAAATTATTTTCCCTTAAATAAAAAATTTGATGGCGACTCCACATAATCCAAGATAAATTCATTTCAAAAAGTTTTAGCGAGTTCGTGATGCACATGATGAGGGAGAGAAATTTGGTTTCAAAATAGTGAATGAGTTCGTGATGCACATGATGAGGGAGAGAAATTTGGTTTCAAAATAGTGAAATGTGGGGCTCGAACTGACTAATCGCTCCACCATGCTTGCATGTTGATCATGACTTTGCTTCTCTAAACTCATATGGGAACTAACATTTAAAGCCTATGAGAAAAAGTTGGCATTAGGGTTCGAACCCCTACCGCGCGCCTTTATTAGGATGGGAGCTACCACTAACCAGTTTGGTGTTTTATGATTGATAACCAATTTTGGTATTATTTTATCCATGTCTTTGACCTGTATCTATTTTATGCATGGCTGCATGGGCACACATTGATTCGCTTCGTTATCCCCAGCGTGACTTGCTGCCACTATGAATGCCAAACCCTATATGGCAGAATATGCTCATTAGCTTGACGCACTCGGTTTCTCATAAAAAGGCATAGTGTCATACAATGAGTAGATAGCCTCCCATTTGGTATTGAGTGTTATTTACCCTCACATTGGCCCGAGGAACATGATGCTGTTGGGGAACCATGCATGCATGAGTGCACCCCTTAACATTCTTAGAAGCCAAATGAAGATGGGTGATGGCGATGCCAATAGCAAAATATGATCGTGCCTCCATAAGAATGGCGTGCGGGATATAGAACGGCTCCATACAGCGGGGCTTCTATAATTCTGTTCTACTGTCATTGTCATAGCCCTTGGTGGCCTTACAAATGCCAATAAAACTCACGCACCAATACAGATGTTGAGCGTTAACCCACTTTTGAACATCATGGATGCACCATATTTTATATAAAAACTCTCAGCGAGCTTTCGCCTTATGTCCGCAGGAGAATTCGTATTTACTTGTATGGGTTGCTCCACCACGTTCATGGACAGTGGAACTGTTACTCTAACTTCTTGAGACCCAACTGTCGTAGCTCCTGATCCATGTTTTCGTCCCTAATTCCTTATCAAATGAAACTGATTTTCACACAGGCATGCAACCCGGATGAGTCCTGATCACAACAGAGGAAGACCATAGGTATGTGATCCTACTGCTCGAACCTCTCCATTGCACCACACACTGTGTCTCCATCGCTGCCCCCCTTAGTAGAGCAAAAACTTTATAACCTCCAAAAATGTAATGCGGTACAACATTGAATTCCACAGGGGCTCGATATCATTCAACTGAACAAGATCAATGTCTTCCAACTTTGATAATACCATTACGAAACAGATTGCTTGGGCATTTCCCTTTGTCTCTTTCGTACAGTTGTCTCTTGCCCACATGAACTATAGGTTAGAGCTTGCCAATGAAAGCTCCATTCACAGCAATCACTGAGAACCGATGTGCATGGCATGGACTATCCTTGACTGAAATTTGAACCGCATGGTCTGAAAGCATCGAGGTCAATGGTTCGCCATAACTACTCCCATCAAGTATTTGTAATCTCTTGTTTAATATTTTGGCAAACAATCGCGTCCCTATCTCGATTACCAATGGTCTCATGAAGCTATATTGGATCAGCCATTGGAACACACAAACCTCCTGCGTCCAATCCCAAGAAATAGACGAACAAGAAAGACACAATAAACTACCTCATGAGACTGCCCAAAACCTCCCCTTAGTGTGTAAGTAAATGGTTGCTATTCCAAGACCCCTCCCAACAGAAGCAGATGGATGTACAAACGCTTAAAGCCATGCTCAGCTAGGTAAGCAAACGCCGAACAAACAAGATTGAAAACATCTAATCCTAATTTCTAGGGATATATTCAATAGCACATTAACTGGAACTCTATTGGTACCTCACTAATGAGTAGATACATGTGGTTCATGATGCAAGATGCAAGGAATCTACCAAATATTAATGTGTTTGTGAACTTACCTGGGGTGTTTAGGCTCTGTGAACCTTCAGACTTTCGTTCTTCTTGCTAATGCCCTCCTCCTTGAAATGGAGCCAACTTTCTGGAGGTGGCGTACGACGGAAGAAGGCTCCCTTTCAACGATCTCCAACCCTCCCCCTGAAAATTTTACCGAGAGGATCTAGTATTCTTTGGACCCTTCTATTTCACATGTGAAGAGATCCGAGGGTAGCCTCTAGACGGTCCGAGGGATCCCTCCTTTTTTCCTTCTTTCAACTCTTTCAATTCTCTCCTCCCTGCCTTGGGTCCCCCTTCTAGAATTTTTGAGGAAAAGGTTCTTTAACCCCATTTTGTTTTTGTTTTCGTTCCTTTTTTCTGTTTCTTCCAAAATTAATTTTCTGTTATTTTTCTTTTTCAATTTTGTATTTATTATTTTTTAATTATTTTTTATTCGTTAATTTCTGATTGTATATTTTCTAAATTTGTTTTTATTATCTTTTTATTTTCTTTTCTTTCTTTAATTCTGTTTTTTGTTTTTTTTATTCATTTTCAGTTTTTTGTCTTTTTCTATTTTTTTTTGTTTTCGTTGTTTTATTTTTGGTTTATTATATATATATATATATATTTTGTTTATTTTATTTTTATATTTTTTATTTCTTATTTTTTTCAAATCTTCATTTTTATTATTTATTTTTCTGTTTTTTCTTATTTTGTTTTTATTCTATATTCATTTATTTATTTCTTAAGTTTCAGTTTTTTTTATTTATTTTTTAATTCTGTTATTTTTTATTTTTAATTTTAAAATCTGTTTCTTTCTTTTTATTATTAATTGTTAAAGCTTTCTTCTTTTTTTTATTTCTTTTTGTTTATTTTTATTTTCATTTTTTATTATTATTTTTTTTTCAGATTTAGTTTTTATTTTTCTGTTTATTTATTTATCTTGGTAAAATTTTATTTTTCGGTAATCTTATATATTTATAATTTCTTTTTCTATTATTTTTATTACTTTTCTTTTTTTTATTATTTATATATATGTATATATAAATATATATTTCCTTTATCTATTATTATTGTTTTATTTTTCTTTTACTTTTACTTATTCTTTCCTGATTAGTTTTAATTTAATCTTTTTTTTATTTATTCTTCGTTGTTTTTTGGTTATTTTGTGTTCATTCCTTTTTTTGTTTTCTACTTATTTCTTTTAAAATGGGGCCTACATAATTGAGTGATTACACGCTATCGTCGGTTTCTTCTTAAAGCTCCGACGCACCACTTCTCCTACTCCAATCAAGACCGAACGCTGTTACGGTTCCACACACGTTAGCACTCTTATCTCATTTGGTTGCTCTGATTGATGTGTTCGTATACCTGGTACTCAATGATCCATGGATGAATAAAGTACGGCATCTTCAGATTGAGTTGAAATATATAAAGAAAGCATAAAGAAAGTAATTCTTGATAAAATAATATATAAATTCTTTAGATCGGAGACTTATAGCATAGGAAATCTTGATCTCTACGCACAAATTAGATCCGGAATTGCTAGAGAAATGTTTTAGGTACAACTCTAGACTGCTATGCTCGAATCAAATCTAGAGCCATTAGGGGAACTACTGGGAATGAATAGCCTACCCTCCCCTAGCCAAATTACAACGCTCCAAGCGATGATAAAATTCTGTTTGGGATACTCTAGGAACGAAATTCTCGAAAGCAGTAGTTTGGCCCCTTTAATTGAATTAAAATAAGTGATAAGCCACTCATCATGGAGACTATTAAGGGTGTTGATCAGAAACAAAGCATGACAAGAACGACGGGCCCCATAACAGAGCATAAACAATCCTCGAAAATAACTTCCATGGTACCCCCGGAGAATGCAGTTATCGGATCGTTTAAAAGCCTGGGCGGCCACTGGAAATACAAGCGCATGGGAACCATGATTAGGAATCAGGTGTTGATTAAAATTCCGCCTCATCATAGGCTCTGTTTCACGTCTCCTCTAGGTGCTCTGGCTTGAAGGGGAACGAACCCCAAAACCAAGATTGCAGCGAACGCCACCAAAGAGAGAAAATTGGCTATGTGAAGACATGATTAGTTTCCTGAAGTGTAGATGATTTCCTCCCTCAAGCAAGGGATGTTGTTCTGTACCCTTAGACAACCCTGTAGCGTATATTTAGACGTAAGCCACGAACGTGATGTTCGGGAAAGGAGGTCAGTGATCGATAGCTCCTTTTTAGTTCCTGGGCGAAGGTTGAATGATAGACAAAAAGAGTCAATCTCGCTTGAGCAGATCGACGTAATTTATCCCCACTTCCCTTTTCGCTCAAGCTCTTCTATCTCCTCCTGGAATCGTGACAAGTATGGCTACAAATGCATCGATCATCTTGGAAAGGTCCTTGGTGATAAGGAGCATTGAAAATCGCTCATCAAATTCCTCCATGCATCTGATTCGATAGTCGGGTCTTCGAGCCAGCAAGGGAATATTCAGAGCCTACAATAGTAACATGAGTGTCCCAATTGCCGAAGGTAGAAGACTCATGTGAGGTGAATGTTGTATGAGGTAAAGCTTTGAGGCATTCGACTTCTCTGGGATCTTCTTCTTCTCCGTTTTTCCTTCTTTTGGCGGTAGGGACTCCTTCCCTTCCTTTTTCTTCTTCTTGGTCACTTGCTTCTTCTTTTGGCTTGACAAAAATTGGTTTGCATGCCAACCCATCCTCATGAAAACATCATCTCACGTGAAGATCACCTTAAATGCTATCTATGGCTGGTTGAGGATTAGTCTATTGGGTATCCAGGTTCAACTTGGGTGACTATAAGGGCTAGAAGGTGCAACAGGCTAGAAACAAGGTTCTGTCCGGTGTGCTTTAAGCATTGCGTCTTCACACGTTCATGCCTTACTTTTCCAGATTATGGGTTGGCTACGTCGCCCTTTTTATCCAAATCAAGTCATGCCCGAATAGGTTAATAATGCTCACGGTAAAGCCCTGGCAATGGAACAAATGGAGGCTATAAGTTCTGACATTATGGTGCAAGAGTAAGAGGTCTCAGTTTGATATACTTATAAGGATGCCATATGAAGGGGATGCAATGAGTGGCTTCGTGCATAAAGTTTTAAAGATTCTGTTGTTACTATGCATGGGAAGCTTCAGAATAGACACATGCATGGCCTACATAATTCCCGTACTTGATGTCCTCGTGAAGAGCTCCAATGCATGCTAGACTTGTCTCTAATGAAGGCCACTCAGAGCCTTGTAAAGGCTGTGCACAACCATATATAATCCAGCCCATCCTTACCCATGCATGCATCACGCAAATTTCCTATGCACCAAGGCAAAGGAGGTCCTCGATCCGTGCATAATCCAATGGTTCCAGTCTTAGTTAGGCAACAAGGAAAGGCTTCAACGGTATCAGTATGAAGGCATCGTTGGGGTCGTTTCGTGCATCGATAATATCAGCAGCCTAGAGGGATGTGGGCATTGAAAGGATTGAAAAGAGCTGCAAACCCATGAGGTGGACGTAGCAATCGTTGGGCATCGTTTCATATCTCTGTACGCTCATGCAAGGGCCATGCAAGCTCGCACAAATTCTGGTTCACAGCGATTGCACCCTTGATTTTATCCAGGCTTACACCTAGTTGCTCGTGCTACAGTCGGGCTCAAGTGAAGCACGCAAATCATATCTCCCACACGTCTCAAGAATTGGAGTATCCCATGAACAAATTAGTGATTCGGTTGACGTAATATAGAACGAATGGGAACAAGAACCGCTTGGATTTATGCATGTCGTATTGCAAAAGACGTGTATCAAAACAGAACCTGACTTATTACCAAGGCAAGGAGTACTTTACTCTCTCAAAAGAGTGGCCATAGCCTACTCGAATCCAAATGGGTGAAGATAGTCAAGTTGCATGATAAGGATTCACCCTTACCCCAGGGACTCGTCTCATCAACAGTGGACGCTGAGGACTCTCAGGTGAGCTTTCATCCTCACTCACAGCGGTTCAACAAGGTCATGAATAAGGCCAGGCATTGCCAAACAGTAGCCATGGACTAGAAGTGGTCGCCATCAATAGAACGTTCAGCCTTTGTACAAAGCCATGTTTAGGCTATGAAACTCAACCGATCCATATTGCAAACCCACCTCCCCTCGTCAAATAATCCCATGCAAAAAGGATGGATACAAACTGGACGTGGGACCCGTAGATAAATGATAAGTGGCTCGGTTTCCCCTTGCATACATATGAGAAGTTAATGGGATATAAGCCATATGAAGTCATATGGTCCCCGTGGTTAGAACTTAGGCGCACGACTCCCTCTCCTCCGATTCGAGCCCCATTTCCGACTTTTATTCCTTATCTTTAATTATAAGATGACATCCAATATTGCATTAAAGCCCAGCAACTCTCAAACTAACCTCCATCAAGATACCTTGCGACAATCATCATTCGAGGATGATGATTAGGTCTAACCTCCATCAAGATTGTAGACTATAGTTAGTAGATTCAAGAGACAATCATCATTCTATAGTTAGTAGATTCAAGAGACAATCATCATTCTATAGTTAGTAGATTCAAGAGAGGAGTACTCTCTAGTGTTCCTTAAGATCATGATATTTTTAATGGGACATTGAGAAGTTATATGGCCTCTTCCGAGACACTTGAAACATTTAATGGAATACTCTTTTAATGAGGATAGGTTAGGTGCTTTGCCCTTAGACTCCTTGGAGTCCTTGGTGTCCCTAATTTTCCTATGTTTGAAATTGATTATTTCTTCGTATCCTTCCATTCTTCTTGGAATGTGGACTTATATGAGGGGAACTTGCCTTAATATTTTTATTCATTTGTTGTTCCACCTTAAGATCTTGGTGATATAAGTTATTGAGACTTAATAGTGGTGAAGCTTAACTATATTCCTAATTTCAGGTTTAAGACCATCTAGGAACCTAGCCATGGCAGCTTCCTTACTTTCATTTAGATTATCCCTAATGACTATTATCTTTATTTTTTTTTAATACTCATCCACACTCTTATGTCCTTGAGTTAGCCTCTAAAGCCTATTGTGTACTTTCTTAAGATAACAGGAAGGCACATATCTTACGCTCATAATGTGTTTTATCTCATATGAATCCCTAAGAGGTTAATACATCTCTTTTTTTAGTTTATCCCACCAAATGAAAGTATAATGACTAAACTCAAGGGATGCTAACTTAATTTTTTTCTCTTTTCTAATAGAGTAATTAGAGAAAAGTTTCTCTACCTTAAGTTCCTAATCAAGGTAAGCCTTAGGGTCATTCCTTCCTAATAATTTAAGCACTTTGACCTTGATCCTATCCAAATGATTATGTTTGTGGTTCCTATTCCTAGGATTTATATCTCTAGAACTGTGGTTTCTATTCCTATGGGTCCTATGACTAGAGCTACTCCTATGGATTATATCCTCTATATACAAATCCCTAGAATAACTTCTATCCATATTCCTATGATCTTTATATTTATAAGTCCTATGCCTAGAGGTTTTCCTAACCCTTGAAGGTTCCTTATTCCTATGATCCCTAACCCAACCTATCTTATGTGAGTTATCTTTTAGTGTTGGTGTCCTCGTTGGTAAGGAAATCCTATCCCTTAAAGATGGTCTCTCTCTTTGTGGAGAATGTTTTCTCTTATCCCTAGAATCTACATTTCCCCTAAGGAAGTTGACATCATCTTTTGATGTCTCCTTCTCACTATAAGGTCCCTCATTTCTAGAACTACTAGTTGCTATGTTTCTTTGATTTTTAGCTTACCTCTTGAAATTTTTTCTTTCTAGATTATCTAATCTTTGTTCTATGGTCTTAGTTTGAGTTTGAAAAACCCTCTCTAACCTAATGGTTAATTGTTCCATTTAAGTTATAGGGGATTAATCAAGGGAACTCATTTTCAAATAAAAAAAAAGTCCTCTGCACATGCGGATTTCCTAAGTTAACTTAGTTTAAAAAACAAGCAATTCAAGTAGCAAGCAAACCTAAATTTCTAGAACATAGCAAGAAAGAGTTAGGAAAGATACCTAGCTTCCTTGATCTTGCAAAAATCAAACAAGTTGGTACTACACAATTATGCTAAAAACTCAAGCAAGCACTTAGCATCCTTTTTCACTCCTTGCACACAACGCCACAATCAAAATAATTGCCTTTTAGTGAGTATCCTACACCAAGGCTCCAATTCCAATGTCCAATTACAAGTAAATTTCAAAGTGAAAACTGAATTTACATAGATGAAAAAACTACTACAATGCACAAAAATATACAAACCACTTGCACCTAAAATTACAAACTTTCAACCTACAAATTACAAGCTAAAACCAAATGGAAGCAATGATACAATTGGTCTACAAATCTTGTCTTCAAGTCCAATCCTTCAAGGTTCAAGTCCTATAGTTCCTTTAGTCACCTTTCCTTGAGCTTTTTCTCCAACAAAGCACCTACAAAATCCTTTAAAAATAGGAGAAATTTCTGCCTTCACTTAGTTAGTACGATTAAAATAGATCTAAATTACCACACACCTCGCCCAAGTGTTTCAACTTTTTCTCTCTAATGAACTCACCACACAACCAACTTTCCCCAAATCAATTCACTCAAAAAATAGCTCCTAATCCAAGCTTGAAATAGAAGCTTCTCAACTTAAACCATGGAGCCTTTTATGCACCCAAGATGAAGAACAAGGCTTATATGTAAAGGAATAGGTGGTGCATACACAACTAGAAAATTTTAAGATAAGCAAGCAAAGGATATCACAAGAAGTTCACTTAGAGACAATGAAAACTAAGACAAAACAAGGAATCCAATAAGACAAACTAAAATTAAACTTAAGAAAAATATAGGCACTCAATAAGATTGATCCTAGAAACTTAAGAGAGTTAGATACACATGTTTATGCAATTCATTGCTTACTAATTAAGCATCTAAAATTCACAAAATGGATCTTAAACGAATAATATGAACAAGATAAGATAAGCATAGAATCAAGTAAGAGATTAGACCATAATATGCATGCACTTATCTTGTAAATTTTATATGCTTGACATAATGCATGCATAGGTGCAACTAGGAACATACATGCATCAATATGTTCATGCAATCTTTTGAAGAAATTTTGGACAAACAAGACTTAAAAAAAATTAAAAGACATATAAAAAAAGGATCAAACAAGATGAATCAAGTTCATTCAAGGCACTTTGGATCAAATCATACAAGCATTGAAATCTAATCATCAAAAATTTTGGCCCCAAATACTTGAATTCAAATTTCAATTTTTTTTATAATTTTGAGAGAATCTAGATGAGTTAAACTAATTAAAATTATTATTACACTCATATTCAATAATTCAAAAAAAATTAAAGCTAAATTTAGCATAGATTGAGCAAGATATGATCAATCTTTCAAACTAAGCGCTAGTTGGTGCCAAAATTGAGTAGGTTATAGTAATTAGACAATGTGATAAATTTAGTTGTTCAATTTGCACAAATCACACACACACACACAAAAGAATTAAATGCAACAAGGATAATTTAAATAAGAGGTCATTTGATCGATTAGAGGAAAGAAGGAGTAAGAGATGAAGTTATTTGTGGAAATAGAAGATGATTTTTGGATATGGGTCATACCTCCACAAGAGGCTTTAATACCAATTGATGTGGATCTAAGATGCAGCTCTAATCTGGTCAATTGAGGTAAAACAAGATTAGAGGAATTGATATTGAGCTCTTAGATCCTTGATGCTAAGGTTGGCGTTACCTTCCATGGAAGGATAAGCCTTCTCTACCACCATTGGAGTGCTCCATGGATGAGGAGAAATTCTCTCTCAAACTCAAAGATTAGAGGAGAGAAAGAAAGAGATAAAAATTCTCTGAAAACATACTAAATTAGGAAATGAATCCAAAGTTGAAATTTACATATGATGGTGCCTTTGTATAGGCTAGGAGAAGGTGATAAGAAAGTGGAGAATGGACCCTTATGTTGGAACCAAATTGGGCTTGGATGTGAGCCTAATTTGGGTGCCTTATTCACTCCTTAATGTAGCCTAAAGTTGGGATAGAGTAAGCCCAAAAAGCCTATGTTAAAATACTCAAATTAAACCCAATCTTATACATAATTAGGCCCTTTATGATCATAGAATACAATAAAGTTGGCCAAATCCTATTATAGTGTGTGAGGCCTTATAGGCCCAGTTGTGTAAGGCCCAATAAGTCTAATTGTATGAGGTCTAATAGATCAGTGGCTTTTTAGCTGAAATCCTCTATGACTAGGACCTTTACATCAATCAAGATTTTATTGTATACTTTTTAATAACATTAGATCCCATTTCTAGTTTGAATGTTCCAAAATTATTTAGAAGTGTAAAGATTGTAGGAATTAGTAAAAAATATTTGAATAATAATAAATCCTTATTTTTATAAAAAATTAGTCTATTAAAAGAAAATTTTGGTTTTGTCAAGCAATAAAGGTAGTTTTTGTGAAAAAGAAATCTATTTAAAAGAAGGTTTTGCTTGATCATATAATAGAGGTAATCTTTAATTTGTAGGATGAATTAAAATAATTCTTTAAGATGTTTTTTCTAGATATATTCTAATAACAAAAAAATTATTGAATCAAGATTTTTATGATTTTTAAAAGTATTTGCTTAAAAATGTTTATTAAAACATGTTCTTTGAATTTATCATTTAATATTTACTTTGATGCTTGTTAAAAAAAAATTTATATAAACCTATTAAAAAAGTTAAGATGATTTACATTCTAGAATTTTTTTATCAATGATCGTTGCAAATAAGATCGTAATGGGATGATAGATAAAAATATAAAATAAAATTTTTAAAAATAGAAGCAGCTGTTAAAGAAGGTATTAACAATTTACTTGCTCACTAAAAAAGCTATAATGTTAATTAATAAATAAATACAAAATAAAAAAATAAAAATAGATTTTAAATAATTTTATCATAACAAAGCTTTTAATTTAGTTCCAAATATTTTCTAGTTTATAAGTTGATTAATGGTTGATTTGTCTTGATTTAGAAAAAAAAACATTTTTTATAAGAAGTATATTTGAAAAAATAAGTGTTTGGTTGAAAATAAATTTGAAAATGACAAAAATTGGATAAAAATACAATTTAAAATTGAGAGAATTTTTGTTGAAAATAATTTTTTTTAAAAAAAAGAAAGTTTTGAAATAAATTTTGAAAAAAAAAATGTTTTTGGTTTTGAAATAAATTTGAAATTAAAGAGAATATTTTTTTAAAATAATTTCAAGAAAAGAATTTTGTATTTTTTGAGTGATTTTGAAATTTTATTTTTACTTTTGAATCAAGATTCACATGATATTTAAAATAACAACAATACTTGCACATAAATTTTTGTAATTTTCATAACGTGCAAAAAAATAAATATATAATATATCTTTATTATTGTATATTGTTATGTGAATTTAATTTTTAAATAAGTACATAAATAATAAATTATAGGTAAATTCTGTCAATTCTAACAATACAAAACGTAACACATCTACATGTTCATATTATCAAAAACTATAGCATAATTTAAATTAATAACAAATTAAATTTTAAAAGAGAAGCACGAACAGATAACCACAGAAGTAGATAAATAAATCTCTTAATAGCAATAAAGCACTACCCATATAAGGAGACTTGTGAGCTTGGCCAACCAAAAGGATATTAGAAAACTCCCCATCTATTTTCTTTTTTTCGTTTGCTTAAAAAATAGAAGCGGATGCAAACTATAATAATATGATGCCGAAAAGCTTAATTATTAGCCCATCAACTTTTCTTTTTTCTTGGAGAAAAAAAAAACAAAAAAAAACAAGGCAAAAGTGGTAGTGTTGGCTAAAGTCAAACCAACACAATATAACACAGAGAGAAAGAGAAGGGAAGAGAGAGAAAAAACAGAAAGAAGGAATGAGAGAAAGAGGGAAAGGAAGGTCAAAGTCATGGGAAGACAAGGCAAAGGAGAAGGCAAGGTGGTCGCTAGCGGGAAATGAGGGAGAAATGTATGATCAATACAACCAACATACCAACACATATAAAAAAACTTATCCAATAAAGAACTTACACTCAACACATCATATACCTTATGGATGAGCTTCATGCCTTCATCTTACAATGGTTAGAAGAATGAAGGTTATAAATACAAACTGGCTGTAAAATGTAAGAGCTTTATTTATATATATATAAAAAAATCTTTTAAAAAAAGACATGAATCTTTTTGTACAACTCTTCTACTCGTTATTAGTTATTTCTTTATTTATTAATTATCATTTGTAAATCTTTTAATAGTATTGAAGTATCTTTTTAATAAATTTTTCTATAATGTGAAACTTACAACGATTTAATAAGAATATTTGATGTTTTTCTTTTATGTTTGGAGAGACTTGAATACAAGAATATTTAAAAAATTATATAGTAAGTTCTTGTTAACATGTAATTAAGATGTTTATTAGTGAAATATCCTAGTTGGTTGGTAAAAAAATTGAACATAACCTTTAGTTTATGGAAGTAGCCCAATATGTATCGTAATTCAACTCTTTCCCTCTCTATCTCTCCATATTTATTTTCCGTTATTTCTAATATTTAAGGAACCACTAGTGGAAAATGAGCTTTTTACATCGGTTGTTAAGCACTTTTTACATCGGTTATTCAAGCGGTGTTGAAGCGGGCGATATAGAAAATAAGACTTTTTACATCGGTTCTGCAACCGACGTAAAAAGTATGACTTTCTACATCGGTTGGGCAAAGAACCGATGTAGAAAGTACACTTTTTACATCGGTTGTGGGCAGAACCAATGTAAAAAGTATACTTTCTACATCGGTTGTAGCTTTAACCGATGTAAAAAGTCATACTTTTTACATCGGTTCTGCCCGCAACCGATGTAAAAAGTGTACTTTCTACATCGGTTATGGTCGTAACCGAGGTAGAAAGTCCTTTTTTTTAATGTTCATTTTGTTTAGGTATACTACCGTATTATTTATTCACATATCTGCATATACACACAGAATCCAGGCAGACAATAGAGAATCACCAGACAGAGAACTTGGAATTCACATAATCTATATATTTAAACTAAATACATCATTATTTATTATCAAACTTTAATTTACAAATGAAATAACATAAAATTACATCAAACAATTATTGAAAGTTGAAAAGAAATGTAATAATCAGCCATGTACCAGTTGAAAGCAAAGAGAAAAGATGTTAGAAACTCTACTAAACATAAAAAACATAATAAACATTTTAAAATAAGTTAAAAATAAACATACAATGATGAAATAATTAAATAAATAACTAACTTGTATCATGTAGTAACATTTTCCCATATTCCTTCATGATGATCATCTCGAATAGCATGTACATCATCTATTTCAGTTTCTTCATTGATACTAGATATCCTTGATGATAAGTGAGTTTGAGAAATATCAATATTTGAAAGATCATTGGTGTCATCACTAGCGATTGTTGTCTTTCCTTGAAGAACAACTAACCATCTTTTGGAGCAAGGATCTTGGACATAAAACACTTGTTTTGCTTGCTGGGCCATAAGAAAAGGGGCATCCTTGTAAGCTACTTTTTGAAGGTCAACCAATGTAAATCCCAATTCATTGACTTGCACACCACTGTTACTATCAACCCATCTGCATTTGAAAACAGGCCCTCTAAATTTGGTGTAATCAATCTCCCAAATCTCTTCAATCACTCCATAGTAAGATATGGAAGCCTTTACAGAATTTTTATCTTTAGAACTTGCAAAATGCATCGACTCTGCCACCACCATAACCCCACTATTTTGCATGGTACTTTTATCATCCTGAGACTTTGTGTAAAATGAAAAATGATTAATATCGTACCCAGTCCAACATATGACATCAAAGTTTGGGCCATTTGCTAGCCACTTCAATGTATCAGAGGCACCATCATCCTTCTTAATTGTTTCATCAAACCAGTTTAAGAACGTTTTGTTATGCTCATTCAACAACCATTTCTCGTTCATTCGAACATTCTCCTCCCTTATCATAGTTTTGTGAGTAGATAAGTAAGGTTGAACCTCATCGGTATTATTCAAAATATACAAATGTGCTTAAAGGACTTCTGCACGACCCATGCTTTTCACAGTTATGCCTCCTGTACCTTTACCTTTGTGTCTTCCCTCATTACGAGACTTAGGAACTCCTATGGGTTCCACCTCTGACAAATACTCTGTACAAAACTCAATGGCCTCTTCAGCAATGTATCTTTCAATCATAGATGCCTTGGGACGGTGTGGATTCTTCACATACCCTTTTAATATTTTCATGTATCGTTCTATTGGATACATCCACCTCAGATAAACTAGACCACATAATCTGATCTCTCTCACTATATGAACAACTAAGTGAACCATAATGTCAAAAAATGATGGAGGAAAATACATCTCCAATTGGCATAAGATAGTGAAAGCTTCATTTTCCAACTCATCCAATTTTAGAGGATCAATGGCTTTGCTACATATTTTATTGAAAAATAAGCATAACCTACTTATTGTATGTCTAACTTTTTTAGGTAAAATGTCACGAATAACCACTGGAAGTAGTTGTTGCATCAACACATGACAATCATGAGACTTTAACCCAACTAACTTTAAATCTTTCATCGAGACAAGTCTTTTAAAATTTAAAGAATACCCTTGTGGTACTTTAACCCCACGTAGGCACTCACAAAAAGAAATTTTCTCTTTTTTTGACAATGTATGACATGCTGGGGGAAAATATGTTCGTTTTCCTACAGACTGTGGAGCTAACTGATGTCGTATACCCATGTGAACCAAATCCAGTCGAGAATTGACTCCATCTTTAGTCTTGGCCTATATATTGAGAAGTGTTCCAATCATGCTATCACACACATTTTTTTCCACATGCATCACATCAATACAATGTCTAACATCAAGTTTGCACCAATATGGAAGATCAAAAAATATTGATCTTTTCTTCTATATCCTTGTCTCCGTGACCTTTTTTTGAGTCTTTCCAAAAACTGTTTTGATGTTTTTAACTCGATCGTAGACTTGTTGTCCAGTTAAGGCTTTTGGAGCAACATCATTTTCTGGCAACCCATTAAAAGCTTTCCTTAATCTACGATAAGGGTGATTAGTCCTGAGAAATTTCCGATGACCAAGATGCACTGTCTTCCTTCCATGATGTAGTTGATGGTAACTTGTGCCTTCTTCACATATGGGACATGCTTTGTGCCCCTTAACGTTGTATCCACATAAATTTCCATATGCTGGAAAGTCATTAATAGTGCAAAAAAGCATTGCCCGCATCTCCAAATTTTCATTACCATAGGCATCAAACACCTCTACACCTTCTTCCCATAGATTTTGCAAGTCTTCAATTAAAGGAGCAAGATAAACGTCTATGTCATTTCCAGGTTGTTGTGGACCTGAAATCATCATGGACAACATGATGTATTTACGTTTCATGCATAACTCCGGAGAAAGGTTGTAAATTGTCAAAAGTATAGGCCATGAACTATGTTTACTACTTAAATTACCGTACCGGTTCATTCCATCTGTTGCAAGTCCAAGCCTTAGGTTTCTTGGCTCATTCCCAAAATCGGGATATAGTTGATCAACCATCTTCCATTGCAAACCATCAGCTGCATGACGAAGTTTTCCATCAATCAGTCTTTCATCAACATGCCATCTAAGGTTCTTTGCTTCATCTTTATTACAAAACAATCGTTTGAACCTTGGAATTATTGGAAGATACCATAACACTTTGGCTGGAGGCCGCTTTGTGCTGTCATTGCAAATAGAATCACCATCCTTCAGTTTATAACGTGAAACTTGACACACAGGGCATTCATGTAATCCTTCCAACTCATTTCTATATAGTATGCAATCATTGGGGCAGACATGTATTTTCTTATACTGCATACCCATCGGACACAACACCTTCTTCACCTCATAATTACGCTTTGGTAATGTGTTACCTTCCGGAAGCATCTCTACCAACAGTTCAAGTAATTTAGTGAAACTTTTATCACTCCACCCATTCCTTGCCTTCAAAGTGAATAATCTTAACACTGCTGACAATCGTGTAAAGGTAGTACATCCCGGATACAAAGGTTTCTCTGAATCAGTAGATAAGTTACCATACATATTTGCCCGCTCAAATGACGCATGCCCTACATCATGAATCATATCCTCTACCCAATCTTCCATATTAATATCGACCTCCACCGTCTGTGACACACTTGGCATGCCTAATAACTCACCATGCCATGTCTATTTTGTATAACTTTTGCAAAATCCATCACAAAGAATATGCTCTCTAATTTGACCAACACCCAAACGTCTCTCATTTAGACAATTAACACACGGACAGTAAAATTGTCCATTACTCTGAGGTAGATTTGTCTGCGCAAAATTCAAAAACTCTTCAACCCCATTCTCGTACTCATCGCTCGTTCGTTTAGCATTTATCCAACTACGATTCATACTATACAAGAATCATCAACACATGATTTAGGATTAACCTTGTCACTCATTGTTGTTAATTTATTATCCTCACTATTGGTAAGACCCTATCCCATTCGAGAAAAAAGTTTTTTATTCATCGATTAACATACTTCTAAAATCTTGAATATCATACTTGGTGAAATTTCGGCAGCATTTCGCATCAGTCTCCAAGTACATAACTTCATTATGGTTTTATTTACCATAATGAAGCATGTACCCAGAGACAATGCAAAATGAACTAAACCAAAATTTAATTAGGTACAATTTACAAGATTTATGAAGAAATTGTTAACCACTTAATAAAAAATTTTAGTCCCAAACTGTCCAACTTGGACAATTCAAGATTGAATATAATGAATGATTTACTTATTTAGTAATATACTTATTATATTCAACCTTGAACGGGAAACTAAGGGTATGCTCATATTTGAACTCAAGAAAACAAACCAACATATTTAAACTCAAAATCAATACTATAACATACATAAACCCTAAGCAAACTTTCACATCTGCAATCACAAAGTAGAGGTGCATAGAACATACCTCACAGTCAACACAAAATGGTTGAGCGGTGGCCAAACGGTGTCCAAATGGAGGCACAACGGTGGTTGAACGACGACACAACACGGTATAGCCAAATAAGAAGTTTAAAAATTACAGAATACAACCAAAATAAATGTAAATTTCAACCATAATAATAGAATGAGATGCATAAATAACAACAAAGACGAGTTCGAACCTTACGGTGCGCGATGACGAGTTCGAACGAACGAAATCGTTCCAACGGCGACGACGACCATGAACGTAAGCACGGAGTGAAACCACGAACAATAAGGATGTCAACAATGGCTAAGACTTAAATGAAAATAGAGAGAACAAGCCGAAACGAGAAACTGGGGTTTTGGAAAATGAGGTTAAACACGAACAGCGTCGAAAAATAAGTGACAGGGAAGACATTCTACATCAGTTGTTTCTTAGAATCGATGTAGAAAGTACTTTCTACATCGATTGAGAAAATAACCGATGCAGAAAGTTTTAAAAAAATCCACTTTCTACATCGCTTGTTTCGTAACCGATGTAGAAAGTTTGAAAAAAAAACTCACTTTCTACATCGGTTGGGAAAATAACCGATGTAGAAAGTACTTTCTACATCGATTACATAACAACCGATGTAAAAAGTACTTTCTACATCGGTTCTTTTCTCAACCGATGTAGAAAGTTTACATTTATTTACAAAAATGCCACCGCATTTTTATTTACATCGGTTTTTAAAAAACCGATATAAAATCTTGTTATAATATCGTATTTTTGCACTAGTTTGAGATCTTTTGTTTTCTTTTTATCAAAACAAGTGTTTGCAACTGATTTTGAAAATTTTAGAAAAAAGAAGAAAGCATAATTCAATTCTTATTCTTGATAAAAAATGGTTTCTTCCTTTTTCACTTGCAAGCCAACTACATGTTAAGAGGTAATTTTCATGACTTTCTATCTTCCCATTAAAAGAGGAACAGAGATGCATCCCCATCTGTTCCTAATTTATATCTCCATTGATAAACGTTAATCTCTCTTCTGTTTCTTCATTTGTACTCTTCCAATTGTATATATTATTTATAAAACAATGTTATCAATTTCAGTAATTGTTGTTTTAACAGAATATTTTTTAAAAAATAACTATTAATAAAATTATCTTGAATTTCAAGGTCATTGAAATATATTATTAGAATAAAAGGAAGATATAACGTGATAGAAACAGAAAGTCAAAAGAATATATATTAAAATAAAAATATTTTTGAAATGGATATTATAACGAGGGATACTGAGGTAATTGTAATTGTAGAAGTACAAGAATAAGTTTGTTGGAAGTTGACTGGGCTAACTGCATGGGAAGAAATTTTGAAAAAGGAAAATTAATTATAGGTTATTCAGAAAAATCACAGTAAAAAATTATTAAAAATGTCATTGGATACATAGTTAAGTATATTATTACTTACCCGAATTCCCGTATTGCCAAGAACTCAAATTAAGTTGGGATGTAAAAAGAATGGAGTCAAAGAGAATGCTCGTTTTCACTGTCACTATCTGGCTTGGAAGGCAAACTAACTATAAAAGACTGAAAAGAAAGGGAAAAAAATGTGTTTTATTAGATCTTGAAAGTGATTCTTTGGATTCTTATTCCACAACCAGAAGGAATATATTTCAATATAATGTTCAAGCGATATAAGATTCTCAATCAAATCTCCCAAATTCTTCGAATCAATGGGTAAATAGTGTTATCTTTGGGGAAGGTCTGATTGTGCTGGGTACAAAGTAGGCTAAATATTCGATTTGTTATTCTATAAGTGAGATGATATAGATTTATTCTGCATTGATTCCCAACTATTTGCTTAATTGATTCGGAATTCTATGTGTGATTTAACAAGTCTATGAAGAATACACGTTTAAAATAAGCGAGCTTTTAGCTATCATTCTGAGAAGAGGATGGAACCAAAGTCTTACAAAGTCAAAATACGGCTTAAGGTACGTCCAAAGCATCCACCTAAATTTTACGGTAATAACAAAGTCAAATTGAAGAACTAGACCGTCTTAGATTTCAATCTTCATTTTCTCTTTTTTTTATTGTTTTTTACAGGACAATATCATCTCATAAAATATATATATATATATATATATAAATAGAAAAAAAGGTAGTAACTTAATGTAGATGTAAATTTACTTTGTTTAATAATTTTTATAAATAATTTAACTATTAAATTAATATATTTTACTTTATAGATTATATTTATAAAATTTTTAAAAAATTAAATAAATAAATTTAAATTAATAGATATTAAAAAATATATTATCTATAAATTTAAATTTATGTAATAAAATATCAATTTTTTATAAAATTTTGTAGATATAATCTATAAAATAAAATTTATTAATTTAACAATTAAATTGATAAAATTTAATTATTGATAAAAATTATTAAATAAAATAAATTTAATAAAAATTATTTTTAGAATAATTTAATCACTTTTCATATATATATATATATATATATATATATATTATTGATCAGAATTGATGAATTTCTTTATAAATAATTATAAATTTTATTTAAAAAAAAAGTTTTATCTTTCTTTTTTATAACATTAGATTCTTTTTTTACTATATTAAAAAGAGAATCCAAATCATTCGTCATCAGTTTTTATTAAGTATACTTCTCTTTTTATAACATGAAATTGTTTTATTACTATGCTAAAAAATCTAAATCATTTGTCATCGATCTTTATCTTTCACAGTTACTAATTATCTTAATTGGTTCTTGTCGATTATTATCAATTGTTATGGGATTGTTGTGGTCATAAAATTGTTAAATCATTAATTTAGTAGGAAACTACAAATAATTTCAACAGAAAGCACTTGATGTCAAAGTACATAATAATTTAACAATGGATTGATATGTGATGGACAAGTGTGTCAAATTGCAATAAATAGATAGAGATAACTGAATATCATCCTACGAAAAATATAATTCAGGTATCAAGTTTACACTTGAATCTCTATTTGAACTAACAAAACTAGAATAATATGGACAAATTTCAGGTAGGCAAGAAATAAAAATTACTACTTAGAGATGAGAAATTTTGTGCATGGCAATGGATATCCAATTAACACAAGGTAAAACTAGTGGAAAATAAATTTTTTACATTGATTGTTATGAACTTTTTATATCAATTATTTGAGTGGTGTTGAAGCTAGCGATATAAAAAATAAGATTTTTTAAATCAGTTTTCAAACTAATGTAGAAAGTCATACTTTTTACATCGGTTTTGCCCATAACCGAGATAAAATGTGTACTTTTTACATCAGTTAAGGTAACAACCGATGTAGAAAGTGTACTTTTTACATCGGTTATAGTCTTAACCAATGTAGAAAGTTCACTTTTTTTTTTAAATTTTTGTTTTTTTAAGCATACTACCATATTATTTATTCATAATACATGCATATACACACAGAATGACCAGGCAGACAATACAGAATTCACATAATCTATATATTTAAACTAAATACATCATTTTTTATTATCAAATTTTAATTTACAAATTAAATAAATTGAAATTACATCAAACAAGTGTTGAAAGTTAAAAAAATATACTAATCAGCCATGTACTTGTTGAAAGCAGAGGAAAAATGTTAAAAATTGTACTAAATATGAAAGACGTAATAAAAATTTTAAAATAAGTTAAAAAATAAACATAGAATGATGATATAATCAAATAAATAACTAACTTGTATCATGTAGTGACATTTTCCCATATTCCTTCATGATGATCATCTCGAATAGCATGTACATCATCAATTTCATTTTCTTCATTGATATTAGATATCCTTGATGATAAGGGAGTTTGAGAAATATCAATATTTAAAAGATCATTAGTGTCATCACTAGTGATCGTCGTCTTTCCTTGAAGAACGACTAACCATCTTTTATTAGAAGGATCCTGAACATAAAACACTTATTTTGCTTGGTGGGTCATGATAAAAGGGTCATCCTTGTAAGCTACTTTTTGAAGGTCAACCAATGTAAATCCCAATTCATCAACTTGCACACCACTGTTACTATCAACCCACTCTAAATTGGTGTAATCAATCTTCCAAATCACTTCAATCACTCCCAAGTAAAATATGGAAGCCATTACAAGATTTTTATCTTTGGAACTTGAAAAATGCATCGACTATACTACCACCATAAACCCACTATTTTGTATGGTAATTTTATCATCTTGAGACTTTATGTAAAATGAAAAATGATTGATATTGTATCCAGTCCAACATATGACATCAAAGTTTGGGTCATTTGCTAGCCACATCAATGTATCAGAGGCATCATCATCCTTCTTAATTGTTTCATCAAACCAGTTTAAGAACGTTTTGTTATGTTCATTCAACAACCATTTCTCATTCATTCGAACATTCTCTTCCCTTATCATGGTTTTGTGAGTAGATAAGTAAGGTTGAACCCCATCGGTATTATTCAAAATGTACAAATGTGCTTGAAGGACATCCGCACGATCCATGCTTTTCACAATTATGCTTCGTGTACCTTTACCTTTGTGTCTTCCCTCATGACGAGACTTAAGAACTCCTATGGGTTCCACCTCTGACAAATACTTTGTACAAAACTCAATTGCCTCGTTTGCAATGTATCTTTCAATCATAGATGCCTCGGGACGGTGTGGATTCTTCACATACCCTTTTAATATTTTCATGTATCGTTTAATTAGATACATCCACCTTAGATAAGCTGAACCACATAATCTGATCTCCCTTACTATATGAACAACCAAGTGAACCATAATGTCAAAAAATGATGGAGGAAAATACATCTCCAATTGGCATAAGACAATAAAAGCTTCATGTTCCAACTCATCCAATTTTAGAGGGTCAATGGCTTTGCTACATATTGTATTGAAAAAGAAGCACAACCTACTTATGGTATGTCTAACTTTTTTAGGCAAAATGTCACGAATAACCACTGGAAGTAGTTGTTGCATCAACATATGACAATCATGAGACTTCAATCCAACTAACTTTAAATCTTTCACAGAGACAAGTCTTTTAAAATTTGAAGAATAACCTTGTGGTACTTTAATCCCATGTAGGCACTCACATAAACTTATTTTCTCTTTTTTTTACAATGTATGACATGTCGGGGGAAAATATATCTGCTTTCCTACAGATTGTGGAGCTAACTGATGTCGTATACCCATCTGAACCAAATCCAGTTGAGAATTGACACCATCTTTAGTCTTGCCCTGTATGTTAAGAAGTGTTCCAATGATGCTATCACACATATTTTTTTCCACATCCATCACATCAATACAATGTCTAACATCAAGATTGAACCAGTATGGAAGATCAAAACATATTGATCTTTTCTTCCATATCCTTGTCTCGGTGGCCTTCTTTTGAGTTTTTCCAAAAAAAAGTTTTGATGTTTTTAACCCGTTCACAAACTTGTTGTCCAGTTAAGGCTTTTGGAGCAACATCATGTTGTGGAAACCCATTAAAATCTTTCCTTAATCTACGATAAAGGTGATTAGTCCTGAGAAATTTTCAATGACCAACATAAACTGTCTTCCTTCCATGATGCAGTTGATGGTAACTTGTGCCTTCTTCACATATGGAACATGTTTTGTGCCCCTTAACGCTGTATCCACATAAATTTCCATATGCTGGAAAGTCATTAATAGTGCAAAAAAGCATTGCCCGCATCTTGAAATTTTCATTACCATACCCATCAAACACATCCACACCTTCTTCCCATAGATTTCTCAAGTCTTCAATCAAGGGAACAAGATAAACATCTATGTCATTTCCAGGTTGTTGTGGAGCTGAAATCATCACAGACAACATGATGTATTTACGTTTCATGCATAACTTCAGAGAAAGGTTGTAAATTTTCAAAAATACAGGCCATGAACTATGCTTACTACTTAAATTACCATACAGATTCATTCCATCTATTGCAAGCCCAAGACTTAGGTTTCTTGGCTCATTCCCAAAATCCAGATGTAGTTGATCAACCATCTTCCATTGCAAATCATCAGCTGGATGACAAAGTTTTTCATCAATCTGTCTTTCATCTACATGCCATCTAAGGTTCTTTGCATCATGTTTATTACAAAACAATCGTTTGAACCTTAGAATTATTGGAAGATACCACAACACTTTCGCTGGAGGCCGCTTTGTGCTTTCATTGCAACTAGAATCACCATCCTTCAGTTTATAACGTGAAACTTGACATACAGGGCATTCATGTAATCCTTTAAACTCATTTCTGTATAGTATGAAATCATTGGGGAAGGCATGTATTTTCTTATACTGCATACCCATCGGACACAACACCTTCTTCGCCTCATAATTAAGCTTTTTGGTAATGTATTACCTTCTGGAAGCATCTCCACCAATAGTTCAAGTAATTTTGTGAAACTTTTATCACTCCACCCATTCCTTGCCTTCAAATTGAATAATCTTAACACTGCTGATAATCGTGTAAACGTAGTGCATCCTGAATACAAAGGTTTCTCCGAATCAGTAGACAAGTTACCATACATATTTTCCCGCTCAAACGACGCATACCCTATATCACGAATCATATCCTCTACCCGATCTTCCATAACTATATCAACCTCCACCATCTGTGACACACTTGGCATGCCTAAAAATTCACCATATCATGTCTATTTTGTATAACTTTCTCAAAATCCATCACAAAGAACATGCTCTCTAATTTAATCAACAACCAAGCGTCTCTCATTTAGACAATTAACACATAGACAGTAAAATTGTCCATTACTCTGAGGTAGATTTGTTTGTGCAAAATTCAAAAACCCTTCGACCCCATTCTCGTACTCATCACTCGTCTGTTTAACATTTATCCAACTACGATCCATACTATACAAGAGTCATAGACACATGATTTAGGATTAACCTTGTCACTCATAATTGGTAATTTATTATCCTCACTATTGGTAAGGTCCTATCTCATTCGAGAAAAAAAAAATTTATTTATCGATTAACAGACTTCTAAAATCTTGAATATCATACTTGGTGAAATTTCGGCAGCATTTCGCATCAATCTCCAAGTACATACTTGACTATGGTTTCATTTACCATAATCAAGCATATACCCAGAGACAATGCAAAATGAACTAAACCAAAATTTCATCAAGTACAATTCACAAGATTTAAGAAGAAATTTTTAACCACTGAATAAAAAACTTTAGTCCCAAACTGTTCAACTTGGATAATTCAAGATTGAATATAATGAATGATTTACTTATTTAGTAATATACTCATTGTATTCAACCTTAAACGGAAAACTAAGAGTATGCTTATATTTGAATTCAAGAAAAGAATCCAACATATTTGAACTCAAAACCAGGTTCATGCACTCAAGTGTTACCTATATTTAAAACGAAATAAATATTATAATATACATATCACCTAACAAAGCAAAGGTGCAAAGGCTTATTTGTTCAAGTTAACACAAGCAAACTTTCACATCTACAATGATAAAGTAGAGGTGCATAGAAAATACCTCATAGTTAACACAACACAACAATGGTAGAGCGATGGCCAAGCAGTGTCCGAGCGAAGGCACAACGGTTGTCTAACGAAGGTACGGTAGCCAAATAAAAAGCTTGCAAATTATAGAATACAACCAAAATAAATGTAAATTTCAACTATAATAACAGAAGGATATGGATAAATAATGACAAATACGATGGAGGTTCCTCATACCTTAGGATGCGCAACGACTACTTTGAACGGGAGCAATGGTCACAATGACGACGACGACCACGAACGTAAGGACGGAGTGCAACGACGAACAACCGTGACGGCAACAATGGCTAAGATGTAAAAGAAAAAAGAGAGAACGGGTCAGAACGAGAACCTAGGTTTTAGAGAATGAGGTTAAAGACGACCAGCATCGAAAAAAAAGTGACAGGGGAAGACATTCTACATCGGTTGTTTCTCAGAACCGATGTAGAAACGACTTACTACACCGGTTAAAATAATAACCGATGTAGAATCTTTGTCATTTTATTTACAAAAATGTCATTGCCAACTTTTACATCGATTCCCTAAGAAACGATGTCAAAAATTGATATAAAAAATCGATTTTCTACATCGGTTATGAAAACAACCGATGTAGAAAGTTGTAAAAAAAACCCACGTTTTACATTGGTTCTCGAAATAATCGATATAGAAAGTACATTCTACAGCGGTTGTTCTATAACCGATGTAGAAAGTACTTTCTACAGCGATTATTTTTTGAACTGATGTAAAAAGTTCACATTTATTTACAAAAATGCCACCATGATTTTACTTACATTAGTTTCTAAACAACCGATGTAAATTCCTGTTGTAAAATGCTATTTTTCCACTACTGTAAAATTCTTAGTTGAGTTAAAATAAAACATGAATTAGATTTAAAAATTATTACGTCGCTTACTTTAGATCAAAATTCTAAAATCACACTTTGAATGGCCAAAATCATAGAGATATAGAGAAAAGATGCAAGTAATCAAATTGGATGTAAAATACCATACACTGATATTGTACAAACTAGATTACATACATGTATTGAGAATCCCTTTTTCCTAGTTTAAAAAATTGGCAAAACAAATAAAAAGAAGACAACCAAGAGAAGTTGGTGATCCAAGTAATCATAATTACAAAGATGAAATATCTTATTTTCATAATATCTTACTCCTAATATCAAAGAAAATAAAAGATATTCTTAATTTTTGAAATATAGGAACACATTAAAAAAATTAAATTATGTGTTAGAAAGAGAAGGGATTAAGTTACTTTAAAAGTAATTTTGCTTAGAATTATTCTGTTTAATAACTATCATATACAATTGTATATCATCAATCCAACTGTTAAATTAATAAATTATATTATATTGATCATTCTTATAAAATTTTACAAAATTTGAAAAATGTTTGATATTTTATTAAATAAATTCAAATTGACGGATATTATAAGAGGTATATTATCCGTGAATTTAAATTTATTTTTGAGGTATCAAACATTTTTCAAATTTTATAAAAGTTTGCAAAGATGATCTATATAATATAATTTATTCATTTAATGGTTGGATTGATGAAATACAATTGTATATGAGAGTTATTAAACGGAGTAACTCTAAGTAAAGTTACTCTTAGAGTAACTTGATCCCTCCTTTTATATATATATATATATATATATATATATATATATATATTACAAACAATCTAATTATTCAAAAATAAGAGATTAAACATAGAAAAACATGTTATTAAGATATATACTAATTCACACTTAACAACAAAGATTTATGTTTAGTGCTTATTATAATTAATAGAAATTTTCTTAAGAGAAACGATTTTTTATAATAAATAAAAAATTTTCAAATATTTTTATGCAAGTGTTTTTATGATCAAAATTCAACTATTCCTAAACAAATTTCTTTAAGTTAAAATTCAAAGTTGAAGAAAAAAGAATTATTATCAATAAATAATGAATAAAGAGAGTATTGATAGTAAAAATGATATAAGGCTCAACACCATCTTATATCAAGTTCAAATAGAGAATAATTTATTTTTAAGAGAAGACTCAATTAAGAGAAAAGAAAAAAATAAATGCAAGAGACAATTATTATCCATGTCAATGCAATTATGATCCAAAAGAATAAAACTCAAGAAAAATAAATAAATAAAGTTATAATTTTACTTACACAAGTTCAAGATATTTAGCTAATAACAAGAGTTCAAGATTTGATAAATTTTGTATTGATTTTAATTAAAATTTTAATTGATTTGATTTTCAATTTGTTACGATTTGTTCAAATTATTTGACTATAGGGTTAGTTCAACTTTAGTTAGAATTATGTTAGAAATTTAAATTATATTATAGATAGATTCTATTAGGATAGATTATAATTTTTTTATATTATAGATTGAAGATTCTATTAGAATTCCGTCATACTTTCCTTATATTATTGATTGTACATGATAAATACCCCCTCTACAAGAATTGTAAGAGACATAAGAGTTTCTATTCAGTTAAATAGGAGTTTTTCTCTATTATGAGATGTATATCTTATTTTACTCTTATAGAACCTTATCTTGTTAATCTTTTATGTAAGATTGTACATTGAAATTCATAAAAGTTCTCCATTTATGTTTCAACTCAAGTGCATTGTTTATCTAGTGTTATGGTTGGACAGAAGGTCTAAGTAGCAAGACATGTTCTATATAGCTCTAATTAGTTATTTTCTCTTGTCTAGTCAATGAACCTCTTATCTTATTTTTTCTATTCTTTTATAATTTTGTTATTATCCTACATCATAAAAATCAAGCCATCCTAATGATTTCTTATTAGTTAGTATCAGATAAAGTTGTCAAATTGATCCATGATCCATGGATCAACCCATCCGTCCCTATGATTTGTAGCCCACTTAGAAGTAGAATTTTTTAAGCTCTAACTTATATGACCCTCAATTGAAGTGGGTTTAATGTAAGATGACCCATGGGATAACTCACCAAGCCTTATTTTATAGTTTGTTCTTTTACAAGTAGAATTTTTAAATCCAAACCCATGTAGACCTTAAATTATGTAGGATGAGCGTGGGCAAGCCCATTTAATCCCATCTTATAATCTTGTATTTTGTAACTCATTTAAAAGTAAAAGTTTTTAAGCCTTAATCCATGTAATTATCAAATTAAATGGGATAGAAATAGACTATCTCATCTAGTCATATCTTATAACTCTATATTTTAGAACTTGTTTAGAAGTAGGGCTTTTAAGCTCTAACTCATATATCTCTCAAATTAAGTAGGATAGGTGTAGGTTAGCTCATATAGCCCTATTTAATAGTTTTTATTTTGTAGCTTTCCTAGAACTACATTTTTTAAATCCTAATCCACGTATTCTTCAAATTAATTCGGATAAGTGTGGGCTAGTCCACCTGTCCCTATCTTATAATGCTCTATGTTTTTTAGCCCATTTAGAAGTAGGACTTTTTAAACTCTAATTCATACACTATTAAATTAACTATGGTGAAAATGGAGTAGTCCATCTAACTCTATCTTATAACCTTTTATTTTGAAACTTACTTAGAAGTAGTATTTTTTAAGTTCTAACCAACGTAACCCTTAAATTAAGTGGGATGGATGTAGACTAGTTGATATGATCTTTTTTGGTATTTACCTCTTTCCTTTAGAATTTCTATGTCTCAATTTTTTTCTCTTATTTCTTTATTTCATTCTTTCTTTAAATTTTCTCTCCAATATTTTATTTATCACACTAAAGTATTATTTCATTTATTTATCTTTCTCTTTATATTTTCTATCTTTCTCTAACTATTTTGTTTATTTATCCCTAACATTTTAATTTTTTTCTCTTTCTCTATCAATTTTTTCTAAAAATTTTCTATATATATATTTTTTTATCTATTTCAAGAAAGGAAAATAAAAAAGGGATAATTTTTTTTATAAAAAAAGATAAAAAAATTAAAAGAGAGAAAATTTAATAGATAAAAAAAAGAAAGTGAATTTAAAGATATAAAAAGAATTCTTTGTAAAAAAAAGTTGAAGTTTATAAAATATTGATATTGTTGTTAAGTTGCAGAAGAAATACTTGAATAGATAGAAGAAGATCTAGAAAGTTGGTAAGAATCCAGAATTTTCATATTTGATATAAAGACTTGTTTTCTCATATCTCTCATTTTTTACTATTCAAAGTGTTAGTTGTGAAATTTAACCAAAATTCTTTAACATCTATATAATGGATCAATTAGTCCATATAATGGTCTAGCTATCCATGGGTTAGCCTATGGAGTGAGCTTGGTCTCTTATTTAAATCATTTTTTTTTAATTCTAAGCCAGTGGGGTAGCCCTAACCCTAACCCTAACCCATATGGTTTAGTGGGATTTTTGACCCTGTGAACTTTACAAATATGGGCCTTATGGTCTCTGTGAGATATTGTTGCCCTAACTTACATAGGCTAGGGCTAGGTTGGATTTTATGGGAGTAATTGACACCTCTAGTATCAGAATCCAAGTAGAGAAAGACTTAATTCTAAGACAAGGCTCATTGAGAAGAGGATGATATAAGGGATAATTAGGATCTGCATGACAATATTTTCACAAAGAAAAAAAAAGAGATAAAATTAAAATTTTATTTACCTAAGCTCAAAAAGATCTCATGCACAAGAGTACAAGATTTGAGAATATTTTATTTTTATTTGAATTATATTGATTCTAGTTAAATATTTTAATTAGTTTTATTTCAAATTTTTAGGATTTATTAAAATTAACTTATTAATATATTTCATTTGTAATTAGGATTTGAATTACAGTTACAATGAAGATTTGAATTATATTATAAGAATATAATATTGGAATTTGGTTATAGTTTCCTAATATTAGGGATATTGTATTAGAATTTATCATAGTTTCTTCCTATTTGAGATTAGGGGTTCTATTAGGATTTGGTTATACTTTCTTACATTAGCAATTGTACAAGTATAAGTAACTCTTCCAATAAGTAATGAAAGACACATCATAATTTTTGTTAACCTAAATCTAAATAGGATTTTTTCTCTATTATGAGGATTATATAAATATTTTTCTATGTTCTTTTGGAACATTGTCTTATCAAACTTCTTTATAAGGTTGGTTATTCAAATTCATAAAATCCTACAATTTATGCATCAACCTAGGAGAATTGTAGTATGGACTAATTGTCTCATGTTTGTGATTGGACAAGAGGTCTAAGTAGCAGGTCACGTTCTACATAGCGTTGGTTGACTATATGCTTTTGTCAAGTCATTGATCCTTTTACCTTATCTTTTATTTATTCTTTTGTAATTTTCTCTGTTAACTTATATCATAAAGATCAAGCCATCTTAGAGCCAAAGTAGAGAAAGACCTAATTCTAAGAAAAGGATCATTGATAAGAGATATGATAAAAAGAGTTAAACGATAATTAAGGTCCATGTGAATGTATTTCTAAAATAGAAGCATAAATAAGATTATGATTTTCATTTGTGTAAGAAGATCTCATGCATAAAAGAGTACAAGATTTTAGAAGATTTAATATTTTTAGGATTACACTAATTCTAGTTAAAAATTTTGTTGATTTTAATTTCCATTTTTTAATATTTATTCAAATTAACTTATTAGAATATATTCAAATTTAATTAGGATTTGAAATAGAGTTACAATAAATATTTGAATCATATTCCAATATGATAATTTTAAGATTTGGTTGTAGTGTCCTAATATTGGAAATATTCTACTAGATTTCGTCATGGTTTCCTGACATTTGAGATTGAGACATTCTATTAGGATTTGGTTATATTTTTATTATATTACTAATTATACATGTAAATTACCCTTCCATAAGCAACGAAAGATAAATTAGAGTTTCTACTTACCTAACTAGAAGTTTCTCTCTTTTGTGAAGGTTATATATATTTTTTTCCTTGTGAAACTTTGTCTTGCCAATATTCTTTATAAGATTGGCGATTCAAATTCATAAAATCCCCTAATTTGTGTTTCATCCTAGGTGGATTATATTGAATATGAGGATCCTTTCTCATGTGGAGATAAGTCCAAATATGCTAGCCTACTTTATGTCTCAGTTGCTTAAGTGGAGAAAGATTAATTAAGATTCTTAGAGAAAGGTAAAAAGAGAGAGTGAAATAAGTCTTCTTGAGAGAGAGGAAGAGAAAAATATCTCTCTAGTTTGAGTTACTTTTTTTCCTTTGGATTGTTTATTTTTTTCTTTTGAATTATCGTATGCAAGACTTATCCACCTGTGTGAGACTCTCTTATACTCCTTATTCGATCATAATGGATTTATTTGTTTGGTTTAGATAACCTGTGATTTTTACTTCTCATATTGAGGGGGCTTTTCACATTAAAATATTAGTGTATGGTTATTATTTATTTGTGTTGTTATAATTTTTGCTTTATACTTGTTACTATTTCTCATAGGTTCTTGAAAGTTTGGAGAAATTTATTTTTGTTACATTTATTGTGTGTTTGTCATTACGTTGTTATTCCCCTCATCAGAGTGACATTAGAGATTTTTGGTTATTGGGGGTGTTATACTTGCTTAAATGATAGTGGTGAATAAAAATAAGATGGTTAGTTTGAACAACACTAATTATCACATGTGGAATGGTAAAATAAAATATTTACTCTTTATGAAGAAAATTCACTTCTCTTTCTGCTACTCAAGTTGAATTCAATGTTTGATGAAGATTTGAATTTTGAGCATCAACAAATGTGTGGTTAATCCAACATGTTATGGATGATAATATTTATAATCACATTCTGAATTAGACACACATGCAAACTTAGGTGGATTTCAAAATTTCAAACTGATTGGTTTGAAATTTTCATTTGTGTCCCATCATATTTTGAAATGATTAGTTTGACTAAGGTGATTGATAAGTATAAATTTCATAAATAATTATCTTTCATTTTTAGCTCATTAAGACTTCTTATATGTTCAATTAAGTGGTCTTTTTCATATTTTATGAGTTTGGGTTCATATGGAGTTTAATTGAATTTCTTTGTTTAACCAATTAAAATGACACTATTATAGTATTTTGAGCATAATAGGAGTTTTAGACATCCAAAAATCATGAAATCTGTCTTGAATGAAAGCTTAAAGAAGTGTCCACAGTTACAAAGCAAGATCAGACTCTAAATGGGATGTATAGGACTCCGAAATTATCTCAAAAGATGAGATAGTGTTGCTGTCGCGGAACTTGAACAGTGTGCAAAGATCTGGCCATAACTTGAGATACAGAAGTCATATTGAGATGAAATCAGATCCGTTAGAAAGCTAAGATCCGGGGCAACAACATTTGTTCAGACGTAAATCTCTAATTAGGACACGTGAATATCCGAAATTTCGCTGCAATCAACGTCAAAATTGTTGTGCTGATTGGTGACAAAAATTCAAAAGTATTTTGCATTTTCAACAAAGCTCATGTGAAAGCAATAAAAGGATGGAAAAGTAAAAATCTGGTTGGTTACCTTCTGAAGATGATGCCTCAAAAATCCTCTATAAATAAAAGGGTTTACAAGAGGAGAAAGACAACCTTGGATATTAACTCCAATACCATTTTCCATCTTTCTTTCTTTGTTGTTAGTTTGTCTCCTTCATGGAAGGCTAAGTTTGTAATTTCAATTCAAGGATTCAAGCTATTTTTATTTTAACTTTGAGGTCTTGATCTTTATTTACATGCTTATTAAGTGATTTCTACTCTGCTTTACTATATTCTTCAATTTTATTCTTTTAATAAAAGTTTGTTCGGTTGACGTATTTTGATTAATGCATAATTGATTTATAATTGGTTTTTGATTGGTAAATCATTTTCCAAAATTTTGAAGAGTAGAAATTAAGTAATTGAATTGAAGGTTTTCATTTTATTACTTACTTCAACTGAATTCTGATTATGAAATTGGTTTAGATCTTATGAAAGATTAAGTGGTTACTAAATCTTGTTGATCATAATCAATTGAACCCTGAGAGTTTTCTCAGTAGAGAATTCAAGGATCATTTTAGGGGTTCCAGATGATCTTGGGTTGATAAACACAATGCATGATTTTAGTGATCAATGATTAGTTAAGAAAATAGCCTCTGAATTCCTTGAGTTGATAATCGTTGAAGTTGAATTAATTTCATTCTGTATTTTGTATTTAGAACTTAATATCACATCTTTACAAAATCCCCCTGTTCTAACTTTTTCCTAATTTGCTTAAAAGTCTAAAATGGTCTTTGGGAGATGACCTAGGTTGCAACTTATACTATACCAATAGTTGAGGAAAATCTAGATATTATTTTTGGACGTTTGCGACAAGCGTGTCAGTGATGTATAGGAATATGGTTTTATATCTGTAATAAAGATTTAGTCTTCATTCCTGTGGATTTTAAAACTTTTATTATCATTTCCCCTTAATAAAGATTGATTTCCCATGACTCTATTGTTACTTGAATTACTTGCTCTATTGTTTGAGATGTGTTTATTTGGACAGAGTAATTTATTAAAGAATATGTTGTGGTTCTTTTTGGAATATGTGCTATGCGTTTAATACTTGGACATTAAATAACTTGGTTTCAATTTTAGAATATTATTATTATTATGGATTGTTGGATGCGAGTTTTTTTTACTAGGATCTAATTGTAGGAGTTGTGTGTTCTAGGTGAAGGAAGGAATCAAATGAGAGTAGAGAGAATGAAACCTTTAAAGTATGATTACTTCCTATCTATAGATGGAATTTGGGTCTTAGTGCTAATGTGTTTAGATTTGAGAGAAAAATAAGAGTAATTGTTTTTTGTCCTAGCATATATTAAGGAATGGGTGCTGCCTAATAAGTAAGGACAATAAAGAGAATAAAGAGAGGTGTTGCATGCTGGTCAGGATGAGTAAAAGAGAGTGAATGTTGCTATTGTAGTTTTTCATCTAGTGAGAGAAGGGTTCTTTGCACAATTGAGAGTGAGAATAAAGGGAAAAGAAGAGTTGTGAGTTTCTTAAAAAGAATGTTGACAGCAAGAATGAGTGGATCAAGAGACATTGTTATCCTTCTTTTACAAGAGTGATGTGCTCCATAGAATTAGTTCCAATGGTTGTATCATTGAGAGTATTGAATGAGGATGAGAATTATTGAGAAAGAGGCATCTGTGTGGAAAAATTAAGCTTGAGGGCAAGATCTATAGGGTCCCTTTCTAACTAATTGCTTATGGTCCAAGAGCTATAACATTGTTAAAATTCTTGGTCCTAAAAATATTGCAAGTGACTCTTTCTTTTCATTCTTACAAAATTATAGTTCCTTAGGTGTCCATCTATAATTTTTAATGAAAAAAATGAATAGGATACTAATGTTTCGCTAGAAATTTTTTGCTTTACTACTTTATTATAATTTGTTTTTATTTGATAGATTTTACATGATAATACAACTTTCCATGTATCCCATTTTCTTTACAATTAGTTGTTAATAAGAAAATCTCCTAGAAGCAAAACAGAAGGTATTTTCCTTTTCCTCTCTTTATGGTCCAACAAAAAAAGGCACCCATCATCTCAAATGGTCTTTCAACTACATATCCAAAAATATGGCATAGTAGAGAGTAAGGGCATTCCCTCATTTCTTTAAAAAAGTAGAAAAGTTTTCTCTTCCCATCAAGTAGCCATATCTTTAGCAGATTTCACACGATAATAAGAAATAGCAAGGATCACATATGCTTGTCTTTTGGCTTGAAAAAGCTCTTTCGATCTTGTCTATTGACTGTGCACACACAATAGTACCTAACTTTATCACTTATGCATCATTCACTCATGTTTTTCATTCCTCTGAACATCATAGCAACCACTGTTCCCTCTCTTGGGCTTCCTCCTTTCCTAATTTTTTTCATTGATCAGACTTTCATTTCCTTCTCTCAGTTCACATTTACCACTGATCTCACCAACCAAAAAACACACTCTCATTTTCATCCTTTGTTTTTCTAACAAATCACACAACAACAAAGGGAAGAAATGAAAACAAAGAAAGACTTATGCTTTTAGAGATTTAAAACTTATTTACACATGTACAATATGGATAATTCAAATTATATGTAAAGAAAAATTTAACATTCTAAATAATTACTATGATATTAACAAAAATACATTACTTCTATAACCTAGTAAAAGTGTTGTCTCATGTCTATCATTCTGAGTAAATATTCTCAATACTACTATTAGATAACTAGAGCATTCAAGTCATGTTAGTGCTGATGCACGAGGTATAAGTATATGATAATACTTTGAATTGTCTTCCACTAAAATTGGCTCAAAAGAAGAATTGGTGCTAAGAGATAAGTTGGAGGTCATTAAGAAGACATGAGGTAAGAGATCAATTAAGAGCGTACTCACCAACTTCAAGAGGAGATTGGCCAACACCTTAGAGAGGAGATTTATCAACAGGTTAGAGATGAGTTCAGACGAGAGTTTAGGCAGGAGATTAAATAGGAGCTTTCATTTTGGGTACTTTTCCAAGAACATACACAGGTTCATTCTTCTTGTTCCCTTAAATGTGTGAGCACAAAAAGGAGTTGTGCAACGAACGAGGAAGATGTACTAGGAGAGGATCTTATTGTTGATGCAAATGATTATCAATTATATGTAGATGATCCTTTTCATTTAGTGTCCATTGAAAAAGTTTATAACTTTGGTTCAATCATACATCATAAGTAAATTTATAATGATAAGGTTAAGGTGGTGGCTGAACAGGTTGAAGATGCAAATGCTCTCATTACTATACCTACTAAAGAGATTTATACAATAAGGTAAGTCATCAATGATTTCATTTTATGGCCAAGAAGACTTGCACAAAAATTCAACCTAAGGTATTAAATAATTTTATAAGTATTTATTATATTTTTTTATGTTACATTTTATCTATATAATATTTTTACTAATATTTTCTAAATAATTCTTAGGAGATTGATCTTGGTGTTAAAAAAAAAAGATGTCTCATCCCAACAAAAGAAATCTAAAGTTGATTCAGTTGCACGTTTGTGCAATATTACTATTAACTTGGACAACTAACTTTTTCATAGGTAAGACTAGTTCTATACCCTTTTATATTACTAAGAAAGACATTTTAGAACTAACTAAGGGTAATGATTTGATATGTGTATCTATTCTACAGTTATGGTTGATGTAATAAATTTTTAAACTTTACCTTAATTAATTAAGTATCAAATTTTAATAATTAGAATTTATTTAAAATATTAAATACTTACATTGTATTTGTATACAAAAAAGAAACGTGGACCTATATGGATTCCTTGATCCTATTCATATCCAAAAAATTGAGAACAAGTTAGTTAAAATATAGGGTTAAATTCATATTAGATTGGAGAAAAAAATAGTATTTCTTATCATCTTATTTTCATTTGTAAGTCAAAATTTGTCAGAATAATTCAACAAGGATAAGTAATTTATTAAAATATTATTCAATTATTATTATATTTTTATCATTATATTATTAACTATTTATATATATATTTTTTGGTTCATAAGATAATTACAATTATCAAAAATTTCATAATTTTATTTCAATTCATAACATGGCATTCTAATTTCCTTACAAAATTTTTAAAAATTTTGAAATTCACACCTTTTAACAGATTAAGATATTGATGATATTAAAAAATATTTAGAAAAATATATGTCAAAGGTGATCAACATATAATTTAGCTTGATATTTTATGCAATTTTTTATTTATTTATAAAATTATTATGACAAATTATGTAATTTTTAATTATATGATATTTAACTTTTAAATAAGATTAAATAATTATTAAATATATTATAAATTTTGTTGTATATTGTCTAATGATTAACGAGGTGAGGTGTATGTTTTCTACAAAATTTTTGGTGGTATACTAAAATCAATCCACCATATAAAAATTATATATTTTTTATCTTGATTATAAACTTAATTAATATCATAAGTGAAATTTTTTACGTCAGTTATAAAACAAAATTAATATAAAAAGTGGTCTATTATAAGTTATAAGCAACGTAGAAAGCAAAATTTTTTTTACTTCAGTTACATTCTGAAATCAATTATAAAATATATATTTTTATATCAATTAAAGTTTATAATCAATGTAAAAAATGATTTTTCACGTTAATTATTTAAATGATATAAAAAATTAACTTTTTATATTCCCTATATTTATACTATCTAAAAAATTAATATAAAAAATAAAAAAAATCAAATAAAAAATATTTTTCCGTTGATATTTAAATATAATATTAAAACAATTTTCAATTTTGATTTATTTCCTTATAAAATCATATTAGAATAATTATGATGAAGTAAGTTTCCTTAATTTCAATTAGAATGTATCTATAAAAAGAAAAATAAAAAGATTATTTTTACTAAAATATATTTTCTATTCATATATTTCTACTAAAATATATTTCAAGTCATATAGCCACTTTAGTAAAAATGTTCAAAAGAATGAAAAAATATATTTTTTTAAAATTATTTTTATCATTCATATATTATTTAGTTTAAATTTTTTCTTATAATTTTTATTAAATTTTTAACAATTAACTTTAATTTTTTTTTTAAATCTGACAATTGTAAATAGACATCTTTTAATGTTTTTATTTTTTAATTAAAAATTATTCTAATCAATTTTATTTAAAAAATCTTATTCAAATTAATTTTTTATATTTATTTTTAAAAGTTTATCTAATTTTAAATTATAAAAATATTATAAAAAAAATACCGAATAGAAAAGGAATGTTGCATCAGCACAATTGAATGATACTACAATTGCGGCGTTTATAAAAATCACCGTATAACATGGCAACATAATGGCCACAACGATCTGTATCAGGCGGCATGAGACATTGCGGTAGTCACACATTATTATTTACTTGTTTTCTTTTTCATTTATTAAATTTAGTGTAGTATGCCTGTGATAAAGAAAATGCGATACCTGAGAGATGAATAGGAAATGGAGATCTCCATTCTGAAAGAAATGAAGATCTCCATTTCCTTTTATAAAAACCTGACACGTATAATTTAAAAAATCAACGATCTAGATTTAAACACTTAATTTAAAATAAAATAAAAAATTTAATTTCTAAATTTCAATGGACTTTGAATTCGTTACTGATTTCAACCAAGGTTGTTTTAACTTTTCGCTACTGATTTTGCTTTTTGGTATCAATGACAAGGATTTAAGCACAATCGACAACAAATATTTGACTGCTATTAACGATGAAGCTTTTCGACGTATCTCCTTGCATGATTGTGATTCCACCACCGTTGAGAAAAATACTGCACCAAACTCCTAAGTTGTAAGTAAGAAAACAAACTTCTTCTTTATATTTGTTTATATGAATCTTACTCATTCTATTGAACAATACAAAAAATTTTATAATAGTTAACACGTTCATTTTATTATTTTCCAGCAAAATATGAGCAAGTCATCAACTAAAACAGCTGAGAATGTAGAAAAATGGGTTAACAATATCCATGAAAATATTGTACAATGTGGTCAAGAGAGTGTTGTTAACTATACACCACACTTGGAAATGGAATTTGAATCTGAGATAGCGGCTTATGAGTTTTATAATGAATATAATCGGAGAAATGGGTTTGGTATTCGTCGAGAATATGGAAATAAAAGCAAGGTAGATGGAATTTTAACATCAAGAAAATTTTCATATTTTAAAGAAGGTAAACGAGGTGTTGACAAACGGGACCACTTAACAAAAGAACCTAGAGCGGAAACGAGAACAGGATGTGAAGCACGCATGATTATTTCACTTGATCGGAAGATTGGAAAATACAAGGTCATTGACTTTGTATCTCAACATAATCACCTTCTTCAACCTCCAGAATTCGTTCATATGATTCGTTCTCATAGACACATATCTGAGTCACAAGCATCACAAATTGTATTAGCCGATGAATCCGGACTAAGGCCAAAAATTTTTCATGAGTATGTTTCTAAGCAAGCTGGAGGAATAGACTTTCTTGGTTATACAAGACAAGACTATAAAAATTACCTTCGAACCAAAAGGAAGAAATCGTTAAGGTATGGTGAAGTAGGTGCATTGTTGATGTATTTCAAACAACAAACTGAGAGTCCTTCATTCTTTTATGACTTTCAAATGGATGTTGATGAGCAAATAATGAATATATTTTGGACGGATGTACAAATGGTAAATGACTATAAATATTTTGGTGATATCATCACTTTTGACACCACCTACAAGACAAATAAGGATTATCGTCCATTGGGAGTATTTGTTGGATTTAATAATCATAGGCAAACAGTTGTTTTTGGAGCAACATTGTTATATGATGAAACAATTCCTTTTAAATTAGGTGTTTAAATCTAGACAGTTGATTTTTTAAATTATACGTGGCAGTTTTTTATAAAAGGAAATGGAGATCTCCATTTCTTTCAGAAATGGAAAGGATCTCAACTCGTATCAAGCGGCATGAGGCATTGCGGTAGTCACACATTATTATTTACTTGTTTTCTTTTTCATTTATTAAATTTAGTGTAGTATGCTTGTCATAAAGATAATGCGATACTTGATAGATGAATAGGAAATGAGATTTTGACTATAGATAATAAATTATGATATGTGAAAAAATATTAAAAAATTTTCACAAACTGCTACAGCGAGTGTCACAGTTATCATAATATCAGGAATTATAAAACAAATAGGAATGGAATTGGATAAAAAAAAATACCTTACATCTATTTAGTTTTTAAATTTAATGATTGATAATTTTTTAAAAAATATATATATAAAAAAATTATAAGATAATAAATGAGATGAAAATAAATGTAATAATTTTTGGTAAGAATGACAATCATTTCTATTGTAATAACTGCAACCGAAAATGTTTAAGAATTAAATCAATTTCATCTAAACTATTTAACCTAATCAAAAATTAAAATTTTAAATATGCCAAATTTTACATAATTTGATTTGGTTCGCAATTTTTTCTTACAAAATCAAACTGCAAAATTTATATAATGTCTAAAATTTATATACCTTATTAATATTTTTTATCATTAATTATTTTATTTTTTAATTTTTTTAATATATGAGATCTAATGTTTATCTAAATTTTATGTTAAAGTATATTTAAATGTAAGTACTATTATTTTCTTGTGTTTAATCCATACTAATTTTTAATTTTTAAAAATTTGTTACTTTATTTTTTATTAAATTATCTTTATTATTAAATTTTTAAAATAAAATTAAAAATTATAAAAAATTAAGCAAACCAAATATTTTTTATAATCAGTTTTTATCTAAAACCATATATTGTAAAAACCTTCTACTGCAGCTGTAATTTGAAACAGTACTGCTTGTAATCCAGTTAAGATCAAGTCTGGGAAGTTTAGAAAGTCTTCGTTAGCGTGGAACATAGTTTGTAATCTTCTCTTGGGTTTAGGCCCCTTTCACCCAAAAAAGGAAATAACGTGTGTTATGATAAAATGAATTGATTAATTATTTAATACACAGTTAAATCAATTGATCATGGAATTCTATATATCTATGTATTTTACGGTTTTGTCAACATTAAATTTTAAAATAAATTTTAAACATCTAAACTCGATATTTTTATTTTAAATGTTAATATATTAAAGATATAAAAGTAGAAGAAAAATTTTCATTTCTACTAAAACATCCATTTTTATGTCTTTAAAATTAGTTCAAGATACCGAATTAAATATTTTCCAATATTTGATTCATAACTCACAAGATTCGGTGATTAATTGTATGTTTTGTGATGTTTCCTTATTTTAAGAATATGTGTCTTTAACCTTTCCCTTTCACATTAATTAGCTTGTATAGTTACCCAGCTAGCTACAGCACTAATTAATACTGTTGAGATGATATTCTATGTTGAGAATCGGGAGTGCAAAATAACGTGCCATTGATTTGAAATTTTACACACGCACAAAATAAATATGATTTTTATACTTTTTATAATTGTTTATTTTTATCTCTTTCTTCATTTTCATTATATTATTCATTACATCTCACTTTCTATTTTTTTTATTTTTCTATCCCATTACATAATTAATTATATCTCTCATTTTTCTAGTCTTTTTCTATTATATTAATATCATTTTATTATTATTTTTATATATCTATATACACTTACAATTTTTTCACACAAAGTGATAGATTAATATATATATATATATATATATATAATTTAAAATATCGTAGCCAATAAAGCTGGGTATTAACACATGATCTAATCCAGCTAAATCTATTAAATTGATATATTAAGTTATTTATAAACAGTACACCAGATAAAAACTTATTTAAGAACTAACTTGCCAAGCTTCCAAGTTGCTTTCATTTTGGCTCTGCTTCAAAAATTTTAAGAAAAACTGAAAAAGTAAAGGGTAAGAATGAATTAAATTAGGGTATATTTTATCTTAAATAAGCCTGTGGCTTATTTTTCAAATTTATAAATATGAGTTTAAATTTTTTATTTGATATAGGCCTTTATTTAAACGTTTGATTTATTCGAAATAAATTCTTTTTTTAAAGAGCTTGACTTAGCTTTTTGAAATTCTAAACTGACCTAAATTTTTTAAAAGTTTACTTTGAGGTAAAGTTTTTAAATATGTTAACTGATATACTTATAAATAATTTAATGAATCTAAACCTTTAATGAGTTACGTACAAATCAATCAGGACAAGTTGTCTTATTTTAATGGAGTTCCTTGTTGGTCCTCCAATGTTTTATTGTTGTTGTAATTAATCACCATTGTGATTGTGTTACAATTACCATGTTGCAAAAAAATAAAAATAAAAATAATGAGTGACACGATTGCATTTATTTCCATGCGCTAGGATTGCGGAAACTTCTTAAAGTATGATATTGCGGCGCAATGCGTTTTCGAACCCCAATTAAGAAGGCCTTAAATTATTCTAACATCTTCTATGTGAAATGATAAAAGAATGCATGTGACAGAGAACTCGGAAATTAGAAAAGAAGAGAGAGAGCATAATAAATGCAGAAAGGAGGCCATATTGGCCATAAGCATGTACCCCTTCGTGCCTCTGAATAGCCGCATTTGTTTTCATTTCATCTGTTTTATCCTTCTTTTTTATTGTTTTGGTCAAATTTTCCATTTCTATATTCAATCTTCGATAAACATCCTCATTTATACGATTCATTTTTTCCTTAAATAATGGACCCCCGCCCGCTTCTAACTCCAGAATAATCTAAATCACTTTTAGTCCAAGCGAAACAGAACACTTGGTATAGTTTGTAATCTAACTGAATAAATTTTTATAATTTTTTTTAACGTGTATTCATATACAGATACTAATTAAAAATAAAATACAAATTTTTTTGTTTAAAAGTACAAGTAACATTTAATATTTTATAAAATAAATATTAAATTAAAAATAAATTTTACTTAATACCTTGAAACCAACAAGATTATTTGTATGTCTCAAGATAAAGTTATAGATAAATTTAGAATTATTAATAAAAAAACATTTATTATATAAAAATTATTCTATATTATTATTTTAAGTGAGTAAAATTATTTTATATAAAACATTTTAATATTAAATTTTAAAAAAATAACTTTAAAAATTTAAAAAAATTATATTTAAAAAAATGTACCATAAAAAAATATAAAAGAATAATAATTTAAAAATTGTTAAAACGAATTGAAAGAGTGATGTAGCAGAGTGCGTTCTCTGCTCGTCGCGGCTGAGTGGAATACGTAATGTTTGGGAAGGATGAGCCAAACAGAAACCAAATACGAAAAGTGGTCCCCACAGTGGTTCCGTACTGTGTGCAGGACTTAAGACGCAGCAGCCCCTTTCTTGCTTCATATCTCTCTACAACACTTTATATAAGGGCACCCTTTAAACCATATTCCCCTCACCTTTTTTCACTTCTTCTGTTCCAAACACATGAGTGTAGGAACCATAACAACTTCAGGGCATGATGGAGAGCCAGGATCTTTCCCCACCCCACGTGGACGCATCTCGACCGTCCCTTGGCTTCCCCTTGGGCACTGCTCTTCTCTTGATCATAGTTTTCAGTTTGAGTGGCATCCTCTCTTGCTGTTACCATTGGGATAGACTCCGTTCTCTCCGTCAATCTTTCTCAAATTCCCACTCTCATATCCTCTCCTCACCCGCCAAATCTAACCACCCCACGGTATCCATCTTAATCAACCATTTTCCACTTTTTGTATCTATAACCAATTATTATAATTATTCTTTTTTTTTTCCTTCTTTTTGTTATGATATTCAAGACTTGTGATTTTGTTACTTCTATCCTGAGACAGGAGTTTCTAATTTTATTTCTATTTATTTGTTTTTGTTTGTAATGGTGGATTAGAAATTGAAGCAAAACAGGGGACAAAGCTTACCGGTATTGATGCCAGGGGATGAAGTGCCAAAGTTCATAGCGATGCCGTGTCCATGTGAGCCTTCAAGACCGAACGATGTCGTTTTGACCGTGGATTTGGAGAAGCCACTACCCAAGCCACCCCAAATTTCTGTCCCTTTGTATTTGTGATTAGTTAGTTGAGCTAGCTGCAACTAATTCTCATCAAATGTGGTCACCATTTGTATTCATTATTCCCCCATTACCCAGAAAAATAGAGTAAGAAAGAAAATGCAAAAAAAGAAAAAAGAAAAATAAGAGATACGGCTAGGGTTGCAGGTCAATTCGTAGATTTTGATGTCCATTTCATTTTATTCAATCCATCCTTCTGTAGTATCTGTATGTAACTATTAAGACTCTCTGTAGTATCGAAAGCAAAATCCAATTTGGTTGTCTGCTCTTGATTTTCACTTGATGAAAAAGAACAAAAAGTATATATTGCGTTGAATAGGTTTTATCTTTTCATATACGAATTACGGATGATAAGATATTTACGTATCAAATAACAACTATCGTCAAATTTAACTTTACTAAGATTTGGAGTTTTTTTTTAATTTTTTATGAGACTGACCGTTTGGATAAAACAAAAAAAAAACCGGGGAATTATTTTTCATTTTAATTTTCCGTCATGACATTCTGTGACCATTGTATAATATCCCATACTGTATGCCATAAAATTCTTCTCGAGAAATCAAGCTCTTGATTGGAACGTGCAAACTAACTTTTGGAGGCGTGTGTGGAAATTCAAACTTGAAAGGGTAAGATTAATTAATCATAGGCACTTGCTTGTATGGAAAGCCTATGTGTTAAGAATTGTAATTGGCAAGCCTATCTGCAAAGTGCGGACCGGTTTAAAGTAAAGACCATATATTCTTGAAATCTAAAGGCACTACTCACATTGGGCAAACCAAATTCAATTAAACCCACTCAACTGTTAATAATGGCGAGTGGAGCTCAAGTAATAATTCTCTTTGTTTCTAACAAGGATGTTAAGAACTACAAATTTAGGATCCAGTGCAATTAGGAATAAAAAAGTGCACTTATAACATGATACCTATCTTGATTAGATGCCTATACAACATAGTGATTGATATACATCTCCAGTCCCAACGAGAACGTGCCAGCGACTGTGCAAAAATCTTTAATACAAGATGAACATGAAGGTGGCTGTTAGAAACATAATTAACTAACGAGACAGAAGCAATACGCAATTAAGAGTGCTTAAATTTCAGTGGTAAAACAGAAGCAGCATACCAAGGAAGGCGTGAAAACGTGTAAAAGTGGATTTGACAAAGTGGGGAATGTTGCCCACTCCATGGTCACGACTCACGAATTGGAAAATATGATGAGATTGATGACCCACAAAGAACTAATCTTCTTGTAACGCGCCAAATTGGGTTTATCATGACCTAATTTCACTGTGGCTTCAACGTGAACCTTCTTTAATTAACTTTTCTTGTTAGGAATAGGCAAGACAATAGTCCATAATTGTGTACCTTTCCGTGATTATTGCCAGTACATTTCGCCTTTTCCACTTGTATCATCTATTGGTGTATGAGACAACGTGTCCCCACACTCCATCACATGCACTTTCATTACAGATAATGCGCCCTTAGACAAGATCCGTTCACACCTAAACCTTTTCTTGGAAAGGAATGATCCAATTCTCTCTCACTCATTCAGGGTAGTTTTGTGTTGAATGAAAGCCGTCGAAACCGACTAAAAACTTTTATATGTTTATAACTTATTCATTTTGAACTCATTTCCTTCTTTCAGTTTCTTGTCTTTAATACAAAATATAGAAATCCCTTATTATCTAGTAAGTAAAATCAACACAGGACGTCAACGTGGACTGTAAAATTAAATGTTCGAATCAGGATGCCTCTATTCTTCGAGACCTTATTAAGTATTTTGATGAGAAGGAAAATAATTTTTAAAAAACTTTTAAATTTTAAAAATTTAAAACAGTAATTTATTAAATTAAGATAAAAGAATTTAAAATTATCTTAAAATAGATAGGATTTAAAATTTTTCAAATTTTTCTCAATTTACGTTTATGATTAATAATTTTCTCTTGATTTTATCTTCTCTCGTTCTTCTTTTCTTATTACCTTCTTGTTTCTTTTCAATTATTCTCTTTCTCTTTTTTTTTCTATCATCAACGTAGTATTTTTAATGATTATATAGTTTAATTATATTTTATTATTATTTTTATTTTTATAGTTATTAGATTATTATTTTATTTAAATATACTACATAATATTTTAATAAAAATATTTTTATATTTAAATTTTTCAATGGATAAAAAAAATAGGAATAATATTAAATAGAATTCATAAATATTCAAATATAAAATTGTGTATGTAATGAAAATTAAATTATTTTATTAAAATAAAAAATTTAAAATTTAATAAATTTAAAATCTATCTTTTAAATAAAAAATTTAAATATAAAAATAATTTTTTATCTAAATAAAATATTTTTAAAATAAAAATGTTTTAATTTTTAACCACTTCAAATTTTATAAAATGTTAAAATCATCCGCCTAAAATAAATTAAGATTATTTGTAGGATTCATATTGGAGAAAAAAAAAACGGCTAATAATTAAGTAAAACTAGCACGGCTCTTAAAATATTATGTTACAAAATAAATGGTAAGAGACCAATAGTTAAACAAATATTGAAGCATTGAAATTTAATTTGATTACTTTTAGTTATACATAAAGAGTGAGATTCGAGAGAATGAGAGAGGAGTTAAATAGTTAGTTAAAAATTTTAAAAGATGATTTTATTTTTATTTAGCATAATAGTTGTTTTTTTAACTAGATGAAATAAGTAATATTTTTTAATTTTATTTTTATTAATTTTTAAAATTTCAATTATTAGTTGAATAATTTTTTTATTTTTATTCTTTGTATATTTGATAATTTTTTGTTTATTATAAAATATTATTTTTTATATTATTAGTTAATATTATAATATTATATTTATTTATTAAATATTTTATTTAAATTATTTATAATAAAATATTTTATTTAAATCATTTATAATAAAATATTTAATTTTTGTTTTAAAAATTATAAAGAGAAAATATATTTATAAATTTAAAATAAATATTTTTAATTTCAAATAAAAATATATTTATTTAAAAATACATTATAAATAATTAAAATAAATAAATAAATCATCAAACATTTTTTATAATATATAATCATCAAAATAACTATAAATTTATTTATATAATATTTTTAATAGGACATATATAAGAAAGAATAGATTAAAAATATTAAACTTAATTTTATTATAATAATTTTAATTTAAATAATAAAAATATTATAATTAATAATTAATAAAAAATTATAATAATTAAGTTCAAATTAAATGATCATATTCTTATTTATTATTTTATCTTTATCTACTAATTTAATAGCTAAATATTTTTTACTTTAATCAGCATATTTTGAGCTTTTAATTTTTAACTAACTTATAGCGTTTATCTATGTATTAAATTTTTAATTAATTTATCTATTAGTTTTACTAAATATATCTACAATAAAAAATATTTATAAATTGGATTGAATTTAAAATAAATATAAATCAATTAAATAATAGATTAAATTGGATTTTGATAATTTAAGTTTATAACATGAATTGAACAAATAATCCAACCAAAAATAGGTTGGATAGAGTTGGGTAATTAAATTTTAAAAGCTAAAAAAATAAGTTTTATGCTTAAAATTATTTATTATTTAAATTTTTTTAACACATATGATAATATTTAAATTATTTATTTTTCATATATAAATATATATTAATGTATATTATATATATATGAATAATAATAATAATAATAATGGTAATAATAATATAAATCTATATAAATAACTAAGTAGATTATAATCTCTTAAAATTTTAAAAAATTAATTATTAAATTATGAATAAAAAAAATTTTAAAAAAGTTTTAAATCATGAATACAAATAAAAATTTAAAAATAATTTTAAATCACAAATTAATTGTTAAGATATAACGTAAAATTTAAACTTCTTAAAATAATAAATTATTAAAATAAATAAATAGATATTAATAAATATTAATCTTATGATATAATTTAGATATATTAATCATTAAGTGATGATGTAAATCCTACATAAAACATTAAGTTTAGAATTATAAATTTCTTGTCTAATTTAGTTAAAAATTATATGTTGTTAATAGCTAAATATATCTAAATCTAAATTTAACTTAAAAATGTGAAATAAATGTAGTTGATTGTTTAAATTTGTATAATTAAGTATATAATTCTAATATAAACTTAGAAGCTTGAATATAGAATGTTTTAACATTTAAAGGTATAAGAGACATGTTTTATTTTTGAATGATCTAAGTAAAAATGTGGTAGTATATTTAGTCTAATGGATGTTGGTTCAAAAAAATTTATGAAGGTTGATGTCAATTTTATTGTGAAAGATAGGTTCAAAATTCAGGATTAGAGATGTCCATTGAACCGATAAGATTATCTTATTAAGTGATAGAATATTGGTTATATATTTTTAGAATTTCATATTTTAACTATTTGATTGATTCAGTTATGTTGTATTGTCATTTAGCTATTAAGTTTATATTTTATTTTTTTTAGTATCTTTTAATTCTTTTATATGTATGAATCATTATATATGGATGGAATCACAGAAGAAAGGGGACAATTATCCTATAAGAAAATCTTTGTTCCTTTTATAATTCTATAGAATCCTTCTTAACCTCTAAGTTAGAAAATATTTTTTCTATTTCCTATCCCACTCCTATAATTTGATAATTTTATTAACTTTGTGTATAATAGACAACACTCGTTCCAAAATCTTAGACTATTTGGAAGACACCATCACCAAATTAATTGAGAATTAAAAATCCCACTATCAATCAAATACCTTCAAACTCTAAGTTTGATGATTTTATTGCCCACTTACCTTCTTTGGAGTCAAATTGTTCTTATTCCAATGATAACACTCATCACACCACACCCAAGCCAAGTAAAAACTTTAGTTCTTTTTTCCATCATGTGAAACTAGATGTTCCTCATGTCGCTTATCATGGCACATTAGATGATGAAAATATTGATATTGAAAATACAATAAAAAATTTTAAAAAAAAAACTTAATTGAAAATATGAGTCTTGTCATAATAATTGTCGTAGAAGGAACTAAATGATCAAGCATTGTCACCCATGCTTTAACTTACTTTGATTACTTGATATGGAACCTAATCATGTATACAATACCGATCCATCTTATTTATACATACTTTTATGCTCAAAAATTGGCATAAAGGCATTAGTATCCTTTCATATATCACAAACATATACTATAAAAATATTTCACACATTACATATTATTACACATAATTACTACCACCATATATCTTATACATGATTATCTACATATTACTTATTTATATTACATCATCTTTGACTATCATACAAAATGTACATTATTGAGGTAATACTAAATTTTCATCAACGCTTTAGGCATGAGGACCCTAAGGTTCCAATCACCCAGCTTACATTGTTGATCTCTATGAATACCACCACTTTCACGAATAACATTATTAGGATTTGGAAAAAAAAATGGTGGGAAAGGGGTGAGAAACTAAGTTTCTCAGTAGGATTCTATCCTAACTATAGTGTTAATATTTTCAACCTAGCCACTTTAGTTTATTTAGAAACATGATATGCATACAGGTTCACTATTAAATTTTCAGAAAATTTTTAGCTAAAGTGATTTATTTTTACAATTGTAGAACTAACTTCTATTACAAGCATACAAGTACCTATTGTGGATTTCATACATCTTTCATTCTTTTGATATCACATTACATTATCTTACTGATATCATTTGAATATCATTTTATTCATATCATTAACATTCTCCGTCAAACAATATCTTTCACTTCACATATACTCTACCTTCTATTCTAGGATATGAGATCATTTCAGATGGTCGTCACCATCATAAATTTTTTAAGCTCTATGGCTTCTATATGGAAAGTCCTGTGATCTCTATATGTGCATAAGTCCTGTGACTTGACATAATTAGAGTGATGTCTTAAATTTTCACATAAAATTCTTTTTAGTGATCTTTTAATTTATTAGGTTCTATTTTAATTCTTTGTGATAATATGCATACTCAATATTCAACCAATATGGTATGTACAAATAACATCCAAGTCATCCAATTTTTTATATAATTCATCCACTCATGGAACCATAATTCATATCAATTTTCATGCATCATTCACACATGAGCATCATATAACACATCACTTTTCTAATCAATTTAGAGTATATTACATACTTTAAATTCATCATTGTGTACTCATGAGACAATACAACAAGTTGGCATGATATTTCTAAATAGAAACTAATCTTCTAATCAAGAATTTCTTTATTAAGTTTAATGTTACTTTCTTGGAAAACATGTAAACTTCCTTCAAGAGTTTGTTCATCTTTCACTATTCATAAGATTTATGATAAATCTCTCATAAGATCCTAGTTCACTCATCCTTCTAAGTTACCTCTTAACTTTTCCTTTTCTCAAAGGTTAAGTTCCTTTTAAAGTTTTTAATGTAAGGTTATGAAAGGTTGAATTTTTAATCTAGTTGGTCGAATGGCCTATTTGGTTACTTACTCTTTGTGTTCATTAATTTGAATGTTTGATGCATAACTTGTTTAATTCAATTTTAAATGTTAGAGTTTTTGTTCTTTTTGACTAATAACTTGGCTAATAAAGTTTGATCTACTAATGAACCTACTGGCTTGCCTTCTTCCTCATGAATTTAAAGTTTCTTACTCATGTCAATGTAATCTTTTTAAACCTCCAAGCTAGCCTACCTTTCCTATTTATTTCCTAGGTGGCTAAATCTACATCCCTTAGTCCTAAGGTATTATGATTCATTTTTCTTCCCTTAAAAGATGATTTATACTAGTTAGAATTTATGCTATTAATTCACACCAACCTTAACAATTTTATTAGCTTTTCCTCCTTGTATAATGAGTATGGCTAAATGTCCATCATCCTTTCTATACTCCATAATTAATTTCTAATTACCAACTTAAGCATATTTAGGTTCATTCTTAAGTTCTAACCAGGTTTTAACTTATTTTAACCACTTTTAATCAACATGGCCGAATGGTTATCCACCAACTTCCAAGTATTTTCAAAATTCATAATTTCTTTCTTATATTTAATAATGCTTCTCTTTACACCCTAATTAAAATTATAAACTCAATTTTTCTTATTTATGTACAAGATAGCCGAATGCTCTAGGTGACCAAACCAAGGGTCCTTTTCTCAATGTTTTTTGCCACTTGACCTTTGTGTTATAGATTTTAGCACTTGAAACATCACATGTCCTTAGATCCATCATGGTTTGTACTTACTTCACAGCTTTGGTCATAGTCATGGAAAGTCTTAAGTGTCTTATTCAAATTTGGGTCCAAAATTCTATCTTTGCTCATACTAGTTTTAAAGTCTAAATTTCAAGTTAGGTTTATACCTTTTTTCACACAAACTCTCAAATCTTCCCCAAACCACTACAAATCATTTTAAATTTTTTTTAACCAATTAAATTGCTCCAAAGGTTGCTACAAGCACTTTAATCCATCAAAACTTCCCTTTAACTTTCAAAAATCACTAAAAACTTTGTGATGCTCATATTTCACCATCAAGGGGAGTTTTTGAGATTCAAAAAACTCAAGCAAAAGGAATCCATAGAGCTTAGAGAGAGATCCATAAAAAAAAAATTAAACCATAAATACATGATTAAAATCTTAGAAAAATATATGGTAAAGATCCTACTTGTTGAAGACTTTATGAAGGTTTGGTAAGTATTTAAGGTTGATCTTCCTCCTCCTTGGTGGTTCACACAAGAACTCTTAGTGATGGTAGTGATGCTTGATGGGTTTGATTTTGTTTTAACCTAAACTTCAAATATGAAAGTTTAAGCTTTGTGTGATTTTGATGTTTTGAAAGTAGTTTGAGTTTAGAGAAAGTTTAGAAAATTTGTCTAAGTGTTCAGAAGATATATTATGAAGAAAATGAGCCCTCCATGGCTTAAGATGTCATTCAGCCATTTAGGGATAATTTGGAAATTAATTTCACACTTAAGGGTAATTTGGAAATTAATTTCCCACTTAAGGGTAATTTGGTACATTTGCATGTAATTTTTATTTTCTAAAATAAATGTTAATATAAAGAATTATCCTTCTAGGATTAGTTTAACATTAATTATTCTGAATTTATCACTAATCAAGATTAACTTATTCTAAGCATGGTTAATTTTAATTAATTAATATTAATTTACTTTAATCATAGTTAATTTTATATCTCCTATATAATATTTTTGTCTAAGGATGTTTTTCAGTACGGTTTGGTTGTTTTAAGCAAAAATATCTTCCAAACCAATTATAATAATTGCTCATGGTATGGTTTGGTTTGGTCGGAATATATTAGGAAAACCTAACCAAACTTTCATGATTTAGTTTAGTTCAGTTTTTTTAATTTTTAATTTTATCTTTTAAAAAATAAACATCGCACAATAAAAAATACAATAGTTAAAAATAAAAAATATCTACAAGATATATGAACTTTGAACCTTAAAAAAAAAAATAGTACAAAATAGATGATGAAATTCAAGAAATTTTTTAGAAAATAAATGTTAAGCAAAGAACAACAATTCAAGAATCAATACTCAAAAATAAATAATATTGTCCTAAAATAACAAAGTAGAAACTATTCGAAAATCAATTATATCTTCTAACAAATTCTTCCTTCGAAGATAACAACTCAGCAAGGTAGCAATAAAAAAATCAGCAACATAACCTTTATCCTAACCTATTACTAATTAGAAAAATGTTGTTTAATACATAAAATAAATTAAAAAATAATAATTTAATAATAAAAATTAGAAAATATAAAACATACCAGTGTGTCAACAAGATAGCAATAATTCTAAATCAAATTCAATATTGGAATCATTTTCATTTGGTGGCATGATCAGATACAATTTTAAATGGTGAAAAAAATATTATTATCAAGTAAAAATTACAATTGAGGTAAGTAATATAAGAAATAAAAAGTTAATAAAAGAGAAGTTAACATAAATTACCTAGCTCCATTTTTTCAAATTTTTCTATTTGATCTTAAAAATCAATTAAGAATGGAGAGGATCAAAACCAATTTTGACAACAAATTAAAGCCTACACTATCTTTGGAGTAAGAGAACTTCTATAATTATTAAGAATCCTACCTCTAGTGGTGAATGTAGATTCAAAAGAAACTATAGATACTAGCTTAACTAATACATTTTTGACTATTTGACCCAAAATTGGATATTTACTAGAATTCACCTTCCACCAATTGAAAATATCAAAGTTTTGAATTTTTTTCTCCAATGGCTTCATAAGATACAAATCTACCTCATTTTTATTTTTATTATGGTTCATGTCCTTCTCAAACTCTAAAGCAAATGAAGAATCTTCTACATTTGTTAAATCATAATCTTCCATTCCTCGAGAAGATTGTGAAGTTTGTTGGGATTGAACATTTCCATTAAAAATTTTATAAATATTAGTTTTGCACAGAACTCTAGTTTTTCACAAAGATAATTCAAGTTTTACACAAAACTCCAGTAATCAATTATAAAAAAAACACTTTGACTAGCAACATGAAGAATAGATTTGAACTTTTTTCTCATTCATATAAAGATTCCAACAACTCTTAGCAATTGTGATCCTTCCAAGAATAGTTAATTTAGATTGCACCGCACTCATATAATATTGAAGCCTTTCTCCTTTAACAAATTTAAAGGGAAACTCATCTACAATAATAATCCTATCTAAAGCTTACCTACAAGCCTCAACATCAAAAGCAACAGTAGCCAAAGAACTACAACTTCCTTTCCCATCATCCTTTTCCAATTGTTGGAAACTAACAATTGTTTAACTAGGATCACTAGACTCTCTTGAAAAAATTTTCATTGATTTAGTAAGTGATATTTTAAATTAGCAGTCCCATTTTTATGTGAGTTAGCAGCAAAGAAGTCCCACACCAATTACATTTATCCCTAATATTTGATGAGTTAGGAACATTCACCTTAGTAAAATGATCCCATGTCCATGACCTAAGTCTAATAAGCTTCTTTTTACCTGAATGATCTTGCTCTTGAGATGTTTCTTCACATTTTTCTCTTTTTATCACTTTTTGAACCTCTTGTCTCACTTGCGATGTTTTGGAGCTCATTTTCAGAAGTAGACCTTATGAATTCTACTACATTCCCAATCATCATTCTTTCAATATCTTGAGTATTCTTTTACTTGTATTAAATGCATTTATAAAAAATTAATTAGTACATATATTTGATCAATTATGAAATAAAAATGTTAATAATGATAAAATAAATTGAAATTTACTTGGGATTGGGACATCATTTGAGCAAGAAAAGGAACAACTCTATGTATTATACTGGTTTGAGAGTAAACTTAAATTATCCTAAATTAGAAATAAAAATAGTATCATTTAGCTTAAAATTAATAAAAAATAACAACAATAAAAAAAGACAACAAGCATTATTTAACTTTAAAGGTATTAACATTCACTACTAAAAAATATAATTTTAAGAATAGTTTATTAGTTGGGGTATAAAAAAATCTAGGCAAATTAATAATACTCACAGTTTTTTAAACCTATGTTAAATATTTAAAATTACCTATAATTTAAGATAACCTTGGGCAAACTAAACAGCCCAAAGCTTCTACTCGTGCCAAGCTTCTCCCCGTGCTTGTGTTTTGTCTGTGCTTTATCTCATTTACCTATGTTGTGCCTGTGCTTTCTCTCTTGTGCCCCAAATTGCATTCCCATCCTTTGAAAGCTTCTTATATCTCTTGTTCTCGGTTAATTTTTTTTGAAAAATCTTCAAAGTAAGTAATATGTTAAAGAGCAAGCAAGCTTCATTTGGTTCTTCTCAAAATAACGGATATCATTCATCTTGTGTTTTTCTTCCAAGTAAGTTTAACATTGTTCATTCCTCTTCCTAATTTTTAGTTAACTTGTGTGAAATTTTTTATTTAATTTCATGTATTTACATTGTGGTTTGGTTTTTATATATTTGGTTTCTCATTTTTTTCTACTCAGATCTTGCTATATGCTTCATTTTATAATATTATTTTATGTGGTTTTAATTTTTTATATTAGGACTAACTTAGATTCAAAAAATTTTAATACTATTTTCTAAAATTTCATATATAATTATTAACCGTAAGTTGTTTGATAAAATGATTAAAAAAAACTTGATGGTATATAATATATATATATAAAATAAATTTTATTATATACCACTTTTGTGATTATAGCTTTTGACCATAGAGCAGTTGAATAAATCTAAATTATATAATAAAAAATTGATTTTATCACTGTACATTAAGATCTAAAAATTAATAATAAAAAATAAATATTATTTTAGAACACACCAAACAACTTTTAGAAAAATATATATAATACGTTAAGTATTTTTCATGCCTTATCTAACAATATGTTAAACAACTTTTTAAATAAAAATGCTAACAATACACATAATCCAAAAATAGAAACACATGAAAAATGATAAATCTTTATTAAAAACAAGTATGCATATCTTAATTATTTTATATAGTGACAATTCTAAAAATTTATGATTATTATAAACTACATAATTCATGAATTTTAACTAAGAAAACTTCTAGTAAAGCTCACACAAATTGATTATAAAGAAAAATAATAATTTAAGGAATTATATTTCACACATTTTTCCATTCACCATAAATTGAATTTCTATAATAAGATGCCAAGCTCCAAAAAAGTATAAAAGCTACAAGATCCTCAGCCCAATAAATTTCATCATGATCAAAATATAGCCAAATAATATACAAAAATAAAAATTTAAAAGTTATTTTGTGAGGAAGGTATTATAGTTATTAGGAATATTATAAATTTTCAAAAATAAAAAGGTTAACAATTAATATTGTTGGTATTGTTTTTTTTTTCTTGTTATAAACATAATAAAATATTAATGATCAAGATTTGAGTACAAGGTATATACAAATTTATTTTATTTTTTTCTAAAATAAGCATAAAATAGATGTCTCCCTATGTTTTTCAAGCTATGTTGAGGACCTGGATTCTCTAACATTAAAAAACTTCAAATCCAGGAATCACCATCCAAAAGTTTAAAATTTTTTTGTTATATTTTTTTTTATTATTTAATATATAGAATAATTTTTTATGGATGTACTTAGTGCAATTACTTTTTGACAGTAAAGAATCAATTTTTTTTTATTGAATTAAAGATGATTCTATATCAATAAAATTTATGATTTTACATTGTAAAATATTTTGCCCACCATCAAAGAATATTTACATTTATATAATTATGAGTTGAGCATATGATACTAAAATGTTTCTTTAAATATTTATTTCCTTCTTTTTATTAATTTTCTCTTGCATATAAAAATAAATTCTTAACTAGCTTTGATTAAAATGTAATTTATTTTGTATAATTCAGGATGCTAAAGAGGTTTTAGTTGAACGAATGGTTGTTGTTTCATCTTTTTGTGGATTAGGATATAATAACACATGACCATAAACAAGATTTGATTTCTTTTGTATTGTTTTTTATTATGTCCACTAAATATTGAATTTATGTACTTTTAATATTTTAGTATATATATAATGCTAATATTAGATATTATAATTCTAATTTAAACACTTACTTAAGATTTAATATTTTTTAAAATATATTAATACATATTTTGATATAATTTTTTTATTAATGTTAGTTTAAACATGTTATTTGTCATGACCTGATTATGATAATATTATTTAGATGAATGGATAGAATTAAGAGTAAATGATTTAGGATGAAAAAAAATATGAAAAAATAAATTTAATCTATATTTAAATTGAATGAAAATGATAAAAAATAAAAAAATATATATGATTTATTTTAAAAAAAAATATTCATTAAGAGATAAAAGGGGAGGGAGAAAAATGGGAAGGAGATGTAGATGGAAAATTTTCTTTAAATAATATTTTATATAAAATGAAAAATTTAAAATAAAGTTTTTATTAAGAAAATATTATAATAAAAATTTATTTTTTAATGATTATAAATAATTATGATATAATTTTTTTATATATAAATCAGTGGTATTTTTTCTATGTTTTCTTTTTTATTTCTACCATTCAAATGATATTTTTTTAATTTTTTATGTTTATTTCATCTTTTATCCAAACAACGTTTATGAGAGATTTGTCCATTTTAATTCTAATTTCACTGTTTATATGGAAAATTTACGCTGCATTATCTGACAGTTGGACAAATTTGTTTTCAGGGAGTCTAAGGTTCATAAATTAGTGGCTTAATATTCAACATTCTATAAAAGGTTACATTTTTTGTCTACTTTATTTTATTCTAAAGGTTTTTTTTCTAAGGTAATTGAGATTAAATAATTTTACTATACCTAATCCCCAAATTTTGTAATGTATAGAGCGTTGAAATGCTAGCGAGATTTTTCTAACTCTTCTATATGCATGGTTGTTTTCTGGCATTTTGAATGAGAATGGCATGTATTGCAGTTTAGTTGCATGTTTATATATATTTTTATTTTTTATAGCTTTACCTATATTTTTAAATATTTTAAATTTATCTTATACAATTTTTATGTTTATAAGTTGTTACAAATGCACTAATCCAGGTACAAGCAAGAACATGTTGAAAAAGTTTTAGTATATTTCAAAGTTATCCTATCTCTTAAATTTATTATTTTTAGCTTTTCTTTTCTAGTAAAAAATAATTTTATATCTCAAAGTTGTCCTATTTTTTAAATTTATTATTTTCAGCTTTTGTTTTCTAATAAAAATTAATTTTAGATTTAAGTATATTCAATTTTGTAGTGTCGTTATAATATTGATGTTGAATAACAATTTTATAAATTAATGTACATTTTAATATGAATTTTAATTTTAGTATTATTTTTTAGGCTTTCTTCGTTTGTTTTGATAAAGTAAAATAATAATAAAAAATTATAGTTTAAATTGGTAGAAATATAAAAAATATTAATAAAAATTTATTATTATTATTATTATTATTATTTTAGCAAAGATTTCTATTACTGTAAGCAAATAATAAAAGTTTAAATTATTGGAAAAATATGAAATAAGTTGCAAAATTTTTCATAATTATAGGTAATTAATAAAATTTTAAACTTTTAAATTTATCAAAGATTATAATAAATTTCAAGTAAATTTTAAAAATTTGGGTTGAATTTATCAAAATTTATTTAAACTTGTTGATAATCAAATTGCTATACACGATTTTTTAATAATTTGATCAACTTTAAAAAATAATGGAATGGAGGTTTAAATTCTTAGTAAAATAAAATATAACCATTATTTCCGTTAGTGATTTATAAGAATTATTTGTTAGAATAATCAAGATTTAAATTTTACAATATTACTTTAATTTTAGTGATATAAAATTTTGATTTTACTTTCAATTAATATAATCAATTATATTTATTTTATTTAATTCTTAAATATATTTTTATGAGGTTATTTATTATATTTTCTTTGTTACCATAAAATTAGTATATTTTTAAATAATCATCACTTTAAAAAGTTAAAATTATCTTTCATAACATTTTAAATTACTTGTAATTTTAAAAATATCATTAATAATAATATTTGGTAATCATATTTTTTAAATATTATTTAAATAATTGGTAAATATTACTAAAAATATATTATAATATTTATTAATATATATTAGAAGTTATTAATAATATTTTATAGCATGAATCAAATATAATATTTATTATAATATCATTAAAATTAATAAATAATATTTTTTATATTTTTATAACGCTTTTCTAATATTACCAAAATTAATATATATTATGGTGATTCATCCTCACATTGAAATTATTCTTAATCTTTGACTTAATACATTTCATCTTAATAATTTTTATTATATAATATTAAAATGTTATTCATCTACATAGCTCATATTAATTTTGATTCACAATTTTCAAGTCTACTTGCCTTTCCACTCTCTTTTCATCCGAAACGCCCAGAGATAATGGATCTCATGTGTGCTTTGTCTTTACCATTCATTCTGATTTCATACAAAACATAAATATAGAAGAAAGAGACACTCATGAAATTGTTTGATTAGGAGCGTACGGATGATAAGGTAGCAATGCATCAACGTGGCCTCGTCCTATCTTACTATTTCCAAAACCACGTATGGAAACAATGCCTTTTATTAAGATTTTTTAACTTAGTGGGTTCTTAGTGTTGTTCTTATCTTTTAAGTGGATGTTGAAATAATAACATTATTCTTTTTTTTTTATTTTTTGATTTTGGTTCCTTGCTTTATAAAGATTACTGCATTGTAATATAATATACACTATACGTCAAATAGTTGTACACCCTGGCCACTTTAACGTTGCTGTAATGTTAAGTTAATAAGAAAATATTAAAGAATGGTTAATATGTTTGACGCTCGCTCCTTTCTATAATTTATAATATCCAAACAGAGGCTGAGAATCTTTCATGATCTTCATGCACAACTTAGCTATGATGGCAGATAAGTCAAGTCATAATTCTTTATTGGATTAGTAAATAGTCCTTTAGTGAAAATGATAAGATTGAAATTAACATACAATTTAGATATAAAAAACTAACGATGCATATGCATATGCGCGTACCCACGCGCGCATACACTTAAAATTGATAGTAAAAAATTATTAAATATTTGCATATAATCATATTTAATTTATAATTATTTTAATATAACATTTATCTAATTATCTATATAAATATATATTATTGATTACAATATACAAACAATTATTAATTTATTTAAATTTTATTTTACACATTTATTTAGATTAAATTGAAATTTATTTATTATAAATAAATCATACATATTATACAACTTAATTGTAGGGTATTTTATAAATATAAATAAACTAAGTTGTGTCACTTTATACATGATAAATACGACTAAAAAATTTAAAAAATATATAAATCTTATAAATATTATTGAAATGTTTAATATATATAATTTAAATAATTTAATATTATGATTTGATTTTAATTTATTTTGAAGAAAAAATTATAATTTTAAAATTAATTTTTAATTTTTTACCATTTAATCACCGTAAAAATAGAGGTTGGAGAGTAGATAAAAGCTCTTCATCACATAAATTCTAATAGCTGTTTAGAAATATTAAAATGATTGATTTTTTTATTTTTAAAATACAAAAAAAATATCTAATTAATTATTTTTAAAGACTAAAATTGTCAATTATCTATCTTTTAGAGATTAAAATTAATTTTTTTATTTTTTTAAAAGTAAGATGATTAATTTTTAATGTTTAAAAGATAAAATTAATATTTATTAAAATTAATATTTTATCTTCAGATTAAAATTAATTGAGCTTAAAATCTAAAATATTGTAGAAACGTAGGGAATGCACTTTACTCCACTAAAAGGATAAGGAAACAATTACATAACTACTTATATTAAAGGATAATATTCAAATTTTGAAGTAGACAATTTTTTTGTTATCAATAATCTAAAATGACTTGTGTATCAAGAAGAATTAAAAATGAAGATAAAGAATCAACTGGATTTTCGGCTAATGTAAGTGATCATAATTATGGTAACAAGGTAGTTATCCATACTATTATGATTAATCATAATACTTTATTATCATAAATATATGTCTATATAATAAATTTAGAAATTGGTAGATAAATTTAGTAGAATAACACTGTAAGATAGCATTCGACACACGGTAGAACCTGATTGGACAGGTTATGAGTTTTATTTAATATTTAAAATGTTTTAAAAAAAGGAATAGAACAAGACATATGATGAAATGATTTGAACATTTTTGTTTCCTATAATAAGGTGGAACCAAATGGAATACGACAAACATTTTATTAATTATTTTTTATCTATAAAATTACAATTTATTAATTATTATGTTTTGGTTCTATAATAATTTTGTTTCAGTTGTTATTTTCAATGCTTTAATGTTCAATTCTAAAAAATAAAAAAAATATTGATTATATTTTCAATTTTTAAAATTAAATTTTTTAATTTTAAAATTAATTAATTATTTGAACTTATATTTATATAATATTATTTAAATATATAATATATTATATTTATGAATTATATTTTATCAAGTATTTCTTATTTAGTTATTTATAAAATATTCTATAATTTTACAAAATATTAATATTATTAATAATTAACCTTTATTATATAAATTAGAGTCAACACTTTGGAAAATTAGGTGGTTAGTGAATTTCACGCTTTTTATATTCTCTCTCTTTGTTTTATGTCATGTAACTTTCACACAAAATTATAATTGTAAGATCATTCATAATTCTTTAATTTTATCTTATTATCTTAATTCAAATTCAAATTTTAATTATGTACAAATATATTTATTTAAATTGAAACGAAATTTTCTCTAATACTTATGTACCAAATTAAAGTTTTATAAATATCATTTAATAATATTAAAATATTTTAAATTTAATAAAATATAATATATTATTAATAATAAAAATGTTTGTTTTATTAATGATTTTTATTTATAAGTTTATTTAAATTTAAAAATACTCATATAATACATAGATATCTGCTAAATTTTAAAAGTATTATATGATAATAGTTATTAAATAACATATGTGAAAAGTGTTCCATTTTTTTTTGTATAAATTTTAATACTCAACCAAATAATATTAAATAGTACAAGAAACACAATGTTCTGCTCTGTTTAACAAGCGTTAAATACAAAAACCTCACATATAATTTTATTATATTTTGTAGGTATCAACCATAGTATAAAAGATATTATACTTTATTATATTCCATACTATTTTATTCAATTATCAAACGCTGCCTAAATTTATAAATACCAAATACAACAACTTGTAAACTCTTTCAATCTCTCAACAGACAAATGTATCAATGGAACATGCATGTGTAATTCTAATTTATCTTTTTTCCCTCTTATACATTTTAGTCATTTATAGCTGTTAGAGATACATCTAGTTTATTAGTTTTGTTAGTTACATTTAGTTCAATGAATTTGTTAGTAGTTAGTGAATTAGTTTATCAGATAAAATAGTATAAATAGATATATTTGTATTAAATATTTTTATTTTTAATCATAAAAATACATATTTTTGTGCTTGCCTCAATTCCTTCATTTACATTTTTCCATTTAAAGGTATTATGCATTTTCGTTTCGTCCGAAGTTCCTACAAACATGGTGCAACTTAACACTAAGCACAATATTTTAGTGTAACTTAGAAATATACAACAGAAGAATAAAGTCCTTTATTTGGCTTAATCGTCGGAATAATAAGGAAATTGTTGTGTTTGTAAGTAGTTGGTTTCTTCAGCTCAATAACTTGCTTCATCAGCCAGAACATTCGAAACAGCTCAAAAAAATATTTTTTCTTTTGAAAATAGAGAAGTTTAAAGGTGATAATTATCACACAATGAATTTTCTTTTATGTAGAAATAAATCTAATGTTTAGACTACAAGTGTATCCAAAATCATAAAATATATATAATTTGATAAAGAAACTATAAGTTCTATGATTTTTTTAAGTTTTTATGCATAATTATTTTAAATGCTTCTCCAATGCAGGTTTCAGAAAAGAAAATAAAATTAAAAATATATGATTTAGGGAACATAATTCTTTTACAAATATCTTTTCGTGAATGATCATGTCTTTTAAACCTTATGCTTATGAGAAAATTACTATTTCAATTTCTGAAAAATGATAATCATAACATTCATTTATATAAAATGAAAATATATTCCAATTTAGTCTTTTAAGGAACTATATTGGTGTTAAAAAATAAGTAAAATTTGTTTTTTCATCAATCAGAATCAACTTTAAATATTTTAAAAATTAAAACGATGATATACTATATACCTTTTCACATTAAGAGTTATAGCTGTTAAATTTTTCTTATTTCTATTTTGGTTAATCATAAAAAAAAAAAATACTTTTTGTACTTATATACTGTAATATGTATACTGAACGAGATATTATAAATCTATTAAATTGATCTTTCCAAAATCATGTTAATAGAGATAAAACTTTATTATATATATATATATATATATATATATATATATATATATATATGTATGAGAGAGAGAGAGAGAGAGTGAGAGAGTAAGTACAGATATTAAAAGAAAAATATCCAACACTATTAGCCTACTTGCACAACCCAATATTGACACTTAGGAAAGTAATATATGGTATATATCATAATGTAGGATATTATAGTTTTGAACTAAAAAGTCTTCTGACTATCTATAAGATCTAAATGAACCCTAAAGAAGTCCATGCATATCGATCGAGACTAGTTTATTTTAGACACTCAGCATATGCCTTTAATATCCAGAATAAGCGGAACATATTCCTCTATTTTATTCTTAAATAACAACTATTATTTGAAGTCAAAAAACTAATTATAAATTCGGAATCAAAATTTTTTTTATACAAAATGTACTTCTTTGAGGACATTTACAAAAGTTTACTAATGATTAGAAAATAAAAATATTTTAAAATTTTATAATACTGACAAATGTTTATGCCAACAGATCATGTCTTCAAATACCACATTCCCTTAAAAATTTCTAATACAAAAAAGTTTATACCTAGTAGATGCTTAATTCTGCTACTTGTAGACAAATTATGCAAATACACTAACTACTCAAGTTGTCCATATCCTCAAATGAAATATTATTCTTTTTGGTCATTAAACTAATGAAATGATTCTAAGAGCATACGGTGACGTACCATGGTTTCTATTTGGCCTTATTAGGGAATATAAGATATTTCAGTGTTCTTCATGCTTACAATAGATAGATATATAAGCACTTGAAGCATCAAACAAAAATATCTTCTTAGCGCTTTTTAGTAGTCTCTAATTAATGATGACGAGACGTGCCTATTCTCTCTCCCTCTCTCACTATTCATGTATATGTATATACACGCACACCATGTACTTATCAATATGATTAAAATTCTCTTATAAAATATGTAATACAAATCATCGTACATCATAAAAGTTGAGATTCTTTTTATATTGTTAGTGAATATAAAATAAATATTTTTCTGTATTGCTTTTTTTTTTAGTTAACTATTATCATAAATAAGGAAAATTTCACCTCTGTTTTTTAATAAATAAAATAAAAAATTTATATGTATTTCAAATTATCCACTAATTTATATATTAAAAATATAAAATATAATAATAAAAAAAAATTATTATATAAATTATTATACAAACTTATGATTAAAATAAATAACATATTTTTTTATAATTTTTTTTTTGAATAAATTTATATTCTAATTTTTTTATTAAAAATAAATAATTTTTTAAAAATAATTTTTGATAATTATATAAATTAATATAAAATATATTAAATTTTGATAATTATAATATTTTAATTTTTATGAAAATATTTTTTGATAAATAATTTTTTATAAATATAAATTTTTAAAAAATGAATCCAATAAAAATTAAAATTATTACTATTTATTTTCTAAAAAAATCAATAAAACAAATTTCTTTCTAGCGTTTTTAACAAAAATTTTCTATTTGAAATTATTATTTTATACTTTTTTTTATCTTTTTGACTATTATATCACATGCCTCCTCAGGTAAGCAGGAAAAATAAGAAGACAAATATTTTTTATTTTTATTTAAATATGTATTTTTTATTTAAAATAATTTTATTTAAATTAAATAAAATTATTATAACAGTAAAAAATTTTAAATATTTAATAAAATTATATATTTATATTTTAAATTTAAATTTTCTATTTAAAATCTCTTACCAATTAATTTATATGTTAAATGGTTATGAAGGATAAATATTAAATAAAATGGAAGCAGTAAAATCTCAAAACAAAGGGATTGAAATCATCCAAATATGCTGGCAAAGTGAAAGTGGCATGTGCATATGCTATTTTAATATAAGCATACAAACTTTATCCATATAATCGGTAAAAATGAGTTGAATTGGTTTCAGGAAAAGGTAGGAGGCAACGAATTAAAAATTAGATTAGATTAGCATCAATGTGTCAGATCTGCGCTTTACTGTATTTGGAGTTTAATTGGGACCAATAAACATTAGACAAATTCCATCACTGGAAATCTCACTTACTTATTTACCATATAATTATAATATTTGTTATATTCTAATTGCCTTTTAATGTGTTTTACTATCAACTTTTTTGTTAATTAATTCGCCACGATAAGAATAGTTAATATTATAAGTATATCGCACCACGATATTAAATTTTTTACATTTAAAGATAATTTTTTAGATGAAAAAGAATCTTTTCCAAAAACAAAAAATAGTGTTTTTGTGAACTTTGAAACAAGACAATAAAAGAATATTTCATTCAATTCTGAAGTTTATTTTTGAAATACTAGCAAAATATAACTGAAATAAAAATATTATTATGATATTAAATATATTGTCAATTTTTTTAATGTTTAAATAATGAAACTAATTAACAAGACAGAATCCAAAAATATTTTCTAAAGAAAATAACCAAGCATAATGTGCCCAATTCAGAAATATCTTGGGATCTTGTGTGGTCAAAGATCATTCACCACTTTTATACAGTCACTCTCAGCAATAGTTTGAGTTCCCTGGGAACTGCAAGATGAGCAGCAAAAATAAAACCTTCTAAGATAGCATGAACTTCCAAAAAATATGGATGTACAAGGAACCAAAGTGGAGGAAATTCTTCTCCTTAAGAAGATTAGTCAGAGTAAAAGATGATCTTCTTTTTTTAAGTAAAATATCCTTTTAGTTTCTAAAACATTTAAGATAAATCAGGTTGATTTTTAAAATATAAAAATTACTATTTTCATCTTTAAAATATAAAAATATCAATTAATTTAATCCTTATTAAAATTAAATTAAACTACTTTTACATAAATAAAAATAATATTTTTATCTTTCAAAAAATTATTGAGTAAATCCAAATTTTTTAAGAAATAAAATGGTGATTTATTCTCTCCTTTTTGTTCTCAGTTTCAATTCAATGTTGTATATAATGTATGTGTTTTGTTTTGATCAATTATATAGAGTAAGTGTTTGAATTCTCTCTCATATTGTAAAATTACTTTTTTTATTTTTTCCCACATTAAAAAAATTTAATTGTACCCCCGGTTTTATTTTCCTATAAAAAGTACTATATTTTTTTTCAACAAGAACTAGATTTAATGTATTTACTATTTAATGTTGATCTTATTTGATTAGTTCTAACTTATTTAGAATTTTATTATTAGATTTATAAATTTAATAAATAAATAAATTTAAATTTGTTAAAAATATTTTTAGATAAATATAATAGATTTAAATTTTAAAAAAATTTATTTAGTTGATTTAAAAATATGTTTAAATATATAAATTTATTATAATTTTATTTTATATATATATATATATGCGTACGATTTAAACTTTTTTTATCAATTTTTTATATTATAAATTTTTAAATAAATTCATAAATCTAGTTGATCTTAAATAAGCCAAATTTTGATAATAAAAACAATCTATAATAAATAACACGCTTATATCTTAAATTTTTTAAATAAACCAACTTTTAACACTTAAACTCTGATATGAATTAACTTACATAGTTTTGGGCCAATCTTGATTCAGCCCTTAAAATGTATTCAGCCTGAACCAGGAGTCCAGGACGTACTTCCAGAGCAATAAAACAACAATAGCAGCTCCTACTTTACTATCATTTGAATCAACCATGACACATTTACTGTGCTCCTCAATTTATGGCTATGTTTGAAAGCCGGTTTTTTTCCTCTTTCTTAGGGCTTTCGTATTTTGTATTACACCCAATGTGTTGGACTCATAATTGGGTAAACTTGAAGACCAATCCGGTAATTTTTAACCCATGCATATGGATTTATGGCTATGTGTTGGGCTTTATTTGATTGATTTTTTAAATGTACATATATGGATTTTGTTATTGAAACTAGATTTTAACCCATGCATATGGATTTTAATTTATTATTATATTAAAAATTATGAATGAAAATAATTATTATACTGATAATATTGTATACTAATATTTCTTTATTTTCTTTCTAATATTTTTTTCTTTATAGGTGAAAAATTAATTTCTCTAAATATGACTAGATGCTGAAATATTGTTTTCTCTTAATAGTACTTTTTAGAAACCCATGAATCATAAGTATTTTTAATTTATAAATTAATATTTTTAATTTCATTTTTAATCACTTTAACGAATGAAATAGATTGTCATTAATACATGTTTAACTATATAGGAAAAAAATATAGAAGAAGCTAATTACTAAAAAAGAAACTTCGTTATTCTTTCAAATATTAGGTAAGAATAAACAAAATTTTATTGATTTAATTAAATTTTCAATTCTCTTTTTAATTGTTTCGTAGATAAGTATATTATTACATTTAATAAAATAATTAAACATCAATTAAAATTATTATTCGTTATTATTGAAATCTGAAAATAGAATGTTTTTATTTTTAAATTATTTTAATTATAATACAACTTTAATTATAGATATAATTTTTTCTTATTTAAGATACAAATATTAATATGATTATATAAAGATTGTTGGAGAGGTATTTAAAGAGTTTACTTAAAGAAAAACATTTTAAAAGTAAAAAATAACATAAACACTCAATGTTTAATATTTTAAAGTACACATAAAGAAAACTATCTTTAGATATATATGACAATCAGATAGGTCAATAATAGGTTCTTCTCTCTTCATCCTTGCCTATAAAATATTAAGGTGGATTTAGATAAACTTGCAGAAAACTTATATTCTATTTTTTTTTAAAATATGTATAATATTTATTTATATATTTTAAATAAATAATATATTAAATATATTTTAATTTAAAAAATATATAAACTACAAATTAAGAATCTAAACAGAAAAATTCAATAATAAAATCATATTTTTAACAAAATATGAGAATTCAATACTCTTGTAAAAAGACAAGCAATACAAACAAGCGGAGGTTAAATATAGTGTCGTAATAAAAAATTATTTTTTAAGCAGCTTAAGATATTAGATAAGTTTGTTGTATAATAAGTTTGGACTAAAAAAGATAACGAGATATTTGTATCAAATATTATACTAAATTATCCTAATCAATTCAAGGGCTACTTTCAGTTTCTTTTATCATACAAGAGTGTATTTTCATTATCAAGAAAAGATAATAAACACTTAACCAAAAATATAAGCTCTTGTTATTTTTGTACAAGCCTCTCCAGCCTTAATATATCCAAGAAATATAGATTAGATCTCTTTTTATATAGTTAGTCTAATTTTGAGAACAAGTTTTTAATACAACGAAAAAAATATACAATTTACAATGTAAATTATAAATAAAGTAGATGAGTAGACAAAATAGGTTGAGTTCAATTATGTCTCTTGTCATTTGTTCATAGTCTTTTCTCTTAATATAGAAGTGAATTAAGTAGTCATTAAGAGAGTGAGAGGATTTGCAACATCTTTTGTACGTCTATTAAATGCATGATCTTGGTGTAGAAGAAAAACAGCTACTACGAGTCAAATAAGTGTCTTGTGGTAGGATACTTTTTACTTGACTTTTTTCTTTAAGTTAGATGAATCTCTTTCTTCATTTAGCTTAAGTCAGTTATTCTTTAAATGTCTAATTATTCTTTTTGTCTTTCATATACACAAAAGTGGCATTACTCTACTTGAGGCTAGCTAGATAAGCTTACTGAATAATAAATGAGTTGGTTGTCTAATATCAATTAGTTGTTGTACCTATTTGAAGCATAATTACATAGATTTTATTATCATTGAAACATAGTATTTTCTTGAACCTATTTATGATATGCTTAATAAATTTTAGGATCCAAAACTCTTATCTAAATATTATTATAGTTATTGTGACAAGTTCAATGTGAGGGCGGAGCACGATTTTATTTCCAAACCCCTAACCTTCCTTTAAAAATTAAGTGAGGTTTGAGTATGAGTCTTAAATCTGGTCAAAACGAGTTTTTCTTATCAAAGTCAACGAGGGATTAGTTGGGTATCCATAAGTTTAAAATTTATTTCCATGTGTACTGGTGTTTGAAGTATCACATGTATCCATGAAGCCTTTTCTATAGCATTTTGTTCATTGACACAAGAAAATCTTAATCAAAAGTGAACCAGATTTATGCAGTTACAAAATAATACAAAAAAGAACATTAAATTCTTTTAGTGCATGCTCTTACATAAAAATAAAAAAGGGAAACTATTGCAATTATTACAAATAAAAAAAACAGTAAACCTAATAAGAAAATATATAAAAGTATAACCAAACTCTACAAACAAGCCATGAATTTAATAGAAGACAGAAGATATTGATTGTAACACCCTAATAATGAAATTTGTTTTATGCTTAAGTTGTAAACATGGTTTCATTATTAAACTGTTATTTCATGATACAGAATATTTAAAAAATAAATATTAGTGAAAATACGGTAATTTTTTAAAAAATCTCCTAATATAAAATGCAAGCCTCGTTGAAATAATGGTCACAACAAAATATAAATAAACGAGCATCCTTGTTCATGCTTAATTCATTAATGCTCTAAGTTACTTTTGCTGTTATATTCTTCTCTAATAAGCAGTAATGCAATTCATTATAAATACAAGTATACTAGAATTCATACAACTTATAATTATAAATCCATAATTATACATACTTAATTAAGTTAAGGCATTAGTATCTTTACATACTTAATTACATATATAATTACTTCTACCATATTCACGTTAACTATAATAAATTACAAACTACATACTACTTATTTAGTATATTGTTATCCATCTATTTACAATTTGTACATTATTGGTATGATAATATTTCTTATTCTTCAGAGTGGTCACATAAACATTTCAAGTACGGGGATCTCGATGCTTTAACCACAATCTTTCATCCATCGTCCCAAAGGTTCCATCCAGCATCTCATGGAAATCTTGGAAGGGAAATGGACTAGGGTAAAGCGAGCTACCTTGGGACGACCAAACGTAAGACGTGCCATAGTAATAAGATGACATCTAAGGGTCGTTGTCCCCTTCAGAAAAGGAGGAGTCTACAGTTGGTGCAGGTGGAGCTTGGTAGCTTGGTGGTGGTGAAAATATCCCATTAGGATAAAACGCTTTTAAATGTATGACGAGTTTTGTAGTCAAGAAGTTTGAGCTCATAATAGTAGATAAAAAATATGGCTCAAGGCCTTGTTAGTGATACCAACCTGTGAGCACCTGTTGACTAATTCACGTTGCTAATCTCAATGAAGACTATAACAATCATGAACAACATCTAGGGCGTCTGGGAAGAAAATGGTGGAGGAGGGGTGAGAAACTAAGTTTCTCAATAAGATTCTACCCTAAGTTAGTTACATCACTTTCATCTAAACCACTTCAGTTTATTAGAAAACATGTCATGCATACTGTCGCAACCGTGATTCCGACGAGAGGACGAACTCGCTAAAATTTTGAAAATGGATTTTATATGATTAATGTGGAGTCACTACCAAATTGTTTTTTAAGGGAAAAGATTTGGAAAAACCCTGACTCGAGGAAGAGATTTAGGTTCGGGAGTCGGTTACGAGTGGGGAAGGTGTTAGGCATCTCACTCTCCTGTTCCGAAGAACAGTACCCTTAAATTGAGTGTGTGATTATTTGAAAATTTGCTTGATCCCTTTAATTAGTGTGAAAATAAATACTTGATAGGGGTTAGCCTGACAGGACTTCATCCTGCTCCTATGTATTCTCCGGTATAATGGAAAACTCAAGGCTTACGTAGTTCTGGTTTGTGAAGGCTTGACCTTCAAAGGTGTTTAAAAGGAAAAATGGCATCTTGAAAAGATTTTCATTTTTGGAGGGATCTTTGGCCCACTCATGCACAAGACCCAAGGCGGCTACGGCAGTACGGGGGCCTATACAGACTACTAAATGTTGGACAGTAGGTGAACCGCCAGCCCCCATTTAGAACCCATTGCGTGAGACCAAGAATCCCAAAATATTTTGGAAAAGAAAAAAAGAGCTTTTATTTTTTGGGAGGATCCATAGTCCACTCATGTACAAGACCCGAGGCGGCTACGACAACACGAGGGTCTATACAGACTACTAAACGTTGGAAAACAGGTGAACCGCCAGCCCCCCATTTAGAGCCTATTGCATGAGACTGAAGAACCCAAAATATTTTGAAAAAGAAAAAGAAACAAATAAAAAGAAAAAAAAGCTTTAATTCTTTGGGAGGATCCATGGTCCACTTATGCACAAGACCAGAGGCGGCTACGGCAGCACGGAGGTCTATACAGACTACTAAACGTTGGACAGCAGGTGAACCACCAGCCCCCAATTTAGAGCCCGTTGCGTGAGACCAAGGATCCCAAAATATTTTGAAAAATTTTATGTTAAAGAAGAAGAAGAAAGGAAATTATTCTGACTATCAGAAGCGTAGAGTGTTTTTTGGGAAGGAAGCAATTTTATTGGGAGTTCGGGGGTTTATTAACAATTATGGAATTTATGGGAATTTTATTAAAAATTATGGAATTTTGGGAATTTTATTAACAATTATGGAACTTTGGAAATTTTATTATCAATTATGGAATTTTTAGGAATTTTATTAAAAATTAAGGAATTTTTGGAAATTTTATTGGCAATTATGGAACTTTGAAAATTTTATTAACAATTATGGAATTTTGGGAATTTTATTAGCAATTATGGAATTTTTGGGAATTTTTGAGAATGAGACAAGATGGGAATTTCTGGGTTTGCGGAGGGGCAGTTTGGTCTTTTGGCAGGTAGGGACAGGATGTGAATTTCTGGGTTTGTGGAGGGGCGAAATGGTCTTTGTGCAAGTAGGGATTGTTTGGGAATTTTCAGAATTGTAGGCTAAGCTGCTTCACAGTGGGTGCTTGTCAACACATGAGCCGCGTGTGAGGGGGGGAGTAGGAAAGGAAATTTGAAAAACTGCTCACAGAGAGGCTCGAACCCCTGACGAGAGGTGTCTTTGGGCGCTTGAACCACCTGGCCAAGCGCCTGGTTGGGTGTAGAGTTCTCTTAATTAAATTTAAACGAAGACCCTATGTTGTGTCCTTGAGAGAAAACCATAAAGAGGCATGCAAAGTGCTGCCTCAGGGGATCGAACCCAGTCCCTTGCTTATGTCCCAGGACGTGCCAATCGCCTGAGCTATGCTTTGGGCTTTCAATTTAACCTCTGGCCATGACTTATACCTTGTTATGCGGGACCAGTGCAGAAAGCCATAATCAATCCATCAGTAACAGAGTTCATGCTGCTAGTTGGGGGTTCGAACCAGCAAGCAATGAAGAAACTCTTATACCCTGCTTAAGGCTCCCTAGCTTTGATTCTTTGGGAACACCTTCTCACGTCTAGACCAAGGCCTACACTCTGGATCATATTTCCCAAAGGTTACTGTATTGTTACAATGCCTTTAATGCTTCCCTGATCAAGCTCCCTAATTCGGTTGAAACCGAATCGTAGCTAGGTGAATCTACTCATCCATGATCAGACATGGGAAGGGACCTACAGGTGAGGGAACCTATAACTGATCCAAGATGCAGGGGATGGCAGAGCTCTCAGATGGAACTCGAATAGACCTACTCTCGTTCAGGAATCAGTACGTGATCAACTTGTAATGAATGAACGAGCGTTAAACCTTTCTATTAAAGCTAGAGCGAGTCCTGAACGTCCATGGCAGCGTAGGCATCCTACTCTGTACTACATTAAGCAATCTCATGAAGGTTCAATTCGTGCAAATTTTGGATGACAATCGTGTTCAAATTTACAACATTCCTTGTTACTGTTGATGAATTTTAGCTCATAGTTTCAAGAGTCTAAGTGACTAAACCGATTAAAATCTAAGATAGACACTCATTCACTATGTCCCGAGCATATCAATCGCCTAACGCCTGCAGATCTGTTTCATTAGTCAATCTGGAAAAGATTGCAGGTATAACTCGATCTCTCTAATGAAGTATTCTCATACCGAATTCATGCAATCTCAAATCAAGATTCATACAAGCATGACTTTGGTGTTCAAGCAAAATTATCAGCGTGGTTATTGTGCAATTCATATCTATTGGAGGATATCCAGATTCAAGTTTATACTCTGATCTCTTACCAGAAACAAGCATCAAGACAACATAGTGAAGGCAAGTTATAGAGGCACCAACCTGTGTTCCGGCGAGAATCGAAGGAAGAAGGAGACCTCCCACCCAAAGTTCTGGAGTCGCTTCTAGCAGAGAAATTCCTCTTCTCTTAGAGCCAAATGTCCAAAAACAAAAACTCATCCCCTGCTATGGGTGTGTGAGCCCCTATTTATAGAGTTTTTGGATTTCCTTTTCTTTTAATTCTGAAATAAATTTTAATTTCCTTTTTCTATTCAGAATTTTATTTCCTTAAATTTCCTAGAATTTTTATTTTTCTGATTTTCCAAAGTTTTATTATTTTATATATTTTCCCTGGTTTTTTATTTTGATTTTTCTTTTTCTTTTAATTTTCTTAAATTTCATTTTCTTTAACTTTTTGATTTCCAGAATTTTCAGGATTTTAATTTTCTAATTTTTTCCAGAATTTTATTTTTAATTTTCCTTTTAATTTTCAAATTTTCTAATTTTGTTTCCAGTTTTGGATTTTTATTTGATTTTTCAGAATTTATTTGAATTTCCCAGATTCATTTTTTCAATTTTTCTAATTTTCGTTTTGAATTTTTCTAATTTCGATTTTTTTAATTTTCTTTTTTCGATTTTCTAATTTTATTTAATTTTTCCAGATTTTTCTTTTTCCAATTTTAATTTTATTTAATTTTTCCAGATCTTCTTTTTTCAATTTTTCTAATTTAATTCTTCCAGAATTTCTTTTATTTTCCTATTTTCTAGAATTTTATTTTCTTTAATTTTTCTTTTTCAATTTTTCTTTTTTCCCAAAATTCAATTTTCTTTAGATTTTTTGTTTTTTCTTTGTTCGCAAAATTCAATTATACTTTAGATTTTTTTTTTGTTATTTTTCAGATTTTGATTTTTCAGATTTTTTCTTTATTGCTTAATTTTTTATTTTCCTTGATTCCTTTTTACTTCCCTCATTTTTAGTTCTTTCTTAGATTTTTTTAAAATTTTTTTCTTTTGTAATTTACATTATTTAAATTAGGGTTAATTAACTTTAGTGGCCGGGGACCTCGGACGTAATTGAGTGTTTACAGTTTGCCCCTCATTACTTATTTCCTTCCTGATAATGTGAGGGATGACTCTCTGGATTATCAGGACAGGGGATGAGTAAAGACGTGAACACATTACGTCTGAGGCATCTCAGTAAGCCCTGGATTCACTTGCGGGGCCTGACTAGGCTGTGGACGCAGCTGACGTGCAGATGAAACAATGTGAAACATGTATGAGCAAAGAATAGGGAGTCTAGGCAGACCTTGTTTGGTTGGACAAGGCGAAGTGAGAGGGAGTCAGCGCCCTGACATGGAGGCCAGGAATGCACAAAGGTGAATTGGAGTGAGGCTCGTCATCATAGGCTAAAGGTGAAACAATTTAAATATGCAATGACCTAACAACATAGTCCTGAGAGCAGGAAACTAAACTAGGTGGTGGCCTGACAACATAGGCCCGAAAGCAGTAAACTAAACTAGATTGTGGCCTGACAACATAAGCCTGAAAGCAGTAAACTAAACTAGGTGGTGGCCTGACAACATAGGCCTGGAAGCAGTAAACTAAACTAGGGGCTGGCCTGACAACATAGGTCTGGAAGCAGTAAACTAAGATGGCCTGACAACATAGGCCTGGAAGCAATAAACTAAACTAGGTGGTGGCCTGAAAACATAAGTTTGAAAGCAGTAAACTAAACTAGGTGGTGGCCTGACAACATAGGACAGGAATCAGTAAACTAAACTAGGTGGTGACCTGACAACATAAGCCTGAAAGCAGTAAACTAAACTAGAGGGTGGCCTGACAACATAGGCCTGGAAGCAGTAAACTAAACTAGGGGGTGGCCTGACAACATAGGCCTGGAAGCAGTAAACTAAGGTGGCTTGACAACATAGGCCTGGAAGCAGTAAACTAAACTAGGTGGTGGCCTGACAACACAGGCCTGAAAGCAGTAAACTAAACTAGAGGGTGGCCTGACAACATAGGCCTGAAAGCAGTAAACTAAACTAGGGGGTGGCCTGACAACATAGGCCTGAAAGCAGTAATCTAAACTAGGTGGTGGCCTGACAACATAGGTCTGGAAGCAGCAAACTAAGGTGGCCTGACAACGTAGGCCTGGAAGTAGTAAACTAAGCTAGAGGGTGGCCTGAGTACCTAGGCCTGAAAGCAGTAAACTAAACTAGAGGGTGGCCTGACAACATAGGCCTGGAAGCAATAAACTAAACTAGGGGGTGGCCAGACAACATAAGCCTAAAAGCAGTAAACTAAACTAGAGGGTGGCCTAACAACATAGGCCTGAAAACAGTAAACTAAACTAGGGGGTGGCCTGACAACATAGGCCTGAAAGCAGTAAACTAAACTAGAGGGTGGCCTAACAACATAGGCCTGAAAGCAGTAAATTAAGCTAGAAGGTGGCCTGACAACATAGGACTGGAAGCAGTAAACTAAGCTAGGGGGTGGCCTGACAACATAGGCCTGAAAGCAGTAAACTAAACTAGGTGGTGGCCTGACAACATAGGCCTGAAAGAAGTAAACTAAACTATATGGTGGCCTCAACACATAGGCCTGAAAGCAGTAAACTAAACTAGAGGGTGACTTGACAACATAGGCCTGAAAGCAGGAATGTAAAGATGCAATGGGATGACCTACTAGTAGGCGCTTGAGGGGGAGAACTTTGTGACTTTTGTGTGCAGACTCCGACTTCCCAACTTTCCTCTAGCACACTGATCGTATTCTTCAGAGTGAGCTAGACTCCGAAAGTTGCTCGTTTCTTTCCTTAGTTTTACACGCATAGCTTTCGCGAGTGCCATTCATTTAAAAGATAAGATTTCAGTCAGTAAGAACTTGCAGTTAAGAAATTTCGACATACTACGACCTTGAACAGCCAATAATGGTAATTGTCATTCAAAATTTAAGTGATCGCATTTTGCAATATTCATTTAGACAAAATAAAAAACAGTTGCATATGGTAGGGAAATTTCAAGATGATCAAAATGATGCAGGTTGTTTCATGGTTTACTGGTTTTGGTGGCATGGTTTTGCCTAGTGGGATGCCTTTGAGACAGTTAGTGCTAGTATTGTACTTCGGCGACATCTTCATGTGCTGCCAACCCAACTTCTGAAGAAACAAAATTTTTCCCCAATTTATTCGGCTTGCCCCAGACCGGTCTTGAACCTCTCGTTTTACTGTGGCCGAACTCAGTTTTGTTCATCATTTGTTAGAACCCCGTATATTTGCCAATTTTCCCCAGTATAAGGACCAGATCGTCATTTGACTGCTGGTTTGCCTCAGTGTGAATGGAGATTGCTGGTCGTTCTTTTTAGCTTTCTTAGCTAAAGGGATCGGCTCCCAATGATTCCCCCATCATTCATTTTATTGGTGCCACTTTGCCCCGGTTTTTGCCTAGGTCGTTTTCACAGATTCTCGACCGAGCGGGCTTTTTTCTGCTAGACTCGCCCTAACTTTTGCCTAGGCTTCCCTTGCGGGTTTTCGACCTAGCGGGCCTTTTTAAGCTTGAATTGCCCTAACTTTTGCCAAGGCCACCCTTGCGGGTTTTCGACCTAGCGGGATTTTTGCTCTAGGCATAATATTTCTTGACGGCATTCGAATTGACAGGGTTAGGCAAGTCTTTCCTGTCCATGTCGGCCAGGATCAAGGCGCCTCCGGAGAAAGCCTTCTTAACTATATAAGGTCCGTGGTAGTTTGGAGACCACTTCCCTTGTAGCGCTTTCTGCATAGGCAGCAGTTTTCTGATCACCAAATCTCCTTCCTGGAACTCCCGAGGATGAACCTTCTTATCGAATGCTTTCTTCATTCTTTTTTGGTATAGTTGGTCATGGCATATCGCCGCCAACCTTTTTTCTTCGATTAAGTTCAATTGGTCCATCCGAGCCTGAACCCATTCGACTTTTTCCAACTTAGCATCCATTAGGACTCTCAGCGAAGGGATCTCGACCTCGATTGGGAGTACGGCTTCCATCCCATATACCAGTGAGAATGGCGTTGCCCCAGTAGATGTGCAGACAGAGGTCCGATATGCATGTAATGCATAAGGGAGCATTTCATGCCATTCTTTGTACGAGAGTACCATCTTCTAGATGATCTTTTTGATGTTCTTATTGGCTGCCTCGACCGCTCCGTTCATCTTCGGTCGGTAGGGGATGAGTTGTGATGTTGGATTTTGAATTGGCCGCATAGCTCCGACATCATCTTGTTGTTCAAATTAGAGCCATTGTCTGTGATGAGCCTGCTAGGTAGTCCGTACCGGCAATTTAGTTCTCTTTTCACAAATTTGACCACTACATTGCGAGTCACACTGGCATATGAAGCGGCCTCAACCCATTTGGTAAAGTAGTCAATGGCCACTAGTATGAAACAGTGTCCATTGGATGCCTTGGGATAGATCGGACCGATGACATCCATTCCCCACATAGCAAATGGCCAAGGAGATGACAGCACATTCAATGTCGTGGCTGGCATGTGAACGTATCTGCGTACACCTGGCATTTGTGGCAAGTCTTGACATGTTTGTAACAGTCGGCTTCCAGGGTCAGCCAATAATATCCGGCTCTAAGGATTTTCCTTGCCATGGCGTGTCCGTTAGCGTGAGCGCTGAAGGACCCTTCGTGAACTTCTTTCAAAATCTTGTTGGCTTCTGCTGCGTCTACACACCTGAGCAGAATCATGTCATGATTCCTTTTGTACAAGATTTCTCAGTTGAGGAAGAAACTCGCGGCTAGTCTTCGTAGGGTCCTCTTGTCATTTTCGGACGCGTCAACAGGGTACTCTTTATTTTTCAAGAATTACCGGATGTCGTGATACCAAGGCTTCCCATCTGGTTCTACCTCTACCACTTGGCAAAATGCCGGTCTGGAGCGATGCTGGATGCGGATGAGAGGCATATCTTCTTCCCGTCCGATTTCGAACATAGACGAAAATATGGCTAGGGCATTAGCCAACTGATTGTCCTCTCAAGGTATGTGCGAGAAGGTAACCTCCTCAAACTATTCCAGCAATTCCTGGAGGCAAGCTTGATAGGGCACCAACTTTGCATCTCTGGTCTCCCACTCCCCTTTGACTTGGTGCATGACCAAAGCTGAATCGCCAAAGACCTCTAGGCGCTTCACCTTAGCTTCAATTGCGGCTTGAATCCCTAAAATACAAGCTTCATACTCCGCCACATTGTTTGTGCAATCAAAAGTTAGTCGGGCAGTGATAGGTATATACTATTTTTCTGGGGAAATCAGTATAACTCCTATACCATGGCCCATCATGTTAGACGGGCCATCGAACAACATGATCCATTTTTCCCTTTATGCCTTCTCTTCTTCGTTAAATATTGCCATTAAATTCTCATCAGGAAATTCTGGTTGCATAGCCTGGTAATCATTTATGGGCTGCTGGGCTAGATATTCTGCGAGTGCACTACCTTTGACAGATTTCTGGGTCACATACAGGATATCATATTCCGAAAGTACCATTTTTCACTTTGCAATCCGACCTGACAATGCAGGCTTCTCGAATATGTACTTAATCGGATCCATCCTGGATATTAGCCACGTGGTGTGACTCAACATGTACTGCCTCAGGCGATGCGCCGCCCATGCCAAGGCGCAACAGGTTCGTTCTAATAAGGAGTATCTGGCCTCACAATCTGTGAATTTTTTGCTCAAGTAGTATATTGCCTGCTCCTTCTTCCCGAACGCATCGTGTTGACCAAGCACACAACCCATCGATTGGTTTGTCACCGTCAGGTACAGTATCAACGACCTTCCAGGGACTGGCGGTACCAGGACCGGCGGGTTCTGTAAGTAGGATTTGATCTTTTCAAAAGCTTCTTGACAATCCTCATCCTAACTCATGGGTTGATTCTTGCGCAATAGCTTAAAGATCGGTTCGCATGTTGCCGTCAACTGGAAGATAAATCGGGAGATGTAGTTGAGTCTTCCTAAGAAGCCTCGGATCTCTTTCTCACTCTTTGGAGCTGGCATGTCTATGATTGCTCGAGCTTTGTCGGAGTCAACCTCGATACCCCTTTCGCTAATAATGAAGCCCATCAGTTTCCCTGATTTTACCCCGAAGGTACATTTGGCTGGGTTCAGCCACAGCTGGAACTTTCGCAGCCTTTCAAACAGCTTCCGAAGGTCTGTGAGATGGTCGTCTTCTGTCCGGGATTTGGTGATCATGTCGTCCATGTAGTCTTCTATCTTCTTATGAATCATATCATGGAACAGTGTTACCATGGCCCTTTGATAAGTTGCCCCAGTATTTTTCAATCCGAAGGGCATGACCTTATAGCAAAAGGTTCCCCAGGCTGTAATGAAGGTGGTATTTTCTCTATCTTCTTCGGCCATCTTGATCTGATTATAGCCTGAGAACCCATCCATGAATGAGAAGTAGGAGAATTGCGCAGGGTTATCGACTAACACATCAATGTGGGGGAGTGAGAAATCATCTTTCGGGTTGGCTCGATTGAGATCTCTGTAGTCTACGCACATCCGGACCTTTCCATCTTTCTTGGGGGCCGATACTATGTTGGCAACCCACTCGAGGTAATTTGCAATGGCCAAGAAGCCGGCGTCAAACTGTTTTCTTACTTTTTCCCGGATTTTCAAGGACATTTCCAGTTTCATCCTCCTTAACTTCTGTTTAACTGGTACACACCCAGCTTTCATAGGCAGCTTGTGCTCTACTATAGAGGTATCTGGGCCCGGCATGTCTTGATAAGACCAGGCGAAGACATCATTATAATCTTGTAAGAGCGAGACCAATCGCTCACGATTGTCTCCTGTGATGAGCGTGCCTACCTTGACCTCTCTTTGGTCTTCCTCGGTCCCCAAGTTGACCAAATCTATGGGTTCCTGATGAGGTTCGATTAGTTTAGATTCGTGCTCCACCAATATCAACATCTTATCGATGGGTTCGCATTCGAACTCTGCCTCCTCATCGGCTGGATTGACAACACAATTGAAATCGCCTGATACAATACTAGCACTGTCGTCACACGGCGGTTTTTTGTCAGACCTGCGAGTTGGAGTGCGAAGGAAAGAATAAGATACGCATATTTAGCTAGGGGAAGAATATTAGGGAGAAGAAGGGAAGATTTTTGGATAATGCAACTGTATTTATCATTTATCAAACAAGTATATACAAAATGTTTATGCTTTGAAACAGAATTTTGATATGACAATTACATAATTACATTTGAACTGAACTAAAAGTCAGAGGTAGGTCAAAAATTTCCCAATTAGTCAGTTCTTGTCCGGGAGGGCAGGCCATCACCAGGTCTTCAATATTGATTGGCCTCTCTCTGTCGATGGCCGCGATCAGATCCGAGCACTCGAAACCGGCACTCCGGAAGCTTTGAGAGATGTGGCACAGAGGGACCTTTCTTGCACGGAGCCTGGGCATTCTGTCTTCTTCAGTGGGCTCATATCCTAGCCCATATCGCCTCTGATTCTTATTCAGTGACAAGGGCCGGGACAAGCCACCATCGTTTTGCCCCAGTTTATCTCTGGGCTTGAACCCATTTTGTAACATCACCCGAGCCATCATCATGAGGGCCTTGGGGGGCTGCTTTCGATCAACCACCTCTCCCTCCTTAATAGTGGTGACATTGGCAACTTCCAAGGTTTGGAAGTGTGTCTCCAAAGCCTCTTCCGCCACCTCGATGTAGGGAGGGTTGGTGGGCTTACTGACTAGGTAGTCTTCCTCCGCCAAGACGATAATCAGCTTATCGTTTATGATAAACTTCAGCCTTTGGTGAAGAGTCGAAGGAACTGCCTTGGCGGCATGGATCCAGGGCTTACCTAACAAGCAGCTGTAGGCCGGTTGAATTTCCATGATTTGGAAAGTGGTATTGAAGATTACCGGTCCAATCTGGACAGGCAGATCCACTTCGCCTATGACCTCTCTCCTTGACCCATCGAAAGCCCTCACTACCGTGGAACTAGGCTTGAGGTGTACCTTCTCATGTGGCAGTTTAGACAGTGTCAGCTGAGGCATCACATTCAAAGAAGAACCGTTATCCACCAGAACTCTAGCCAAGATATGGTCCATACACTTCACGGAGATATGCAATGCCCTATTATGTCCTGCTCCTTCATCTGGAATTTCGCGGTCGGTGAAGGTGAGGAAGTTATTGGCAGTGATGTTGCTGGCAATCCCTTCAAATTTGTCCACAGAGATGTTGTGGACTACGTGAGCCTCGTTAAGTACCTTCAGTAGTACTTTCCTGTGGGGCTCAGAATTCATCATGAGGGCCAGCAGTGATATTTTGGTAGGTATGCAGTTGAGCTGCTCAATCACCGCGTACTCGCTTTGCCTAATTATCTTGAGGAATTCGCAAGCGTCTTCGTTGGAGACGGGCTTTTTTACCTCTTTTTCTGCCTGTCTTCTACTAGTTTCCGGCTCGAGACTTGCCAATATCGCCTCTCCACAAGGCGGTTCTCCTCTTTTCTCGGTAGGGGAATAGATACGACCGCTTCTGGTCATACCTCCAATCCCGTCTATAATTTACTTCAACCATAGTTAATTTTAAACAAGGTTAATTTACTTCAACCATAGTTAATTTTATGTCTTATTTATTATTTTTGTCTTATATGCCATAATTGAAGTGATGACTCATCAGGTGAGTCACCACCTTATATTCCACATGCAATTTTGTGCTCCATGAGTGAGATCCACTTTTTAGCTTTTACTTCACATTTTTTGCCCTTCCGAACCTTCTAGGGGTATTTTGGTAATTTTGTTAGCATTTCCTTGGAGGTTTCCAAATTGTTCCTCCGATGTTCCTAACACTTATTGGTTTGTTCCTGAATCATTCTAATGTCATTTGCCATTTTTTCTAGACCAGTTTATCCCTTACGGAAGACAAAGTTTTCTAAGGGTGTTTCAAGCATTTTCAAAGTTTTCTAATAGCTTTGTTGTCTTCTCTTTGTTCTTATTCTTTTCTTATAACTTTTTAATTATCCTTGATGTGTTCTAATTCCTTAGAATATCTTTTAACCTTTGTTTTAGATTTTTCATGCACATTATTTGGGTTATCCTAATACAGGGGTATTTTCGTTATTTGTTAAAATTTTTCTAATTTCTCTATTTTTTGTTTTATCTCTACTTTATTTCTTACTAAAGGGTATTTGTAACCTAAAAATTTCATTATAAGAAATTATGAGTGTTACATTGGGAGTCATGGTTCATCTCACAACAACTATACTTTATCACACCAATGTAAAGAAAAATGAAACAAAGAAAAAATTACATTCATTCGTATCAAATAAAAGCCTTCAAGTTATTTATTCTTTATTCGTTCTTGTATATAGGTTGAACACTAAGTTCAATTTTTTTCTATCTTTGTTTTCCATCTACATTATATATTAATAACAACCTCTTTTCTCTTTAACACCGGGTTTGAGTCTAAAGAGACTTGTTCAGTACTTGAATTTTGATCCTAGAAAAATTAGTACTAGATATGTGTTTTCTTACCTTACAATTTTCTGCTCTCGTTCTTTCCTTTTTATATTTATTTTAAATATTTTTAAATAAAATTCTTTTCTGGTGAGCTTAAAAGTTAAGGCTTAATCACTTTTTAATATTGTTGAAATAATCTTTGTAGGAACGATATTAATGATTTTAAATACTACTTTCTAACCAACGAGTGCATTTGTCTATGGGTAAAACTTTGTATGTATAATAAACATACAACATATTCAAAGAACTACTTTAAAACTTGATGAGTTGTTAGGATCATTAAATGTACACAAATTTGTGCTTAGCAAATTTGGTCCTAAAAGAAAAACAAAAAATAAAACTCTAAGGTCTATATCTCAAAAGTAAAAAAAAAAAAAAAAACCTAAAAATTTAAGAAGAAAAAAAATAAATGAATTATTTTAAAAAGAAAAACTTAAATAGAAGATGATATTTATTTAATCTAAAAGAGAAAAAGAAAATGGTACTCTATAAAAAAAATAAGGTTCAATAACCTTACAAAAATTTTAAAATAACAAAGTTCATTAAAGAAGGAAAGACATACATTGTTTTCGTCAAATGTAAGGAAGCTAACTATATTAAATCTGAATATCCTAACTCAAAAAGGAAGAAAAGAAGATTCTTAAGAAGAAGAAAGGTTTAATAGCTACCTAAAAGATGTGGGCAGTAGTTCAAATAGTAATGAAGGATAACACTCAAGTTGAAAAATTAAAATTTGCTTATGAACTTTTTTAAATAATTTAGATATTTTTATAAATGAGTACAATAAAATGGGCTTTAAAAAATACTAACATAAATGGTGTGAGTTTTAAGGTATGATCCAATACGTGAATATACGGAGAATATTATGCACATATAGGTTTGATTGAATCTCAAATGAAGATCACTCCAAATTGTTATGTTAACTTCTATGATTAAGGGAAACATCTAATTCTATTAGCTAAACTCCAAAGGATTTCAACCCGAAAGAGTTACTCCCCAAAAGCATAACATTACATTGTTTACTAAAATATTTTTACCTGCCAAAATCGCAACCCTAAAATTTGATGTTAACATTCTCTTATGTAATTATAACACTCACTAATTATATGTTTCTTCTCCCGTCCCCTTTTTTCTCTTTAACGAGAAGGGAAGATACAAATCGATTCGAATTATTCTAGAAAGTTAGAAAAGGAGGTTCAATTATATATTGGTGTTTAATTTTTATACAGTTTTAACATGAACTGTTTTGGCGGTTCAAAGCTCTTCGATTGCAAATTCCAAGACAAAAAAGAGATATTCAAGAGCAGTGACCTGACACGTGTTCGTGAAAATGCCCAAGAGAAGTTCATGCATCATGTTGGATTCAATTATGTAACTGGTAGGCTAGTTGCAAGTAAAGCAAAGGTGAAATCAAATCATGTGAAAAAGATGTAGGTTGCTTTGAAAAACTGATAGTGGTGGACAAATAGACAAGAAGGATCACTAAAATTAGCATATTACTTTTTGCTGCATAGCCAAAACTTTCTAAACTCAATTCCCTATCATCCAACCCACTCTTTAGTTCTGGCTTTATATAATTATGTACGGCTATTTCCCTTTCTTATCTTTCTTTGATCCTCAAAGTGAAACCGTGTCTCCTAAATTCTAGCTCCAGCTGTTTTGATGAGACCATGTTTTGATAGGTTCAGTTCAAAAGCATTCATATTGTGTTTTATAGCAATAATTTGGGCAACACCTATTTATTTTATCTTTAGTTAGCTCTATGTACACAAATTCAATTGCAGAGGCTTCAATGAAGTTTCAAGCTCTTGGTCATGGATGATGATAACAGGACAGTTCGATGGTTCAGAGTCTTTGCTTTTTCTGTATTTTTTCTTCATGGATTGAGGCTTCTATGCATTGCAAGTTAAGGGAAGAAAGGGTTTTTATAAGTCCCTTTGTTGAAAAAATTTATACCGATTATTTGTGAATTTCTTTTCCTTTCAAAAAAACTATCTTTTTAGAAAAGAAAATTACTCTTCATCCTTTTTAGTTACTTGTTTAACCTTTCAAAATTTATGATTATTTTGAAAAAAAAGTAAAAAAGATTATAACTTTTCAAAACGAGTGTTTTTTATATTTGTAAACAAACAAAATACAACTTTTACTTTTCATAAACTTTCAAACATTAATTACTTTTTTATGTAGCGGTAACCATACGTTTTGATTGAAAAGATAAGTAACTTTGATATAGGGATTACAATCTAATCAAAAGAGAAGGAGCTAGCCAATAAAGGAGAATGAAAATAGAAAAACGAGCCTAAATTTCACTAACAAGATTCTTCGTAACTATTTTTTTCAAATCGCAGAACCTAATCTATCATTATTCTACTTTTTGTTGCTAAAACCAGGTTCTGTGTTTCTCCAGAGATATCTTGTGTTAGCACTGAACAGTTTAGCTTAGCACTTCAAGAGGCATGAAGCCGTAGATTTGTCCTTCTAAGTGCATTTCGTGCAATAAGAAGGAGCTGATATATACAACTAAGGTCATTTGAAGGAACAACCTCATTTTACCACCATTTTAGATCATAAAAGACACAAGCAAAGAGTCATTTAATAATAAGAAAATCCCCAATTTGTTCCTTTAGAACAAATGCACTGTCACATTAGTCCTCTAAAATATATTTCATTACTTTAATCCCCTTATAACAAATACTAATGTCACCAAAGTAAGTCTTTAAGGTTCAGAAAAAAATAATTCACATAATTTTCACCCAACTTCCGAGGCAGAGATGAAGTGCTTGATCACAGTGATTGAAGCAGTACTATATACTTGAACATATGCATGCATGGGTCTAGATTTTGTTGAATACCAATACACTACCACTAACACCCTTTGGCTGATTCAGCATCGTAGGGAACATGCCAATGTGATAAAATCATCATCACAAGCTTTTTCAAAAAATTCACCTGTCCCTATAACAGTAATAACCCTGTTGTTATAGCCCAAAACGTACGTCCAATTCCATTGCAACCACTGAGTGAATGCATGTGACCAAATTCCTAACTCAATTCAATCAGATTCTAATCATTATTCACCAAAATTAAAATGTCGATAACCATTATTACTTTCGAATTGGATGATCATATGCAAATTCACCACATTTCTTTCACAATTATATATGTCACACCTAAATCTCAATTTTCTAATGCCAAGCAACTTACAATTTCTGTTTTGGGTCCATGCAATAGGTTGTTATGCATAGCTAGTGTTGATCATTTGTCAATTAAGCAATGATGCACAAAAATTGCCGGTAGGTCCACCAATTTTTGTCAATAGCGTAATCGAAATTTGAAGTTCAATTAATTATTGGATTGGCGCAAGTGTATGTTACAAAAGAAAATGGAAGAAGGAGGAGGAGGATTGGGTCGTTGTTAATGATTAGGGATGGACGTCAAGATTGGACACAAATTTATGATTTAATTCATTTAAAGTTTGTTTTAATTTTGTTTAATAAATAAATAAAATTAGTTTTGTTAAATTTTTTTGAAACAAGTTAAATTTAGATTTTAAAAAAATTGATTTTACTATTTAAGAATTTTTATTTTTATATATTATATATTTATATTTATTTTATCTTATATAATATTAATATATATATTAAATCTATTTAATAACTTTTTTATTTTATAAATTTTAAACTTACAAATTTTTTTAATTAATTATTTATAAAATTTTTAAATCTACTTATTAATCTTATTTAAAACTAAACTTTTAAATAAATTAATAAACTTTAAATCAGATATATCTTAATAAAATTTTTTTTTAACAAATAATATACTTAACTGATTTTTACTTCTATCTTTATTAATGATTCCTTTCTTATTAATGATAGATTGTAAGCCATCCTTATTAATGATAGATCGTGATGAGTATTTGATGCTTACATATTTTATTAATTTTACAGGGCTCATGAGGAATAGACAGCATGCAATGTTCACTGAGTCATTCTACATTTAGTTCTGAATTTCATCATTCCCCTTTTGACACTGATTTGGTTTGTCAGTACACCGTCGATTGGCTCCTCTGAATGACATGATGTGAAAGCCCATGCTTGTTGTTGGGGAAAAAATAAAGTAGCGACAATAATTAATGAAAAATATATCTATATATATATATATATATATAAAAGCAGAAAAAGGTAAAGTAATAGACCAGCTAATTATGAATTTGTATGGATTTCACGTGCTGTGTTCTGAAAGATTTCACCTTAGTGGTGATACGAATTGATAATTTCCTTATAAGGAGTAATTTATTCTTTCGTAAAAAAAGTAGTTTGTAACTAGTAAAAATGTAATTTATTTTGATTTCTCTTGTATAAAATAAAAATAATATGAACTATATTTTTATAAAATGCAAGATTAAGAATTTTTTTTAAATCTTATAAACTAACATGTTTGACCAAGATGATTTCGAGGATTAATCTAAAAATTTATCCATAAAAAATGTTAAGGAGCAATGAAACCATGTTATTACAAAATTCAAAGTAAGTATTTTACGACTGATGGAGTCACGAGGATAGTGTTTGGACTCTTTTAGAACTCTTGGTGGCAGTGTATTGTCAAACAAAAATATCTATAGTTAGAATACAAGCGATTAGAAAATTCTCCTTCATTATAAATCACTTCTAAAACAATAAACTTTTTTTCTCAAAAGGTGAAATTGAAATTGCAGCATGCACCAAGGATAGCACCCCAATATATGTTAAAACACAAAGTAATGCTTCAAGAAGAAATCATGAATCCAAGCCAACTTATTATTCTGAATTTCATTAAACTTCCTACTTCCTTAGTCCCTTGAATTACAAACTTAAGAAGGAAAGTTCCAAGTTGCTTCTTTTACAGCATCTGCAAATTGTTAGAGCTACTTTCCAACCTCTCCTACAGACATCTCCCACTAAAGCCTGCATTGCAGAACAGTGCTTGTTTTATCTCTTCAGGGCTAATACAATTTCTCTGTTCAAGCATGAAAAGAGTAAGTTAATGAATAAAAATTATGTTTAGTTTCAAGCATTTAATGAAGATTGAAACTATTAAAATAGGATACAAGCCTCAGAACAAGATGCTTCCATTGAAAAGTCATTGAAGCTACTTATAACACATTGCTGAATCTCAAGGCCTAATGCTTCTAAGGTATTCACAGTTGATAGTAACAATCCAGGCTTTGTGGCACAGCAGATGCTGATCCTTGTGTCCTGGTTTCTCCTCTCAATATCAAACTGCAAACACATTTAAGTAAAATACATTTTATTTAGAAAATGGGTGTGATATATTGTGCTTTATGTCAAGGAGGGTTATATTAACTACTAGTAGTTATAGTACCTTGGGGGAATTTCTTACTATGACTTCATTTGGCTTGAGTTGTTCCTGTGAAATGCCCAAGAGATTTATCTGACTTGAGCCCTCTTCCCCTTCTTCCCCTTGCAACTTACCAACCCTTTCCAATAGCTCTTTCATGTAGTCTATGGTATCACCAAGAATAGAGGTCCTGTCCATCTATTGGAAGTTGATATTCTCAGGTTATTGTGTCACAGCAAATCAAGAAAAACAAACAAATAAATAAAAAGACCATTTATGGGTTGTGGGGTGGATTTAAGGCCAACTTGAGAGATCTAATTTCATTTCTATTGATAGAGACATTAATTACAAACAAGGATATAACAGGGTAAAAGGGGCAACAACAAAAAAAAAAGAAAGGAAACTTTTTTGGGAATCATTTTTACCTTGCTGATCTTGGGGACTATTGACCTTAGCATGGAAAGACGGTCATTGAGACGCTTTCTTCTCCTTCTTTCTGCCATGAGGTTCTTTGAGGGTTGCCCTTCTAGCTTCTTAGACTTGGGTTTTCTCTCTCCATCATCACACATGCCAATGTTGAAGAGTGGAACAATCTCTGTACCTTGTTGTTCCTCAACTTTGCAGCCACTCTTTCTTTCTTCCAATGTTTTCTCATCACTGCCTAGAATGCCATTCTCTTCATCCTCCACTGAAGGAAGTGCTGGTGGGTCATTATCATTCCTAGTGGTGTATGGTGTGTCAAGCTGTGGTGGCATTGTGAACCCATCACTACCAAATGGGTATGCTTCTGCTTCATTGGTATAAAGGCATTCAAATCTGTGGTCTATTGGTGCTGAAAAGGAAGCAAATGGGGAAGTTGAGGTACCCAAAGATGGGTTCTCAACAAAAGAGTCAAAGCTCCAACAACCATTTGGAAAGAGCTCACTGAAACCATTAGATAAACCATTCCATGTGTCTCTTCTTGGAGCTACTAACTCCTCTAGAAAACCAAGTTGAGAAAGCTCCATCTCTCTCTCTCTATTGAATATGACTATATATACTAAAATCACTATGTGGAGAAGTGCAAGTTTGGGTATGAATCTGTTTTTTATTTTTTCTTTAATGTGGCTGTGAACATATATACTATAATATTATGCTCAAATTTTACTCATCTTTATTCCTAAAAAGATTACATGAATATTTATAAATAATTTTACATATTTATTTCTTATTATTTTATTTTTATAATTAAAATAAAGATGATTAATTATGGTAAGTTAAAATATCAGTAAACACTGATTTACATTATATATGTCAAATTAAAGTTAAATTCCAATAGTCAACAGGATTTGGGTTATTTTTTATTTTTAACAATTGTTAATGATAAATAATATGTAAATATTATTATAAAATTGAAGTTCATTAAGTTTTTATTTAAAATAAAGTTAAATCCAAACTAAAAATGTTAATTTTAATCAGGATGTCGGTAAATAAGTACCAAAGAGGAAATAATAGTTTAATATGTAACAGGAATCTATTCTCATCAAACGTACTATATCATTACAGAATGTATTACAGTAAAAAGTAGTGTGTAATAGCACCAAGAGATTAAAATGGAATCTCCTTTTGTCTTGGCTCTCTGTCTCAAGGTAAATTAATGTCCTTTCTACCAAAATTATTACCCAGACAGAATTATTTAATTCCCTATTCTTTGAAAAAGTTGACCCACAGATCTGTCTTTTGCAGAAAAATGAATGGAATTAGCGTCATATATTGGCAGGTAGTTCCTCTAATTCTTAATGCTACTCCTTGCTCTCTCACGCTCACATGCACCCTTTTCATCTTTTCAATTAGTGAGATCACAATGGATTGTTTTTTAGGTTAGATTTCATTATTAAAAAACATAAAAGGTTATGTTTATTTTCTATACAATGAAATATTTTTTTTTATTTTTTGTTAAATTGGCTTTAAAGCGTTTTAAAAAGAATATTTAATTTTTATTTAATAATAATTTTAAAAAAAGTTATGTGAAAAAAATAATGACTATAAATAATTTCACAAAATATACCTAAATTTTATTCATTCAATATTTTGATCTTAATTATGTGGAGTCTGAATTACGAATATATCGTCTTCATTTTGAAACAATTTATTTTATGATTGATATTTTTATAATATAATTTATATTATATATTTTATTTTTTTCTATTATATAATTTATTATATTTTTTATTTTCACTTTTTTTTATTTTATAATATAAATTATTGTACTATTTTATAGTCTAAAGTTAATTTTTCATTTTTTTTACTGCTTTTCATTTGTTAAAAGACAATCATCCTTTGTAAAAGAGCATGAAATCACTAAAAAAATATATAATTAGAAACTGAATTTTGCATCTACTTAACTTCAATGGTCAATATAAATCAATTTAATGATTGATATTATTTAAAATAAAAAAATATATGAATCAATTTAATGATTGGTATTATTTAAAATAAAAAAATTATTAAATTGCTTTACTACTAAATTTAAGATCGAATTTTTTTTACAAAATTAAAAAAAATTGAAAGTAATTAATTTCAGTTTTTAATTAATTTATTTAATAAACAATATTTGGTAATCGATATATTTGGTTTTAACAAATTTAATTTTTTAGCATTTTTAATTTTTTTTCTTCCTTAGACTGTTTTGCATTTGAACCTTAAAAACGCTCCTTCTTTCATTTATTAAATTTTTCTCCTTTTCTTCTCGAATCTGTGTCGTAACCGCATGCTATCACTGCTCCTCTTCTTTCAATTTTTGATTTTTTATTCATCATCACTGCTCCTCTTCATCTTCTAATCTTTGATTTCTTATTCGTAATATGCTGTGGTGACTTTATTTTTTGGAATTTTTTTAAGGTAAATTTTTTTTCTTCATTTTTTTTATGTATTTAGGAAGCTAGTTTTGTTGTAATAGGAACATATTTAATTTGTAAAATTTCTTTTCTTGCAAAGATGGAAACTTTGATTTATAGATGTTCTTGTGGAGAGATGTTGAGAATTGTAGTAAAAATAAAGCAGCCATTATGCAAAGATATCGACAGTCTTGCTTTATTTGAATGAAAAGTTAGTTTTGAAAGATAAGGTAAACATTCTGTCAGAGTCATCAAATGGATCAGCCCTAACCTTATGGTTTAGGACCTAAAAAGTTCTAAATATAAAAAGTCCTTAGGGTCAAGCGGGTTAGGACTAGCCCATGGGCCAGCCCTTATATAAAAGATTATTATTATCTTAAATTGCTGACTGCAAATTTTGGTTCAAAAATAAAAAGGTTACCGGATGAAATTATGAACGCTTATGCTTTTGAAAATGATTCTAACTAGGGATGACAATGGACTGAATCACTCGAGTTTGAGACTCGATTCAATAACTAATTTGTTGAACTTAGTTCATGAACCAAATAAGCTGAACTTGAGCTAAAAATTAAACTTGTTAACTAAACTAGATGAACCCGAGCTATGCATAACTCTACTCATTTGGTTCATGAACCAATTTGTTACATATAAATTAAATTCATATAATTTTTATTATTTTTGTATAAAATAGATAAAATATGTAACTTAATCATAATATATACTATTATAAGTTATATGTTTAGAAAATTTTTTAATTTTAAAATTGGTAACAAAATATAAATTTAAAATATCCAATGTACAAATTAGTTATTTGATTTATTAATTGTTAGTAATAATTTAAATGTAAATATTTATATTTTATATAGAATATAATTATATTTATAATTTTCAATTAGACAACCATTTTATCAAAAATATATTAGTAAATTACAAATTTTAAATATCTACATTTATTTATTTTAACTTTTAGGTTATGTGACTTGGGTTAACGAGCTAGCGAGTCGAACCAAGTCGTTCACCTTAGTTCTAACAACGAAAACATTTCAAGCAAAATAAAAGAATTTGTATTAAGTGGAAAAAATGTAATTGATGTCATGGCTTTCACTTTATGAAGATTAGGAAAAGTAAACTTCAAAGAACTACAAGATAAGCAATATACAAGAAGTTCAAAACAATTTACAATCTTAAAAGAACATTACTCACATAATTATATGTGAATAATCAAAACAAGTTTGTCACACGGAAACAATGACCAATGTTATAAGATCAATTCATCTTTAACAATTTTATCCAACCAAGATGTTATATCTAATGTAAGTGGTCACTCACTTGAGTTTTCTTTAACAACATGTTTTGCTATATCAATAAGCCTAGGTAAAGTTTGTTTAACTTTACAAACTTATATAATTATATTTTCTATTCTATAAAATTTTTGACTAAAAATCACTTCAGTTTGGAGTTGTTTTTTCTTTATTACCCTAATAAAAAGTGTTCCTATTGATAGAGATGTCAATTTGACCCATCCAATCTAACTCAACTTTAATCCATGTGGGCTAAGGTCAAAATGGCTCACAAGCATACAAAGCTCACACTATAAAATTCATTAAATCCTATGGGTTAAGGTTACCTATGAGCTTCATTTTTTTTCTTCAAATATTTTTATTTTTTCTATAAAATTTCTTTTTCTCTCTATTTTTTTCCTCTCTTAAAATAAAGTAGTAATAAAAAATTAAAATAAATAAAAAAATTTAGAGAGAGGAGAAAGGATAATTTTAGAGATAAAGAGGTAAATATATTTGAAAAATAAATTAAGAAAAGATAAAAGCATAAAAAAGTTGAGAAAATTTTGAGAAAGAAAGAGAAAAATTTTAGAGAAAAATGAAAAAATAGTTAGAGAAAAATAAAAAATATAAAAATAAAGATAAATAAATTAAATAATATTTTAGTATAATAAAAAACATTGAAGATTATTTAAAGAGAGAAATAAAGAAATGAGAGAAAAAATTAAGAGAAAGGATGAAATTTGAAGGATATATAGATTTAGATTTAAAAATTATATTTTAAGATAAATTATAAAATAGAAAAAGAAAGGTTAGGACCAGCCCTAACTAAGCCCTTTAAATTGAGGACCATATAGCTTAGGGTTTAAAAGAGCCTTACTTCTAAGTGGGACATATAATGTAGGATCAAAACTTAGGGTTAAATGGGCTGACCCTAAGGCTATGACTCATTTTGACAGCTCTAATTAAACTATAACCTTACAAATCCAATACCTTAAAAATAAAAATATATATTCACTAAAATAACCAGACACCCAAGATTTTTATTCTTATTTTTGTCTATCTGCGAATTATTTTATCATTAGTTCCAAGTACTTTTTTTTCTAAGTATTAGTAGCTAGTATATTCTGGTACATTTGTTGTGTATATAAAACATGTTCAGAAATTTATGGCTATCAATTATTACTTTCAGTTGGAACGACTAGTATTCCTCAAGAGCAGAGCATAAGTTCCTTATATAATAATTTAACTATTTATTAATTTTTTTAAAAATTATATCTTTTAATTAAAATAGATATTTTTACTAAAAATTGAAAATAATAATAAAATATAAATTAATTAAATATAATTTATTATAAATTAAGAAAGATTATTATGACTTGTAATTAGGTATAATTTATTTCTTTATTACTATATATATATATATATATATATATATATATATTAAAATTTTAGTTAGAATTAGCTATTATGTTAAAAATTAAATAAATTTAAAATTATTCTTATATAAGAATTTAAACATTTTAATAATTTTTATTCTTATTTAAATTATATTTTTTAATTAAAATAAACATTCATAAATTTATTGAATATTAAAAATAAACTTAAAAAATATTTACAAATTTATAAATTTTTAAAATAACTTATAAAAAATATAATAGTTTGTAAAATATTATGTAAATCAAAGTTACAAAAGGATATTTTATCTTTATATTTTATAATAATAAATAAAGGAAATATAATGTATTAGTACTTAAATTTTTTTTTATCAAAGTTATCTTTCAGATCAATTTTTATACATAATTATTCACTTTTATATATAATAAAAAAATATATTTTTTTAAAAACAAAGTTGTATATAACTTAGGGGTGAACAAGTATCTATCATGAATCGAAAATCGATGATAACCATTTAATAGCCAACATGAATAAATGGGTGAAGAAAATCGCATTGTGACAGTTTCAGGTGAGCAAATAGCTATGCAGGTTTTGAAAAAAAATTCTAACAAAAGTAGAACTTGTCTGATGATGTATATACTAGAAGGTGGTTTGCTCTCTCACTGAATTTCATGCTGTCACAATTTTTCTAAATTTCATCCCCTTCCCTATCATCTGCTTACTATTGAACCCAACAAAGTCCATTACAAATGTTTAAGCTTCTTAACTCCAAGTTTCATCCTTATTTTTATCATAACCGCATAGCTTCTAAACGACCTTTCTCATAGGATTTTATGATTGTCATTGCTAGTGCCAAACATTGAACTCGCGAGTTATTTTTCCTACTATGAACAAATATCATACTAGAAGTATACACTGCCATCTTCCTCCACCATCACTACAACTCGGTTTGGGAAGTTCTATCACAATCATATCAAGCTCTTCCACCTTGAACCTTTGTTAACCACTTGACTAAATTGAAACTTGATTCACTCGCAACCAATTAACCCGATAATGTAACACCTATCATTTTTTAAAAAAATTGACTTTCTAGGCTAAAAATACCCTTTATTAAGAAATAAAGTAGAGATAAGAGAAAAATTCAAAGAAATTAGAAAATTTTTAGCAAATAACGAAAATGTTTCTCCACTAGAATAACCTAAATAATGTGCAGGAATAACCTAAAATAAAGGTTAAAATATATTCTAAGGAGTTATAATACATATAACATGATTAAAAAGTCATAAGAAAAGAATAGGAACAAAGAGAGGACGAAAAATCCATCAGAAAACTCCAAAAATATCCATATTACCCTTAGAAAGCTCTCTTTCACAAGAGTTAAACTGTTTCCAAAAAAATAACAAATGTCATAAGAATGATTCGAGAATGAAAAAATAAATGTTAGAAACATTGGAGGAACAATTTAGGAAACTCCTATGAAATATTGAGAAAAATTACCAAAATGTCCCTCGAAAGCCAATAGGGCAAGAAAATGCGAAGCAAAAATAAGTAGTGGACCCCATCCCTTGTGCACAAAAATACCATGTGAAAAATGTGGTGGTGACTCACCATATGAGTCATCACTTTATTAATACCATATAAGACAAAAATAATAAATAGGAGAGATAAAATTAACCATAGTTAAAGTAAATTAACCTTATTTAATTAAAATTAACTCTCCTTAGGATAAGTTAATCTCGATCAGTGAAAAATTTAGAATAATTAGCATTAATCTAATCCTTAAATGATAATTTTTTATATTTGCATTTATTTTAGAAAATAGAAATTATATGCAAAAATGTACCAAAATGCTCTTAAGTGGGAAATTAATTCCCAAACTACCCTTAATGGCCGAATTCTATCTTAGCCTTAGGAGAGATCATTTTTTTCATATTGAATCTTATAAACATATAGAAAAATTCTCTAAACTTTCTATAAACTCAAACTACTCATAAAACCCAAACTTTACACTAAACTTAAACTTCCAACTTTAAGGTTTAAGTTAAATCAAGACAAATCCATAAAGTCCCACCACCACCACTAAAAGATCTTGTATGGACCACCAAGGAAGAGGAAGAACATCCATAAAAGCTCCACCAAACTCATCACAGAAGTCTTCAACAAGTACGATTTTACTATATGTTTTTATAAGCTTTAAAATCTTGTATTTTTTTATTTAATTTCTTTTTTTTTTGTGGATCTCTCTCTCAGATCTATGGACCATTTTTATTTGAGATGGTTGAAGCTCAAAACTTCCCTTGATGCTTAAATATGAGCATCACAAATTTTTTAGTGATTTTTGGAAGTTAAAGAGAAGTTTTGATGGATTAAAGTGCTTCTAGCAACCTTAGGAGCAATTTCTTAAAACCAATTTTTGATGTCTTAGCAAAGATTTCCGAGTTTTCAAGTAATTTTTTTTTACGTTTTCAAAGTAAGGGGTGAATAGATCTTAGAGTAGATCTGCACTTATTTTTCATGAAAAATGCTTTCTTTAAGATTTTTTATTTTCAAAGTTGGAAACTTCTTTATTTCTCTTCTTAAAATCTTTGATCATAAAGTTGTCTTTGATAAGAGTTTAGATATGGACTCATATATTTAAAATCTTAAAATACTAAAAAAGATTATGTAATAATATCCATACCACTTAACTTGGACTTGGACTTAAAAACTATTAAGAGTAAAAGGTAAAATTTTGGACCAAAAGTTGAACAAATCACTTAAGACCTTCTATGACTATGACCAAAGATATGGAGTAAGGACAAATTATGAATGGATCTAATAAAATATGGTGTACCAAGTGCTAAATTTCATGACACCAAGGTTATGCGGCATGAAATTTGGAAAAGGATCTTTGTTTAAGTCACCTTGAACATTCAGCCACTTTCTACTTAAGTAGGGAATCTTAAGTTTAAAATTTTGATTATGGTATAAAGAAGAACATAATCAAGTATAACTATGCAATTATAAATTTCAAAGGGACTTGAAATTATTAAAGTTTTCACTTGGCCATTTTAGTTGATTTAGATATAAATATATTAAAATCTTGCTAGAACTTCGGGATGGACCTAAACATGGTTAAGAAGATGATTAAAAATTAATTATAGGATAAAAATGGAGAAGTAAGCATTTGATCACTCATATAAAGTAAGGAAGAAAAACCCTAAAAATTTCTTCAGATGGTATAAACTTATAGCCTAAATCCTAATTAGTGTAATTCAACTTTTTGGAGAAGAAAAAATGAATCATAACACTTTAGGACAATGTTGTGTGGATTTGACCACTTAGGTCACAGATAAGAAAAAGAGGCTATTTTATTTATTTAAAGAAACTAAATAAGTCAAGAGTAGAAAACTTTAAATTCATGAGCAAGGAGGCAAGTAAGTAGGTTTACTAACAGAGAAAATTTAACTAGTTAAGTTATTAGTCAAGAGGTATAAAACATATAATACTTAAATTTGAATCAAGTAAATTGTGCATAAGACATTCAATTTAAGTAATACCAAGAGTAAATAACTATGAAGGGCCATTTGGCCAACTAGAGAAGAAGTTTTACATTCCATAATCTTATATTAAAAGAAGAAATTAATCTTTGAGAAAAGAAAAGGTTGAGAGGTAACTTAGAAGGATGAGTGGGCTAAGATCCTATGAGTGATTTATCATAAATATTATGAATTAAGAAAGTTGGATAAGCTATGAGAGTAAGTATATATGCTGCCAAAGATAGTAATATCAAGCTTAATTAAGAAAGTTTTGATCAAAAGATTAGTTTCTATTTAGTATTATCATGCCAACTTGTTGTGTGAATTAGTGAGTACACAGATGTATGTAAAGTATATGGATAATACTCTTGATTTTTTAAAGAGTAATGTATTATGTGATATGAATACCAAAATATGTATCTAAAGTGTATGGATAATACTCTTGATTGTTTAAAGAGTAATGTGTTATGTGATGATCATGTATGGTTGATGATGCGAAAGTAGCTTGAAAATAGAGTCTAAATATGCATGGCATATTGGTTGGATTGTTTGAGAATGCATATTATCTAGAGAATTTTAAAGAGGAAGCTAAATTAACTAAGAGATCATTAATGAAAAGAACTTATGTGAAAAGTTAATACTACTCTTAATGTCCTTATTCACATTTAGAAGGTGACAAGTCCTTCTTGAGTAGAGATAAAAGGGTTATCCAAAAATTCTTCTACTATGAAGTGTCAGGTCCTCAATATTTATGATGATGACGACCATCAAGGAATGAACTCATGTCCTAAGAATAGAGGGCAGAGTAGTAGAACTAGTAAGAAGATATTGTTTAACTAAGTAGTATTGTATGCCTATGTCCTAAGTTATCACTGTCGCAACCGTAATTACGACGAGACGATGAACTCGCTAAAAATTAAAAATAGAATTTTATTGGATTATGTGGAGTCGCCACCAAATTTTTATTTAAGGGAAAAACATTTGGAAAAACCTTAATTTGAGGAAGAGATTTAGGTTCGGGAATCGGTTATGAGTAGGGAAGGTGTTAGGCACCCTACTCGTCCGTTCCAAAGAACGGTACCCTTAAACTGAGTGTGATTTATTTGAAAACTGTCTGATCCCTTTAATTAGAGTGAAAATAAATAGATTGATGGAAGATAGCCTGACAGGACTTGAACCTACTCCTACGTATTCCCTGGTGCAATGGGAAACTCAAGGCTTTTGTAGTTCTAGTTTGAAGGCTTGACCTTCGGAGAAGCTTGAAAAGGAGTATTTGAGAATGAATAGAGTGTTTTGAAAATATTTTAAGAAGAATCCTTAGTCCACATATGCACAAGATCCAAGACAACTACGGCTGCACTGGGATCCATACGAATCCCTAAGCATGGAACAACAGAAAAAGCTACCAGTTCGTGCTTAAGGTTCATTGCGTGAGACCTAGAATTAATGAATTTAAAATGAAATTTTTATTGAAATTATTTACAAAAGGATTCTTGGTCCACATACGCACAGGGTCCAAGACAACTACAGCTGCACTGGGACCCATATGAATTCCTAAGCATCGAACAACAGAAAAAGCTACCAGTTCGTGCTTAAGGTTCATTGCGTGAGACCTAAAATTAAAGAATTTAAAATGATGAAGCTAAAAAGATGAATTGACTTAGGTAGAAAAAGAACTAGGGTTTGATTAAAAGTGAACTTGATTTTGAATTTGAAAAAGAGAGCTTAACTTGAATTCACTTTAAAAAAAAAGTTTGATTTGCCTAGAATGCACTTGATTGAAAATAAATTTGATTTGAGATTTTAGAATTTAAAGTAAAAGATTTGAACTTGATTTTATTTTTGAAGCAAAGGAACTCGATTTTTGAAGAAAAGAATTTAAACTTGATTTAAAATTTGAAAGAAAAGAACTTGAACTTGATTTAAAATTTGAGAGAAAGAATTGGAATAAAATAAACTTGATTTTATTAATTTTGGACTTGGGTTGATGGGATATAATTTGAAATTAATCTTGGTGAAAATAAATTAAATCAGAAATTAAATTAGTGGCTCGTGGCTTGATGGCTCGTTTGGTGTGAGCTGGCTTGGGAAAATTTTCCTGGTAGCTTGTGGCTTGACGACTTATTTGGGTGGCTTAGGGCTCATCTAGGGTAAGCTGGCTTGGGAACTTGTTCAAGTGACTCGCGGCTCCATTGGCATCTCGACGACTTGAAGGCTTCTTGCGGCTTGGGAGCTTGTTCAAATGGCTCACGGCTTGATGGCTTGCTTGGACGGCTTGACTATTTAAAAAGGAAATCTGTCTCCAGAGGGATTGAACCCGTGTCATGAAGGTTCGGGTAGTGCACCAACCACTAGGCTGAGCGCCTGGTTGAGTGTTTAACACCTTGAATTAATTTTAAAGCTTGTTTAAGCCATGAAACAATTTTGAAATTAAAATTGTAACCTGCAGGGATCGAACTAGAGGCAAGGGAGGTAGTGAGCAACACGCTCAGCCACTTGACTATCCAACCTTATCATTTATGTTTCGTTGACTATGCATAAATGTGTGAGGCTGGACCACTCCCTTTATTTTAAATAAGATTCATTGGTGGTCTCCACGTTCGTTTCACTTTTAGCCCATTTGCATGATTTTGCATGGCATATTGGTCTACAACTTTGGCAGCATGTGGCTCGAATAAATCGGAGTGCTGTTTGTGATAGCATGTGATAACACATTAGCCCAAACTAAGGGGTAGCGTTTGGAGAGGTGTATAGATGTGTATCATGCCATTTTCTTCTCATTTTGGCTAATTATGGGGCCCAGGAGTCCATTAATGGTTTCACTATTCAGCATGCAATGTTGCATGGTCTTTTAGGTATCCGTATAGTGCCTGAATAAAACCCAAAACGAAAGCCCGCCCAGGCCAGATTTGTGTGCATACCTCCATTATTAGTAGCTCTTATTGTGGTGGCCACGCCATTTTAAGGCCTTATCAAAGGTGACAGGATTTTACTGGGCCAAAACAATCTCATAAGGGGCCGAAGGGTGTCCGCCAATTGGCTGATCCTGGGGTCTTGTCACAGTGTTCACAAGCTTGCAAAAATGCCAAGGTAGCGGTATTTAAGGAAAATGAACGCTTCAAAAATTGGGTATCAGGATTGGGTTTCTCTGCACATATATGTTTGGATGGAACTGCATACATACCTATGCGCGTCATGGAGCTACCATGCATGGAAATGGTTATTTAGAATGCCAAAAATAGTGAGCTTGCAGGCTTAAATCATCCCCAGAACCATGATGCTGTTTCAACCTTTGCTCTCTATAGTGCATGATCATGCCTTTAGCATGTAGCACCACTTATTTCATGGTTTGGCCTCTCAAGCATATGCGTAGCAATACTCAACGAGTGCACCAGCACTGAACCCTCTTGGTCATTTTCAATGGCTAGCATAATTTCAGGTTAGAAAACTGGGCACCTCGAGCTTATTGATTACTTCAGATACCCCCTACAACATGTGACCTATTACTACTGATAAACAAGGTGTTTTGTAATTTGCACCCATGAAGAGCACCTCGTTTGGATGATGAACACGCTTCATCATTGTGACCTCTTCTCATAAATTCCCATGACTGATCATCATAGAAATCTTGAACTGTCTAAGCCTTGACTACAACATTTAATCCGTGTCGTTCAGCGTGATACCCTTCATCAAGTCCCCTTATCTTCATGTAATGATGCTTCAATGGCTATGTGCGGAGATTTAGAGATATCTTCATGAACGATAGGCCAAACTGAACCTAGAACACTACGTCTTATCCCACTTAACGACTCTTGCATACAGGACCTGCATACTCAACTCAAACGTATAAGAAAATGATACTGGGTTTGAGTTGCAATACACCTTTTCAAGTAAAGTCCAGGTAGCAGGAACAACGCTATTGATTAACCTTGAAACTTTCTCTTATCCAAGTGTAGCATTATGAACAAACTTTTCTCTAGAGCTGCACAGTTTTGCCTCGCTAACAGAGATTCATTGTACAAGACTTCTAGGATCAGAATGGTTGTTGAGGCATGACGGATCCATGGATATCTTAACAGTGAAGATGATCTTAGTAACCATGGCATCTAATTATGGCTTGAGCTAATGTGTTAACATAATTTTAAGGCCAAATTTCAACCCGCTCTGTTATGAACAGATCGGAAAATGCAATGCACCACCGCCTACCACTACCTCTAATCTACCACGCGGTTCTCATGAAAAGCAAGGTGTTCAGTCTCACTGTTTTGTGCTAACAGAATTCGATTATCAAGATTAAAATTCAGATATTAATAGCATTTTTCTCTCATGCAAGGCCATAGTTTAAGATGAGCATATTCAGGCACAGAGAAAAAGTGATCGATTCAGATCAAGTTTGCAACATATTTCATTGTCATTCAACAGAATTCTTCATTCTTTTTGAGTGAATCAGAGATAAACAAACATGAGGAGTTGAGGAGAACTTCACCTGGTGGATGGATCTTTACTGGAAACTGAGCTCTCTCTGGCACACTTGCCCTTGACCTTGTTAAGCCTAATGGATATTTGGAAGAGAGAGCTTCACCATAGCCAAGATTAAGATCCAGAATCTGAAGGCGTACTCCTACCAAGGGGAATTCAACCTCTTCTCTCTTTTCCTCCGCTTGTGCAATTCTTCCCTCAAAGAGAAAAAATCAAGATCCTCCCCCCGCTCAAATTATGTTATTTCTTCTTTATGTCCCCCTTTTCATTTTTTCTTATTTTCTTTTTGTTATTTTCTTTTTTTTATTTTTGGTTAGTTAGTTATTATTTTTTATATTTTTGTTTTTAATTCTGTTTTTAGTTTTTTTCTTTTCTTCTCTTTCTTGTTTTTATTTTTATTTTTTTATTTTTATTTTTATTTTCTTTTATTTTTTTAATTCTGTATTTAAATTTCAGTTTTTTACTTCAATTTTTTATTTCTGATTTTAAATCTTATATTTTCTTTCTTTCTTTTTGTTGTTTGTCTCTTGTTATTTATTTATTTAATTCCTATTTTTTCAATTTTTCCTTATTATTATTTATTATTTTTGGTTTATTATTTCAATTTTCTTATCTATTTTTGAATTTTATTTTATCTCCTCTTTTCCAATTCTTATTTATTTATTTTTATTTTTATTTTTATTTTATTTTTATTATATCCTTTTGTTATTATTTTTTATTTTATTCATTTTTCTTGTTATTTTTCTTTTCTCTTTTTTTTTTGTTATTATTATTTTTTATTTAAACTATTCTTTTCACATTTTTCTTTACTTTTCAATTTTTCTGTTTCACAGCCTTTTGAATTTTTTTTATTTTTCTTTTATTTATCTTCGTTTATTTTTATTTTTTGATTCTGTTTTTTTTTTCTGTTATCCATTTATTCCTAATATTTGCTTATTATTTAAATTAGGGTTTAATCATTAATTAATTTTAAAACTGGGGTCTCAGACATAATTGAGTGTTTACAATGACTAAGAGAGTGATAGAGAAAAAAAGAGAGTTATGTTAAAATATAGATGAAATGATAGTCAAATGATATCTATGATAAGATCCCAAAGGTTCATAAGACTTATGTAATTGTATGCTTAAATAGAAATGAATTATTCTTTATGTAAAAAAAATTCACTTTAGCTAAAGTTTTCAAAAGATTAAAAGGGAACCTATGTAGATGACATGTTTTGTAATAAATTAAAACGGTTAGGATAAAAGTGATGTCACTAATCCTAGAGTAGAATCCTACTGAGAAACTTAGCTTCTCATCCCTTCTCCCACCATTTTCTTCCCAGATGCCGTCGATATCTTTCGAGAATGCGGTAGTCTTCATAGAACTGAGTAATGTCAACTAGACCGTAAATGCTCATGGCCTGATGATTACTGCTCAAGCCAATGTGCAAGTTGATTTTTCTTTGGGTCACTTGTTTGTTTTTGCTGTGATGAGTTCGAATTTCTCCATCATCGAGTTCGATATCTCTCTGGAAGCATTCCATCCTAATAAGGTGTTTTCACCTCCACCTAGCTACCAAGCACCTCTAATAAGACCTACTAAAGACTCTTCTTTATTGGAAAGGGAGACCAACCTATAAACACCATCCCATTACTACAACCCCTTGCATGTATGGTTGTCCTAGGGCAGTTCCCCAGTTTCTGGTTAATAAAATAAAGCATGTAAACTTATTAAATCTTTATATAGATTAAAATAAGCTCCTAAATAATGATATGAAAATTTTATAATATTTTGACTATTTATGGGATTTTTTCTAATGAGAGTGATAAATGTGTTTATACTATAATGGTGAATGTGTTATTATATGCTTATATATTGATGATATGCTTATTTTTTGCACTTGTGATAATGTAGTGAATAATACCAAATTCATTCATTCTTCAAAATTCAACATGAAAGATATGGGTGATGGAAGTGTGATTCTAGATGTTAAAATCGTAAGCAAGGATGATAGTATAATGTTTTCTCAAGAATATTATATCAAGAAACTTCTTAAAAAGTTTGGACACTATGATACAAAACCAATGAGTACTCCTTATGATAGAAACATTCACTTAAATAAAAATAAAGAAGAACCTATTTCATAGACTAATTATGCTCAAATAATTAGGAGTCTGTTGCATTTAATAAATTACTCTTGACCTGATATAACTTATGTTGTGGCAAATTGAGTATATACACACAAAACTCCAATAATGTGCATTAGGATGCATTAGTAAGACTAATGAAATACTTAAAAGGTATTGTAAATTATGGTATATCATATAATGGATTATCTTTATATTAAAAGGATAGAATGATGCAAACTGGATTTTAGATTTAGATGAGATAAAATTCACTAGTTCTTATGTATTCACATTGTAAGGTGGTATAATAACTTGGAGTTCAACCACATAATCATTATTAAAAAATCTACTATGGAATTAGAATTTATTACTTTGAAACTGGCTAGTAAGAGGCTAAGTGATTGAAAAACTTACTAGAAATATCTTTGGGAATAAAAAATAACACCCATAATGTCTATGCATTGCGATAACAAGCTTGTAATAACAATTTTGAAAAATAATTCTTACAATGGTAAGAACCAAATATACATCTAAGACATGATGTGATAAAATAACTGGTAAAAGATGAAATAATTTCCATTAATTATGTGAAGTCAGAAGTAAATTTGATCGATATTTTGGCCAAATCATTTGGTAGAAAAATAGTTTATAAAACATCAAGGAGAATGAAACTCTAGCCAATTATACAATCAACAATGATAGAAACCCAACGTTTGTGATTGAAAACCTATGAAGAAGGCTTAAATGGATGATAACAAGTCATTGTTGATCCCTATAACACTATTATTTTACATTCCTATGGTGTGAGAAATGTTGTGCTGCATTGAACAAAAGATTAAATTTAATATTTTTAATAACGTTTGTATCCTTTATGGGTTGTGTATAAAATGTAGGAGACATTTGATGAAGTCACTTATATGAATGTTAAGTAGGATCGCTTGTATAAAATTGATGTACAATAGAACATTTCTGAATTACTAGACACATGCATGACTTATTAACGCAAAACTAGCAAAATCAGTATGAGTGATGTAGGAATATAGTGTGACAGGTGAACCTCTAACTTACGTCAAAGTAGTTTTGGTTCATAAAAGCTTCACTTTACCAAAATAATATAAGTAAAATTTATTTTACCAAAATAATATAAATTAAATTTATTTATTTGAAGACTAATTCATAGTTTAAAATATATCAGATTTAATATATTTTATATTCATCTAACATAATTTTCTTTCATTTTATTAAAAAATTTATATAAATCTATTAAAATATGTAAAAAATTATTGAAATTTTGTATTTTAAAATTTTAAAGTCTCATACTACTTGAAATTAAAGTACTTCAAACCTTTATATTATTAGATGTGTATTAGGCTAATAAACATGTCATAAAAAAAATATTTTACACAAATTGAATTGATCTAGTTGAAACTAAAATGTGATTAATAATCTTTAATTATAAATTTTAAAATATTTTTTATTATCAATTTTAATTCTAATTATCTATTTTAAATCTTATTTTATTATCAATTTAAAATTTTACATAAAATTTGATTAATTATTGATTTGAACGTTTATTTAACTACTGTTTAAATTTTAAATTTAAATTTAAAGTCAAAATTAATCTTATTTAATTAAAAATTTTAAACGTGTAAATTAATTATATTTATAAAAAATTATTTCAAAAAGTCCAACTACTGTATAAAGTACATTCCTCTTTTCATTTCATTTCGAACAACTAGAAAATTACTCACTTATTCTGCTAATTTTCCTATTTTATTACTCTTACAAGCCTCAACCTATTTAAATCCAACATTGTGGAGGTTTGAACATGGAATTAAGAATTGTACACTGTTTAGAGGATATTGTAACTCGTCATGTTTGTGGTTAAAAGGTAGCTAAAGTCAAGGACATCTTGAGAGAGTAGAGATGTTTTAGATGATGTAGTGTATGTAATCTCTTGAGTGATAGTTAGGCACTGCGGGTAGTCAAGCTTTTTAACACCATTTAACTATGTTAGGGATATTAATTGTCATTTCTTAGATGAGGCTTCCTTTAACCATCTCCACTGCTATCTATCGTGATTAGTATATATATATATATATATATATATATATATATATATATATATATATATATATATATATATATATTGTGTTTTTGTAGATATTATGACATTTGTGAAAGTTTTGATATTTATCAATATTTTTATTGTGTTATATTTATTAACATTATTATAATAAAAATAAAATATTAAAATAATAATTATATTAATAATAATAGTAGTAGTATTATAAATATGTTAATAACTATAGTAATTATATAAACATTATTATTAAAATAATATCAGTAATAATAATAATGATAATTATAATAATAATTTCTAATAATTTTTTCTTATTTCATAAAATAAATTTGTGGTATTTTATTTTTAATAAAATTTTATTTAATTTTAATAAAAATAATTTTATTATTTAAATATAATTTATATCATATTTTATCATTATTTAATCCATTCTAAATAAAAAAATACAATAATATAATATTATGTATTTTATATCTTAATACAGGATAAACATATAATAATGTAAATTATATCCTATTATCCAATCTTATTCCTACACTAAACAAGTCGCAAGTGTTTAATGCTTTTCAAAAGCTCAATCTCTAATTGCAGAAGGAATTGGCACATTGTTGTGATTTGTTTGTCAATCTTTTCCTCTCGTTTTTTATAGTTTCTTTTCTCAAGTTTCCCCCCCCCCCCTTTTTTTTCATAGTTTTTCTTACCTATGAATTGCTTATTTTATTTATACTGCTAATAAATTAGAAAACTTATATCAAGTCTTAAAGTGTTTAGTGCTCTTCAAAGTTCAATCTCCAGAAGGAATTGACACATTGCTGTAATTAATTTGTCATTCTTTTTCCTTTTTTATAGTTTTTTTTTGTTAATCTCCCCCCACCCCCGTTTTTATAGTTTTTCTTGCCTTGCCTTTTGAATTGTTTATTTTGTTTGTCTTGTTAATAAATTAGAAAACATATATTTTTAAGAAGTAATGAAAATAAAATGTTTTGATGGATAAAAAAGAATTAATAAAAATTTAAAAATTGAAAATAAAATAAATATTGGCGCTGTATCGGTTCTTATTATACAATTTTTTCTAATAAAAATAATATTTTAGTGTAAAAATTATAAGATTATACTAACAGTAAGATATATTTTAGTAACAAATAGTTTTATTAATAAAAAATACTAATATATAGTATTAATATATTACATGTTAGTATAACATATTATCTTTAGTTTAATATTTATATTAACAATTTAAATTTTGTTAGTTTATAATTTTTTTAATGTAGATGCGATGCTATAGCCTCTCATTTTTTTGAAAATATATTAAACCATTAAGTTTAAGTGTTTTCTTTTATGAAATATAAATTTAATTTTCTAAATAAAATTTTATCCTTTTTAAATTGCTGACCATTTTGAGAGTTTAAATTTTATTCTTAGTATAGCATTATCATAAAATTGAAAACTAAAAATTAAATGTAGTATTATTTTAAAAATATAATAATTAAACATACTGTTGGCTAAAAAATAATATATTATGATAATTTCCTATTTTCGTAATGCCTGGTTATTAACTTCGTTCAATGTTATGATAAATTAAATTTGTTGATATATATTTTTTTAATTTTTTAAATTTATGCTCATAATTTTAATTGTTATATATTAATTTGATTTTTAATAGAAAACTAAAATTTAATAGGTTAAATATGTCTTTTAATCCTTCTAAAATTATAAAATTTTAGTTTTAGTTTATCATTTTCAAATTAATATGATTGATTTTGATCTTTTAATTTTTAAAATAAATTACTTTTAATTTTTTATTATTGATGTATCAAATATTAATACAAGTTACATGTCAAATATTAATTACAAGTAAAATAGTCTATTTTAAAAAGAAGGAAAAACAAAAAATTTTCGTTTAAAGAATGAAAAATTAAAACCGAAATTTCAAAGTTTAAGAGACTAAAATATATTTAATCATAATTTATTTTATTTTAAATTTAGTTCTTTTATCTTACTAACAAAAAACAGAGTTGAATTTAAAATTATAATTATATTAAATTTGAAACTAATAATTTTATTTTAATTAATGTTTTTAATTATTATATTAAATAAATTTTAAACATAACTTTGATAATTTATTTTATTTTAAAATTTAGATATTTCATCTAATTAATAAAAATGAAATAAAATTTAAAATTATCATTGTATGGATTAATTTTTATACAACATAATATTAGAATTTATAATTTTGAAACAATTGTAATTTTCTCCGAATTTAAATTGAAAATGAAATTGTAAATTGAAATTTTGATTCTATCATGAAAACGCTTAGTAGAGGAAATAAAATCGACTATCATAATTTAAAAGAACATTTTGAAATAAAAACTAAATAGATTAGGAATCTGAAAACTAAAAGGAAAAGTATACAGGAATAAACCCTCAGATTAGTTATTAAGATAACATTTTATTCCTTTTTGTTTATTAGTCTTGACTCTGTAAAACTACATTCATTATTTATTTATTTTTTAATTAAAAAAGACAATAAAAAGTGAGGTGAAGAAGAATAAAGTGTATATTTGGATTACATTATTTTTAAAATATGATTGTTATAGTTATAATTGATTTTATGAAGTAAGTTTTTGTATAAAATTGATTATTTTATATAAAATTATAAAAATGATATAAAATTATTTATATTAGTTAAATTTGTATTTAAATTAATTAATTATTAAGATAAGATGAGAAAATAAAAGTTAGTTAAAAAATAATCTATTACCTTTCAATTAATAATATTTAAAATCTAGCTTATAGATTATAAGATACATTTTTAAAATTAATAATAATTAAAATTATAATCAGTTTACTGTTACAACATACCGATATGGCTGATATGATTTTCCACCAAATTATAAAATAATACTCAACCCAGTCGCTAAAATGATTATATAATTTTTGAAATAGGAACTAAATATTTTTAAAATATGAAAGAGTGATTCGAGAATTCACCCAGAAAAAAATAGAGTAAGAAAGTTTTATTTTTTTCTTCATAAAATGAATATGTGATTCTAATCATTCACTCTTTGATCATTGCACATCCTTAGCTTATTTGAGCTGGCAAGTGTTGTACGAAAACCAAATCCTTGTGAATGGCGTAGGCCCAACCAACGTAAGTCTTTAAGGTTCAGAAAAAAAATTCATATAATTTTTACGCAACTCCCGAGGCAGAGATGAAGTGCGTGATCACAGTGATTGAAGTAGTACTACTATATACTACTTGGCGACAACTTGAACATATGCATGCATGGGTCTAGATTTTGTTGAATACCAATACACTCCCACTAACACCCTTTGGCTGATTCAGCATCGTAGGGAACATGCCAATGTGATAAAATCATCATCACAAGCTTTTTCAAAATATTCACCTGTCCCTATAACAGTAATAACCCTGTTGTTATGGCCCAAAACGTACGTCCAATTCAATTCCAACCACTAAGTGAATGCATGTGACCAAACTCCTAACTCAATTCAATCAGATGCTAATCATTATTCACCAAAATTAAAATGTCAATAACCATTATTACTTTCGAATTGGATGATCATATCCAAACTCACCACATTTCTTTCACAATTACGTATGTCACACCTAAATCTCAATTTCCTAATGCCAATTGCCAAGCAACTTACAATTTCTGTTTTGGGTCCATGCTATAGATTGTTATGTATAGCTAATGTTACTAATTTGTCAATTTCAGCAATGATGCACAAAAATTGCCTGTAGGTCCACCAATGCTTGTCAATAGCATAATGAAAAATTTAAATTTTATTAATAAATTTATTAATATTTTAGTCTCCAATTTATTTTATTTTTATAAATTTTATCTTAATTTTTATTTAATTTTTAATATATTGATTTTCATCCTTACATTTTTATTAATTTCACAGGGCTTGGGAGGAAGAGACTGCATGCAATGTTCACTGAAAGCCATTCCACATTTAGTTCTGAATTTCATCATTCCCCTTTTGACCCTGATTTGGTTTGTGAGGACACCGTTGATTGGCTCCTCTGAATGACATGATGTGAAAGCCCATGCTTGTTGTTGGGGGGAAAAATAAAGTAGCCACAATAATTAATGAAAAATATATCTATATATATATAAAAGCTGAAAGAGGTAAAGTAATAGACCAGCTAATTATGAATTTGTTTGGATTTCACGTGCTGTTCTGAGAGATTTCACCTTTGAGGTGATACAAATTGATAATTTCCTATAAGTAGTAATTTATTCTTTCGGTAAATAAATAGTAAATTCCAATAGTAGTTCTTAAGATTCTATTGATTAATAAATTTTTGAATTTTTTTATAAAAATTAGTTCTTAACTTATAAAATGTTGTTTATTTTAAATCCTCTGGTATAAAATGACTGTAAAAGTAATAAAAAAGACAAATTAAATTAGTATCCTTGAATCTTGACATAATATTTTTATTTTTTTCATTTATACAAACCTCCTTAATTATTTTAAATTTGTTATATCAAGGAGTTTTCTTGAAGAAATGTAGACAAAAATTGATAGTGTGATCTTTACATCATTTTTAATTAGTCCTTGTTGAAGAATATGTTTATCTTTAACTAAAATGACTTTTTTTTTTCTTATAAAATCACAGATTAAGAAATTTTTTTAAAATATTGTAAGCTAAATATTTTGACCAAGAGGATTTCGAGGATTAATCTAAAAATTTATCCATAAAAAAATGTTAAGGAGCTGTGTAGCCATGTTATTACCAATTCAAAGTACGTGTTTTACGACCCATGGAGTCACGAGGATAGTCTTTGGACTCTTTTTGGTGTCTATAGCAATTTATTTGGTAGCTTTACTTATTCCGTGAGGCTTTCTTAGAAATCCTCATGTCAGTGTATTACCAACGAAAATATCAACTGTTAGAGTTCAAGTGATTAGAAAATTGTCCTAAAAGAATAACATATTAATTAATTAGTAGATCCAAATGGTTGAGGCTTGGACTTTCTCACTCAGACCTCCTTCTTCCAAAACTTGGTCCACTCTTATGCTTAAGTTAATATTGTGCCAAAAATGGAATGCTGACACAAGAGAGAAAGGGATGGGTTAAGTAATCATGCACATGGGGATGTGATACTCAATTTTAGACCTTATAGGCATTGAATTGATGCACAGAAGTTGTAATCCCTTTTTTAGCAGGGATACTCAATTTTTAGACCTTAGTATTGGGCCATGTACATTCCATTGGGTTGCAACTGCTCTCCTATGTAAGACTAGCTTAATCCATTTTTTTAGGGTAGACTAGCTTAATCCATTTTACAGAAATCTTTAGGTAATTTTGCAACTTGTTTTAGTGAAAAGAAAGAGTGGGATAGCCTTAACAATGTATTGTAATTTTGCTTTGAATTAGGTTACTACTTATTGAGGTAAATGGAAGATTTGTTGAGATTTCACACTATGGTAGAAATTAGTTTTCATTGTATTTTACTAATTGTTGTTATATAACGAATTATTATTAAAACAAAGCTCTTAAATAGTGATTCGTTATACAATTGTTATTATAAGGTTAAAGTATAAACGTGGGTGTGTAAACAATCATATTGAAGAACTTCGTATAATTGCTATTAAATATAAAGGTGAGATGAAATTTACCGATTAGTGTACGATTATAATACACACTCATTATAAAGGGTTCAACTTACAATGAGATGATTAAAAGTTAGTGTACTCAAGGTAATTAAAACAAACAAACTTACTAATCAGCACGAGAAAGAACAATTTAATATTAGTGAACTAAAAGGATTATAAAAGAATCAACTAAAAAAATAGACGCTGATATATATATATATATATATATATATATATATTTATATATAAATTAAATAATTAATTTAACATAATACAATTATTTAACAAACTCTATCTGTTTATACTTGTTTAATATCCTTCTCAAGCTGAAAATATATGTTAATCAAGCTTAGCTTGTTACTATGATAAGAGAAAGATGACGATGACAAATTATTGGTAAAAACATTTGCAATTTAATTTAAAGAAGAGATAGACAACAAATTAATAATACTTTATTGAATTTTTTTCATAGTTTATGATGGTCAATTTCTATGTGCTTTATTTGTTCATGGAAAATATGATTAGCAGCTAGATAAATGAATGACTAATTGATTATCACAATAAATAGTTGTTGGTGATAAAATAGAAATTTGAAAATCTTAAAAGAGATAATAAGGTTGTTGAACTTCACAAGTAATTGTTTTTAGAGCTCTATACTTTGCTTTAAAAAAGGATCTAGCAACATTATTTTTCTTTTTTGTTTTCCATGAGATTAGTGCTGAACTAAGGAAGATGCAATATCCTATGATAAATCTATGAGAATGCCTATATCCTATCTAGTATGAATCTGTAAAACTAGCAAAAATAAGAACATTAGAAAAAGGAAAGAATAATCCACTAGTGCAAAAATGGGTTTTTATAACAGGATTTTACATCGGTTCTTCAAAAACCGATATAAATAAAAACGCGGTGGCATTTTTGTAAATAAATGTAAACTTTTTACATCGGTTCTTTTCTCAACTGATGTAGAAAGTGAGTTGTTTTTCAAACTTTCAACATCGCTTGTATAAACAACCGCTGTAGAAAATGCTTTCTACATCAGTTGAGAAATAACCGATGTAGAATATCTTCTCCTGTCACTTATTTTTCGACGCTGTTCGTGTTTAACCTCATTTTCCAAAACCCTAGTTTCTCGTTTCGTCCTGTTCTCTCTATTTTCATTTAAGTCTTAGCCATTGTTGACATCCTTATTGTTCGTTGTTTCACTTCGTGCTTACGTTCGTGGTTGTCGTCGTCGTTACAACCATTTCGTCCGTTCGAAGTCGTTGTCGCGCACCCTAAGGTTCGAAGTCATCTTTGTCGTTATTTATGCATCTCATTCTGTTATTATGGTTGAAATTTACATTTATTTTGGTTGTATTCTGTAATTTTCAAGCTTCTTATTTGGTTACCGTGTTGTGTCGTCGTTCAACTACCGTTGTGTCTCCGTTTGGACACCGCTTGGCCACTGCTCAACCATTGTTGTGTTGACTGTGAGGTATCTTCTATGCACCTCTACTTTGTGATTGCAGATGTGAAAGTTTGCTTAGGGTTTATGTATGTTATAGTATTGATTTTGAGTTTAAATATGTTGGTTTGTTTTCTTGAGTTCAAATATGAGCATACCCTTAGTTTCCTGTTTAAGGTTGAATATAATGAGTATATTACTAAATAAGTAAATCATTCATTATATTAAATCTTGAATTGTCCAAGTTGGACAGTTTGGGACTAAAGTTTTTTATTCAGTGGTTAACAATTTCTTCATAAATCTTGTAAATTGTACTTGATGAAATTTTGGTTTAGTTCATTTTTCATTGTCTCTGAGTACATGCTTGATTATGCTAAATGAAACCACAATGAAGTTATGTACTTGGAGACTGATGTAAAATGCTGCCGAAATTTCACGAAGTATGATATTCAAGATTTTAGAAGTATGTTAATCGATATGATATTCAAGATTTTAGAAGTGTGTTAATCGATGAATAAAAAACTTTTTTCCCGAATGGGATAGGGCCTTACCAATAGTGAGGATAATAAATTAAAAATTATGAGTGACAAGGTTAATCCTAAATCATGTGTCGATGATTCTTGTATAGTATGGATCGTAGTTGGATAAATGCTAAACGAACGAGTGATGAGTACGAGAATGGGGTCGAAGAGTTTTTGAATTTTGCGCAGACAAATCTACCTCAGAGTAATGGACAATTTTATTGTCCGTGTGTTAATTGTCTAAATGAGAGACGTTTGGGTGTTGGTCAAATTAGAGAGCATGTTCTTTGTGATGGATTTTGCAAAAGTTATACAAAATGGACATGGCATGGTGAGTTATTAGGCATGTCAAGTGTGTCACAGACGGTGGAGGTTGATATAAATATGGAAGATTGGGTAGAGGATATGATTTGTGATGTAGGGTATGCATCATTTGAGCGGGCAAATATGTATGGTAACTTGTCCATTGATTCAGAGAAACCTTTGTATCCAGGATGCACTACGTTTACACGATTGTCAGCAGTGTTAAGATTATTCACTCTGAAGGCAAGGAATTAGTGGAGTGATAAAAGTTTCACCGAATTACTTGAACTGTTGGTAGAGATGCTTCTGGAAGATAACACATTACCAAAGCGTAATTATGAGGCGAAAAAGGTGTTGTGTCTGATGGGTATGCAGTATAAGAAAATACATGTCTGCCCCAATGATTGCATACTATACAGAAATGAGTTTGAAGGATTACATGAATGCCTTGTGTGTCAAGTTTCACGTTATAAACTGAAGGATGATGATTCTATTTGCAATGAGAGCACAAAGCGTCCTCTAGCCAAAGTGTTGTGGTATCTTCCAATAATTCCAAGGTTCAAACTATTGTTTAGTAATAAAGATGAAGCAAAGAATCTTAGATGGCATGTAGATGAAAGACTGATTGATGGAAAACTTCGTCATCCAGCTGATGGTTTGTAATGGAAGATGGTTGATCAACTATATCCTGATTTTGGAAATGAGCCAAGAAACCTAAGGCTTGGACTTGCAACAAATGGAATGAATTCGTACGGTAATTTCAAGATACGGGCAATGATTTTTTGCACTATTAATGACTTTCCAGCATATGGAAATTTATGCGGAGACAACATTAAGGGGCACAAAACATGTTCTATATGTGAAGTAGGCACAAGTTACCATCAGCTACATCATGGAAGGAAGACAGTTTATCTTGGTCATCGGAAATTTCTCAGGACTAATCACCCTTATCGTAGATTAAGGAAAGCTTTTAATGGGTTGCCAGAAAATAATGTTGCTCCAAAAGCCTTAACTGGACAACAAGTCTATGATCGGGTTAAAAACATCAAAACTGTTTTTGGAAAGACTCAAAAAAAGGTCACTGAGACAAGGATATGGAAGAAAAGATCAATATTTTTTGATCTTCCATATTGGTGAAACTTGATGTTAGACATTGTATTAATGTGATGTATGTGGAAAAAAATGTGTGTGGTAGCATCATTGGAACACTTCTCAATATACAGGGCAAGACTAAAGATGGAGTCAATTCTCGACTGGATTTGGTTCACATGGGTAGACGACATTAGTTAACTCCACAGTCTGTAGGAAAGCGAACATATTTTCCCCCGGCATGTCATACATTGTCAAAAAAAAAGAAAATATCTTTTTTTGACTGCCTACATGGGGGTTAAAGTGCCACAAGGTTATTCTTCAAATTTTAAAAGACTTGTCTTGATGAAAGATTTAAAGTTAGTTGGGTTAAAGTCTCATGATTGTCATGTGTTGATGCAACAACTACTTCCAGTGGTTATTCGTGACATTTTGCCTAAAAAAGTTAGACATACAATAAGTAGGTTATGCTTCTTTTTCAATAAAATATGTAGCCAAGCCATTGACCCTCTAAAATTGGATGAGTTGGAACATGAAACTTTTACTATCTTACGCCAATTGGAGATGTATTTTCCTCCATCATTTTTTGACATTGTGGTTCACTTGGCTGTTCATATAGTGAGGGAGATCAAATTATGTGGTCCAATTTATCTGAGGTGGATGTATCCAATAGAACGATACATGAAAATATTAAAAGGGTATGTGAAGAATCCATAGTGTCCTGAGGCATCTATGATTGAAAGATACATTGCAGAAGAGGCCATTGAATTTTGTACAAAGTATTTTTCAGAGGTGGAACCCATAGGATTTCCTAAGTCTCATCATGAGGGAAGACAAGGAGGTAAAGGTACATGAGGCATAACTGTGAAAAGCATGGGTCATGCAGAAGTCCTTCAAGCACATTTGTATATTTTGAATAATACCAATGAGATTCAACCTTACTTATCTACTCACAAAACTATGATAAGGGAGGAGAATGTTCGAATGAATGAGAAATGGTTGTTGAATGAGCATAACAAAACGTTCTTAAACTGGTTTGATGAAACAATTAAGAAGGATGATGGTGCCTTTGATACATTGAAGTGGCTAGCAAATGGCCCAAACTTTGATGTCATATGTTGGACTGGATACGATATCAATCATTTTTCATTTTACATAAAGTCTCAGGATGATAAAAGTACCATGCAAAATAGTGGGGTTATGATGGTAGCAGGGTCGATGCATTTTGCAAGTTCTAAAGATAAAAATCGTGTAAAGGCTTCCATATCTTACTTTGGAGTGATTGAAGAGATTTGGGAGATTGATTACACCAAATTTAGAGTGCCTGTTTTCAAATGCAGATGGGTTGATATTAACAGTAGTGTGCAAGTCTATAAATTGGGATTTACATTGGTTGACCTTCAAAAAGTAGCTTACAAGGATGACCCTTTTATCATGGCCCACCAAGAAAAACAAGTGTTTTATGTTCAAGATCCTTGCTCCAAAAGGTGGTCAATTGTTTTTCAAGGAAAGACAACAATCACTAGTGATGACACCAATGATCTTTCAAATATTGATATTTCTCAAACTCCTTTATCATCAAGGATATCTAGTATCAATGAAGAAAATGAAATAGATGATGTACATGCTATTCGAGATGATCATCATGAAGGAATATGGAAAAATGTTTCTACATGATATAAGTTAGTTATTTATTTAATTATTTCATCATTGTATGTTTATTTTTAACTTATTTTAAAATGTTTATTACGTTTTTTATATTTAGTACAGTTTTTAACATCTTTTTTCTTTGCTTTCAACAGGTGGCCGATTACTACATTTTTTTTCAACTTTCAATACTTGTTTGATGTAATTTTAAGTTATTTCATTTGTAAATTAAATTTTGATAATAAATAATGATGTATTTAGTTTAAATATATAGATTATGTGAATTCTGTATTGTTTATCTGGTGATTCTCTATTGTCTGCCTGGCGATTCTGTGTGTATATGCAGATATTGTGAATAAATAATACGGTATTATGCCTAAACAAAATAAACATTAAAAAAAAGTACTTTCTACATCGGTTACGACTATAACCGATGTAAAAGTTATACTTTCTACATCAGTTGGGCCTACAACCGATGTAAAAAGCTCATTTTCCACCAGTGATCCTTTTCCAGGAGAACTCTTTAAGTAATATAGAACCCGTAAGGCCGCTTGATAGTGGGAAATTGTTGGAGTTGAAACAAACTAACTCTAATGCTGAACTGAAAAATTGTAATCAAGTCTGGTAGAGGTAAGATATAACAATCATCCAATGACTTTTCTATAACCACTTGGATCAGAAAGAGGAATATGAGAATCCTTTTCTAATTTGCATGAAGTATCCATTAGGGTAGATTTTGGATTACAACCGCCATTATCAGATAAAATTTCAGTGGCACACTTCCCTTAACATAAACTAATGCCTTTGTTTGATTAGCTATTTCAAGACCAAGAAAATATTTGACATCATATAGGTCCTTGATCTTAAAATTTCCATCCAAGAACTGTTTTACGTGATTAATTTTATCCAAATCAATATCTAAAATGATGCAGTCATCAACATAAATCAATATTGTCACGACCTTCTAGATTACATACATTCCTTATCTTACTCGTTTGTCATTTATTACATAAGCATACTATTTAACAATAATTATACCAAGATCCAATTTCAACATTGGACCAAATAGTTAACTACATTTGTACAGGCACACACACACGCACACACACAAATACACACACACATTGCTATTAATTGTACAAGTTTCAACATACCTCTGAAATGTAAATAGTCTGGAGAACTATAACAGAGTGACATAGTAAGATGTAAAATAAGAAATCACACAAAATCATACAGGAGTTAAACTACCCATCTAAATGCAACTGATATGATTCACCTTATACGAATGAATCAGAATGCGAAAACGATAATGGAACGTCTTGAGAATCAGGATAAGATAAGATAAGATAAGTTAAGATTATGATAAGATGAGATAAGATGAGATGAGATAAGGTAAGATAAGATAGATAAAGTAAGATGGGATAAGATAAGATGAGATAAGATAGGATAAGATGTAATAAGATAAGAAAAGGTAAGATAAGGTGAGATAAGATAAAGGAACCCGATACAAACCACGACCTGCCGGAGAGCACCGAAGTTATCAAGAGGAACGTGACCCTTACCGCGACCTGCCGGAAGAACCAACGTTATCAAAGGTAGTTCTTTGCCCAAGAACCAAGGGAATCAACTCACATAGAGATGAAAAACTCTCAAAAGATAAAATATGATTATTCCTCAAAATCTGTCTTTTCATTGAATTCCTAACTCTTATTTATAGCTAACCTAATCTAGTAAAAAAGAAACAAGATAAAAAATTAGAAATCCTAGTTAGATTGCAATTTGAATTGCAACCAATTTAAAACAAACAACTTCTAGATAAATATCAAATTCTAATATAATTTATAGTAAATCATAAACTTTATTACTTAAGATCTTCAATGATATGACTACATAAATTAACCCACGTTGGAATTGGGCTTGGATTCACATAGTCCTTTTTCTTGAACTTCCTTGATGAGACCTTCAAGTGCTTGTTCTATACGTTTGCTCCTATTTCTCATCATAGGACCTTTCATTCCTTGTAGATAATCTCTTAGATGATCTCTTTTGCTTATCGTGGTGCTTACGTTCACATCATTCCCTCTTTCTCCAAGAGGATTCGTCCTCGAATCTTAAAGGTCATCTGCATCAAATAAGGATAAGTCAGAAACATTGAAAGTGGCACTCATATTACCATAGCTACTTGGAAGATCAATTTATAAGCATTATCGTTGATCCTTTCAATCACTTGAAATGGACCATCTCCTCTAGGATGTAATTTGGAACTTCTTTGACTTGGAAACTGCTCTTTTAGCAAGTGAACCCACACCCAACCACCGGGGTCAAGGACCACCTTGGTGCACCTTTTGTTTGCCTGTCGAGCATAATGTTCATTCTTCTTCTCAATATTAGTGTGAACCTTGGTATTAAATTTCTGCACAAATTCAACCTTTTGCTTTCCATCCAAATTAAGAGAGTCATTAGTATGAAATGGTAAAACATCTAAAGGTGATAAAGGATTAAATCCACATACAATCTCAAAAAGTGAAAAGAAAAGTAGATGTATGAACAACCCTATCATATGCAAATTTGATATGAGGCAAACAATTCTCCTAATCCTTTAAATTCTTTTGAATTATAGTACGTAATAAGGTGCCTAAAGTTCTATTCACAACTTCAGTTTGTCTATCTGCTTGTGGATGAGCCACAGTAGAGAATATTAATTTAGTGCCCAACTTACCCCACAAAGTTTTCCAAAAGTGACTAAGAAATTTAACATCTCCATCACTTATAATAGTTTTAGGTAAACCCTACAAATGTACAATCTTTTTGAAAAATAAATTAGCAATATGGGTGACATCATTAGTTTTAGAACAGGTAATAAAATATGTCATTTTGCTAAACCTCTCTATAACGATAAAATTACTATCTTTTCCTTTTGAGATCCTAGGCAGCCCTAGTACAAAATCCACAGAAATATCAGTCTAGGGATACTCAGGAACAGATAAAGGTGTATACAAGCCATGATGCTTTACCTTAGATTTTGCTTGTAAGAAAGTAATACATTTTTCACTGATAAGTTTAGCATCATGCTTTATTTTTGGCCAAAAAAATGTTCGTGTAAAATATCATAAGATTTTTGAATGCCAAAATGCCCAATTAATCCTGTTCCATGAGTCTCTCTAATAAACATTCCCCTTACGCTACTCTTAGGTACATACAATTTATTTTTCTTAAACAAATATTCGTCTTGCCTAAAATAGTCATCAAAACCATGGTTAGAACACACTTTCCACAATTGTCCAAATTCAGTATCATCTGCATACATGACTTTGAGTAATTCAAATCCAAGTAATTTGGTTTGTAAATTCGTAAGTAATACATACCTTGGTGACAACGCATCTGCTATAATGTTTTTTTTTCCCTTTTTATACTTGATAACATAAGGAAACATCTCATCAAATTTTAGCCACTTGCCATGCCTTTTGTTAAGCTTACCTTGGGACTTGAAAAACTTCAAGCTGAGTTGATAAGAATGGATGACAAATTCCCTCGACCAAAGGTAATGTTGCCAAGTTTGTAAGGTCCTCACCAAGGCATAGAGCTCCTTATCATAGGTTGGATAGTTAAGCATCGCTCCACTAAGTTTCCTACTAAAATATGTCACAAGTTTGGAACCCTGCATTAAAACAACTCCTATACCCACTCCAGAGGCATCACATTCAATCTTAAAAACTTTATCAAAATTAGGTAAATTTAGCACAAGGGCATTGGTTAACTTATCCTTTAGCAAATTACAAGCCTCTTCATGTTTCTTATCTCATTTAAAATTAATATTCTTTTTAACAAGTTTATTTAAAGGGGCAGCTATAGAACTAAAATAATGTACAAACCTCCTATAAAAACTTGCTAAACCATGGAAGCTTCTTACTTCATTAGCATTTATAGGCGTGGGCCATCCTCTAATTTCCTTAATTTTTTCTTCATCAACACTAACTCCTGTAATCTTGTTGATGACTCTATAGTCCACGCACATGCACCATGTTCCATCCTTCTTTGGTACCAAGATAACATGAACTGTACATGGGCTAAGATTTTCCCTCACAAAGCCTTTCTGCATCAACTCCTTTACTTTCCTTTCCTTTGAATCTCCTTAGCCACTTTAGGAACAGTTCTATAGGCTAATTTGTTTGGAATCACAGCACCAAGGATAAAATCAATTTGGTGTTTAATACCTCTTATAGGAAGTAAACTTTTTGGTGGTTCTCTAGGAAATACATCATCAAATTCCTGCAACAAAGATTCAACCACACTAGTAAAAGAAGAGTTATGATTATTATTAAGATAAATATCCTTGTACATGAGTACAAGAACTTGTTCCGTTGCCCTCAAAACACCCTCGACCTCCCCTTTGTGAGCAAATACACAAACTTTATTTTCTTTTTCTTTATTTTTTGATTTTTCTTTCTTTTCACTCTCATTCTTTTTTTGACTTTCTACTTTTTCTTCATTCTCAATTTTATCTCTCTTTTTTCTTTCTTGATTTTCTAATTCTTTCTCATTCTTTTTTTGACTTTCTACTTTTTCTTCACTCTCAATTTTATCTCTTTTCTCTTTCTTGATTTTCTAATTCTTTTTCTCTTATTTTTACATTCCTTTGAATTTTTCATTTGGTCAGAATAAGCCACCTTTGATTTAGGATCTTCCTTCTCATTGGACCAATTAAACTTCGATGATGAACTAGAAACATATTTGTGAGTGCTCCTAGATTTGAGTTGTATTTCCACCTGAATAGCTTCATAAAGCAATTCATCCATCTCCACCACATCAGCTATCTCTCTTTTTAATCTTCCAATGAATCTTGCCATAGTGACTTCTCTATCCTCCTCCACATTGGCCCTTATCATGGCAATTTCCATCTCCTTATAATAATCTTCAACACCCATGGCGCCTTGAGTAAGACTTCGTAGTTGTTTTCGGTGCAAGTCCCTATGATAGTGACTTGGTACAAATCTTCTTCTCATGGCTACTTTCATCTCTTCCCACATTCAGATAGGTCTCTCTCCATATCTCCTCTTATTAAGGATAAACTGATCCCACCAAATATTAGCATAATCGATAAAAGAAAAACTGGCTAATCTTACATTTTTCTCCTTCGTGTAATTGTGACAATCAAACACGTGCTCCCATTTTCTCTCTCACTCTAGATAAGTTTCAGGTTCATTCTTTCCTTGGAATGGTGGAAGGGATAATTTAATACTCCCCAAGTTGTTATCCTTTTCTCGATATTGTCTTCTTTCTCTTAAATTTTCACTGTTTGATTCTAAGTTCTTCCTCCAATGTCCTTCTTCATCACGGTGAAATAATCTCTGGGGACTACGTCGATGAGAAATCCGAGACCTCCTCCTTGAACAACCTTCCATATCATTCAACCTTCTGTCCAACTATTGGAATTGATCTTGAAATGATTTTATGAGTATTTTTTGATTCGTTTCATTATGATGGAGTTCTTCACTCATGTTGGCAATGCTGCAAAATGAACAAAATAAATAAGTATAATAAAAACCTCACCGGTCACTCCCTTAGTGTTTACCCTCACTATTGAAGCTCTTCACTCGTGTTTACACTCGAATTGGGTTTTTCTATAATGGTCTCACCAACTCTTACTTTTTACCTCTTGATTGTCCTTATAAGCCCTTGAACCAAGAAATTCACAAGTTGATTTTCCCACAGATAACGAAAGAGTCACATATACACAAGATGAATAGGGTAAGGAATATTAGTCAAGAAATAAAAACTAAAAAAAAATTATATTGAATGAAGACTGATTTTTTTTTTCAATTGCCTTGAATTTGTTTTTTTTTTAATTTCTATCATAACTTTTTTTTTTGAATTTCTATCATAATTTTTTTTTTTGGATTTGTATCACAATTTTTTTTAAGTATATTTTGTAGATAGCAACTTTAACACGAGAAAAATACAACAAAGGATAGATGACACTTGATTCCAAGAGCCGAAGCTCTGATGCCAAATGATATGATTCACCCAATGCGAATGAATAGGAATGCGGAAACGATAATGGAATGTCTTGAGAATCAGGATAAGATAAGATAAGATAAGTTAATATTAAGATAAGATAAGATGAGATGAGATAAGGTAAGATAAGATAGGAAAAGGTAAGATGAGATAAGATAAGATGGTGTAAGATAAGATGAGATAAGATAGGATAAGATGTAATAAGATAAGATAAGGTAAGATAAGGCGAGATAAGATAAAGGGACCCGACACAAACAAAGACCTGCGGGAGAGCACCAAAGTTATTAAGAGGAACGTGGCCCTTATGTGACCTGCCGGAAGAACCAATGTTATCGAAGGTAGTTCTTTGCCCAAGAACCAAGGGAATCAACTCACATAGAGATGAAAAACTCTCAAAGAGAAAATATGATTATTCCTCAAAATCTGTATTTTCACTAAATTCCTAACTCCTATTTATAGCTAACCTAATCTAGTAAAAAAAAAAGATAACAAATTAGAAATCCTAATTAGATTGCAATTTTAATTGCAACCAATTTAAAATAAATAACTTCTAGATAAATATCAAATCCTAATGTAAGTTATAGCTAACCCTAAACTTTATCACTTAAGATCTTCAATGATATGAATACATAAATTAACGTATGTTGGAATTGGGCTTGGATCCACATAGTCTTTTTTCTTGAACTTCCTTGATAAGACCTTCAAGTGCTTGTTCTATACGTTTGGTCTTATTTCTCGTCATAGGACCTTCCATTCCTTGTAGATAATCTCGTAGATAATCTCTTTTGCTTATCGTGGTGCTTACGTTCACATCATTCTCTCCTTCTACAAGAGGATTCATCCTTGAATCTTGAAGGTCATCTGCATCACATAAGGATAAATCAGAAACATTGAAAGTGGAACTCACATTACCATAGCTACTTAGAAGATCGATTTTATAAGCATTATCGTTGATCCTTTCAATCACTTGAAATGGACCATCTCCTCTAGGATGTAATTTGGAACTTCTTTGACTTGGAAACCATTCCTTTCGCAAGTGAACCCACACCTAACCACCAGGGTCAAAGACCACCTTGGTGCACCCTTTGTTTGCTTGTCGAGCATAATGTTCATTCTTCTTCTCAATATTAGCTGTGATGAAGATGAAGATGGTGGAATCGTTCTCCTATGGTATACCTGCCAAGGGATAGATACAGTGATGTTTACAGACATAACCATAGAAACTCGTGGCAGAGGATGTATTGGAGAAGATACATCGACCATATAAATGGTTGCCCTACCTCTAAATGTACTCCTGTAATGACCCCCTATGTTGGGTGGATGTTGAACCCACTCCTCGTTCTCCTCGTCAATCTCAATCTCTACATCGAGATGAGGATGGTCCATCGTGTTATCTCACTACTGTGATGAAATAATATACATAGAAGTAGAGTAGTAGGGGAGTGAGACATTTTATACAAGTAAGAGGCACTGAGGAGTAGTATAGTATGAAATTACTCAATCGGTAATGATAGTCTTCAAGGTCTTACCGAGGCAGCTAAGTTTGACCAGAGTAATCTCGACTACAAGGAGCAACCCTTGGGAGGCTCAAACCTAGCTCACGTACCTCCTAAGCTTGGATGTTCCCATTATCAGGAACTCTGATCTACCTCCATGTGAGCCGACCCTTAGATTTCTCAGCTTACTTTCATAGAAGGGTCCGCAGATTATCCCTCATCACAATTTACAAAACACTTTTATGTACATGATGCATGCCAACTAATTGTTCTAATTCTTATTTCTATCTCACTTGAATGCCCTTCTTCTCAAGGTTCAGGACCTCATAGTCCTTAATTAATTACTTTATTACTTAACTCAATATATATATATATATTCAACATTTAATTAGGTACTCTAACAAATCAAACGAGGTTTTCAACTTCTAATAAACATCTCTTAACACTTAAACGAACAATTTTATAGAAATTATTCTTAAAAGTCTAGAACTAAACCATTATTAATAATTTTATTTTTCTTTGATTTATTAGGAAATCGTTTAGAGGGAATAAAAATTAATCATTCTCGTTCTATCTAGTCATAGGAAAATCTAGTGAGTTAACTTATAACAATTTTATAAATTAATTACTGATATAAATTACTCCAATATTTGCATATTTTATCCTCTTATATTATGGTTCAAATATAAATTTATATATATAAAATTAACCACTAACTATATTTTTTTATACTTTAAAATATATTGGGGGGAAAAGTAATGACTATTATAAGGTATTAGATTTTGAAAATTTTTATAAAATAATAAACAATTTCATTTTTCTCCAACCTTTTTAATTGAATGCTTTCTTATATTTACTATGTGAGAATATATTTGTATAATTTAAAAGTTATTAAATGGTGTTCTCTTTTAAAACCTTGTTCTAACAAGTCCATGTTTAAGTATTATAACTCCTATAATTTATATAAAAGTATACAACTTTATAATACCTAAAGAAATTTATGAATGTAGTCCATAAATATATATTCCTTAGCACCTAAAATTTTATATCATAATCTCACCTATAAGTGAGAATCACAGAGATAAAATTAATAGTTTTAATATACTATTTTTTTAATATGCTATCTAACATTAATTTAGATAATTTATCAATTTGATCCCTAATCAGTCCAATCGCCAATCAATAACCATACAAAATTTCATCCAAATTTAAATATAATCAAAGATAAATTTTAAACTATCACACAAGTAGCAAAATTTTATTCTACAGTTTTAGAACTACTCTTATACATAATTAAATTTCATCCAAAATTAAACTTAAATATAATTAAACCCAAATTTTAAATTTATCAAACTATTAATAACTTTCATTCTAGAGCAAAGGAGATCTAGAACTACTCATGTACTCTACTTGAGTGTCCTTCCTTTACTTGAAATTGGAAGATCGGTGTAATTTTTAATTTGTTCGACAAGTTTTCCACGCCTCTGTTGCGATTCTATGTCCCTAATGCTTGGTCAATTCATAGTAGAAGTGTTTATTGTTTTTCAAAAGTATCCCAAAATGTTCAATTGCATTCTATTGAATTCCTTTTATACAATATTGGTGTGTGCGTGTGTGGGGGATTTGTCCACCAGGTGGTAGCATGCATGGTGCCACTGAATAAACTCTAATCCTTTTTTTTTTTGGTTAAATAAAAAAAATGGGTATTATAAATATTGTTGTAAATGAATTTCTTGATGTCTTAATAAAAAAGAATGATCTTATGTAGATTATCTGAAACAATAAGTTAACAAAGGAAATGATACTTTAGAATATCATTGCCTACTAGCTTACTTAAGTATGTATAGGGATTTCTTCAATTTTGAAACTTGTTAGAATTATTTGTTTGAAGTCCTGGAGGTAAAGATATGTAAACTTCTACGTGGAGATATTCATGAAGAAAAACATTATTGACATCCAATTTCTTTAAATGCCAATTTGAACCTGCTATAATAGCTTATAATACTATTGTAGTTTTCATTTTTATAATTGGAGAAAATGTGTCTAGATAGTCTACCCTTCCATTTTTGCATAACCTTTAGCAACCAATTAGACTTTGTATCATTCTATAAACCCATCAAACTTATACTTGATTCTATAGACCCATTTGCAACTAATGGAAATTTTTCTAGTAGGAAAATTGGTTAGATACATGTATGGTTTGCTGCAAGGCTGCTAACTTAGAATTCATAGCATCTCTCTAGCACTCATACTTTATTGCTTGTATATAGGTCTTAGGCTCAACATCATATGAAATAAAAAGAACAAAATGTTTTATGAGATGATGATACCATTACATAATCAATAAAGTTAGAAAGGGGATTAGAAGTGCTATATGAAGAATCTCTAAGATTAGATGAAGTAATTAGATTTCAATGGTAGTCTTGAAGATAGGAAGGTCTGGACCTTATTTTAGCGAATCTTATGGTTAGAGTAATAGGCTCATCAGGTTGTGTTGTAATAATTGATTGGGGACTTGATAATTTTTATTGACCAAAATGTGAGTTTGTAAGATCATTGATGGTGGCAAATCAGGTAAGGTCGATGAATGGTTGAGCTAAAGGAAGGAGATTAAAATTATGTTCATTATATGTTTTATGATATGAAAAAGTAGTTTCATAGAAGATAACATCTCTAGAAACAAATAACTCGTTAGTTTTTAAATAAAAAAGGAGATAACCTTTAGTTCTTGGACTAAAGCAAAGAAAATTGCCTTTCTAACAAAGCAAAGACATCCAAAAATCATTAAATGTGAAAAACTTTGAACCTTTACATGTAAAACTTCAAATGGAAATTGATTTTGAAGTGTCAGAGTGGGAAGTCTATTTATTGTATTCACAACATGTGCAATAATGAAAAACCAAAGATCTTTAGGCAAATTTGCTTGAAACAATAAAGTTCATGCAACATTTAGAATGTGTTGATGTTTAGAATGTGTTGATATTTCTATTGTAAAATAAATTTCTATTATGGAGTTTTAACACAGTTCTTTTGGTGCATTATAAATTTAGCACCATTATCCATTCTATGGACTTTAATTTTAGCAGAAAATTGGATCTCAATAAAGATATAAAGTATTTACAAGACTTTAGATGTTTTAGATTTAAACTTCACAAGATAAATCCAAGTATGTCTACTAAAATCATCTACTAAGGTGAGAAAATATTTATTTGTAAATATGCAATGCTAAATGGTCCCCATATATCAACATGAACAATTTCAAAGTAATTAGTTATCATAGAAGTGCTAATAGGAAAGGATAGTCGTTTTTGCTTAATAAAATGATAAATGTCTCAATATGACATCTTATTACAAGGTATAACAGTATTATGAATATATAGAACTTTCAATATGTCATTGGATAGATGACGTAACCTATAATGCCAAAGGATGAAATTACTAAAAATGTTATTCAAAGTAGCATGGTTACACCATGATAAAAAATTGCAAGAGGAAGGTGGTTTAAGATTAGGTGAAGCAAGATCTAATAAGTAGAGTAAAGGCCTTATTTTACTTTAGCTAAACTAATGTTCCTCAATGTTTGCATTTCCTAAATAATCCAAATGCAATCTTGAAAGATTAACTAACAATTCAAGATAGTATTTAATTTTGTAATAGAAATAATATTAAAAGAGAAATCAGGAATATATAACATATTAGTCAAGTGAAAGTGAGGAGAAAAATAAATAGTACCAAAATAAGTGGTATTTACAAGGAATCCATTTTCTAATGTTACAACTACATGTTTAATTTTAGTAAACATGGTAAAGAAATATCACAGTTTTGTGATGTGATTAGTGGCTCCAGTATCTAGAATCCACTGGCATATCCTTGGATTAGAATTACCTGGATGTAAAGCATTGAAAGAATTTGCAGAATGTATATTACCGACTTGATGTACTTGACTAGAAGAAGGTGCAGTATTTTGAATCTTAGAGTTTTGCAAGAAAGTCATTAGTTCTTTATATTGCTCTTGAGTAAGTAATGCCACAATTTGAGTTTGTCCTAATCTCTTGAGGTTGATCTTTATTACTAAAAATTGAAATTTGATCCATATCATTATTAACACAATTAAAAACATCCCTAGCATCCTTAAATTTGTAATTGGAAGGAAACTATGCTTCTTGTAACAAGTTTCTACACAATGACCTTTCTTATGAAAAAAAGTGTAGATCTTTCCAGAATTTGATAAGGAATTTCCTTTGTAATTGGATTCTCTTGGAATTACAGTCATGATTTTGTTCTTTTAGATTTTGATTACCAACAACTATTACTAATTTTAATTTTGTGGCATTGGAAAATTTCCTTTCTTGTTGGATTACAAGAGAGAAAGCTTTATTTAATGGAGGTAATGGGTCCATTGACGAAAATTGTGATATAATGTGAAAGAATTCGTCATTCAAACCTTTCAAGAGACACGTTATATGATCTTAATCCCTGGATATTCTCAAAGTAGAATAGGAAATACAACTACAAGCTCAACCACAAGAACAAGAAGGAATAGGTTTGAAATTATCAAATTCATCCTATAGTCCTTGAACTTAGTGAAATAGGAATGAATTAACTTATCTTCTTGTCTCAGTGAATGCATCTCTTCTTGAAGTTGAGAAATTTGTAAGAAATCATGTAAGAAATCACCCTGAAAATATGTATCCTTGAGTTATTTCTATACATAAAAACTTTATCATCCCAAAGATGCTTTGAGCTATGTTAGGAGAGACAACATGCATGATTCAGCATAAAACCATGTTATGACATCTTTCCTACGCAATAAAGGATGAATCATCCTCATCTCAGATTGGAACAGACCATCAAGAAAACATACTTTTTTCTTGAAAATCATAGATATTCACATAGAATGACTTCAAGAATGATAGTTGGTTCCATCAAGTGAAGAAAAAACAAGAATCAACACAGGATTTTCAATAGGATGAAGGTAGAAAGGGTTGCTTGGATCATTGTTGAGATATACCATGGTTGATCAAAGTTGCACAGTAGAGCTCTCAGATTGAGAGATTTGATACCATGATAAACTTACCTAGCAACAGGAGAAAGAAAAATAACAAGAAGAGAGAGAAACTTAATGAACTTCCTTTATTGAACTAAAATGATTACAAAAAAATAAATTGAAAAAGAATAGAGAGGCTAATATATATATATATATATATATATATATATATATATATATATATATATATATATACTATGTAACTAACTTAATAGAATACAACTACTTAATGGACTCTAACTGCCTATGCTTGTCTAATAAAAACTTTAGACCATAAAAAAAAAATCCTTATCTTGAAAGATTATGTATCTTCTCCATGATCTTGATTCAATGACAAAGTAGCATGAAGGTTTATAATGTAAGGAGGTTCCCTCACATGATATTGGTTGGAGAATAAGCAGAATTAACTTTTACTCCAATAAAATGCGAATGTCGGGGCTTATTTGCGCCCAACCAAAAAGGAAGATGATCAACAACATGTTAGATCTTGAAATATTCCTCTTTAAAATCTTTGAAGAAGGAGTTAAAAAAATAATATAGAAGTATTTTTCCTAGAGTAGTGTTAGAATGGTTTACCACCATGGTCTTGAAGACGAAAAAGAATAGGCAGCAGGTATAATTCAACCCTTGTATGCAATTGAAAACTTCAAAAGTTTTTATGAAACCTTAGGAGTTAGGATGAATTTATGAGAAAGCCAGCTTGAGGTAAAGAAGCATTGCTACCTGATAAAGGTTAAAGATGTTATTACCAAGGTGTTGTCGCATCCATGCAAAGAACACAACACCTTCATGCTCCAATTAATGTTAATTCGATGTTATTGAAGTTTGGAAGATACCTACAAAATACTTTAATGACTAAGTGAGAAAATGTGTCAACAAGGTTTAGAATTAGGGTTAGAGAGAATTTTCACCTAAGGGATGCAATGTTCCTTTTATTGCAGTGGTCATTTTTTTCATTATTTGATGATTAATTATACGTTTTGTACTTAATTATAGCATCCTAAAAGTTATAATGTGATAAGTATCTTGAAGAATCTGTTAAAGATTCTTTTCCGTGGTAGCTCCATAATAGTTTCCTTCCTAATTAACTTGTCATGAAAATAAGATGTTGAGTATGTTTTAGCTTGAAGTAAGCTCTCGATAGCTCTTATCTTAGTATGACATTATCCATTTTTCCAAGCATTTTTTTTAGGTATGATTGAATTATATTCTTTAAATACCATTTTACCGTCATTACAACAAAATTGAGCTATTACCACACACATTTTAAATTATTGTATAGATAAAATATTTTAAAAATTATATAAAAACTCTAATACAATATTTGTTAAAAAATTATTTAAAATAAAATAATTACTATATTTTTAAATTTAAATTATTTAAATATTAATAAAAATAAAATAACTTTTTTACTACACTTAAAATAACATGAGATTTAAAAAAATATACTTTTGAAACATCTAAAATAAAAATAGATTTATGAGATTCAAGTTGTAAAACATTTCTTATTGAGAATGTTTTAACATCGTCTGACTTTAATTTTTAGTTGATTATAATTTTTCTCTTATACATATATAACCTAGAACAAGAATTATCATTGAGTTCTCTCCATTGGCCAAATACCTCTTTGAAAAGAAATCCCATTCTCTCGTAATGTTAATTTTATCATTTAGGTTTATGATTTCATACCATTCTCTTTGAGAACCAACACTGTATTTTGTTACTTTATCACTTAAGTATTGGTGACTAAAAGCTTTTATTACAGTTACATCTTATTATTCTCATCTAGTTGATTTTCTCTGTAATTTTCTCTAAAGAGGATAATACTCTACCTTTGAGCTACTCTCATAATTTTCAAACTACCCTCGTCATCATTAGGTACCTCTCCAATAAGAAATTCCTTTACTATTTTTTCCATATTCCACAAATCTCTATAATTTCTATTCCACCAATATGAATTTTTATTCTTTTTCTAGGTTTTAGTCTTGAGGTAATTTTCCATTTGAAATCATTTCTTTCCACTCTAGATGGCTATAATTTGTTCTTTGATTAGTTACAACATTCATATTGGAGTATTGGTATATTGCATAACAAGGGTAAAACATTAGCTTGTAAAATTTAGGATCTTGTTGGTATGTTACATGTGCTAAATTTGTATAGTGTACCAACCATGTTATGTGGTTTATTTATACTAGATATAACTTCAAGAAGTGGGTAGTGTGCTTGAGTAAATATGCATTTGGAAGGATCAATTTATAGTACATGTGAGAGCAATACATGTTTGATTTGCAATGGAGTTTGAATTTTGTGGTTGGAAGGAATTTAACTTTTTATTTTACTTTTCCCCCTCAAATTAAACATTTTATAACTCTTGGATTTTTTATTTGATTGTGTTTGGGATGATAAATAGAAGGAAATAGAAAACATGACTGGAAAGAACTAAAAGGAAGATAAATATGATGTCTTCAATTAGGTATTACATGTCAGCCTTTTTTGGCATTTGATTGTCAAAGAATAATGAGGGGATCCTATCTCTGAGTATATGTAAGAGGTGTAACATCCTTAATTTCTCATAATAGATTTTCTAGGATACAAATACCATTTAGTAAGAAATAAATTAGAGATAAGAGAAAAAGTCAGAGAAATTAGAAAATTTTTAGCAAATGATAAAAATGCTCCTGCACTAGTATAACACAAATAATGTGCAAGAAAACATAAAATAAAGGTTAAAAGATATTATAAGGAATTAGAATATATCAAGGATGATTAGAAAGTCATGAGAAAAGAATAGGAACAAAGAGAGGACAAAAAAGATATTAGAAAACTTTGAAAATGCCTGAAATGTCTTTAGAAAGCTTTGTCTTCCACAAGGGTTAAATTGTCCCTTGAAAAATATAAAATGACATAAGAATAACATGGACCAAACCAATAAGTGTTTAACACATTAGAGGAACAATTTGAGAATGCTGAGAAAAATTATCAAAATTCCTTTGGAAGATCGGTAAGGCAAGAAAATATGAAGTAGAAGTCAGAAAATGGATCCCACTTGTTATGCACAAAAATGGCATGTGAAAAATGAGGTGGTGACTCAACATATGAGTCATCACTTTATTAATTTCATATAAGACAAAAACATTAAATAGAAGAGATAAAATTAACCATAGTTAAAGTAAATTAACCTTATTTAATTAAAATTAACTATGCTTAAAATATGTTAATCTTGATTAGTAAAAAATTCAAACTAATTAACATTAAAATAATACTAAAAAGATTATTCCTTACACTTAAATTTATTTTTGAAAATGAAAATTACATACAAATGTACCAAAATACCCTTAAATGGGAAATTAATTTCCAAATTATCCATTATGTGGTTGAATTCTATCTTCGCCTTAGGGGAGCTTATTTTCTTCATATTACACATCCTAAACACTTAGAAAATCCTCTAAACTCTCTCTAAACTCAAAATACTCCTAAACCCAAATATTTACGCTAAGCTTAAACTTCCATCTTTGAGGTTTAAGTTAAATTAAGACAAATCCATCAAGTCACACCACCAACACTAAGAGATCTTGTGTGGACCACCAAGAAGGAGGAAGAGCAGCCATAAAGACCCACCAAAACCATCACAAAATTCTTCAACAAGTAGGACTTTACCATGTTTTTCTAAGTTTCTAATCTTGTATTTATGGTTTGATTTTCTTCTTTTTGGTGGATCCCTCTCTAAGATCTATGGATTGCTTTTTATTTGAACTTATTGGATCTTAAGGCTACCTTTAATGATTAAATATGAGCATCACAAAGTTTTTAATGATTTCTAGAAGTTAAAGAGGAGTTTTGGTGGACTAAAGTGCTCCTAGTAACAGTTGAAGCAATTTAATTGGGTAAGCTTTCTTAAAACTAATTTTTTATGCTTTGAGGGCAGATTTGAGAGTTTATGATAAATGTTTTAAAGTGACTAAATTAAGGGATGGATTGATCTTGGATTAGATCTAGTAGATCTACACTTGTTTTCCATGAAAAATGCTTTGTTTAACATCTTTGTAAAACTTGTTTTTATCTCTTCTTAAAATATTTAATAATGAAGCTGGTTGTGATAAAGTGCAGATCTGGAGTCATATGTTAAAAGTCTAAAAAACTAAGAAATTTTATGTAATAAAATCAATAAAATTAATTTGGACTTGGACTTAAAAGCTATTAAGAGTAAAGGTGAAATTTTGGACCAAAAATGGAACAAATCACTTAAGACCTTCCATGACCATGACCAAAGTTATGGAGATAATCATGGAGGACTTAAGGACAAATGATGTACAAAGAATTAAAATTCATAACACCAAGACCAAGAGAGGACAAATTAAGAAAAAAGAAACCTTGCTTTGGCCACCGATAACATTTGGCCAATTTCCATATAATTAGGGAAATATGAGTTTAAAATTTCAATTAAGGTGTAAGAGGAGCCTAAACAAGTTTAAGGAATGAATCTTAAATTTGAAACAGACTTGGTAATTGTTGGGTACCATTTGGCCATGTTGGAAAAAATTGGTAAGAATAAGTTAAAACCTTGCTAGAATTTAAAAGTGAATCTAAATAAGCCTAACAAAGTGATTCAAAATTAATTATGGTGTAGAGGGGGAAATATGAGCATTTAGCCATGCTCACTAAACAAGGAGGAAAATTCCTCAAAACTTCTAAGGTTGGTGTTAATTAATAGCCTAAATCCTAATTAGTGTTAATCACCTTTTCAAGGAAATAAAAATTCAACTATAAGGCCCTATGATTAAAGGATGCGGATTCAGCAACCAAGGTAATAAATAAGAAAATTCAGCTATTTTGGATGTTTAAAGATAATAAGACATGAGTAACAAACCTTAAAAACATAAGCAAGGAGGCAAGCAAGTAGGTTCATTAATGGATCAAACTTAATTAGCCAAGTTATTAGTCAACAAACATAAAACTTAAAACACTTAAACTTAAATTAACTAAGTTGTACATAATACTTTCAATTTAAGGAACACAAAGAGTAAACAATTAAAAAGTCCATTCGGCCATCTAGAGAAGAAATTCTATATACCATAACCTTATATGAAAATATTAAAAAAAACTTAATCTTTGAGAAAAGGAAAGATTGAGAGGTAACTTACAAGGATGAGTGGACTAAGATCCTATGAGTGATTCATCATAAATCTTATGAATTAAGCAAGTTGGACAAGCTATGAAAGTAAGTTTACATGCTGCCAAAGATAGTAACGTCAAGCTGAATTAAGAAAGTTGTGATTGGAAGATTAGTTTCTATTTATAAATATCATGCCAACTTGTTGCATTTTTTTGTAAGTACATAAAGATGTATGTAAAGGGTATGGATAATACTCTTGATTATTTAAAGAGTAATGTATTATGCGATTTTCATGTATGGATGATATTGGAAAAGTAGTTTGAAAATAGATACTAGATGTGCATGGGCATGACATATTGGTTGGATTGTTTGAGTATGCATGTTATTTGCAAGCTTTTAAAAGGAACCTAATTAACTAAAGGATCACTAAAGAAAGAATTTATGTGAAAGGATAATACTACTCTTAATGTGTGTCACGCATATTCAGAAGGAAATAGGTCCTTCTAAAGTGGAGACAAAAGGGTTCTTCAAAAATCCTTCTATTATGAGGTGTTGGATCTTTAATGTTTATGATGGTGATGATTATCAAGGAATGAACTCATGTCCTAAGAATAGAAGGTAGAGTAGCAGAGCCAGTGAAAAGATATTGTTTGACTAAGTATCATTATAAGCCTATGTCTTAGATTATCACTAAAAGAGTGATAGAGAAAAGAAAAGAATTATGTTAAGACATAGATGAAATGATAGTCGAATGATATCAATGATGTGATCTCAAAGGTTTATGAGACTGATGTAACTTATATGCTTAATTAGAAACTAGTTTTTCTTCATGTAAAATAAATTCACTTTAGCTAAAGTTTTCTAAAGATTAAAAATAAACTTGTATGCATGATATGTTTTCTAATAAACTAAAATGGTTGGGATGAAAATGATGATACTAACCATAGGATAGAATCCTACTGAGATACTTAGTTTCTCACCTCCCCTCTTCCACCATTTTCTTCCTAGAATCCAATAGTGCCTTTCATTGAGGCAATGGTGTTCACAAAAAATGACAACACAATCTAGATGGTTGAAGCCTCAAGGTCATCTCAGTTGGATTGCTGTGAAGAAATATGTCTCACCAAATAATGTATACTATGTAATATAGTTGGATGATTGTATTCTAATTATTTGGTGTGTTGTTTTTATGATAGTGTATTTGATGTATGTATATGTTAAAAGTAGTGGTATACATGTAGCTAGGTGTGAAAAGGCGTAGATGCCTTAACTTAACTAAGTGTGTATAAATATGGATTATATAACTATTAAGTTGTATAATTTTTAACATGTCTATATTTAAGATAAAATGTATTTCTGCTTATTAGAGAAGTATAGAATAGTAAAAGTAACTTATACTATTAGTGAATTAAACGTGAACGAGGACACTTGTTTATTTATTTTCTGATGCAACACTTATTCTAATGAGGCTTGCTTTTCATACCAAAGTTTTTTTTAAAAAAATTACCATATTTTCACTAATAGTAATTTCTAAAGATTCTGCATCATGAAGTAACAGTGTAATAATGATACATGTGTACAACTTAAGCGTAAAAATAGACTTCATTTTTAGGATGTTATAAGAGGGAAGTATATTCTACTATTGGAAGGAACCGGGCCATCTAGTTGGTTACTTTCATGAGGTTTATTTTTTGTGGTTACAAAACTTTTTATTTTCTTTTTAGGATGTTATATTTTTTTTAGAGGATAACATATGCATATGAGTTGAGGAAATATATACATACATAATACGAGAATGTCCACCTTGTTCAAATAGAATGAAAAGTAGCATATAAAGAGAGTTAAATAAATCATCATCACTATTTAGATAGGCTGAAAATCATCATATGGGGCAACTTTTAGAGAAGTAAACCTTTAAGGAACCAATTATGTTTGGTTGATAAGTATAAGAAAAAGGAAAATTCTTGGGTGAGTAACTTTCCCACCCTTTTAAGGATTTTGCTACCTTTTTTTTATGTTTAGTCATTCATTATTCTATTCATTTTAGCCATATTTTTTTTTATCATTATTTCCTTGGAAAAAAATATTTTATATCTGTTTGAACTTATGTATCTTATCTTACTAGAATAGAGAATATAATCCTATGTTGTAAAAAATACTATTATACTAATTACTATCAATAAATAAATCTTAGTAATGAATATGTATTGATTTATTCCACCATATGTACACCATGGTGTTTATTGTCCTGGTGTTATTATTGATCTATAAATATATAAAATAGTTTGATTTGTATGTTAGATTTTGAGAAGCCTTAAACTATTCAACAAATTGGAATAGTTCCATTTTTCAAGGGCTCAATGTTATACAATGAACTTAGTTAGAAATTAGGAAAACAACCACTTTCTGCTTTGGAATTCTACAACAGCTAGACTATAATTTGACAAAATTCATTTCTTTTTCAGTGGTTATGTTTATTTATACTTTTACATATTTTTGTGTTAGTTATATTTTATCTTTTTTTTAGTGTAATTTGTGTATTAGGATAACATGTGTTGCCATTTTGAATAATTCTCACATTTTTTGGTCACTCTTTTCTCCTCTCTTCTTTATGTGAGCAAATGGATGAGAATGATCTTAAATTAAGCTTGTGCAAGCTCTCTAACTTCACTCTAAAGTTCAACTTCTCTTAAGACCCATAAACCTACACTAAGCTTGAACTTCCACCTTTGAAGTTTAAGTCATAATAAGCTAAACAAACAAAACCGCACCATCATCCTTGGAGACATTCGTGAGGACCACATTGGAGAGGAAAATATACTTCAAAGTCTCAACAAATCCTTTTATAAGTCTTCAAAAATTATGATTTCTACCTTATATTTTTTTTTCTAAGTTTCTATTCATGTGATTTGGCTTGTTTTTCTTCACTTTCTGGTGGATCCTTCTCTAAACTTTATGGATACCACTTGCTTGAGCTTGAGGGGGTTCAAATCTTTCCTTAGGTATTAAAAATAATCATCACTAAGTTTTTTATGATTTTTTGAAGTTTAAATAAAGTTTTGATGGATTAAAGTGCTTCTTGGAGCCTTTGGAACAATTTAATGTGTTAAATTTTCTTAAAAATGATATTTTTTTTTAGTTTGGGGTAGATTTTGAAAGTTTTTTATAAGTATTTTGAGATGCTAAAGTAAGGGATAAATAAAGCTTGGAGTAGATGTACTAGATCTCCCCTTGTGATATAGAGTCCTAGCGGGAAAGAAAGACGAACTATAGAAACTTACCAAGCCTATTGGGCAATCACCAGAAATAAAAACCATGTAGTTACAAGAAGAGGTGGAGATCTTCTTGGGCCTTCAAGAGGAACACCGTCAAGCCCAATCTATCCTTTCCTTTTCCGTACACACTTTAGAATAGGTTTTAGGACTCTTTTTTTTGTATTTTAGAAATAAAAGGCCTAAGACATGTATAAAACGAGCCCATTTTCCTGTATTTTTTTTTTTGAGACTTTTGGGCTTGCTTTGGCCAATTTAAAGGCTGCCTTGGAACACAAGGAGGAACTCATTTTGGGCTCAATGGAGAGGCCCAACTCGAATTCCCAAAGCTACCTCGTGCTAGGCACCACTCTTGCCTATAAATAAGGCTTTCTATGTGTAATTTTGATGAATAAGATTCATTTGAATGAATTCAAAGTTTTTCACTCAGATTTTTTAGGGATTTTCTCTCCCTTTTCTTCCTCTAGAACCATACTTGGGGTTGAGGAACCTCCTTATTCGTGGAAACTCATGGTGGTGCAGGAGAAGCTTATCCTCTTAAAAAGGTGGTGCTTCCAAGTCAAGCTTTGAATTTGGCTCCATTCCTCCTCCATCTTCACAAAAGTGAAACCTCAATTGATCCAGAAGAACAACCTCCTTCCACCTCTGTATCAACTATTATCAAAGATCCATCAATGGAGGTTAGATCCAACCTTTATTCAGTTTAAATTTCTTGATTCTTCTTGATTCTTCCAGTTCATTTTATTCTTTATGTTCTTTCTCATTTTTTTCATTCAAAAAGTCTTTTTTTATTATTCTTGTTGATTTTTCTTCATCCTTCTTTCTAGTTTCTAGAATGGTGTCATATGTGTGAGTTGGATCTAAAATGAAAATGTTATTCCCTGATTACTGAAGCGTATTCATCCCAGCGTGCAAATGCACCCAACTTACTTAATTCATACATATCTTGCTCATTTTTAATTTGAATCTTGTCAAAAAAAATTGTTGACGTCCTGTAATCCACTTATTTCTATTAATTGGTTTAAATTTTCCAAATCTTCTAAAAAATTGAAAAAATTGAGACTTGAACCAAATTTTGGCACTAAGAGTGTGTCTGTTTGAGTTCCATTTCTTGAATCCAATCTTGTAGGCTTTGTCTAGGTTTGTTTCCATTTTATATTATTCATTTTTTAGTTATTTATCTATTTTAATTATAGTCTTTGTTTGTCCAATTAAAGTCTCAAGAATTTCCTGATTGGGTGCTTACACTCATTAGGTGCTAGCTTAGCTCATTTATGCAAAGTTAAGTGATTAAGTCTCATCTTAAAGGTAAGATTAAAGTCATCTTTAAACACCTAAAAATAAAATAAAAAGGAACTTTGACCTTTGAATACTTATTAGAATTTTGGACAATTTTGGATTCTTTGAGGACTTAGAACACCCTATGCAATGGAAGAGTGCAAGTTTCACTAGATTGGACAAATTGCACATAGGAACTGAGACCTTGAGAAAAAACCTTTGCAAAGGAGATTTTAAGAACTTAATACCTCTATACCTCTAACAAGAAATCATTAAGAAATAAAAAAAAAGAAATAAAAAGAAAAAGAAAATAAAACAAAGGAAGAAAAAGAACATAAGAAAATAAAATTATTTTTGAAGAAAAAGCGTGCATAAGGTCGCATGCATAAGGTCTCATTCCTTTATCTTTGTCGAGTATGCATGTTATTCATGTATGTGTAGTAATAGGAGATAGAGCTTAGGCTTTCCTTACTTACTAACACCAACATGAGTGTGTGTGCATACTTGTGTATCTCTTAGTTTCTAAGACTATTTTATTGTGCCTACCTTCTTAGCTTGCCTTTAATTCTAGTTTGTCTCTTTATTGGCTTCTAAAGTTTTATCTTACTTAAGTTTCTTTTGAGTATACTTTTCTTATTTTTAACCTTTCTTGCTTGTTTTTAAAATTTCTCTATGTTTTGTCACCTTTTATCTACTTTTGTGAGTACTTTCTTCACCACCTAAGCATCACTAGAACACCTAGGTTGAGTTGAGTTGTTCCTTCTTGGTCCAGAGGCTAATTTGTGCGAGAGGGATGGTTTCTTGGTGAGTAAATTAGAAGGAGGGGAGAATAAACACCTTGTCGAGGTTAGTGAAATTAACTTGATCTTTTTTAACACTAACTAAGTGGCGCAACAAGTATCCTTTTTGTTTGTGCTTGACTTTGTAGGGACTTGGAGAGGCTTAAGCCTAAGGAAAAATGTACCAAGGGACTTAAGAAACAAAAGCTTGAAACTTAGACTTCAAGACCAAAGTGAAGGGCTAAGAGCATACCTGAATTAAGACCAAAGTGAAGACATTTTGTAAATTTGTGCATTCGGCTTTGAACTTGTAAAATTTAGATTGAACCTTTGTAATTAGGTTTGATTTGAATTGTAAATCCTAGTGAATGTAGTAGGATTTATTTGTGGTGTAATTCAGATTTACCATTGCAAGCTGTGTGTAATAAGGACTTGGACATTCGGACCTTAGTGTAGGATACTCACCTAAGCATAAGTTATAGGTTTTTGTGTGTTTGCGTGCTTTAAACGTAGTTTATGTGCTAAGTGCTTGTTTTATATTGTAGAACTATCTTGAGTAGCACTAACCTTTATATTCTTCTGCAAGGTCAAAGGGGTTAGGTAAATTACTTAACCCTTGAGTGTTTGTGTGTGATATAGAGCTTAAATTGTGTGCTAAGTGTTTTAGACTTATATGACTTGGGTTCTTAGGATAATCAACTTGGATGTGGAGAGGTAATTTCCTACTTTTCAAAGGAGTGCTCATGAATATTCACCTAGAAATCAAATGGAGCAACTTGCTTCATGATTAAAAAAAGTAATTCAAACCCAAATAAGAGCATTTGAAGATTGCTTGGAAAACTTAGAAAGAGGGTTCTCAAATAGGCCTAAAAGGAATCCAAAGGAAATTGAAACAAATAGGTCTAGAAATGAGAGATATTACAATGAGGAAGAGACATAAAATAATGATGTCAACTTCTTCAAGATAAACATAGATCCTAGGAAAAATAGAAGACACTCTCCACAAAGAGAGAGACAATCTTCTAAGGATAGGGCTTGCTCACAAAGAAGAGCACCAACACCTCATGACCATGCACCAAGGGTAGATAGAGATAGAGATAGGGGTCATAGGCATAGGGAACCTTAAAATCATAAAAAACCTCCTATGCATAGGATTCATAGGATTATGAACCATAGAGATAGAAGTAGAAACTCTTCTAGGATATCTTAGAAGATAGGAGCCATAAGAGTAGTGTCAAAAATATAGATGCAAGGGAAAGAGAGTACCTAGAGTCCCTAGACCTACCTAAGATTAAAATGTCTAAGATCTAAGGGGGAACAATCCAGAGGCATGCCTAGATTGGAAACTCAAGGTAGAACAAATTTTGCAAGCCATGCCATCAAGGAAAGATATAAGGTAAGGCTAGTGGCCTTAGAATTTAGTGACTATGCCCTAATTTGGTTGGATAGGCTTAACAAAAAAAAATATTGACCCTTGAGTAAGTGGAATAAAATGAAGCATATCATGAGGGAAACACATGTAACTCCCTTTTATTTAAGAGAGGTCTACAATAGGCTAGAAAGACTCTCTCTAGGTTACAGAAGTATAGATGAATATTATAGAGAGATGGACGTAGCAGTGATTAAGGATAATTTGAAAGAAAGTGAGGAAACCACCATGACTAGGTTCTTAGATGGGCTTAGGCATAATATCAGGGGTGTGGTAGAACTTCACCAATACTTAAGTTAAATGACTTTTACCACCAAGCGCTAAAGGTAGAAGCCCAACTCATTAGAAGGGGTAAAGAAAAATTCACTCCATTCAAGCCATCTACACAAGACACTTGGAAAGATAGGAAAAAGGTTCCAAAAGACTCTAACTTTAAATATAGGGAGTCCAAAGAGGCCAAAGACTCCAAAGAGTCTAAAGTCAAAAATCCAAATTTTCCTTCTAGAAAAGAGTCTTCAATAAAATGTTTCAAGTGTTTGGGTAGGGGACACGTTGCTTCCGAATGCCCAAATATAAAAATCATGGTACTTGAGGACAATGTTAATAATTGATCATTAGAGGCCACTAGCTCTAGTTCCTCTTCATCTTCACCTAATGATGAAGCCCTAGAGTATGTACTTAAGGGTGACCTCCTAGTGGTTAGATGTTATTGGATAGTGTTACTAATTGGGAGGAAGAAACTTAGAGAGAGAACATCTTCCATACTAGGTGTTCTATCAAGAGGCACACCTGCTCCTTAATTATTGATAGGGGTAGTGGCACTGATGTTGCTAGTACTAAGCTAGTTACTATGCTAGGCCTAGCAACCACCCCACATCCTAAGTCATATAAGTTTCAATGGCTTAGTGTAATGGAGACTTGTTGGTTGATCAGCAAGTCCTCCTTCAATTCACCAATGGGAGGTATGAGGACAATGTTACTTGTGATGTTATTCCTATGGAGACCAGCCATGTGCTATTGGGAAAGCTATGTCAATATGATAGGGATGTCCATCATGATGGGCATACCAATAGGTATTCCTTCCGATTCAACACCCAAAAAATTACCCTGGTGCCTCTGTCCCCTAGTAAGGTTTATCTAAACTAGATGCACATGAGTTAAAAAAAGGAAGGTTGAGGGACAAGGTTTGAAAAAGAAGAAAATTGAAGAAATAAAAGAAATTGAAAGTGATAAAAAAAAAAAGCAAAAGGGCAAGTCAAAAGAAAGGTAATTAAGGATTCCACCTCTCTTGTACAAAGGGTGAAATTCACTTGTAAGGAAGGATGTGGTGAGAAACATCCTCCTAGTTAGGAAACCTCTCCTATAATTATCATTACCTTAAATCTCACAATTGGAATAAGGTCTACTATTTCCTTTATCCTAATAAAGAAATCCTTTCCTCTAGGCAGAGGTCAAGAAAAGGGCCTATCTCTCCCAACGAACTATTAATACTTGTGGCACCATTGTCAAATGACATGATGGGTATGATGTGAATAAAGTTGTTTAATTGATTAAAACCTCATATCTTTGTGTCTCTCTTATAGTTGTACATGTTCAGTTCCCTAGCATGTTTCAATACTTGTATTATCCATTTTCATTTAGGATAATTAAACATTCTATTATAAAAGGCTTAATGGGTAAGCAATTTAATTTTTTGGTTAAAAATTTATTACCACAACATCAGTCTTGGTTACTTTATGAACGGGTCAAGATACCCCTTCCATAGATTGGTAGGTATCACACCCCACCAGGATAATGGTTGTATGAATCCATCAAATATATTTCCAAGAACTATCCCAAATATCTTCTATATAAATAATTATGGATAAAAACTCATAAACCTAATTGCACTCCATATTATTCTATTTTACTTTCATAGGGATTATAGGTTTGTTACTTTATACTACATCTTTTGTACCATTTGTTATAATATTATTGAAATTCTTTGGAAGATTTAAGAGGTTATTATTTGATCCTAGCATTCTCATTATTTTCATTCATTGATAACATCTCCTTTACTCACTTATATCCTTGTTTACAAATGAAGTTAAGCATATACACTCTAGGATAAATGCTTTTGAAGGGGGAGAATTTGATGTAGAGGTCCTAGCAGCAAAGAAAACCAGTTGCAAAGACCTACTGAGCTTATTGGGCCATTACCAGAATAAAAGCAAAACAGCTATAAGAAGAGGTTGAGACCTTCTTGGGCCTTCAAGAGGAGCACCCTCGAGCCCAATCCATCCTGTCTTTTTCCCTACACACTTTAAAATATGTTTTAGGACACTTTTTGTATTTTAGAAGTAGAAGGCCCAAGACATATATAGAATAAGCCCATTTTCCTGTATTTCTTTGCTAAGCTTTTTGGGCTTGCTTTGTCCAATTTATAGGTTGCCTTGGAACACAAGGAGAGATTCATTTTAGGCTCAATATAGAGGCCTAATTTGAATTCCCAAGGCTTCCCCATGCTAGGCACTACCCTTGCCTATAAATAAGACCTTCTATGTGTAATTTTGATGAATAAGATTCATTTGAATGAATTAAGAGTTTTTCACTCAGATTTTTGAGAGCTTTTGTCTTCCCTTTTCCTCCTCTAGAATCATACTTGGGGTTGAGGAACCTCTTCATCCGTGGTAGCTCATTGTGGTAGAGAAAAAACTAATCCTCCTCAAGAGGTGGTGCTTCCAAGTCAATCTTTGAATTCGACTTAATTCCTCCTCCATCTTCACCAAAGTGCAACCTCTATTGAACCAGAAGAACCACTACTGCATCACCTTGGTTGTCTTGAAAAGTGACCACTTTATGGTCTTTATGATAAAGGTTGAGAACTTACCTATGTCTCCTCTTAAAAAGTTTTAATATTGGACTGGGATTTTGATAAAGCTTAAACTTGGACCACTACAACTATAACTTTAAGGCAATATAAAATCTAAGTCCCAAAAGTTACAAGCGTAACTCCAAAATTAGATCTTGAAGTTAATATGAGGAAGGGTGAACTTATGGACTAAGAATTGCTTAAGACACTTAAAACCCTCCATAGTCATGACCAAAGTTATGGAGCAAGAACAAATCTTGATGGAGCCAAGAGAAAATGATGCAATAAGTGATAATATTAATGGTGCAAAGGTCAAGTTAGAATAATATTGAGAAAATGACCCTTGCTTAGTCAAGGGTGTAATTCGGCGAACTCAATTAAATTAAGGGAGATTGAGTTAAAAAATTTGGTTAAGGTGTAAAAAGGAATCTAACTATATATAAGAAAAGAATTAAAATTTTAGTAAAGATTTGGTGATGGTTTGGGTAACCATTCGACCAAACTTAATGAATTTAGGAAAAATAATTTAAAATCTTATTAAACTCAAAGAAAACTCAACATAAGTAATTTAGAATATGGTAATTAAAAGTCAATTATGGGATTGTAGGAGTTTAGGGGGCTATTCGGCCAATACCTAGTAATTAAGAAGGTAAAATCTTAGAAATTTCTAAGTAGGTTTAGTTTATTATCCTAAGTCATAAGTTAGTACAAATAATCTTCTACATATAAGAAAAATGAAACATAATACCTTGGGGACTTAACATACAATTTGACCAACTCTTGACTATACTCAAAAGATAAGTTAATTGGATGCTTAATAGTATTTAAGTGAAATATGCATAAGAAGACTTGAGTCCATAAGCAAGAATGCAAACAAGTAAATTAAGTTAGTGGTTCAAACTTACTTATTTAAGTTAGTAGTCAAAGAAAACATAAAACTTTATCACTCAAACTTGAATTGAGATAGTTGTGCATAAAACATCTAAATTGATGAATACAAAGAAAATTAACCAAAATAGGGCATTCGACCAACTATTCTAAAACTCCATCATTTCATAAACTTAAATTAAAATAATGAAACTTAGTTTTGAGAAAAGGAAAGGTTGAGAGACAACATAGAAGAATGAGTGGAGTAAGTCCCCATGAGAGATTTCTCATAAATTTCAAAAGATGAATAAGATGGAAAAATTCTTGAAAAGAGCTACATGCTGCCCAAAAACTTAATACCAAGCATAATCTAGTAATGTTGGATAGGGGTGAGATTTATAGTTAAAATGATTATGCTGCCTCTTGAATATATGGATTTATGTGTAAAGTAGATGAAATACTCTCTTGAATGATTTTAGAGGAGAGATGTGATTAGTGATGTTTATGTGTGGATGAAATATGTGAAGCTTAAATGGATTAGAGATTATATGTACATGACATATTGGTTGGATTGATTAAGCATGAATGTTATCAGGAAGCTTTAAAAACAAATATAATTAATTAAGAGATCACTAAAAAAAGAACTTATGTGAAAATTTAATAATACTCTTAATTGGTCTTGTGCATATTTAGAAGGCAAAAAGGTCCTTCTATGGTGGAGACAAAAGGGTTCTCCAAAAATCCTTCTATTATGAAATGCTAGATCTTGAATAATTATGACGGTGATGACCATCAATGAATAAGCTCATATCCTAAGAATAGAAGGTAGAGAGTGATATGATATGATATGCCTATTATATAGATTATCACTAGGAGAGTGGTAGAGAAATGAGAGGAATAATGATTAAGGCATGAATGAAATGAAAGTCAAATGATATCTATGATATGATGTAATGTGATCTTTAGAATATGTAAAGTGTATAAATTTCTCTTAAGAGAAGGATGAAATCAAGAATAAGTAACTTGTATGCTTAAGATAGAAAGTAGTTTCTGCATTTATAAAAAGGATCAATTCAGCTAAGGATTTTTAAAAATTAAAATAAACTTGTATGCATGTTATGTTTTTTTTTTAATAAACTGAAATGGTTGGGTTGAAAATATTAACACTATCCATAGGGTAGAATCTTATTGAGAAATTTAGTTTCTCATCCCCTAACCATCATTTTCTTTCCCAAACATTGGATACATCTTTTGCGACAACAGTGGTGTTCATCAAACTCAATAATATAAATTAGATGATCAATGCCCACAAATTGGTGATTATAGCATAGGCGAATGCAAGGCTTTACTTCTCATTCCATCAAATCTTTGTACCAATATCTTAAGCTTGAACTTCTCATCTACAAACTTTGCTATATCCCTTGAAACTTTCCATCTAAATGTGACCTTTCCTCCACCATCGGGGTACCAAGTGCCTTTGGCAGTACCTGTAGAAGAGACTTCCTCCTCCTCTGAGGGAAAGTATGACCTACTAATGCCTTCATAGTGTTATAGTTGCTTACATGAATGGTCTTCACAAGGCCGCTCTTCTTTCTCAATGCCACACCTATTTAAAGCCTACCAAGAGATGGGAGATGGAGCTTTTTGTGCCCTAGATGAAAGCTAGTGGTTGGAACTTCGAGGCCCATATTATTGAAGCGTTGACCAGTCCCTGTTGGTGACAAGAGTTTTTTGATCTCATTCGAAATGTACATGTTTGTAAATAATCATGTATTATGTATGATAGTAGTATACATGTGTAAAATAATTGTAAACAATATGTGTGTGATATATGAAAGGGGACTAATACCCTAGTACTGACCTCTAAACTTAAGGATATGTAATCATTATCAAGACCTGTATAAATAATATGAGCTAGAAACTGTATGCATAAATATATTTTATAACCTAAGTAAGTGTTACACCTGTGTGAATGATGATGTACAAAGAATTATATTTTGCTATGTAATCATTACGATGAGGCTTGTAATTTTAGTAAAGATTTTAAAAGAAAATTTTTCTCGTATTTTGAATATCAATAATTTCATAAAAGTTTTTCGCATCATGAAGTAATAGTCTAATAATTAAATTGTGAATTCCACTTAAGCGTAAAGTGGGCTCATTTTTAGGGTGTTACATTAGTTGGCTCATGGACCTTTGTTGTGTGAAAAACATGAGTACAAAACTCTTGCCAAGTTTTATACACGGTAAGTATACCCGTCGGTGTAGAAAGAGGGTATTTTAGACCCTCAATATCAATTTCATAAAGACTATTCCAAAAATCTATTTATAAGGTTAGATTCAAACTTTTAAGCTAATCAAATAAGAGTTTTATATATGATAAAATCAGTTTTTGGAAAATGACAAACAAAATAAGATGACGTAGGTTATGGAGAAACATGGGACTTTAGATCCCCTTTTGAATTTACTTACTTTTCTCCTAAATATTCCCCCCTTTCCTTTATGAATGGTTTGCAAATATCAATTATTAACCACCTACTCTAAGTCTATTACTACCCCTTGATGTACTAATAGTAATAATCTCCCTTTCACTCATTAATCCTGTGAGATAGATAAATAAAAGAGATGTAAAGTTTCGAAGGGAGATAATTACATGTCAGTCAATTAACCAATTAGAAACCGAGGCTCTCAATTGATCCTTTAAGATCCTTAAGTTCGGTTACCTAGTAGTTCTATTAATTGGAGGTGGTACAATTGTCTACCCCCAACCAACTGACATATTAATAAGATTAGCTACTTGTTATTAATGAATTAAGCGCAACACAGTAATACAATTGTGAGAAACTTATATCATTCATAAATAAAAGGGGGGAGGGAGTTCAAGAAATTCACATCAATAGGTTTGTCAAAGCCTCATGAATTCGAGATTAGTTAAACATGATCAAAAAATAACCCAAAGATATCCTTAATTAATCAAAATGAAATAAATACAAGATTAGTAAAGAAGGAACCAGAGAATAGAGAGGCTAAATATGATGGATGGGTGAAAGGTAGGATTTTGGCCAAAATATAAAAGAGGAGTGTGCTCTTTGTTGCGGAGAGGTATGTTCTACAATGGAAGAGAGGTGTGTGGAATGGTATGGCAGATCCTTTTTCTTATAAACAAGGAATATGGTTTCAAGTGTCACGGATTGAACTTGACCAAGTTGTTCCTTGGCCATCGCAGTTGCTCTAAGTTTTTTGTAATGCTATAGGGTTGACTGGGATACTTCCTATGTTAGTAGGGCTGACATAGCACTTGCTGCTGATGTTCCCAATCTTAGCACAATCGTGCTCATCATTTGGCACAACTGTGCTACTTTATTTTGGCATAACCATGGACCTCTAGTTGACACGGGCATGCTCCTTCACATTAGGATGCTATGCTCAGGTCCATATGACTATGCATGATCCATTGAGGGTATTTTCATCCTTTTTTACTTCCTCATATTTTCATACCCCTTTTTGCTCTTTTTCCCCCATACTTACTTATTTTCAAACTCTTTGCTTGCATGATCATTTCTGCAAAAATAAGAGAAGTTAAGCAGAACTATAAGTAAACAGTGCTAAGATATGTAGTAATTATGCCTAAATTCCTGTAGATAAAATGATAGAAAGGAAGTTTATCATAATCCTCAAACTTAACCATTGGTTGTCCCTAAGAACAAACCTAAAGAATGGGAATGCAGTAAGTACAGAATCTAGATAATCTTATGTTTAACATGCAGCTAATAAAATCATATATTTACCATCATAGAAGCAATTGACAATAATCCAATTAGAGTCTTTTAGACCTCTGTGATCAAGCTTTACATCTAAGGATGATCACTATGCTTACTACCTCTCTTGTGTATAGGGGTAATTCTCTTTGCTTTGCCCTCATGACTATTCACTAATATACGCTTGCTTATAAACCTCAAGTCCTACTAGAAGTTAATGCATAAATAAGACTTAAAAAGGTCTATACATGGTTGAACACAACCAAGGGAAAGATCATATTAGAAGGTGAGATAAATGAAGGGAAGAAGATATAAGAGGCTTTCTTTCACTTTTGATTACTTTTAATATCACTTAAACCCTTAGACTTGGAAGCTCATTTACTTGGGTTCTTTGAATTTTTTCTTTTACCCTTTTTCCAAATTTTTCACTTTTCCTTTTACTTTTTTCCTTTTTTTCTTTTTATTTTAGTCTTTTTCCTTTTTATCACATAATTTCTCCTAAGTATTCACCTTACATTTATTCCGTCTAGAGGTACTTGAAATTACATAAATACAATCAGGACTACTAAAGAAAAATATTCTTCAACCTTTTAGGCTTATAGGGAGCATTAAGTGATATTCTAAGTTTGTGTTCATTAAATAAAACATATTTCTCCTTCATCATTTTCCTATTTAGGCAATTAAATTATAAAAGCTTTGATGAGGTTGCAAGTAAGTTCTAGAGTGTACAAGTTGGGAGGGAATCACTCAACACATAGAGAGGTTGGATGCAACCTCATTCAAGCTCAATCCTTCCACTAAAGTTACTCTATTATGAAATAAGGTAACAAGGATCATGGCTAATTATCAATTAATTTTATCTAGAATTCCCATGTTCTTTTTATATTCAATTAGCATCTATCTTAGACACAAAGAAATTTCTAAATCTAGAATGAACCAAGAGTAAAAAAAATGGGGCTATTATCGAGTAAAAATATTTACAGAAAAAGCGTAAAAGGGATATCCATCCTCGAACTTAATCATATACCACCTTGATTGTTTAAGAAATGTCATTTTTTGAGGTAGGTATTGTAAAAATAGGAGGAGGGATACGTGTTTTTTTAAAAAAATATATCTTATAAGGGAAAGGGTCTTCCTCCTCAAAGTTAAGCACCAACTTATGCAAAAACTGATAATATGTAGAAGGGGAAGAAAAATGAGACTCTCCTAGGGAGGATAGAGAGGGTCTCCCTCATCAAACTTAGAGGCCAGCAGTTCCTCTAGTATGTTTCGTGTCGGGTGTCATCAGTTGGAAATAAAAGTTCTTTTACTTTTAGATCCATCATTCTCACAATAATATATATGTCAATATAAGAAGTAAGATATTATTGTTACAATTTATAATAAAATGAATAACATTAAATAAATAACCTAACCCTAAAAACCAAAATTGTTCCTAAATCCCATGAAAGGGGAAAACAATATCCTAAGTAAACAAAAGGAAAGTGGGGTGTCCCAGTTATTAGGGTAGGTGATGCCTCACCTGGTTTTATAACAATTGGAAACTGAGTTCCAATCGAGCCTCGATATGCCGAAGATGTTCGTCAATGAGCTTTTCCACCTCGAGCCATTAGTATGTTCTAACATCACTCTTTCATACCATGAGAGCCAGCTCTTGTTGTGGAGGGCACACTTCCTAGATGAATGGTTGGGGCACTGTTCTGATTGCATTCTGGAAAATCTATGTGTGACCATGTCTAATTTCCAAGTTAAATAGTTGATTCATTTCTGCTGTGGCAAGATGAAGGACATCCTGGAAGCAGCAGAGCGTTGTGAGGTAGGATCCAATGCTGATGTAGCCCTTGCTTCCATCCTTTGGGGGTTGCCTAGTATGCATAGGACATGATGAAGAACCTTCTAGCATCAATAAAATGTTCGTGAACGACCACATAGAGGAGGAATAGATGGATCTTGGTGATGCACCTCGTGTTGTCCCATCGTACAAATAGGTTGGCCAAGAAGCATCGGTGCAAGATACATAAAGCTGGATTGCAAATGGTGATGGCTAGCGTGAAGTCAGGATTGAAGGTCCCTTCTTTGGTAATTTCCAATTAGAAGGATCCTTCCCATAATTCATTGAGGATCTTTCTCAAAGCACTCAAATAGCTAGGTGTTGTAGTCTCCTACTCAGTCTCAAATTCCAATCCTATGTTGAACTCAATGAGGGACTGTCAATAGGTATGTCACCCTAACTAGTAACTGAGGGTATAGGCATGGAGATTCCCTTCTGATGGTTAAGGAACTTAAGGGTAGGCTCCCAGTAGGCTAGCTCAACATCGAGGAATGTTGGAGTACACCCTAATCCTATATAAGTAGTCTGTAATTTGTAGTTCAATGTCCAACTACTCAAGGTTGCTTGGATCTAGGCTCCTTAAGGGAATGAACATGAACGAACATAATTATTCCATCTAGAGTCGCATGCTTGGCACCTCTTGGATGTTGATGGGGTATGCTAGTTCACATGTGGGTACTATGGTGTGAACGAGGTAACCTCCCTTGTTGGTGGTTTGTGGTTCCATTTTCCTAAAAGAGAGATAGTTAGTACAGAGAGAATTTGGCATGATTATGCAGAAACATGGCATGATTGTGACGTATGGAAGCGAACTGATTTGGCATGGATGTGCAACCATGGCATGACTATTTTTAGTCTCTGATGCTCCAACCCGAAGTGTGCATGATTGTGCAAGTAATGGAATGATCGTGTTGAATCCCTTCCTCCATGAATCTTTGCATGACTGTGCGAGTCAGAGCATAGCCCTCTTAATTTTCTCGTGTCTTCCTAATCATGGTATACTTGAAAAGTTAAGAAGAATGTAGAGGATTTGAATAAAAATTGTCAAAAAGAGAATGTTTGTCTAAGGTTTCTATCTGATATGACATATCCAGGTATTTATAACCTTGGGTGAACAATATGGCCATGTTGAAATATGGCATAACCGTGTTGAAATGCAGTATGACTGTTCTTTCTCTCTCTCTCTCTCTCTCTCTCTCTCTCTCTATATATATATATATATATATATATATATATATATATATATATATATATGTGTGTGTGTGTGTGTGTGTGTGTGTGTGTGTGTATTCCCAAATTTAAGGAATCAGTTTGCCTCTTATAAGCATTTGTTTAATGTCACAACCTTAACATACCTATTTCCAATGGCTTTGTATAGTAATCGGTGGTTCTTCCATGTGCATGATGGTCTGTTCCTAGAATGAGTCCATCTCATAATGCTTAACCCTTTGTCCATTTATTTTGATGGTTCCTCCAACTCTCTTTCCCAGTTCAAGCACTCCATAGGGAAACACCTTATATACCTTATATGGGTCATTCCACTTGGACTCCATCTTACTTGGGAACAGGAAGATGTGTGAGTTATAAACCAATATCCATTCTTCTGGTGCAAACTTGTTTTTTCGAATATGTTTGTCATGCCATTTCTTCGTCGTTTCCTTATGCATCCTTGAGTTCCCATATGCTCTCATCCTGATTTCATCCTTCTCATTGAGTTGAAGGAGACGTTTTTCCCCTCCATGCTGTAAATCAAGGTTAAGAAATTTCATGGCCCCATAGGCCTTATGTTCTAATTCTATCAAGAGATGACACACCTTACCAAGAACCAACCTATAGGGAACATTCCAATCTTTTCTTGATGCACTAATAGTTTAGAGGACTCTCTTCAATACCCTGCTAGAGATTTCTACCTGACCACTAGTCCAGGGATGATAAGAGATGGCAATCTTATGGGTGACACCATACTGTTTTAGGACCCTTTCAAATTTCTTGTTTATGAAATGTGTGCCATCATCACTAATGATTGCTTGGGTTGATCTAAATCTTGTGAAAAAAAATTTCTTTAAAAATTTTATCGCCCCCTTAGCATTATTAGTATGTAACACCACTACATCAACTCATTTGAAAATATAATCAATTGCCACCAAAATGTATGCATTATTCAAGTATTTGAGGAAAGGTCCCATAAAGTCAATACCCCAATAAAAACATCACACTTTAAAGGCATGTCGTGTTTTCTTGACAGATTGCCACTCCTTTAAAAATGATCACAAGATGAAACAAACTCAAAGACATCATCCTTGAAGAGAGTTGGCCAAAAGAAATCACATTATAAATTTTTTGAGTGATTCTATTTGGACCAAAATAGCCTCTAGCCTCTCTTAAGTGGGAATGAGTCAAGATAGGATTATATTCCTCCTCAAGCACACATCTCCCAACTAACCCATCCCCATAGAGTTTAAATAGATAAGGTTCCTCCTATAAATAATGTTTAGCATAAGAAAGAAACTTCTTGCTTATGAAAGATCAGGGGAAAGGATATTACTTACCAGGTAGTTAAACAACTTTGCGTGCCAGGGGGTGTGAGACAACTAATAACCACTCGTACGGGAAGGTCTCATTGATCTTTTCATTGGTAGGAAGCTGTACAATAGGGAGTACCCTAGGCAGCTAATCTGCAACTATATTTTCTTCCCCCTTTTATCTTTGATTTCCATGTTGAATTCTTGAATGAGTTTCCATTTGTTCAACATGGGCTTTGCATCTTGCCTGGATACAAGCACTTGATGGTCGAATGATCAATGTAAATAGTTACCTTTACCATAATGAAGTATGGTCGGAAGTTGTCAAATGCAAACACAATTGCCAACAATTCTTTTTTCGTGGTAATGTAGTTCTATTGGTTCTTGTCTAAAGTTTTACTAGCATAGTAGATGACCTGGAATACCTTGCCATTTTTCTGGCCCAAAACTACACCTACAACTGTACCACTAGCATTGTGCATTAGTTCAAAAGGTAAGGACCAATCAAGGGTAGTCACAATAGAGACATCAGTCAATTTGGCCTTAACAGTTTCAAATGATTTGAGGCATTTTTGAAAAATGTTTTATGAACCTCCTATAAAAACCAGCATCCCCGAGGAAACTCTTAATAAATTTAACATTGTTAGTGGGTAGTTTAGAGATTATCTTAACCCTAGTTGAGTCAACTTCAATTCCTCTACTCAAGATTTTATGTCCCAAAATAATGATTCACTTACCATAAGCTGGCATTTCTCCCAGTTAAGGACCAAGTTTGTTTTTCTATATCTGTTAAGCACTCGCTCCAAATTGTGCAGCCATTTATCAAAAGTAGAGTCATAGATAGAAAAATCATCCATGAAAAATTCTTAAAAATCATGTAATAGATAAAAAATATTGACATCATGGATATTTGGAAAGTGGCAGGAGAATTACAAAGCTTAAAGGGCATCCTGTTATATGAAAAGGGCATATGAAAATGTACTCATCTAGGCAACAATAATATTCATGACCAGATAGTTTTTCCAACATTTGATCAATAAATGGAAGGAGAAAATGATCCTTACGGGTGGCCTCATTTAATCTCATGTAATCAATACATACCCATTATTCAGTTATCTTTCTTATTATAATGAGATCTCTTTGGTCATTCCATGACTGTGGTGCCTCCCCTCTTGGGGACTACCTGTACTAGTCTTACCTATGGGTGGCTAGAGATGGGATAGATTATCCCTGCATCTTTTCCCAGCAGTTAATGACCTCTCTTTTGACCTTCTCCTTTAAGGTCAGGTTGAGCCCTCTCTAAGGTTATACCCATGTCCTCCTACATATGGATCTTATGGATACAGATTGTAGGGCTTATGCCTTTGATATCATGGATTGATCATCTGAAGGCATCTTTATTTTCCCTCTACCTTTAATAACTTTTCCTCCATTATTCGTGTAAAGTTAGTAGATATGATAACAGGAAGGAAAAAAAGAGGGAAAATTCAAGTAGAGGGGGTTCTTCAATGGATGGTTTAGGCCTCAAGACCCTCCCATCCTCCATTAAGTCAAACCCGTTATTCAAGATCATCAGTGGTGTCCTCCCTAAGTACTAGAATCTTTTCTAGGATATCTTCGGTCAACACACCTTGCATAGAAGGGGAGCTTAGGGATGGTGAGGATTCTAAATGACTTATAATATTTCATAAGTCAAAGTTTCTCCAGTGCTTTAGAGCATCGAATATTCTAATCAAAACATCATCATCATCTAGTCTCAACATGAGCTTTCCTTGCTGCACATCAATCAGGATCTTCCCAAGATCAACATGATCTCCGTATCTTCCTCCATGTCTGGGATAGTGAAGTCTATAGGGAAGATGGACATCTCCACCTTGATAAGGAAATCTTCAACAATCCTTTTAGGGTGCTTGATGCTCTTGTTTGAAAGTTACAAAGAGATAGTTGTGGGCATGGGTTAATTCATACCCATTCTTTGTTAAGCTTGACAACCATATAATTTTCTATATTTTTATTATTATCCAAAATCTCCTTTAGAAAATTTTCATATTTGGGCATTTGGGATATGACTTCCACGAAGGGGATGTTGATCCGTAGTTGCTTTAGGATGTCTAGGAATTTGGCAAATTGAGGATTAATCATATTTTTTTTGGCCTCTTGAGGAAGGGTATCCTGGTTGGTAGGGCTCCACCTAAGGTCTCTCGGGGATTTTCTCCACTATCTTCTCTAGTTCTTCTTCTGTAATGGTCAGGGTCTCGTTGGTCGGTGTCTTTAGTTCCTTCGTGCTTTGTAGGGTGATTTCCTTCACTTTCTTTTTAGCATCTACCAATGGTTTCTCTAGGATGGCCTTAGGAATTCGTTGGGTTAGGAGGGTTAGAAGTTTTTCCAATTGTTCTCCTTTATTTTAAATTTGGGAAATTTGTGTCTCTATATTCTAGCATCAGATTTTTGCACCTTGTAGCCCAGATTCTGCAAGAGTGGGCTCCTCTTGGTTTTGTATATGAGGGGCCTGTAGACATTTGGGATATTGTTAGTAAACTTTTTACCTTGCTGGCCTCCCCATGATAAGTTGAGGTAACTTCACTAGGTGGAGTTATAAGTGTCCCTTATGATTTGACCTTTTCTCCTTATTGAGCTAAGCAGGCTCCAATTTGAAAACCCTCATCCCCATGGTATATGGAACTATAGAAATTGTACAAGCCTAGCTTGAATGTAGCGGGCACCTGGGCAGGTTATGCTTGCACTATTCCTTCTAGTTTTTTGCTCATGGCCTTTATTTGGTTGGCCAAAGTGTGGACCTAGTTTTCTTGGTATATAACAATATGTTAAGGGATTTTCCTTTTTTCATGCTTATCAGCAGTCCTCCACTAGTAATTATCTAAATTTTCTATAATATCCTATGTGTCTTTAGAGGGATTGTGCAAGATACCCTCACCAAAAGCTATGACAATGACTATAGGAAAGGCTATTATCGATGATTTGTATTAGATGACATACTTAATACCCATGGTGTGGGAATCTTTGGAGAAGTATTTGAAAGAGATCCCAAGCTTTGTACGGTTTCATTTTTGAACTAGCTAAAGCTTGCAATTTTCCCTATGATTTTAAATAGCAATGATTGTGGAAAGTATTGTGCCAAGAATAGACGCTATATTTCTCCCAGGATGTGATAGATGCTTTTGGGATTGAATTTAGCCACTCGTCTACCTACTCAATGATTGATAAGGGAAACAATTGTAGTTTGTTGTGAGCAAAACGTGAGTGTAAAACTCTTGCCAAGTTTTACCAACACGCAAGCATACCCATCAATGTAGGAAGATGGTATTTTCGGCCTTTAGTATTGATGCCACAGAAACTATACCAACAATCTATGTATGAAATTGAATTCTAACCTTTGAGCTTACCAAGAGTTTTTATTTGAATGCTTTTAAAATAAAATTAGTTTTTGGAAAATGAAAAATAATAGAAAATGGTGATGATTATGGATAATCATTGGACTTTGGATCCCAGTTTTGACTTCAATTTCTTTTCTCCCAAATCTACTATTTCTTCATGAATGAGTTATAAATGTCAATTGCTAACTTCCTACTCTAAGACTACTAATCCTCCTTGATCTAGTAGTAGCAGTCATCTCCTTTCTAGATACTATCTTCCTTGATTTGGTAAGATAGATAAATAAAAGAGGTATAAAGTATAAGAGGGTGTTAACTGCATCTCACATAATTAACCGGTTAGAAACTTAGGTTCCCAGGTGATCCTCTAAGACCCTTAAGTTCAGTTACCTACCAGTTCGTTCAATTAGAAGTGGTACGATCGCCTTACCCCAACCAACTTATAAATTAATAAGGGTAGCTACTTCTTATTAATTGATTAAGCACAATAGGGTAACACAATTGTGAGGAATAGAGAATCATTCATAAAATAAAAGAGGAAATAAGATTCAAGAAAATCATATCAAAATGTTTTCCAAAGCCCCATGAATTGGGTACTAGTCAAACATCATGAAAAATAACCTACAAATATCTGTAAAATGAAGAAAGAGTGGGTTGTTGTGAATCTGATAACTGTTTTTTGTCTGCACAGCTAGGAGATATCCTTAACCAAGATCCTATGGAAAGATGCCAAAGGGGAGAGCAAGGAGTGGAGAGGCTAGAACCGAGAGATTAGGGAAAGGTAGGGTTGTGCCATATAGAGGGGTGTACTCTCCATTGTGGAAAGGATTTCCCCTAGTGGGAGAGGGGTGTTGAGAAGTGTGATAGAGCCTCCCTTTTATAGCTGTAGAGATAGGATTTGTAGCATCGCAGATGGAGCACGATCTAGCATTTCTAGAGTCGTCACAACCGTTCTAGGTCTCTGTAGTGTCGTAGGGATGAATGGGATGCTTCCAACATCATTAAGGTTGATGTGGCCTTGTTTGCTGGTGCATCCAATGTTGGCATGACAATGCTTAGTTGGCATGACCATGTAGGCTTACACTAGCATGATCGTGCTCAGGTCTACACTACTATGCTGGTTTTCTGTAGCACCATAGGGCTGACATAGCACTGTTGTTGGCATTCCCAATCTTGGCACGACCGTGCTTCTTCATTTGGCATGGGTGTGTTGCTTCATCTTGCAGGTAGGGATCGAAGTAGTTTGAGTTGAGCTATGCTTTAAGTGTTAAAGTTTGGCTTGCATAAAAATTTTAAGGCCTGAACCTGGGCTAATTACTTGTTAAAGGCTTTTTTTTCTATCAAGATCTAACCTGATTTAAAGCCTACAAAGCTTACCAGTCTACTTAAAAGCCTACATTTCAAAAAAGACCAATAAATAAACTTAAAGCCTATATAAATAATTGATTAAAAAGGCTTGCAAACTTAAAGTCTACAAGATAAAGAGATAATTAAATAGGCCTAAAACACACACACACACACACACACACACATATATATATATATATATATATATATATATATATATATTTTATGTAAATAAAATATATTAAAATAAATACTATATAAATATAATATTTTAAAATAAATATATAATATATGAAGATAAATAGGCCCCTGAATAGGTTAAATAGGTTTTTTTATAAGTCTAAACCTAGCTTGTTTATTTAAAATTCTTTTTAACAAATATGAGTCTATCTATTTATTAAACAAGCAGAGTCAAGCTAGGCTTTAAACAAGCCGAGCCATAGGCCCTTATCGGACGACTTTGTTCACTTCCATCCTCACTTTGGATCAAAATTCACTTATTTTCTAATTCTCTGTTTGCCTGACCATTCCTACAAAAATAAGGGATGTTAGTTGTAATTACATATGAACTATGCTAAATCATACAGTAATTATGCATTAAAACCCACATATAAAGTGATAGACTGGTAGTTTATCAGATCCTCAAACATAAACATTGCTTGTCCCCAAGCAATAACCTAAGAAAGAGGAATGCATCAAGTATAGAATCTAAAAAATCATATGTTCAGTATGCAACAGATAACATTATAATTTACCAACATGGGAACAATTGACAATAATCCAATTGGATTATTAGAGACCCCTATGATCAAGTTCTACATCTAGAGTTGGTCACTCTGCTCACTATCTTTCCTATATACTATCATAGGCTTCCCTGTAAACCTCAACCTCCACTAAAATTCAATGTATAGACAAGAGTCAAAAGGTCTTTACATGGTAAAAATTCAAGCAAAGGAAAAATATATAAGTGAGATAAACAAAAGGAAGGAAACACAAAGGGATTTCTTTCATTATTTTTTACAATACTTAAACCCTTAGAATTTTATGCTCATTTACTTGGGTTCTCTAGATTTTATTTTTCCATGTTACTTTTTATTTTCTTTTTTCTTCTTTTTCTTTTTCTCTTTTCCTTTTTTTATCATATTTTTTCTCCCTACATATTTATTTTATATTGCTTTCGTCTAAGGTTTCTGAAATTTCATCAGTTAAGGGTACCAAGAAAAAATATTCTTTATTATTTTAAGGTTGAAAAGGAGGAACTAAGTGATATTCTAAGTTTGTATTCATTCAATAAAACCTATTTTACCTTTATCATTTGCTTGTTTATTCCATTAACTTAGAAAAATCTCAATGAGATTACAAGGCAAGTTTCAAAGGGTACAACTCAAAAGGAAATCACTTAACAAAGAGAGAAATTGGGTACAATCTTATTCAGGCTCAACCCTTCCACTAAGGTTACTTTTGTAAAACAAGATGACAGAGATCATGGCCAATTATTAATTATTTACAACAATAGTCCCCAAATCCTTTTAAGATTCAATTAATATCTATCACATCATGGTAACAACTAGAAATTTATGAAACTAAACTACCTCGATAGCAACTAATTAACCATGATAACAATACAAGTACAAGAAACTAAATTATCATGGTAGCAACTAAACTACCTTGAATAGACAAAAAACATGACATGGCATACATATATGAATAGCAACATAGAATACAAAAAAGTATATGCCAAACCATATGATTGTTCAATTGTATGGTACAAATTAATGAATAGACAAACATGACATGGATCAATAACATATGGACAAGAATATAAATTACAAAAAAATATATAACAGGAACCATGTGCCTAGTTAATTGCATAGTAGAAATTGATGATACAAATGGAAACATAACAAGGCATGGGAAAATTACATGACATATAATAGTAGCACAAATTGAAATCTAAACCTAAAAAATAAAAACTTAAAAAAGAAAACAAAACAAGCACCTTTACAATGGTTTTTTTAATTGACCAAAAGAATATCAAAACCTATCATAGAGGAATAAAATAAAGAAAAATTCAAACTATCCAAAAAAATAACCAAAAAAATAACTCAAAAATTTACTAAAATTTAAAAAAAAAAAACCAAACTTGATAACATATCAACAATTAAAACTAGTAGAACAAAATATTAAATTTAAACAATTGAAAATCAATATAGATAGTAATATATCAATAAAAATATAGATCATTTTTATAATAGTAAAAATAATAGTAGTTTGCGAAAAAAATAGTCAATGAATCATTATATTTAAGTGATAAGGCAACAAAAGAATTAAAGAAATAGTTTAAATATTGCAGAAAATAGTTATTTAAGATTGTATAAAAAATAGTAATAGAAAGAATAAAATTAATATATATATAATATACTTTAAAATATTAAACCATACTAAAAATAATTATTTTAAAAAATATAATAAAAATTGGGTAATGATGATATCTAAGTAATAATAGAGAAATAAATTAATATATTCCTAATTTCTTTGTAAATTTCATTTTCTTTCTCTTCCTCTCCTATAAAATGATTTTACATCAAAGTATATTACTATATAAATTAACAAAAAATTGTGCATTTATAACCATTATTTTAAAAAAATGCTAAAAAATTATAAAAATAATTTTAATAAATTATAAATGGTTGTATGATAAGTTTAAATAATAAAGTAATTAGATTCTTTAATTGATATGATTAAAGGGTTACATACTTTTAAACATAAACAACGGTCACATGGTTTAATAGATAAGAAACTTTTCAATGCATATATGTCATCTGTTTTAAATCACCGTACAAACATATTTAAATTTGAAACATCATTAAGAATAAAATATTAAGCAAAGAAAACAACTATGGAGAAGAAAAACCATTAAGAATCTAAAAAATTGCTAATATCTTAAATAAAATATAAATGAAATGAAAAAAAATAACTCCATGACATAGAAAGAAAGTATAAGAGTGAAAGTCTTATTAATTGCAGAACTAGTTAATGCTCAGAGATGTAGTTCTATTTTAATAATGTAAGAAAAATTAACAAAATTTAGTAAGATCTATACTAAAATTTAGAATACTCATTATAGTAAGAATTAATATAAATTACATAGGTCTTGAAATATTCTTGAAAACGGTGTCTTGTTTCATCTCCAATTGTATATTTTAAGAACAGAGTCTTCCACCATACTCTTCCTTTATTACAACTCTGACTTTTGATTAACTATGAGTAGTCAAAGTGTGTGGAGATGAATGAGAATCTTTCCCTCTTATAAAAAAATATATGTAACTTAATTTTCTTTCGTCATACACCATACTCTTCCTCTATTACAAATCTTACTTTTGATTAACCATGAGCAGTCAAAGTGTGTGGAGATGAATGAGAATCTTTCCCTCTTATAAAAAAATATATGTAACCTAATTTTCTTTCGTCATAGATATTAGGCCCTTTACAAAGATTCTCAATACACTTATCAATTGAACCTTAAGCCTAATAAACATATATACATGGTATTTTCTAAAACTCATAACAAATCACAAAATTATATGACATACAGTAAAATATTAGGTTACTCGTTCAACCTATTTTCATAAAATCAAAATTTCAAATCAATAGAAGTGAAAATTACAATAAACTTTCCAACATTCTTGCACTTGGACAATATTGATTGAGTTTTATTTTATTTTAAAAATAAATTTATGGTTGAACAACTATGGCCATAAAAATAACCTGTATATAGTCACCACAAAAAAATATGATAATCTCAATCAACAAAACTCTTGGTTAAGAATCATAAACAAAGTTAAACTATTATGAGTTTAGTTCACTAATGACCATATAACCAACAATCTCATTATCATAATCATATCATAACTTGTGCAAATGCAAGTACACATTGTAGCATAATTAGGATCTCTTTTATACTATTATGTATGGATCCTACATTATATCTTCCCAAGAAAACACAATCAATCTTTCAAGACAAATACATAAGTTCAATGTAATAAAGGTAAATATGAAATAATAATAATAATAACAACAGCAACAACAACAACAATAACTCCTACTAACCAAATATATCAAAAGATCTTACAATACCCATATTTTTAACAAGTTTCATAAATGTTACAGGTCTAAGTCCCTTGGTTAGGGGGTCAATAAGCATCTCCTCGGTGGAATATGTTGTACAAAAATCTCTTGATTTTGAACCATCTCTCTAACAACTAAAAACTTAATTCTAATATGCTTTGAATTTACAGTGATTATAGTATTCTTGGCTAAGAAGATTGTAAAGATGTTATCACAATAAACGCTCAATAGTTTAGAAACAGACTCTATAATTCTTAAAGTAGAAACAAAGTTTGCAAGTCATATACCATATGATATAGCTCTATAATAAGCAATAAACTCCACATAAGGTAAAGAAAGCCGCCAAAGTTTGCTTAACACTCTTTTAAGATATAACACCTCCAACCAACATGACAATATATCCAAAAAAGATATTTTTCATCATCTAGATCTTTAGATATAAATTAGAGCATCCAACAACCTTTATATTGTTAACCTTCCTATAAACAAGTGTTTATTCATTTATTTTTTACAAATACATCATGACCTTCTTAACAAAAACCTAATTATCATGTCTTGGATTTGATAAGAACCTGTCATGTATACTAGTAACAAAAGCTAAATCAGGTCTTGTGCATACCAAGCATACATCAAACTTCCTATTGCATTGGCTTAAGAAACATTATCTATAAAACTTACTTGAATATCATTCTTAAGATGTTGATCTTTGCGCAACTTATCATATTTGAAAATAGGAGTATCATTGGATTTATAAGTTTTCATACTGAACCATTTCAAAACTCACTCAATATAAATCCTTTTTTATAAACCCAAAAACTTACAAAACTTGTCTTATGGATCTTTATTCTTAGAACAAAATAAATTTTTCGAAGGTATTTTGTGTTAAATAAATTGGCAACATATTCATAATCTCAATGAACAAATTATAATTATTAGTGACAAGTAAGATGTCATCTACATAAAGAATAAGAATAATAAATTTATTCCTACCAACCTTGAGACATACACTAATCCACCTTATTTTCTTTAAATCTTATGAATAACTAATTTATCAAATTTAAGGTACCACTTCTAAGAAGTCTCCTTTAATTCATAAATTGATTTCTTCAATTTACACACTAGATGGTCTTTGCTACTCTCTACGAAATTCTATAGTTGCTACATATAAATGTACTAATCAAGATCTTCATTCAAACAATTCATCTTTACGTCCATATAATGTAATTCAAGATCTTAATATAACATTATTGCTAAAATAATCATAAAGAAATTCTTTAAGAAAATTGAAGAAAATGTTTCTTTATAGTCAATGTCTTATTTTAAATAAGTTCTCTTGTAACTAATCTTACTTTAAGTTACTCTACATTTTCTTTGAGTCTTTTTTAGTTTTTAATATCCAATTACATCTAATGAAAAAAACAGAAGAAAACCTTCCTCTAACTCCCATAGGCCATTATGATTAATAAAGAATATTTCATCACTCATCCTATATCCATTTTTTAAATAAGACACTAAAAACTATCGCATATATAGTTCTTTAGATCTAGCATGTAATTAATGTTAAAGTTTAAGTCTAAAAAGAAAGGTATAATAATTGGACTCTTACCCTTTTTTTTTTATGTAATCATCTAAATAAAGGAATCCCAACTTATTCTTTTAGAAATCACATATCTCTTAAAACTTTTTATAATAGCTTCTTAGGCACTCTATTACTGGTTGGAACATTTTTTTTTTTTGCAACACATGAATTGGAACAATAAAATTTATTCTACCATATCATTTTCCATCATCAATATAGATATTAGAATCTTACATATCATTTCTTAAAATCTTAAAAAAAATGGTCTCAATTATCCTTGTTCTATAGGTGGAGCAATAGAATCTATAACTTTACCCATTCATGGATAACTAATAAAAACATCAGTTTTTAATTGTGATTTGATTCTTGAGACTAACAAAATAACACCTCATAATTTAGGACTTAATTTTGATGTATTGAGGTCATAAACTTTCACTTTAGTAGCACAATCTGACACAATGGTTAAGACTAGATTTTCATCCCTTAAAGAGCTCAAAATATGTTTTAGGAATCAACTTAAAACTTGTCCTATTTAGAATATGCATAATTATTTAAAGGCTTATCCTGAAAGTTATTAGGCAATTAGATCAATTCATCATAAACATCACTATGTCTATCATAAAACTTACCACCTCTTATAATTGTCCTCATTTAAAAGTTCAATATTGTTTATAGCGTTGTTCATGAAAAATTTAACCAAAGATAAAAATAATAGTAGAACCATTAACAACATGAAAAATCAATAAAATAATAATTTCTAAAATTTTTTTATTTAACACATAAAATAAACTCTCATGTGGATAAAGATTATATCATACAAACAACAGTTACAAAAATTCAACAATTGTAGGTAGAAGAATTTTACTGTCAAGATCATCCCAAAAATAACATGTCATAACAAATCAATCAATCAATGAATTAACTCCTGTGAATGAGTCAAAATAAAAATTAATTCAAGTGATACAACATCACAATAATTAACATTTAACAGGAACTGTATCAATTTAGTAATTGATCCATTATGGTCCACCATTCACTCAATCAAAATAGATCCCATTAGGGATAAATAATTGCCCAAAAATTTAATCATTCAAATCTAATTTTACAAACACAAATAGAAACATAAAAATTTATTATATATATTAACATACAAAGAACATGATGTTATCTTTTATACATATAAATTTTCAAAAAGTATACAACGAATTAAATAAAGAAAACATCACATATAAACTTTTTAAATTTTAATAAATAAATAATCTATTTTGTTTAGGATAAAAATTAATTCCTAAATTTTAACCAATTTAAAAAGGTATATATATTAAAAGTTTAGGATTCTCAACCTATTATAACCTGGATTTGATACTAAATGTAAGTAAATTTAACAAAATTTAACTGAATCTATGCTAAAATTTAGAATTCTCAATATAATAAAAATTAATATAAATTATATATCTCTTAAAAATAATATATTGTTTCATGTTCAATTGTACACCTCACAAACAAAGTTTACTCTCACCTTAATCTATTCTATGAAGTTGTCACGTGCCAATGGTGGCTGTCTTCACACCCATCAGAAAGCAACTCAATGCCTTCACATTATGCCCTCTAGTATACAAGAGCCATGAAAAATTCATGCTCTAACCACACTCTATGTAATAGAGCAACCACATCACAAGCTACTAGATCTAACTATTCCAAATTTAATAATGTAATAACTTTAAGACATCATTTTTAAGAATGTCTTCAAAAAATAGGTAATTTATATTAATTTCTATTATATTGAAGGTTCTAAATCTTAATATAAATTTTATTAAATTCTGTTAAACTTGCTTAAAAAAAATATCAATTACACGTTCAACTCATTTTTATAAAATTAAAATTTTAAATTAATAGAAGTTCAAATTATAATAAAATTTTTAATTAATAAAATATATTTTTAATTCCCTTTTTTCCTCCAAATTAAATGTAAGATGTTTATTAAACGTTGACTTAACCAAAGCAAATGTTTATTTCAGCTTTATTTTAAGGCAAGAAGAATTCAGAAGAGTGTATTTGATAATTGTCATTTTGCTTCTCATACATGTTCATCTAGTGTTAAGTTATCAATAACCAATTAATTTACGGCAATATATGAAACAGTAGCAATCTATCAAGCATTGAATTACGTATTGAGTGTTGCAATCAAAAGTTTAACACAATAGCTTATATAAGTTTTGGACTTTTAGTTGCAATCCTACATATCTAAAGCAGCTGCAATCTACTAAGGTTGAGATTTTGCTTTTACACTGTAATTTTCTCCACTTTAAAAGGTGGTTTTTAGTTTATTCATCATATCTATAGGAAGGTCATTGAAGTATTCATAAAACACTATAAATAGTCAAAATGAAGCATCAATACAACGAAGTATGGTTTCAATTTCTAACATTTGGGTATTAGTTGAGAGAACCTCTGTATACAATTCATTTATTCCTTTTTCTCTTCCCCCATTTACTTTCATATTGATTATATAAAGATGCATTACTAAGGTATCGTTTAGTAAATTCCCTAATTAGCTAAGTATTATTCTCATTACATGTTTTAGTTCTGCATTAATCACACAACATATCGAATAATTCTCAAAGAAACTAATACAAAACATGAAGTTGAATTAATTTTTTCAAAAATGTTTTTTTCATATGTCCTTATATCTAATTATTACCAATTGTAATAAATAAAGATAAAAATAAAGAATAAATTTAGAAAATAAATAAAATTTTTAAAAAATAAACAGTATTTCTTAACATTTGTACATTCTTTTTCTAGATAGATTAAAAGGAACTGAAGAAGTATTTATTATATCAAATATAAAGAGCATCTTGTTTTTTAAAGCAATATAAAACAACAAACAACCCATTTATACAAAGATAAACAACCCAATTATACTTTCAGTGCTTGAGGTGCTATTCTTTGATTAAAATTGAAATCTTACTTCAATAACCCATGTTGACTTTAATTTGTGAATTATCGAAAATAAACTTGATTGAAAAATAACACTACAAGCACATATGCAGATAAGGTAGTGTATATTTAAGTCTTGTCCTTCATAAAAAGATGCAAGTGCGAAAGTGATGATTAACAAACAAGCATGTTTGTAAACCTACATAGTAAATTAGGATTTAGTTATTCACATTAAGGCGAAAATTGTGAAATTTAAATTATTGATAAAAAAAGATTAATTATTGATAACAAACTATACATTAATTAAAATTCAAATCTTTGATTTTTTTTCATCAATGATTAAAATCCACTAGCAGCTAAAAACACTACATTTCTTGATTTCTCCTCAATATCCTTCAGTTAGTACACGCTTCTCTTCCTCCTCTAACCTAGCAAGCCATTTGAATCCAAGGTCACATCCTGCTTTTGCCGCTATCTGAAATTTTTCTCTTGCCATCTCTACAGGATCAATTGCAAGACTTCCTTTATTCTTTCCTCGTCTATGAGCAACCGTACCTCTCTTCAAACTGAATTTTGTCAATGATTCCGGAATCTCAACACCTGGAGGCACAAGAATTTCTTTCTATTAGTATCAGATCCTAAACAAAATAATGAAAAGGCAACCACCCGATCCAGCCAGAAGACATTCAAGTGAAGTGAAGCTAACCGTCCAAAACCAACTTATTCATATTAGCTTTTGCCACTAACAAAGTAATATGAAATTATGAATATCTTCCTTCCTTCCAAAGTGTGGCAGCAGCGAGAATGCAAAGAAACAGGCTGTTAGGTACTCCATCTCAAAATCAGTTATTTTAGGTTAGAAATTGTTTAATTTTGTCACTTTTGATAAAGAGAAGATATTTTTTTTCCAACTTCATCCTTCTCTCTTGGTATCAGCTTATTGCAAATGCAACGTATGGTGCCAGCAATAAATCTATAATAGATCTAATCATTCCCTGTATCCAGCCATGACAGGAGCTTTATAATATAGCACCAGGTTGTCCTTTTTATTTTATTCGACTCTTGGTATCATAACTATGTGGAAATAGAGAAAGCAGAAGAGTAAAAAGTTAATTTAGTCAAATGTAATTTAGATTTCTTACAAGATAATGACTGTTATATAGAGGCAGTAGATTCTAGGTTCTAGAGACAACAGGTGTTTGAACAAATATCATCATGTTTGCTAATACATGCAAATACTTCCTCTGAATGACTGCTGGGGCATCAGAGAGTGAAAAACCAAACAATCATGCTATTAACTAATACGTTACAACATCTATTAGTCAACAAGATTGTTACAGAAATCCAGACCCACAGAAATCCAGACCCATCCATAGAACTATTCTTGCCTCTGTTTCCTCATCCCCACACCCCATTTTGGTTATGCCTCAACTTATCCTGGAATTGTTCAAACCTAACCACTTTCTATTTATGTATTCGTCATCAATTACCCCTATACCAACAACCTATGTAGTTATATACTTAATTGTATCTATTACATGTTCTTTGGGTGCTTTATAGTATAGACTGAAGGGCAATGCATATTTCTCATTCATCATGACTACCTGTTGTTAGGAACCAAATCAGAATTACAAGAAAGACTCTATTAGCAATACAGTCCAGGTGTTCGAGAGACCTGGTTCTCTCCCAATGCCTAAAGGCCCCAATCCTCTTCCAATTAACCTCCTTTTTTCCCTGCTCCCTGCCTCTATTTATACTTTAGAGACATCTAACAGTTTAACTACCTCAACCTGACTAGTTATTTCCAACTAACAAGTAAAGAGGAGATAACTAACTAACTATTATCTAATAATACCTAACAATACTCCTCTCCTGAAGATTCACCTTGTCCTCAAGGTGAAGGTTTGACCCAACAGCTGATGACAAAAGTCCACTACGATCCCACTTCTCTTCTCCTTTCTCATCAATGTCTTTATTGATGATTAGAACCTGAAGTTGCTTGTTTTTGCAAACATGACCTGGTCCAAATTTTTCGTTACATCGATAGCACAACCCTTTTCTTGATCTTTCCTGCAATTCTTCATCTGTTAACTTCTTGAATCCCTTGCATCTATAAGATTTCGTTGTTCCAACATTGTTGGATTTTGCAGCAGATCCCTTTACATTTCCCGTATGTTCTATTTTCCTTGTCCCCTCTTCCCAGGTCACAATTCTTGAAGAAGGATAATTTTAAGGTGGGTGTTCCCCTTATTACTCCAAGAAACCCCTTTTTTCCAGTAACTGATTCTTCTCATCAATTCTGAGCATAGTCCATTAATTCTAGCAGGGTACCTAGCTGATGGAACCATAATTCTGCTCTAATTATATCTTTCAACCCATTCAAAAAAATACCTATTAAGTATTCAGGGTCTATAGCCTTGAGTAGTCCTGCATATAATTCAAATTGTTCTTTATATTTCTCCGCTGAGACTGTTTGTTTAAGCCCCATCAACACTTCATATGGGTTTTGCATCAGAGAAGGTTGAAACCTCCTTATCACAGCTGTTTGAAAATCTTCCCAAGAACGATTCTTTGTGCAAAATTCCCACCATTGGAACCATGGGAGGGCTCTGCCTTCCATAGCCACCATTGCTGCTTGCAACCTTTCTTGCTCTAAGATCTTTTTTAAATCAAAATACCTCTCCACTTGATTAACCCAGCCATATGCGTCCTCTCCAAAAAACAAGGAAATTTCTAATTTCCTCCATCGATCTTCAATTAAGTCAAGAGTTAATTCTGCTTTTGTTCTACAGTTTCTTTCATCTTCATTAAGACCACCTCCAAGAGCATTATTAGAATGTTCATCCTTCTGGATGTTACGATTAAGGTTCTCCTGCAGTTCCTCAAACCTTTTCTTGGATTCTTGCCTATCTTCCTCAAGCATCTTTAGGAGGCTCTCAAGACCCCTTTCTAAGCTTTCCAATCAACCTTCCATCCTAGTGTTCACCATGAATGGTTGCCCAAGATCATAAGCTCTGATACCAATTGTTAGGAACCAGATCAGAATTATAAGAAAGACTCTTTATTAATAGAAAAGAGCAATACAATCCAGGTATTTGAGAGACCTGGTTCTCTCCCAATGCCTAAAGGCCTCAATCCTCTTCCAATTAACCTCCTTTTTTCCCTGCTCCCTGCCTCTATTTATACTTTACAAACATCGAACAATTTAACTACCTCAACCTAATTAGTTATTTCCAACTAACAAGTAAAGAGGAGATAACTAACTAACTATTATCTAACAATACCTAATACCGGTATGTGAGCAAATCACCTTAATTGATTGGGAAGATCAATTGTAAAGGGTATTTTGTACTTCTACACACGTACCCACCCACATATCAGTAGTAGTATCTAATGTACTAAAATTATTTTATGGTCTAATTTATCTATACAGTTGCTGCTCAATTTCAACAATTCCATGGTAGCCATTTCAAATAGTAACTTAAAATGCTTATAGTTGTCAATCATGTACTTACTATGAGCATCAGATCATACATAACAATGATATACTATACAATTAGGTGAAAAGAAGAGAAGAAGAACATGGAAAGAAAAGCTTACCTTTAAGAAGAAGAGATCCATATGCTATAGCTGCCCCAGCATGGCCCTACATGTTTAAGAGTGAAATTAAGAAATTGCAGCAAACTCTTTAGACAAGCAACTAAAAAATTATCTTGTTTACACTTTGTAGTAAATGAGATAAAGAAAGCAATAAACCTACTAGGTGCAAGTTTTTCCTTTTATCCAAAATAATTAAAACTTTTCAAGTGCAAGATTGAAGTGCTAAAATACGATAAATGAGGACATTAGATCATCTAAAGTAACTAAATGCACAGCCATTAGCTAGGTAAAACCTTATCATGAGAAATATATACTTGAATACACCACTCATTTATCAAAATGTTACCTATCCCTCTATCATTCATTTATTATAACAATCAAGCCTTTCCATATTAAGTACGATCAACAAAATGGATCAAATGGTGCCATAATATTCTACCATATGCCATGTCTATAGACAAATAATTGACTTCTAAATCATTTTTAATTGTTTAGCCTATAGTTTTTCTCAATCTTCCTCTATCTTTAGCAATTGGCATCCCTCCATCTAATATACTCTACTTACTAGGACTTCTACAGGTTTTCTCCACACAAGCCCAAACCACCTAAGGCAAGACTCTGCCATCTTTTCTACGACAAATTCTAACCCCACTTCTTCCCTAATATGCATTCATCCTCAGTCCTATCTTGTCTAATATGCTCACCCATCCAAAGCAACATTTTATCACTTAAATTATCAACATAACTTCTGCTGCTACGTTGACCACAGGAAAATCATTTCCCCTAATGGTATTCTCCGAAATAAAGCTTCTATATACTCTTAAAATTTAACCTTGTACTCTTGTAACCCCACCAAAGGTGCACAAGCACCGATCACGTAACTCTCCACTCCCACTACAAACTTTAGAGAGCTATGATCCTACGTCATGATCTTTTAACATCCACAACATCACTCTTCCAATACTTTCTACAATTATACCCACCCTATCTCTCTATTTTTGCCAAAGTACCATCACTTAAAAATTTGAGGTGTCTAATTCATTTTCCTTTGTCCACCAACTTAGCTTCTTGTAGGCACATAAAATTTATCCTCCTCCTATCCGTGGTGTCTACTGTCTACTGTCTACTATTTCCATTGATTTACTTGTAAGAACGCCAACATTCCATGTTCATAGCAAATCCTTCTCCTGTGAACTAACTTTTTTAACTTGCCCATTCATGAAAATGTAGGAATGAAGAAACCCTTGCTTATATTTTCACATTTAGGTGGTAACGCAATGGCTTTTGCTCATTTGACACTATAATCAAGCCATACGTGTTACTTTCTGGCAACAACCTGGCATTAACTCCAGGATCAGGTTGGTTCATGTCAGATTCTACAAAGTTTTACATTGATTGTGGACTAAACACAGCCCTCAGCTTTTATTCAGTTTCAGGCCCAGCTATGTTATGTTAAATATTTGCAACAAAGAACAGCATTGACAGGTTTTATCATTCATTTATTATGATTGGGCAAAAATCTTGGCTTTTATTCCTCAACGATCACTTGTGACAAATCTAAAGTATAAACAGTTCTCAGAAACTCCTAACCGCTGGGTAAATGCTACTTTTCAAGGCTGACACACATGCAGAACCTTCACAGAATTTTTCAAACTAAAGCTATTTCCCATTGAGTCCATCATTTTAGAAGACAAGTCTCAACAAGCATTTTAATGGGTTTCTTAAAACATGACACTTGGTTTAAATAACACTTAGCTTAGCTTCAGTAAACCAGGGTCAGTTCTGAAAGCAAAATAAACACAAAAATACAATTAACACAATTTTAATTACTGCAAACCAGAGCAGGAATAATCAGTAAAACTTTTTTGCAGTTCATGGCTCATGAAACACATTTTTTTATGATTTCTTTAATGTTATAAATATCTCAGCCCATGCAAAAACTCAGTAGTGTAAGATATGCATTTTAGGGGCAGGTGTGAACTAAATAAATCATAATATATAACCGAATGATATCCAAATTCCAATAAATGAACTCAAAAGTCTAATTGGCTAGACGTGAGAAAAGAACATAAGGACAATTTGTCCATCAATATTAAGGAAACAATGTTGAAAATGAAGAACCATGTAGGAGCGTTTTGTTTAATTTGATTAATTGGTATATTTTATCTCCAATTACCTTCTCTGATGCCCTATGGAAACACCACAATGCCGAAGCAATGTCTTTCTTGACACAGTCACCTGTCAAATATACAGCACCCAAAAGGTAAAGAGCACCTGGATGCAACTAGAACATAACATAACCCAAGTAAGGTTTAGTCATACATTCTTAAATCATGGTAAGTATACATCTTCCAAAGGAAAACATACCTGGTCCACAGCTTTCTCCAAATAATTAAAAGCTTGTTGATCAGATTGGACATAGTCATTCTGTCTCCAAAATAAAAAAATTTAAAAACTACATTAGAAACAAACTGAAGAAAACTAATCAAAGAGTGAAGAAAATTACATGATAGAAATTTCCTACTCAAATACAACATAGAAATCCACTAGAATTGCACAAATGCTATCAAGCCAACAAAGAAATAAGGAACTACTAGCAATTCACCATTAAGAATACATCATATTGCACCCAGGCCATTTTTGTGTACTTTAGAAGGTCATATATCACTTTCGTCAACCACCCAAAAAAGAATAAGTACAAAACTTAAATCTGCAAATAGTAATGGATAGTCATAAAGTGTTCAAGGAGGCATTGAAGAATGATTACAGTCATTAACTCAGTTTGCAAATTTGGCTACAATGTACTTAAATGACATAATCAAAACATAAGGGATAGAGTACCCTAACCTCAACTCTTAAATGACAACCCAGTGCATATTGTGCATCAGGATCACCCATTTCAGCTGCTTCTACAAGTAATGCTGCCCCTCTGTTTGCATGGGGGGAAAGGTAATATGGTCATGCATTGGCAGCAGATAGACTTGACAGTATTGTTATGTGACTAGAAAAAACAACCGGGCAGATAAAACTCAAAATAATCATCAAATGAGAACTGTTTACAAAAGATACAAAAAGAACAGTAAAAAGTAAAATGACAAAACAACAAAACTGAGATGAATGTCATTGATGACACAAAAAATAATATATATAGCAACAGGTAATGTCTTAGAAAGCTACTTCATCATACTTTGCAAAATGAGATTCATATGTATTGAGACATTCCATTCCATGTAAAGTCTAACATTTACTTGGCCCTTCATGGTGGATTGCTACTCAGCTGAGTTCACATCAGAAAGTAGCTAGTCTAAAAATTTTGTAGGGAATCATAGGTTCCATGTACTGATTTTAATATTAGTAATAATAATTAACAGAATTAGAAGTGCACGGTATAGTATTTCTACGTTTCTTAATCGTGGATAGGAAGAGCACCAAGAAACAAGACATGATGGAGGAGAAAGAGTACACTTACACAGCTTTATTAGCTCCTGGAACATGGTATTTCATATGCAATCTGGACAACCAATATCTAGCATGGGTATTGGTGTTATCAGCTTCTAAAGCAAGCTCAAAATTCTCCTTAGCTGTCTAATATTGAATTTCAAATAATTAACGGCCTCTGTTTCTCTCACATCAAGTCTCAAATAAAGAAGCAAACAGTAATTAGTTGTGAAAGGATCTTTACCCTAAGAAGAGGGATGAGACGCTTATCATTAAGTTCGCAATAATCGATGACTCTGTCAACCTCCTTCAAAGCATTCCATCCTTTTGCAATAAACTCCAACGCTTTCTTGTTCCTACTATGCAATTCTCTCTGTAAATTTTCCAAACTATTGTGATAAGCAAAGATGTTGAAACAGGACAAGAGTAGTGCAGTATAAGCATAATGACATACCTGTTGGTTGAATTGGAAAAGAGAAATAGCTGAGGGTTTCTGAATGAACTTGGTCAATAATGCCCTCGGCAGCATCTTCTCAAAAACAATACCCTGTTACCTGAGCTTCGGGTGGAGATGAATACTCCTTCCCAGAACTTAGAAGGTGAAAAGACATGAATACGTCAATATGGGCCAAATTTGTTAAGAAGACAGAACAAATAGAAAAGAATGGCCTTGCAATGAAATTTAAAACTCAATAGAACTAAGAAAACGACATAAAAAAGAGGCAGAACAGAGAAATGAAAGACCTGTGTTGGACAGAGAATAGAGAACAGAAAGAGGTGTATAGGAAAGAGAACAGAACAAAGGGAAGAAAGGTGCTCTTCGTTCTCAACTTCTCCCAACATAAACACAGTGGTTTCGTAGCAAAAACCCTATCACTCAAATAAATAAACTGAAAGAAAAAAAAAAAAGTTTATTTTCAGGTGTCTTAGCATCCGAGAAGAAAATCTTGCTCCTCCACTCCTCTTTTTTAATACTTGCAATATTATTCATTAACTTATTTTATATTTTAAATGCATACAATTTCATAGGTATTATTTTATAATTGCACTATTATCACCATTTTATCCTTTTGAAATATTTTTTATTGTATTTTTTCAATATATTTATTATTATATTAAACAAAATTTATTAAATAAAAATTAAATTCACATTATTTTATAAATTTATTTAATTATCAAATATATATATATATATAAAAAAGTTTATTATTAAACCACTAAATTTAATTTATAATAAAATTTCAATAATTTTCTTAAAATATAAATTTAAATCTTATTATTAATATTATATATTTATATCTATATAAAAGTTCGTTATCATTTTCGTTAATCTAAAATAATATATTAAATTAAAAATATTATTTTGATGTTTAAAATTATTATATCTTTAACAATAACTATTTTATATTTATAATTATAAAATTTAAATAATTTTTTAATTTAATATATTATTTCAAATGAAAGAAAATAACAATAAACTGTATTTGTATATTTATTTATATATATATACTAAGGTTTAAATTTATGAATTCATATAAGTTATTCAAACTTTTTATTATTAAGTTAAATTTAGTGGTTTAATAACAAATTTTTAATATATATATATATATATATATATATATATTATTACAAAATAATGATTATGTAAATTCATAAAATGGTGTGAATTTAAATTTTTTATAATAGTAATAAATATATTAAAAGAATACGTTAGAAATATATAAAGTGAAGATTAGGGTGATGTTTAATTTAAAATATTTTTTATGTTTTATTTTTTGTTTATACTTTTATTACAAAAATATTATTTTATTTTTATTTTTAAAATTTTATACTGAAAAAAATAAAATAAAAATAACTATTTTTATTTTTTTACATAATATTAAAATAAAAAAATATTTTTGCAAATCAAATACTATAAAATCACTACAATAATAGTATAATTTATAAAACCAAAATTGATAAGATTGTATTATATTCAAAATATAAAATAAATTAATTAATAGTGATAATAAATATTAAAAAAAATAGTAAAAAAAAACATCAATATTCTCTAATATGAAGATATCAAAGAAAAATAAAAAATAAAAAAAAGTAGGATCAGTGTCCCACAGAAATAGGAATACCGAGGAAATTTTCCTTCCATCAACGCTAATGAATTTTGTCAAAGTCTGGAAAATGATAATATAACTAAAGTTTTAATGCTTAAAAAATTAAAGAGATTAAATTATATATAATTTAAATTAAAAATTAAATTAAAAAATTATAAAAATTAAAAAATTAAAAAAATAGAAACATTATCAATAGAAAAAGATACATGATACTTGTCCGAAACATTATTCAAAAGTAAAAAAATAGTTTCGTTTCTACAATTCATATCATTACTTACTAAAGAAGAAAGACAAAGAGAAGAAGTAAGGCATGTAGAATTTAAAGAAATTTTAGATCGATTTAAAGAAATAAAACCTGTAACTATTAAAGAATTATAAGAGGAAATTAAAATATTAAAATAAGAAATTAATCAACTAAAGGAAACCCAGCTGAGCTTAGAAGTAAGACTATTAGAACTAGAAGGAAATAAAATTATCGATCAACAAGAAAATAAAGAAGAAAAACATATTTTGATATGAATATTTTAAGTTTAATAACCATGCATAAATGGTGGGTCTAATTGTAGGTATTATTCCCTCCTGTATACAGTTTAGATCTGCTCCTGAGTCTATTAATGCTGTTAATGTAAATTTTTCTTCTTCTACTATAATAGTTATTTCTACCCACCATTTATGCATGGTTATTAAACTTAAAATATTCATATCAAAAATATGTTTTTCTTCTTTATTTTCTTGTTGATCGATAATTTTATTTCCTTCTAGTTCTAATAGTCTTACTTCTAAGCTCAGCTGGGTTTCCTTTAGTTGATTAATTTCTTGTTTTAATATTTTAATTTCCTCTTGTAATTTTTTAATAGTTACAGGTTTTATTTCTTTAAATCGATCTAAAATTTCTTTAAATTCTACAGGCCTTACTTCTTCTCTTTGTCTTTCTTCTTTAGTTATTAATTCACTTATCTTTTGAATAAACTCTATTTTTTGTGGGGAGTCCTCTAATTTATCTATTATAGATAGTAGGGTTGCCGTTTGTCCCGCAGTTATTACATTTATTTCTGGAGTTGTACAATCTTCACAATTACACAGTCCTGGTCCTAGACAATATTCTTTTTTAATTTCTTCGTCTTCTGAAGAATCTCTATCTAATTGGTCTATCTCATTTTGTTCACTACTTTCTTCATTGGAATCTTCTGGTTCTGATTCTGAGTTTATTATTAGGGTAGTGAGGATTCTTTTTAACTCTTCATCTTCTATTGAGTTTATCTTTTCTTGCGCTTTGCATTTATCTGCAAAGTGTCCAGGTTTGCCACATTTCCAGCATGTATTCTTTTTCTTGTTTTGGGGTTTTTTAGGTTTACTTATTAGTCTTTCATTTTCTTGAGGTTTTTTATAGGGTTTATAAGGCTTTTTATAGGGCTTCCTGGGTTTTTGTACCTTCTTTTCTCGATTTCTTTTAATACTAGATGCAATAATGGGTTCCATCCCATATTGCTGACAAAAGGTTCCTAATTCTTTTTTATTGGATAATTTTTCTTTTTTCATTTGATTTTGTAACTTATGATCATTACATACCTTTAATCCAGTTTCTACAACTACGTTATGTAGTTGTCCAAAAGTTAATTGGGTATATGGTACTGGTTTTCCAAAATGGATTTCTAGATTTTCTATTACTTTTTGAGAGAATATTGCTGGTAACGCTGCAACAAATCTTTCTCTCCAAAATTCTAAAGCCGAATCTTCCCTAAGCAAGGCTTTTGAGAGAAAAGTATCTTTATACCATTTATAATCTAACATTGTTGGACATTTTAAGTTCATTAATTGTAAAGCTGCCCTTTCTCTAAAAATATCTGGATCTCCTATAAAATTTTGTATTATGGTGAATATTAATCTTGCCGTTACATCTGATTCATTTCCTTCTGGCTTTACATGGTTAAGTATCACTTCGTTATGGGAGGGGGTAACAAAGTTGTCCCACCATCCTCTAAGCTGTCCAGTAAAACCTTGTATTATGGCTTCAGCTGTGGACCTATCATTTATTCCTTTTAACTTGAAAGCAGTGGCAGCCATTGCCATTTGCGAACAAGTGTCTAGGATATTTTGTTCACTCATCCCGTCTATATTCCATTCTGCAATATCTGTCCCAGAATAACTATTCTGAACAAATTGAGTTCTTTCTTCTAGTCCTATATCTGCTAGTGAGGGTCGATTATAATAGGTTTTAGTTTTGGGATAATTAATTTTATCTATTTCTAAAGTGTTGACATTTTTTTCTCCTATATTTATCTTAGATATATTTTCTTTTAATTCTGCTATCTGTAGGTTGATATCATTTTTTCTAAATAAACTAATAGTTTCTTTAGATAATTCTTTAATATCATATATAGGCTTTTCTAACTTTTTAGAGCTACTTGCGACCTCTTTATTTTCTATTCTGGTTAATTGTGTAGCCATTACTGATAGGTATGTATTATTGTAGTTAAGTTGTTGATGAAGTTTTTCTATGTCTTTTTTCTGTACTTCTTTTTCTTTTTCGTTTATCTGTTTGTAAGGTGCGGCCTTTATATTACAATCTTTTTCTAATGATATTACTATTTTTTCTAGAGGAGGATATTCTGCCTCTATTGGTTTTTTATCTTCAGTAATCCATACTGTCTCTACCTTGGTTACAGGATTTATTGTTGTTTCAAAGGGGTAGTAGATATTTTGAGTTTTTAAGTAAGTCTGTAGCCAATCGAAGAAATATATATTTGTTTCTATATCTTTCACATGTTTATAGAAAGAGGTTCTGATATGTAATTTTTCTTGTTTATCAAAGGTTTTTAAAAACCATTCTTTTTTATATCTATTATATGGTGCATCTAGATCTTTTTTTATCCAGGCTATATCTATTTCAAAAGGTTCTTCTAGTTTTATAACATTTATTACTTGACTAGCAGTTGGTGAAAATTCTAAATCTTCTTCGGTCTGTTCATATACTGGGTTTGCAATCCCAGGGTTTCTATAATTATCTAATCCTCTTAAATTAAGGCTTATTGATGATCCATCTACTGAGTGTCTAGAAGATCCTTTGTAGCTTGTGGAAGGATATTTAAGACTAGAACTGTTGTGCATTTTTAATATTATATCATTCCCTTCTTGTACTATTTCTCTAATATTCATATTATGTATTTGTGGGGTTTCTATGGCGTTTTTCCATACCCACTCATCTGGTACTTTATCCCTAATGTCTAGATGATTAATTCTTTTCTGAGTATTTATCATACTCCTTTTTAGATTAGCTTCTACAATAATTATTTCATTTGCTGGGGTTTGTCTTAGGGCTCTAAATCCGTAGTTAATTTTTGTTACTTTATAATACACCCTATATATTATGTGAAAAGGATCGGCAGTTTCATCTACTACTCCGTCAGGAGATTTGATAAATATCCTAATGGCTCCTGCTGTCTTCTCATTTTCTAATTTCATGGCAAAGTTAGGGAAACAATTAAAGAAAGCAGGTCCATCACTTAGATTACTTTCTAATGCAGCTACTATAGTATCTTCTGCTCTTAATAATCTCATGTCTCTTATTATTGCTAATACCGGTAGGTTAACTCCTAGCTTATAATTGGGTTTTAAGGCTACTTGTATTAATCCTAAATGGATGAAACCAAATCCATCTTTAATATGTTGATCTAGGAGGCTTTGTTCTAATAATTGGATTTCTTTGTTATTATCCGTTCCAGGATATGAGTATTCTACTTTATGAATTTGTTCTTCTGAAGTTTTATTGAAGAAACTTCTTCTTTTGTACACTTCTCCTTCTTTTACTATGGGCATAGCCCAGGCTTGTAATCTTTTTTCTATTTCTTCTATGGTCAGGTTTTCTGAAGATGTTATAGGTTCTTTGTTACTATTAGTTCTCTTTATTATTTGTTCTTCTCTTCCTAAACTTAATCTACTTAAAGTTCTACTTATGCGAGACATAGTTTAAGGTTTTCTTGAATTAGTATTTAGACAAGAGGTTATATCCAAGGTTGTTCCTAAAAGGATTTCCTAGTGCTGACCAACGGTCTTACTACCTTATGCCAAGGTTTAATTGTCGGGACCACACATCACCTTCAGGCCTAAATAACTCCTATCCTTATACCCCTCCAAGAAAACTTTAAAATTTGAAACACATAAATAGTTCTAAAAGAGATTGTTTTATTAAGAGAAGAATAAGAAATAAAGAGACTATAATTCTTGTTGTAATTCTAACAATAGTTCTTTTAATTTTTCTATGACATATAAGTCTAAATTTTCTGGTTTGTTTAATATCTTTATTGTTCTTTTAACAGATCTAATTTCTCTTAAAACTTGTTTTCTAGATTTAGCCATAATCAAGATATAATATATCAAAATATCAAAATATGAATACTGAAAACGATAAATATATTCTTAAAAACTTACAAGTTACAGAGAAATTGGATCAGAGCGTCTAGGCTCTGATACCATCCAAATCGATCTTCTCTCCCTGGATGGTATCAGAGCCATTTGCGCCCCTTTGTATAGGAGACTTAGAAAAAATCCCCCAGCATGGAATATAGAAATGACAGAAACGGTCAAGAAGGTAAAAGAAGTAGTACAAACCATACCCTGTTTAGGAATACCTCATCCGGAAGCTAGTCTAATAATAGAAACAGATGCCTCGGGATTAGGATATGGAGGAGTTTTGAAACAAAAATTACCAAATTCTAAAACAGAACAAATAGTCAGATATCATTCTGGAATCTGGCATTCTTCACAACAAAAATATTCTGTGGTAAAACAAGAAGTTTTAGCCATTGTTTTATGTGTTTTAAAATTTCAAGATGATGTTTTTAATAAAACCTTTGAAATAAGGACAGATTGTAAAGCGGCTCCTCAGGTTTTACAAAAAGATGTAAAAAATTTAGTATCTAAACATATTTTCGCCCGATGGCAAGCTTTATTATCAAATTTTGATTTTTCCATTAAACACATAAAAGGAGAAACAAATTACTTGCCCGATTTTCCAACAAGAGAATTTTTACAGGGAAAATGGCCAGCAAAAATAAACCAGTAACTCGGGACCAATACGGTCCTCCTTTGGTAACACCCCCAAACCAAAAAGCCCTTTCTATGGCCTCTGTCCTAAAGACACCGGCTAACTCCCCTACTGCCTCTCCAAACAAGTACCAAAATCCCTGTTTAGTAACTCCCCAGCACTTTCAATCCTCCTTGGCATCATCCCCTTCATCCTCCACACAAAATAGGTTTACAGTATTAGATAAGAATACTGAAACCCAAAAGCAAAATGAGCATCCATATTTTGAGAAAGAAGAAATTATTCCCATATTAATTCTAGAAAAATCATGGGAAAAAATCCCAGTACCAGAACTTGTAAAGAAAGTTTTGCCAAATGGATTTTCCAGTAATCCCACTACCTTGGCAAAAAGGAGACAGCTTTTTGAGCTAATCTTAGTAGATACTGGTTCTGCTGAGATTACTCATATCAGAGATGAACAAAATAATATTACTCATTCTAAAGTAAAAATTTTAAAGGTATTGTCTTTACAGGATTGGGGACAACCTTTGATATCAACAAAATCTTTTTCAGTACAATTCCAACCTCAAATATTCAATTACCATGATTACATTGAGGCCTGGAACCAAGCTTTTTTCTTTCGCCAAGAGAAACACTCTTGGTTTGCATGGTTCAGAAAAGGGATAGATTTAAACTTCCCTCAATGGTTTTTAAAATGGTTTAAGACTTTTGGACCTGTAACCAAAATCTTCCCACAAACCGTTTTGGAAAACTTTCATTTTTTTATTAACAATACCAATTTTGAGACTGACAATCAGTTAGTTTCTTTTGTAAGTACTCAAGCGATATCTTGGATATTTGCTTGGGATTTTTATATCGGAAAGGAAGATAATACCTCTTCCATTCAGTTTATTGGTAAAAATATTAAAGTACGGTGGTGGAGTAAGTTTGATCTTGCTCTAGTATGTAGAGAGAAAATCAAAAAATGGATTGCCGAACATCCCAAGTTTATGCACAAGACTCTAGCTTCAGGGAAAGAAGCTTTGTTTTTGCAACAGAAAAGTAGAATTCTAGCAGCTTTGACTGCAACCACTTCTGAAGAAGAGTTTGCAGAATTACTGAGGCAGCACTCTCCTCCAGTCTCCGAGACACACGAAGACGTAGATTCTGAGGTAGATCCTACACCACAGAATGAGGATGACTGCTATGGGATTTTCTCGGTTATTGGTCAGTAACACAAAAAAGCAAAAGCAGATACCCTTCTTTTACAAAAGAAGGCCAGCTGCACAAAAGACGAAAAAACAACAGTGCATCTTTATCAAAAAGAAGATGCCCTCTGACTCAAAAGAAATTGAAGATAAGGCCAGCTGCACAAAAGATAAAACAACAACAGTGCATCTTTATCAAAAGGAGATACCCTCTAACTCAGAAAGGACCAGCCAGCTATGATACAGCTGGATGTTTCAATAATAGAGAAGCACCCGGGTTGTGGGTGAACTCTATAAATAAGAAGGTTTCTCTGCAACGAAGGCAGAGCGAAAAACCCTCTAGCTATCAATCTCTTAGCAAACTATCAATCTCTTAGGAATCTTTGTTTAAAAATGCCTTCCGCTATCTCTGTACCTTTCCAAATCGATCCTCTCTCCCTGGATGGTATCAGAGCCTAGACGCTCTGATCCAATTTCTCTGTAACTTGTAAGTTTTTAAGAATATTTTTATCGTTTTCAGTATTCATATTTTGATATTTTGATATATTATATCTTGATTATGGCTAAATCTAGAAAACAAGTTTTAAGAGAAATTAGATCTGTTAAAAGAACAATAAAGATATTAAACAAACCAGAAAATTTAGACTTATATGTCATAGAAAAATTAAAAGAACTATTGTTAGAATTACAACAAGAATTATAGTCTCTTTATTTCTTATTCTTCTCTTAATAAAACAATCTCTTTTAGAACTATTTATGTGTTTCAAATTTTAAAGTTTTCTTGGAGGGGTATAAGGATAGGAGTTATTTAGGCCTGAAGGTGATGTGTGGTCCCGACAATTAAACCTTGGCATAAGGTAGTAAGACCGTTGGTCAGCACTAGGAAATCCTTTAGGAACAACCTTGGATATAACCTCTTGTCTAAATACTAACTCAAGAAAACCTTAAACTATGTCTCGCATAAGTAGAACTTTAAGTAGATTAAGTTTAGGAAGAGAAGAACAAATAATAAAGAGAACTAATAGTAACAAAGAACCTATAACATCTTCAGAAAACCTGACCATAGAAGAAATAGAAAAAAGATTACAAGACTGGGCTATGCCCATAGTAAAAGAAGGAGAAGTGTACAAAAGAAGAAGTTTCTTCAATAAAACTTCAGAAGAACAAATTCATAAAGTAGAATACTCATATCCTGGAACGGATAATAACAAAGAAATCCAATTATTAGAACAAAGCCTCCTAGATCAACATATTAAAGATGGATTTGGTTTCATCCATTTAGGATTAATACAAGTAGCCTTAAAACCCAATTATAAGCTAGGAGTTAACCTACCGGTATTAGCAATAATAAGAGACATGAGATTATTAAGAGCAGAAGATACTATAGTAGCTGCATTAGAAAGTAATCTAAGTGATGGACCTGCCTTCTTTAATTGTTTCCCTAACTTTGCCATGAAATTAGAAAATGAGAAGACAGCAGGAGCCATTAGGATATTTATCAAATCTCCTGACGGAGTAGTAGATGAAACTTCCGATCCTTTTCACATAATATATAGGGTGTATTATAAAGTAACAAAAATTAACTACGGATTTAGAGCCCTAAGACAAACCCCAGCAAATGAAATAATTATTGTAGAAGCTAATCTAAAAAGGAGTATGATAAATACTCAGAAAAGAATTAATCATCTAGACATTAGGGATAAAGTACCAGATGAGTGGGTATGGAAAAACGCCATAGAAACCCCACAAATACATAATATGAATATTAGAGAAATAGTACAAGAAGGGAATGATATAATATTAAAAATGCACAAAAATTCTAGTCTTAAATATCCTTCCACAAGCTACAAAGGATCTTCTAGACACTCAGTAGATGGATCATCAATAAGCCTTAATTTAAGAGGATTAGATAATTATAGAAACCCTGGGATTGCAAACCCAGTATATGAACAGACCGAAGAAGATTTAGAATTTTCACCAACTGCTAGTCAAGTAATAAATGTTATAAAACTAGAAGAACCTTTTGAAATAGATATAGCCTGGATCAAAAAAGATCTAGATGCACCATATAATAGATATAAAAAAGAATGGTTTTTAAAAACCTTTGATAAACAAGAAAAATTACATATCAGAACCTCTTTCTATAAACATGTGAAAGATATAGAAACAAATATATATTTCTTCGATTGGCTACAGACTTACTTAAAAACTCAAAATATCTACTACCCCTTTGAAACAACAATAAATCCTGTAACCAAGGTAGAGACAGTATGGATTACTGAAGATAAAAAACCAATAGAGGCAGAATATCCTCCTCTAGAAAAAATAGTAATATCATTAGAAAAAGATTGTAATATAAAGGCCGCACCTTACAAACAGATAAACGAAAAAGAAAAAGAAGTACAGAAAAAAGACATAGAAAAACTTCATCAACAACTTAACTACAATAATACATACCTATCAGTAATGGCTACACAATTAACCAGAATAGAAAATAAAGAGGTCGCAAGTAGCTCTAAAAAGTTAGAAAAGCCTATATATGATATTAAAGAATTATCTAAAGAAACTGTTAGTTTATTTAGAAAAAATGATATCAACCTACAGATAGCAGAATTAAAAGAAAATATATCTAAGATAAATATAGGAGAAAAAAATGTCAACACTTTAGAAATAGATAAAATTAATTATCCCAAAACTAAAACCTATTATAATCGACCCTCACTAGCAGATATAGGACTAGAAGAAAGAACTCAATTTGTTCAGAATAGTTATTCTGGGACAGATATTGCAGAATGGAATATAGACGGGATGAGTGAACAAAATATCCTAGACACTTTTTCGCAAATGGCAATGGCTGCCACTGCTTTCAAGTTAAAAGGAATAAATGATAGGTCCACAGCTGAAGCCATAATACAAGGTTTTACTGGACAACTTAGAGGATGGTGGGACAACTTTGTTACCCCCTCCCATAAAGAAGTGATACTTAACCATGTAAAGCCAGAAGGAAATGAATCAGATGTAACTGCAACATTAATATTCACCATAATACAAAATTTTATAGGAGATCCAGATATTTTTAGAGAAAGGGCAGCTTTACAATTAATGAACTTAAAATGTCCAACAATGTCAGATTATAAATGGTATAAAGATACTTTTCTCTCAAAAGCCTTGCTTAGGGAAGATTCGGCTTTAGGATTTTGAAGAGAAAGATTTGTTGCAGCATTACCAGCAATATTCTCTCAAAAAGTAATAGAAAATCTAGAAATCCATTTTGGAAAACCAGTACCATATACCCAATTAACTTTTGGACAACTACATAACGTAGTTGTAGAAACTGGATTAAAGGTATGTAATGATCATAAGTTACAAAATCAAATGAAAAAAGAAAAATTATCCAATAAAAAAGAATTAGGAACCTTTTGTCAGCAATATGGGATGGAACCCATTATTGCATCTAGTATTAAAAGAAATCGAGAAAAGAAGGTACAAAAACCCAGGAAGCCCTATAAAAAGCCTTATAAACCCTATAAAAAACCTCAAGAAAATGAAAGACTAATAAGTAAACCTAAAAAACCCCAAAACAAGAAAAAGAATACATGCTGGAAATGTGGCAAACCTGGACACTTTGCAGATAAATGCAAAGCGCAAGAAAAGATAAACTCAATAGAAGATGAAGAGTTAAAAAGAATCCTCACTACCCTAATAATAAACTCAGAATCAGAACCAGAAGATTCCAATGAAGAAAGTAGTGAACAAAATGAGATAGACCAATTAGATAGAGATTCTTCAGAAGACGAAGAAATTAAAAAAGAATATTGTTTAGGACCAGGACTGTGTAATTGTGAAGATTGTACAACTCCAGAAATAAATGTAATAACTGCGGGACAAACGGCAACCCTACTATCTATAATAGATAAATTAGAGGACTCCCCACAAAAAACAGAGTTTATTCAAAAGATAAGTGAATTAATAACTAAAGAAGAAAGACAAAGAGAAGAAGTAAGGCCTGTAGAATTTAAAGAAATTTTAGATCGATTTAAAGAAATAAAACCTGTAACTATTAAAGAATTACAAGAGGAAATTAAAATATTAAAACAAGAAATTAATCAACTAAAGGAAACCCAGCTGAGCTTAGAAGTAAGACTATTAGAACTAGAAGGAAATAAAATTATCGATCAACAAGAAAATAAAGAAGAAAAACATATTTTTGATATGAATATTTTAAGTTTAATAACCATGCATAAATGGTGGGTAGAAATAACTATTATAGTAGAAGAAGAAAAATTTACATTAACAGCATTAATAGACTCAGGAGCAGATCTAAACTGTATACAAGAGGGAATAATACCTACAAAATACTATGAAAAAACTACTACTAAACTAACAGGAGCAAATGGAGGGAAATTACGAGTAGATTACAAACTATCTAACGTAAAGGTATGTAAAAACAAAATATGTTTTAATACTGCTTTTATGCTAGTAAAAAATATGAGTAACCAAGTAATATTAGGAACTCCCTTTTTAACCTTACTATATCCTTTTCAAACTAATAGTATAGGACTTACTACACATGTCATTCCAGAAAAACCCTTAACTTTTGAATTCATAAGAGGACCTAAATTAAAGGAGTTAAATCTTTTACAAGAAGCTTCTATAAGCAGAATTAACCTAATACAAAATAAACAAAAACAAATCCAATTTTTAAACAAAGAAATAGAATACACTAGAATAGAGAACCAATTAAAATCTCAAAAATTACAAAGAGAAATAAAAATTATAGAAGAAAAAATAGAAAAAGAAATATGTGATACTAACCCTATAGCCTTTCACAAAAGAAAGATACATGAGATAGAACTACCATATGAAGAAGGATTTAAAGAAACAGAGATACCTACAAAAGCTAAACCTATACAAATGAATGCAGAACAATTAGCATTTTGTAAAAAAGAGTTACAAGAATATTTAGAAAAAGGTCTTATACGTCCTTCAAAGTCTCCTTGGAGTTGTTCCGGGTTCTATGTAAACAAGGCCTCAGAACAAGAAAGAGGAGTACCAAGATTGGTAATAAATTATAAACCTTTAAATAAAGCTTTCAAATGGATACGATATCCATTGCCGAATAAACAAGACTTAATAAAGAGAATATATGATGCTAATATATTTTCAAAATTTGACATGAAATCAGGATATTACCAAATATCAGTAAAAGAAGAAGATAGGTATAAAACAGCCTTTGTAGTACCATTCGGACATTTCGAATGGAATGTAATGCCACAGGGATTAAAAAATGCTCCTAGTGAATTTCAAGAAATAATGAATAATATCTTTTATCCTTATATGGAATTTTCTATAGTATATTTAGATGATGTGTTGATTTTTTCTCAAGGGATAAATCAACATAAACAACACTTGAATAAATTTATAGAAATTATAAAAGAAAATGGGTTAGTAGTATCAGCAAAAAAGATGAAGATTTTTCAAGATCAAATAAGGTTTCTAGGATATAATATATATAGAGGAACTATTGTACCAATACAGAGAAGTTTAGAATTTGCAGAAAATTTTCCAAATGAAATAAAGGACAAAACACAACTTCAAAGATTTTTAGGATCTCTAAATTATGTGGCAGAATTTATACCAAATATCAGAACCATTTGCGCCCCTTTGTATAGGAGACTTAGAAAAAATCCCCCAGCATGGAATATAGAAATGACAGAAACGGTCAAGAAGGTAAAAGAAGTAGTACAAACCATACCCTGTTTAGGAATACCTCATCCGGAAGCTAGTCTAATAATAGAAACAGATGCCTCGGGATTAGGATATGGAGGAGTTTTGAAACAAATATTACCAAATTCTAAAACAGAACAAATAGTCAGATATCATTATGGAATCTGGCATTCTTCACAACAAAAATATTCTGTGGTAAAACAAGAAGTTTTAGCCATTGTTTTATGTGTTTTAAAATTTCAAGATGATGTTTTTAATAAAACCTTTGAAATAAGGACAGATTGTAAAACGGCTCCTCAGGTTTTACAAAAAGATGTAAAAAATTTAGTATCTAAACATATTTTCGCCCGATGGCAAGCTTTATTATCAAATTTTGATTTTTCCATTAAACACATAAAAGGAGAAACAAATTACTTGCCCGATTTTCCAACAAGAGAATTTTTACAGGGAAAATGGCCAGCAAAAATAAACCAGTAACTCGGGACCAATACGGTCCTCCTTTGGTAACACTCCCAAACCAAAAAGCCCTTTCTATGGCCTCTGTCCTAAAGACACCGGCTAACTCCCCTACTGCCTCTCCAAACAAGTACCAAAATCCCTGTTTAGTAACTCCCCAGCACTTTCAATCCTCCTTGGCATCATCCCCTTCATCCTCCACACAAAATAGGTTTACAGTATTAGATAAGAATACTGAAACCCAAAAGCAAAATGAGAATCCATATTTTGAGAAAGAAGAAATTATTCCCATATTAATTCTAAAAAAATCATGGGAAAAAATCCCAGTACCAGAACTTGTAAAGAAAGTTTTGCCAAATGGATTTTCCAGTAATCCCACTACCTTGGCAAAAAGGAGACAGCTTTTTGAGCTAATCTTAGTAGATACTGGTTCTGCTGAGATTACTCATATCAGAGATGAACAAAATAATATTACTCATTCTAAAGTAAAAATTTTAAAGGTATTGTCTTTACAGGATTGGGGACAACCTTTGATATCAACAAAATCTTTTTCAGTACAATTCCAACCTCAAATATTCAATTACCATGATTACATTGAGGCCTGGAACCAAGCTTTTTTCTTTCGCCAAGAGAAACACTCTTGGTTTGCATGGTTCAGAAAAGGGATAGATTTAAACTTCCCTCAATGGTTTTTAAAATGGTTTAAGACTTTTGGACCTGTAACCAAAATCTTCCCACAAACCGTTTTGGAAAACTTTCATTTTTTTTTTAACAATACCAATTTTGAGACTGACGATCAGTTAGTTTCTTTTGTAAGTACTCAAGCGATATCTTGGATATTTGCTTGGGATTTTTGTATCGGAAAGGAAGATAATACCTCTTCCATTCAGTTTATTGGTAAAAATATTAAAGTACGGTGGTGGAGTAAGTTTGATCTTGCTCTAGTATGTAGAGAGAAAATCAAAAAATGGATTGCCGAACATCCCAAGTTTATGCACAAGACTCTAGCTTCAGGGAAAGAAGCTTTGTTTTTGCAACAGAAAAGTAGAATTCTAGCAGCTTTGACTGCAACCACTTCTGAAGAAGAGTTTGCAGAATTACTGAGGCAGCACTCTCCTCCAGTCTCCGAGACACACGAAGACGTAGATTCTGAGGTAGATCCTACACCACAAAATGAGGATGACTGCTATGGGATTTTCTCGGTTATTGGTCAGTAACACAAAAAAGCAAAAGCAGATACCCTTCTTTTACAAAAGAAGGCCAGCTGCACAAAAGACGAAAAAACAACAGTGCATCTTTATCAAAAAGAAGATGCCCTCTGACTCAAAAGAAATTGAAGATAAGGCCAGCTGCACAAAAGATAAAACAACAACAGTGCATCTTTATCAAAAGGAGATACCCTCTAACTCAGAAAGGACCAGCCAGCTATGATACAGCTGGATGTTTCAATAATAGAGAAGCACCCGGGTTGTGGGTGAACTCTATAAATAAGAAGGTTTCTCTGCAACGAAGGCAGAGCGAAAAACCCTCTAGCTATCAATCTCTTAGCAAACTATCAATCTCTTAGGAATCTTTGTTTAAAAATGCCTTCCGCTATCTCTGTACCTTTCCAAATCGATCCTCTCTCCCTGGATGGTATCAGAGCCTAGACGCTCTGATCCAATTTCTCTGTAACTTGTAAGTTTTTAAGAATATTTTTATCGTTTTCAGTATTCATATTTTGATATATTATATCTTGATTATGGCTAAATCTAGAAAACAAGTTTTAAGAGAAATTAGATCTGTTAAAAGAACAATAAAGATATTAAACAAACCAGAAAATTTAGACTTATATGTCATAGAAAAATTAAAAGAACTATTGTTAGAATTACAACAAGAATTATAGTCTCTTTATTTCTTATTCTTCTCTTAATAAAACAATCTCTTTTAGAACTATTTATGTGTTTCAAATTTTAAAGTTTTCTTGGAGGGGTATAAGGATAGGAGTTATTTAGGCCTGAAGGTGATGTGTGGTCCCGACAATTAAACCTTGGCATAAGGTAGTAAGACCGTTGGTCAGCACTAGGAAATCCTTTAGGAACAACCTTGGATATAACCTCTTGTCTAAATACTAACTCAAGAAAACCTTAAACTATGTCTCGCATAAGTAGAACTTTAAGTAGATTAAGTTTAGGAAGAGAAGAACAAATAATAAAGAGAACTAATAGTAACAAAGAACCTATAACATCTTCAGAAAACCTGACCATAGAAGAAATAGAAAAAAGATTACAAGACTGGGCTATGCCCATAGTAAAAGAAGGAGAAGTGTACAAAAGAAGAAGTTTCTTCAATAAAACTTCAGAAGAACAAATTCATAAAGTAGAATACTCATATCCTGGAACGGATAATAACAAAGAAATCCAATTATTAGAACAAAGCCTCCTAGATCAACATATTAAAGATGGATTTGGTTTCATCCATTTAGGATTAATACAAGTAGCCTTAAAACCCAATTATAAGCTAGGAGTTAACCTACTAGTATTAGCAATAATAAGAGACATGAGATTATTAAGAGCAGAAGATACTATAGTAGCTGCATTAGAAAGTAATCTAAGTGATGGACCTGCCTTCTTTAATTGTTTCCCTAACTTTGCCATGAAATTAGAAAATGAGAAGACAGCAGGAGCCATTAGGATATTTATCAAATCTCCTGACGGAGTAGTAGATGAAACTGCCGATCCTTTTCACATAATATATAGGGTGTATTATAAAGTAACAAAAATTAACTACGGATTTAGAGCCCTAAGACAAACCCCAGCAAATGAAACAATTATTGTAGAAGCTAATCTAAAAAGGAGTATGATAAATACTCAGAAAAGAATTAATCATCTAGACATTAGGGATAAAGTACCAGATGAGTGGGTATGGAAAAACGCCATAGAAACCCCACAAATACGTAATATGAATATTAGAGAAATAGTACAAGAAGGGAATGATATAATATTAAAAATGCACAAAAATTCTAGCCTTAAATATCCTTCCACAAGCTACAAAGGATCTTCTAGACACTCAGTAGATGGATCATCAATAAGCCTTAATTCAAGAGGATTAGATAATTATAGAAACCCTGGGATTGCAAACCCAGTATATGAACAGACCGAAGAAGATTTAGAATTTTCACCAACTGCTAGTCAAGTAATAAATGTTATAAAACTAGAAGAACCTTTTGAAATAGATATAGCCTGGATCAAAAAAGATCTAGATGCACCATATAATAGATATAAAAAAGAATGGTTTTTAAAAACCTTTGATAAACAAGAAAAATTACATATCAGAACCTCTTTCTATAAACATGTGAAAGATATAGAAACAAATATATATTTCTTCGATTGGCTACAGACTTACTTAAAAACTCAAAATATCTACTACCCCTTTGAAACAACAATAAATCCTGTAACCAAGGTAGAGACAGTATGGATTACTGAAGATAAAAAACCAATAGAGGCAGAATATCCTCCTCTAGAAAAAATAGTAATATCATTAGAAAAAGATTAATATAAAGGCCGCACCTTACAAACAGATAAACGAAAAAGAAAAAGAAGTACAGAAAAAAGACATAGAAAAACTTCATCAACAACTTAACTACAATAATGCATACCTATCAGTAATGGCTACACAATTAACCAGAATAGAAAATAAAGAGGTCGCAAGTAGCTCTAAAAAGTTAGAAAAGCCTATATATGATATTAAAGAATTATCTAAAGAAACTGTTAGTTTATTTAGAAAAAATGATATCAACCTATAGATAGCAGAATTAAAAGAAAAGATATCTAAGATAAATATAGGAGAAAAAAATGTCAACACTTTAGAAATAGATAAAATTAATTATCCCAAAACTAAAACCTATTATAATCGACCCTCACTAGCAGATATAGGACTAGAAGAAAGAACTCAATTTGTTCAGAATAGTTATTCTGGGACAGATATTGCAGAATGGAATATAGACGGGATGAGTGAACAAAATATCCTAGACACTTGTTCGCAAATGGCAATGGCTGCCACTGCTTTCAAGTTAAAAGGAATAAATGATAGGTCCACAGCTGAAGCCATAATACAAGGTTTTACTGGACAGCTTAGAGGATGGTGGGACAACTTTGTTACCCCCTCCCATAAAGAAGTGATACTTAACCATGTAAAGCCAGAAGGAAATGAATCAGATGTAACGGCAACATTAATATTCACCATAATACAAAATTTTATAGGAGATCCAGATATTTTTAGAGAAAGGGCAGCTTTACAATTAATGAACTTAAAATGTCCAACAATGTCAGATTATAAATGGTATAAAGATACTTTTCTCTCAAAAGCCTTGCTTAGGGAAGATCCGGCTTTAGGATTTTGGAGAGAAAGATTTGTTGCAGCATTACCAGCAATATTCTCTCAAAAAGTAATAGAAAATCTAGAAATCCATTTTGGAAAACCAGTACCATATACCCAATTAACTTTTGGACAACTACATAACATAGTTGTAGAAACTGGATTAAAGGTATGTAATGATCATAAGTTACAAAATCAAATGAAAAAAGAAAAATTATCCAATAAAAAAGAATTAGGAACCTTTTGTCAGCAATATGGGATGGAACCCATTATTGCATCTAGTATTAAAAGAAATCGAGAAAAGAAGGTACAAAAACCCAGGAAGCCCTATAAAAAGCCTTATAAACCCTATAAAAAACCTCAAGAAAATGAAAGACTAATAAGTAAACCTAAAAAACCCCAAAACAAGAAAAAGAATACATGCTGGAAATGTGGCAAACCTGGACACTTTGCAGATAAATGCAAAGCGCAAGAAAAGATAAACTCAATAGAAGATGAAGAGTTAAAAAGAATCCTCACTACCCTAATAATAAACTCAGAATCAGAACCAGAAGATTCCAATGAAGAAAGTAGTGAACAAAATGAGATAGACCAATTAGATAGAGATTCTTCAGAAGACGAAGAAATTAAAAAAGAATATTGTTTAGGACCAGGACTGTGTAATTGTGAAGATTGTACAACTCCAGAAATAAATGTAATAACTGCGGGACAAACGGCAACCCTACTATCTATAATAGATAAATTAGAGGACTCCCCACAAAAAACAGAGTTTATTCAAAAGATAAGTGAATTAATAACTAAAGAAGAAAGACAAAGAGAAGAAGTAAGGCCTGTAGAATTTAAAGAAATTTTAGATCGATTTAAAGAAATAAAACCTGTAACTATTAAAGAATTACAAGAGGAAATTAAAATATTAAAACAAGAAATTAATCAACTAAAGGAAACCCAGCTGAGCTTAGAAGTAAGACTATTAGAACTAGAAGGAAATAAAATTATCGATCAACAAGAAAATAAAGAAGAAAAACATATTTTTGATATGAATATTTTAAGTTTAATAACCATGCATAAATGGTGGGTAGAAATAACTATTATAGTAGAAGAAGAAAAATTTACATTAACAGCATTAATAGACTCAGGAGCAGATCTAAACTGTATACAAGAGGGAATAATACCTACAAAATACTATGAAAAAACTACTACTAAACTAACAGGAGCAAATGGAGGGAAATTACGAGTAGATTACAAACTATCTAACGTAAAGGTATGTAAAAACAAAATATGTTTTAATACTGCTTTTATGCTAGTAAAAAATATGAGTAACCAAGTAATATTAGGAACTCCCTTTTTAACCTTACTATATCCTTTTCAAACTAATAGTATAGGACTTACTACACATGTCATTCCAGAAAAACCCTTAACTTTTGAATTCATAAGAGGACCTAAATTAAAGGAGTTAAATCTTTTACAAGAAGCTTCTATAAGCAGAATTAACCTAATACAAAATAAACAAAAACAAATCCAATTTTTAAACAAAGAAATAGAATACACTAGAATAGAGAACCAATTAAAATCTCAAAAATTACAAAGAGAAATAAAAATTATAGAAGAAAAAATAGAAAAAGAAATATGTGATACTAACCCTATAGCCTTTCACAAAAGAAAGATACATGAGATAGAACTATATGAAGAAGGATTTAAAGAAACAGAGATACCTACAAAAGCTAAACCTATACAAATGAATGCAGAACAATTAGCATTTTGTAAAAAAGAGTTACAAGAATATTTAGAAAAAGGTCTTATACGTCCTTCAAAGTCTCCTTGGAGTTGTTCCGGGTTCTATGTAAACAAGGCCTCAGAACAAGAAAGAGGAGTACCAAGATTGGTAATAAATTATAAACCTTTAAATAAAGCTTTCAAATGGATACGATATCCATTGCCGAATAAACAAGACTTAATAAAGAGAATATATGATGCTAATATATTTTCAAAATTTGACATGAAATCAGGATATTACCAAATATCAGTAAAAGAAGAAGATAGGTATAAAACAACCTTTGTAGTACCATTCGGACATTTCGAATGGAATGTAATGCCACAGGGATTAAAAAATGCTCCTAGTGAATTTCAAGAAATAATGAATAATATCTTTTATCCTTATATGGAATTTTCTATAGTATATTTAGATGATGTGTTGATTTTTTCTCAAGGGATAAATCAACATAAACAACACTTGAATAAATTTATAGAAATTATAAAAGAAAATGGGTTAGTAGTATCAGCAAAAAAGATGAAGATTTTTCAAGATCAAATAAGGTTTCTAGGATATAATATATATAGAGGAACTATTGTACCAATACAGAGAAGTTTAGAATTTGCAGAAAATTTTCCAAATGAAATAAAGGACAAAACACAACTTCAAAGATTTTTAGGATCTCTAAATTATGTGGCAGAATTTATACCAAATATCAGAACCATTTGCGTCCCTTTGTATAGGAGACTTAGAAAAAATCCCCCAGCATGGAATATAGAAATGACAGAAACGGTCAAGAAGGTAAAAGAAGTAGTACAAACCATACCCTGTTTAGGAATACCTCATCCGGAAGCTAGTCTAATAATAGAAACAGATGCCTCGGGATTAGGATATGGAGGAGTTTTGAAACAAATATTACCAAATTCTAAAACAGAACAAATAGTCAGATATCATTATGGAATCTGGCATTCTTCACAACAAAAATATTCTGTGGTAAAACAAGAAGTTTTAGCCATTGTTTTATGTGTTTTAAAATTTCAAGATGATGTTTTTAATAAAACCTTTGAAATAAGGACAGATTGTAAAACGGCTCCTCAGGTTTTACAAAAAGATGTAAAAAATTTAGTATCTAAACATATTTTCGCCCGATGGCAAGCTTTATTATCAAATTTTGATTTTTCCATTAAACACATAAAAGGAGAAACAAATTACTTGCCCGATTTTCCAACAAGAGAATTTTTACAGGGAAAATGGCCAGCAAAAATAAACCAGTAACTCGGGACCAATACGGTCCTCCTTTGGTAACACCCCCAAACCAAAAAGCCCTTTCTATGGCCTCTGTCCTAAAGACACCGGCTAACTCCCCTACTGCCTCTCCAAACAAGTACCAAAATCCCTGTTTAGTAACTCCCCAGCACTTTCAATCCTCCTTGGCATCATCCCCTTCATCCTCCACACAAAATAGGTTTACAGTATTAGATAAGAATACTGAAACCCAAAAGCAAAATGAGCATCCATATTTTGAGAAAGAAGAAATTATTCCCATATTAATTCTAGAAAAATCATGGGAAAAAATCCCAGTACCAGAACTTGTAAAGAAAGTTTTGCCAAATGGATTTTCCAGTAATCCCACTACCTTGGCAAAAAGGAGACAGTTTTTGAGCTAATCTTAGTAGATACTGGTTCTACTGAGATTACTCATATCAAAGATGAACAAAATAATATTACTCATTCTAAAGTAAAAATTTTAAAGGTATTGTCTTTACAGGATTAGGGACAACCTTTGATATCAACAAAATCTTTTTCAGTACAATTCCAACCTCAAATATTCAATTACCATGATTACATTGAGGCCTGGAACCAAGCTTTTTTCTTTCGCCAAGAGAAACACTCTTGGTTTGCATGGTTCAGAAAAGGGATAGATTTAAACTTCCCTCAATGGTTTTTAAAATGGTTTAAGACTTTTGGACCTGTAACCAAAATCTTCCCACAAACCGTTTTGGAAAACTTTCATTTTTTTATTAACAATACCAATTTTGAGACTGACAATCAGTTAGTTTCTTTTGTAAGTACTCAAGCGATATCTTGGATATTTGCTTGGGATTTTTGTATCGGAAAGGAAGATAATACCTCTTCCATTCAGTTTATTGGTAAAAATATTAAAGTACGGTGGTGGAGTAAGTTTGATCTTGCTCTAGTATGTAGAGAGAAAATCAAAAAATGGATTGCCGAACATCCCAAGTTTATGCACAAGACTCTAGCTTCAGGGAAAGAAGCTTTGTTTTTGCAACAGAAAAGTAGAATTCTAGCAGCTTTGACTGCAACCACTTCTGAAGAAGAGTTTGCAGAATTACTGAGGCAGCACTCTCCTCCAGTCTCCGAGACACACGAAGACGTAGATTCTGAGGTAGATCCTACACCACAGAATGAGGATGACTGCTATGGGATTTTCTCGGTCATTGGTCAGTAACACAAAAAAGCAAAAGCAGATACCCTTCTTTTACAAAAGAAGGCCAGCTGCACAAAAGACGAAAAAACAACAGTGCATCTTTATCAAAAAGAAGATGCCCTCTGACTCAAAAGAAATTGAAGATAAGGCCAGCTGCACAAAAGATAAAACAACAACAGTGCATCTTTATCAAAAGGAGATGCCCTCTGACTCAGAAAGGACCAGCCAGCTATGATACAGCTGGATGTTTCAATAATAGAGAAGCACCCGGGTTGTGGGTGAACTCTATAAATAAGAAGGTTTCTCTGCAATGAAGGCAGAGCGAAAAACCCTCTAGCTATCAATCTCTTAGCAAACTATCAATCTCTTAGGAATCTTTGTTTAAAAATGCCTTCCGCTATCTCTGTACCTTTCCAAATCGATCCTCTCTCCCTGGATGATTGTATTTTTTCAATATATTTATTATTATATTAAACAAAATTTATTAAATAAAAATTAAATTCACATTATTTTATAAATTTATTTAATTATCAAATATATATATATATATATAAAAGTTTATTATTAAACCACTAAATTTAATTTATAATAAAATTTCAATAATTTTCTTAAAATATAAATTTAAATCTTATTATTAATATTATATATTTATATCTATATAAAAGTTCGTTATCATTTTCGTTAATCTAAAATAATATATTAAATTAAAAATATTATTTTGATGTTTAAAATTATTATATCTTTAACAATAACTATTTTATATTTATAATTATAAAATTTAAATAATTTTTTAATTTAATATATTATTTCAAATGAAAGAAAATAACAATAAACTGTATTTGTATATTTATTTATATATATATACTAAGGTTTAAATTTATGAATTCATATAAGTTATTCAAACTTTTTATTATTAAGTTAAATTTAGTGGTTTAATAACAAATTTTTAATATATATATATATATATATATATTATTACAAAATAATGATTATGTAAATTCATAAAATGGTGTGAATTTAAATTTTTTATAATAGTAATAAATATATTAAAAGAATACGTTAGAAATATATAAAGTGAAGATTAGGGTGATGTTTAATTTAAAATATTTTTTATGTTTTATTTTTTGTTTATACTTTTATTACAAAAATATTATTTTATTTTTATTTTTAAAATTTTATACTGAAAAAAATAAAATAAAAATAACTATTTTTATTTTTTTACATAATATTAAAATAAAAAAATATTTTTGCAAATCAAATACTATAAAATCACTACAATAATAGTATAATTTATAAAACCAAAATTGATAAGATTGTGTTATATTCAAAATATAAAATAAATTAATTAATAGTGATAATAAATATTAAAAAAAATAGTAAAAAAAAACATCAATATTCTCTAATATGAAGATATCAAAGAAAAATAAAAAATAAAAAAAAGTAGGATCAGTGTCCCACAGAAATAGGAATACCGAGGAAATTTTCCTTCCATCAACGCTAATGAATTTTGTCATGTCTGGAAAATGATAATATAACTAAAGTTTTAATGCTTAAAAAATTAAAGAGATTAAATTATATATAATTTAAATTAAAAATTAAATTAAAAAATTATAAAAATTAAAAAATTAAAAAAATAGAAACATTATCAATAGAAAAAGATACATGATACTTGTCCGAAACATTATTCAAAAGTAAAAAAATAGTTTCGTTTCTACAATTCATATCATTACTTATTGTAAGTCTAAATACAACATAAAAATAATTTAATTTCTGATTTTAAGAACATTTAATTAATTTAATTGTAAAAATATTATTACTAATTCATATAATTATTAACATAATAAAAGTTTTAATAAATCAATTTAATCCTAAATTTACATTATCAAACTAACGTTGAAAATCAAATTAACTTAATTTTTAAAAATAAAGAAATATTTTTGTTTATGATATTAAGAATTTAATACTTAACTTTAAAAATCAAATTAAGAACTTTCATAAATTAATATATGTTAATTTAAAACAATCATAGTCGCAAAAATTAGATCGAGTTACTGATTCAACTAGTTAGACAGGGAATCAGGCATGTCACCAATTCGAACAATCCAGAAAATCCATGGAGTAGCAAATCGATTAGAACCGGTCAGAATTGAGAAAGAAACGATATAACCAAATTGTTTCAACAAAAATATTTGATTTTTTAATAACTTTTTGTTCTTCAGAAATTTTTATTCTAAAGTAAAAAAAAAAGACGTATAGATGATATTTACATATATACTATTATTATTATTATTTGACCTTTATTATAATTTTTTATCTTGTAAAATATGTAATATACTCCTTTGATGTCATTTTAAAATATTAGTTAATTTGATTTTTATAATTATATTTTATTAATTAATATTATATAATGTTAAAAATATTTTTATTACTAATTATTTAACTTTGATTGAACCAATAAATCATGGACTAGCTCCTTTATTAGCTCAATAGTCCGTTCAATTTTAAAAACAAAGAAAAAAAAAAATAATGCTCAACCTTTGCTTACATAAAAGCATTCACAAAACATGGACAATACGCAGTAAAGAAGACTAAAGAGGAGGTGTAAATGAAAGCTTTGACAAAAAGCACTGTACTCTAAGCCTTGAGGCACAATCAAGGTAAGGATTCTAAGATCTAGTTCCCAAACCTTTGCTGATACAATACTCAATTCTTCTATCCCTCATCACTAAAAAAAGGCTGTACCTGAATGCTCATCTCCATATATTTTTAATTGCAGAATGAGCAAATATTTTTAATCTGGATGAAATATTTTAATATTTTTATTTTAAAAATATTTTATTTGGATAAAGAAATTTAAATTTTTTATTTGGAGGATGAATTTTATATTTATCTATTTTAAATTTTTTATTTAAATTAAATAATTTAATTTTATTGTATACAAAATTTTATATTTAAATATTAATGGATTTTTTTTAATTTTGCACTACTTTTTTATTCATAAAAAAATTTAGATATACAAATATTTTTATTATCCAACATATTTAAACACGATAATAACTTAACAAATATACATAATTAAAATGATAGTAAAAATATGATTATATCATTTGATATTAAAAACATTATGTCAAAAAATAGAGAGAAAGATGTAAGAAAGTAACAAAAAAGAATAATGAAGAAGAAAGTAACACAAACATAAAATAATGAGAAAGAAAGTAATACGAAAATAGAATTATTGGTCATGAAAATACGTTTAGATGAAAAAATTTAACATTTCAAAGAATTTAAAATACTTAAAAATTTAAATGCTTGCAATTTAAATACTTTTATTTTAAAAATATTTTGTTTTGATAAAGGAATTTCAATTTATTATATTTAAAATTCTTTTTTTGAATGGTTGAATTTAAATTCATCGAATTTTAAATTTTTTATTTAAATTAAATAATTTAATTTTTATTATATAACAATTTTTAGGTTTAAATATTCATAAATTTATCTTAATTTATCTCTTACTTTTTTTGTTCATAACAGAGTTTCGATATATAAGTATTTTTATTATACAACATATTTAATCAGAATAATAATCCAATAAATGTATATAATTAAAATGATAAAAATATACAATTATATTATTTAATATTAAAAATATTATGTTTAGATATGAGAGATGATGGAAAAAAATATAAGAGAACAAAAAAAGAATAATAAAAAATAAAATAGCACAAATATAGAATAACGAGAGAAAGACACATGAAGGAATTTTAAATTCCACCTATTTTTGAGAAATTTGAAATTTTCTTATTTTAATTGGTTAAAATACCTTCTAAAAAATTTTTCAATTTAAAATTTCTCACAAAATAACAGGCAAACAAGATATTTTAATTGCTAGAATTTTAAATTTTTTCAAAAATTAATTTCCCTCCTTAAAATATCTCATCCAAATACAAGGTTAAAGAACTTCGAGAAATTTTAAATTCTACCTATTTTGAAAAAAATTTAAATTCTTTCATTTTAATTTGTTAAAATACTCTCTTAAAATCTCTTGAATTTAAAATTCTTTACAAAAAAAAATTATCCAAATAAAATATTTCAATTTTTAGAATTTTAAATCCTTTAAAAAATTACATTCCCTATTTAAAATACCACATCCAAATATAAGGAAAAATATTCATAAAGTAACAACATATTTTTTATCTTATCTTAGGTATTCTAATATTTTGTCTATTAGTGAAAAAGATAAAGATAAGAATAAGAAGAAGAAATAAAAACTAACAAATCTAATGTGAATGAAAAATATAATTAATTTGTTAAAATTGTAATTAATCTTTTATTAAATAAATAATTATAAAAAATAATTTTGTCCTATTAATCTATTTTTATATTGTTTTGGATTCATAATATCCATTATAAGGTAGGCAAAATTTGCCTATAAGTTATTTAACTTAAACTACACTATATATTAATAATTAGTGACAATGTTTCTTATAAAATTGATATTATGCAATGGAAGTAATTTATTTAAAAATAAAATTATTATTTTTAAATAAAAAAGTTAATCACTAAGCAAGAATTAAAGAATTATAAAACTTTTTAAGATTTATGTATTATGAAGTATACATTTAAGATTAAATGATTTAAAAATAAAAATTAAAGTTGTATGAATTTATACAACTAATCTTTTGCTTAAATAGCTTTTTTAAATATTAGAAATTGGATAATCCTAACATGAACTTTCACTTATTTATATCAAGAAATTGGACCATCATGTATAATTGTTCCTTCTCACTTTATCTAATTTAATAGTTTTAGTTTAACTTGGTTTTCTTTCAATTTTTGTTATACAATTTAATGGTATTTACAAATTAGGATGTTCCTATAATTATCATTACATATTCGATTGTAAAGTATATGTTGTATGAAAATATAAATATTAATTTTTTTTTAAATTTTATTTATAAGCAAGTATATCCATCAATATAAAAAGGTAGTATTTAAGACTTCTAACATCAATTCCAGAGAGACTATGTTAATAATCTATAAAAAAAATTTAAATCTTAACTTTTAAATTCATCAAAAAGGGATGTGTGTGCAACTTCAAAATAAAATAAGTTTTAAAAAAATATGATAAATAAAAGAATACAGTACCAATTATGGAAGAATATGGAACTTTGGATTCCCTTGTGATTTCTTTACTTTTACCTCCAATTCCTTCCTATGAATAAATTAGAACGTTAATGGCTAATCACCTACTTTAAGGATATTACTACCCAATGATCATGCAATAATAACAATCTTTCCCTTAAATACTACCCCTTAATGATCATGCAAGCTAGATAAATAAGAGAAGCATAAATTATAGGAGATTGTCAACTACTATTTAGGTAATTAATTGGTTAGAAATTCAAGATTTCAATTGATCCTCTAAAATTCTTAGATTTAACTACATTATAGTTCTGTCAATTAGGAGATGGTACAATCGCGTACTCCCCAATCAACTCACAAATTAACAAGAATAGTCAATTCCTATTAATAAATTAAGCATAATAAGACAACACAATTAGATAAGAAAATACCATCATTCATAATGTAATGACATATAATTATTCGTAAGAAAAAATTGGAACTTATTACATCACAAGATTCACCAAAGGTCCATGAACTGGGGAATAATTACACATGATAAAAATTAGCCCAAAAATATTCATGACTTAGTCCTAAGATAAGAAATATAAAATAAGGTTGCTAGCAAGGTCAATAATCAACTGTGACTACATCTAAATGATTCCTTCCACTAAGATCCTACAAAAGGACACTAGAGGAAGAACCAAGAATAGAAAAGCTAGAGATGGTGAATGGGGGAAATGTACAGTTATGCCCAAAGAGCATTCCGACATAAGATGTATATGTTGAGGTTGTAGACGTGTTTTTTTCCGAGATTTTCTTCTAAGGTGGAGTCTCCCTTTTATAGGAATGTAATATGACTTCAACTGTCACAGACCAAGTTAACCTTGCTATTTTCTCAGCCATAACAACCATTCTAGGTCATTTTTAGCATCATTAGGGATGGTTAAGATCTTCTCTATGTCACTAAGGCTGACGTGGCTCTTTTCTGGAACTTCCTAATCTTGACACAACCATACTTACTTATACTGCATGGACGTGTTGGGAGCCCTAGTCTATTATGAAGGTGTGTTGAGGGGAAATTTTATCCTTTTGCTACTCTCCTATATTTTTTATGGTTTTTTATCTTTTTTTTTTACCCAAAATGTACTTATTTTTATTCATTACTTGCATGACCATTTCTGTAAAAATAAAAGAAAAAGTAGACAGAATTACTAATGAATATTATGCAATAATTATGCTTAAATTTTCATAAATAAATTAATAGAATAACAGTTTATTATATCAATTCAATTCCTAACTTTCATTTAAAAAAAAACATATATAAGAACTCACATTGACAACATCGTAGTTCCAATGATAACATAAAAAATAACTTATCAAAGGATAAAAAAGTTCAACTTATCAAAAAATACCATAATTTCTGGAATGGTCATAACACTGATCCCTTAATTATCATTAACATAAGAAAAAAGGTCAATGAAAATGAATACATCTCTACAACAAAAATATCATCAAATAGACAATTTTTATAAGATTGAAACATGGCTCAATCCATATATTTATCAAGATACTTACTAGCTAGAAACTAAAAGATTAAAAATGCACAAAGAATAAAAGAATGTACAATTTAATTACTTACAACCACAATCTTTTCCTTATCATTCATATAATTTTCATCCTTTTTCAACTAAGTTGATGAGTCAACCTCACTTCAACATATAGACCTCCCCAATTATAGCTTCTAACATCATTAATAAAAGTTAAATTATGAAATTAATTCATATATATCACATATAATTAACAACAATATAACAATTATGTAAAGTAATTACCATTTGGTGACTTCTTCTTACATTACTTTTACTATTTAATATGGGAGACTTTAAACATTTACAATTTATTTTGTTTTATGAATTTTGTTTTTATAATTTTTAAATATAATAATCATTAAATATAAAGTTAAAAAATATCAATAAAGTAAATTAATTTTATACATAAAAAACATATTTTTATCTTATCATTCTTATAATGATGTACAGAGGTAATTTACTCAATACCATCCATACCTAAAGGATGATTAACAAGTGTCTCTTCCTTATTTTTATTAAGGTAAAAGTTTTTATTCCTTAACTTTTATGAAGGATTGTCCATTTTTTTCTAAGAAATTTATTGCCCATTTAATACTAGTAGCATAATTAAACTAAATATTTTTCTTGAAATTATTATGATATTGAAAAATTAATATTAAATAAACAGAAAATAAAATAATTAAAATAAAATAATTAAAATAAAATAATTAAAATAAAATAATAACAAATAAAAATAATATCTTAATATATTTTTATTGATGATGGTTATTTTTTTCTAGCATCCAATCCCATCTCTCAACTAATATAGGATAAACTGTGGCATTTTGAGAAAGTTTACAAGAAATCTTACAAGTAAGTTTGACCACCTCATTATTTTCTTGTCAATTTCCATCCACTTCCATAAAAACTTTTTGTGTTTTTTTTAAAATATCAAACTTGATTTGCTTGTATTTTTTTAATTGTAATTTCTACTGTGGAAATACCTACAAATATGTACAAAACATAAATATAATATATTCATTTTATAATACAATGATCATAAGATTAAATTTTATAAAATTAATAATATTTTTTCTTACCTTTATCCTCTTTGTATTGTGACTGAGTTTCATTTGCAGTTAATGAAAGATTTAAAGTATTATCATTAATTTAAAAACGTGTTATATTCTTATATTTAAGTTGGTTATAAAGTTGATCATCACTTGTTTATTATGGTGGTAAACCTTGAAAATTTTCCAAATTAATTTCACTTTCCATTCCCTAAATTTTTTTTAACATAGCTTGTCCTTAATTTTTGTGCTTTATCCTCATATTAAATTTAGTACCTACATAGTTTTCTAACAAAAACAACTAAAATAAGAAAGTAGAATACATACTAAATAATTTATAAGATAAACTCATAAAAAAAATCATTTAGTTGTTAATTTTAATTGATTCAATAAGTACAAAAATAGCTACATTTTAAGCCATAGACTTTATAACATAAGATATTAAATTAGTTTATTATTTTGTTATTATATCCATCACTACAATTATTAAGATTAAGTCAAATTTAAATGAAGTGTTTGCGTATAAATTTTAACTATGGACAATTTTAACATTAATTAACAAAAATAAAATAAAATAAACAATGTTGCATTCCGACTTTAAACAAATTAAAAATAGAATGATCATTTATGAAAAGCTCAATAAATCTATTCACTTGAATAAGGTGGAAGAGCAAGTTACATATACCAGTAGAGATATTACTATCATAATATCAATATTGAAAAATTATGAAAACCATGATAAATATTATATATATATATATATTATAGTAACCTTTAATAACTTTATGTAAATATTAAAATAAAAAAAATAAAAAAAAAATTATATAAATTATAATCAATTTAATAAAATAACATATTTCATTGAAAAGATAAATGGTCAAGTAACAATAAAAAATGTTATATTTAATCGTAAAATAATGTATTTATAGGAATATAACATTGTAAGATTTTATTGGGCATAAGGAGAACAGATAAAGTTATCAAATCATGTATTTATAGGAATATGGCATTGCAATGCAGAGTTTCAATTTATATTGTTACCGAAACATTATATTTATTAACTTCAAATAATATAATAATTAATTTTAGTTATGGTGATAATTATATTTTCTATGGAGTAAGTTAAAAAAAATTCTCAAATTAATTATTAAAAATATCAAATTTCACACATAATTAACATTATAAAAATTGATCTACTATATAAACATAAAACCAAATATAAATAAAAAATATAATTAAAGTAAATAGAAGATAGAGAAGAAAGCATAAATCTTAATAATATGATTGGCAAAAATTCTACTATAAAAAAGTATTAGTTAAAAGTTTTTTAACACATCTTTTTAATATATGTTTTTTTACTAAAAGATGAATTATATATATATATATATATATATATATATATATATATATATATTAGTTAATAAACATTATAGAATGATCTCAAATTGTCTAATTTAATTCACATAAAAAATTTAGCCTATAACAATAAATATATTAAATATATAATAATAATAATAATAATATAATATATTGGTAATGTTTGTAAAGATATTATCAGATATAATTAATATTTATTAGTAGTAGGATATAGAAGGATTTTTGTTTTTCTAATTTTTCTCTATATTATTCTTTCTTCAAAGCATAACTCAATGTTGATTACCTTAAAAATTAAGTAAACATCAATATAATTACATAAGATGAATTCTAGCTACCATAAATTCTAAAGAACATATGGCCTCTTAGGAGAGTTTTGTTTACAATATCTAAATAAAAAAGTTAAAAATATTAAAAAGGTTTGAAAGTATAATAATTATATATTAAATAATAAAAAAATTAATATATATTTAAGGTGGATTTAAATGAGTTAAGATTATAAAACCTTAAAAATGGATACTGTTTTTTATGCTTAAGTCATACATACGATTTTATTTTTAAACTGTTATCTTATGATGCAAAATTCTTAAAAAATAATTATTAGTAAAAATATAATAATTTTTTTTAAAATGAATCTCTTTAATATAAAATACGAGTCTTGTTGTAGCAGAAGGTAAATAAATGATCGATCTTACCTACATCAAATTTAAACTATGCTTTAGTTGCTTTTACAAGTTTATTTGTTCGTTTTTATTACTTAGGTTCAAGTAATAGTACAAACATTCACATATCATAAACATTCATTCAACTTGTAATTATTCAGATAATAGTTACATAGACATAATAGAGTGAAGACATTCAAGCCTTGACAAACTTAATTATATACATAGTTATCTCTACTACATATTTACATCATTTATTCTACAACTACTTACTATAAGAAGGATGCATTCATCCATCTATTTTTTACAAAAATCTACATTATTAGAATGACTCAACTCTTCTTCTTCTTCTTCTTCTTCTTCTTCTTTTTTCTTCTAAGGCAAGACACTACAAACTCCTCAAAGCTGGTAGTAACGCCGTTCCAGCAACAGGCTCTCATCCAAAGTAGTAAAAGTCCTATCTTCCATTTCTGAAAAAGCTTGAAAAGGGTATGGTCTAGGAATATCTTGAGACGACCAAACATGCAACAAACTATGATAATGAGACAATGTTTGCGGATCATTTTCCCTTTCGTATGAAGAGGAGTCTACAGTAGTTGAATCCCTTTGCACCCTAAAGCCAAGTGGTGGCCAAAAAACCCTGTTTGGGTGAAAAATCTCTAAAGGAATGGTGAAGTCCATCGTAGATAAGTTCAGGCTCATAACTTTAGACACAAATAAATGTGATAAAGAAAACTAGATTTGCATGCTAGCCTGAGCTGTAATTAATAATCCATGAGGATTCACTATCCAGTTGAAGTTACTAATTTCTACAAACATTATTGCTATCATGAAAGACATCACAATTGTTTGGGAAGAAAATGGAAAAGTAGGGATAAGAAACTAAGTTTCTCATTAGGATTATACTTTATGCTTAGTGTCATCACTTTCATCCCAGTCATTTCAGTTTATTTAAAAATCATATCATACATACAAGATTGGTTTTAATCTTTTAAAAATTCTAACCGAAGTGGATTTTTTTTATTTACAATGAGTAATCTCTAATTGAGCATATAAATTTCTTAGGATCACCTTATACATGTCATTTGACTTTTGTCTCCTCTATGCCTTACATAACTTCTCATATAAACATGACTAAGTTTTAAGATTTTTTTAAGACTTCTCCTTCATTCTTAGGAGGTATGAGTGAATGGTCATGTACCCATTCACTGCATCATGATTCATTTTTAATCATCAACTTAGACATCTTTGAATTAAGCCGAAGTCTTATCATGGTTTTAACTTAGTTTCATCAATTATGGCCATCATGGCCGAATGGTCATCCACACCATTCCTAAATCTTTCTTACACTTTTAATTCTTCTATTTACCTATTATGGGTCCTTAATTAACCTTAATCAATATTTTAACCCATTCTCACTTAATTAAGTAAAAATGGACGAATGCACACTCTTTGATCCTAAGGCAATTTGGTTCAATTTTTATTGTCTTAAGAGTTGCTTTACATCATTTAGAACTTATTCTTATAGTTTACACCAATCCTTAGAAGCCGATATTTAACAAAAGTTACTGAATGCTCCCCCTTTGAGCATTCAAGGTCATTTTCTCAAAAATTATTCACACACAACCTTTGTTCCATAAATTGGTACACTCGTAGCCTCATTAGCTCTTAGATCCATCAAAACTTGTCTTTTCTCCTTAACTTGGGTCATGTATATGGAATTCATAAGTGTCTTATGAAGTTTGTTCCATTTTTGGTCCCAAAATTCCAAATTACTCTTAATAGATTTTAGATCTATGTCCAAATCAAGCTTTTGGGACTTACGATATATTTTTTCATAGTATTTTAAGAGCCTTAACTTATAAGTTCAGATCTGGACTATTAAGCACATAATTCTATATTATGAAGAAAATCGCCAAGTTTCAAGCTTTAAGCATAAAATTCTTAAAGAAATAAATTTTCATGGCAAATAAGTGTAGATCCACTAGATCTACTCCAAGGTCCATACATCCCACACCATGAACATTTCAAAAATTTTCATATGACCTCTCAAATCTTCCCCAAAGCATCAAAGTTTATTTTTAAGAAAATTTAACCAATTAAATTGCTTCTAAGATGGCTAAAAGCATTTTAATCCATCAAAACTTTAGTTTAACTCTCAAAAATTACTAAAAATGGATGATGCTCATATTTAACCAATCCAAATTAAGTTTTGAGCCTTCTTGAGTTCAAACAAAATGAGACTCATTGTTCTTAGAGAAATGATCCACAAAAAGAAAAAAACAAATCATGAAAATCAAGATTTAAAGCTTAAAACCATAAGTAGTAAAATCCTACTTGATGGAGACTTGATGATGGGTTGTTTTTGGGCTTTGATGGCTGGTCTTGGTCCCCATTTAGTGGTCCATATAAATCTCTTAGTGGTGGTGGGGTTTGGTGATTAAGAGATGATTTAGTTTAAACTTCAAAGATGGAAACTTAGGCTTAAGGTGAAATTTTGAGGTTTTTGGATTAGATTAAGCTTTGGGAGAGTTTAGAGAAATTCTCAAGTGTTTATAAGCTTTATTCCCAAATCCCTTAGTGAATTTGGTCAAGCTAGGATAATTTAGGCCCCATTTGGAATGGTTGTGAGTTTTCAGTTTTTGGTTTCCAAATCAATTTTGAAAACAAAACCTGTTCGGTAAAAATGGTCTCAAAATGGTTTCTAACACATTTTGAAAACAGTTTAGACTCAAATCTCAAAACCAAAAATAGATGTATTAAATGCTGTTTTTAGTTTTAAAATATTTTTATTTTTAAATCTATCCAATCCCACCACCATTAAACCATCACCCTACAACAACAATAATAATAATACTAATAACAGTAATAATAATAATAATAATAATAATAATAATAATAATAATAGTAATAAGAACAATAATAATATATTTTTATTATTTCAAAAAAATTTATTTTTTATTTATCTAATTTTTACATAATAAAAATAAAATAAATAATAATATTTAATATATAAATTATATTAAATTTATAATATTATAATATAATTTATATTATATATTTATTTATAATATAATATTATAATATATATTATTTTATATAAAATAAATATCAAATAATATATAAAATTATTTATCTTAAATATCGATAATCAAATAATATCTGAAATAAAAATTTAAATAATTATATAATAGTTTTATATTATAACCATTATACCACTATTATTATTTAATAACATTATTTTAATTTTTACTTCTATCAAAATCATCATCATCAGTATAATAATAATAATAAATTTTATTTTTAAAATTTTGAAAAAAAATTTAATTATTTATATATTTTTTATAAATTTAGAAATGAATGATATTATTTGTTATATAAAAATAATATTTAATTTATAGTATTATAATATAATATTATGTTATCTAATTTTTTATAATAGTATATATTATTTTATGTAAAATAAATATTAAATAATATAAAAATATATAATAATAATAATAATATATAAAAATAATTATTTTATATATTGATTATCAAATAATATATAAAATATAAAACTGTATAATTATATAATATTCTTTATATTATAACCACTATTATAGTCACAATGAGCACCATCAATACAATTATGATCACCATAATAATAATAATAATAAGAATAATTTTTTATTATTTTAAAATAACTTATTTATAAATTTTTTATTTATCTAATCTTTATAACCTTATAATGTATATTTTTTATACGAAATAAATATTTAATAATATAAAAATATTATAATAATAACATATGTAAAATTATTTATTTTGAATACTGATAATCAAATAATATGTAAAAAATAAATTTATAATTATATAATATTTTTTATATTATAACCATCATTTCATTACCATTATTTCATAAATACTACTCTTATTCATAGTACTATCACTATCACCATTACTATCATAATTATCATCATAATAATAATAATATTATTATTATTATTTAATTTTATTATTTTTTAAAATTTTAAATTTATTTATTATTTTAATATATTTTAATTTTTAAATTAATATTTTTATTTATATATTTTTTTGTGAATTCATAACAAAGTGATATAATAAAGTGTCTTGATTTATTTTTCCAACAACTTTTAAAAATTAAAAATTAAAACAAAAACTAATTTTAGTTTTTAAAATTTTTAAAACTAAAAATTAAAAATCACCTCGAACGGAGTTAGAGATTAATTTTCCACTTAGGGGCATTTTGGTAAATTTGTATGTAATTTCTATTTTTTAAATAATTAAAAATATAAGAAATTATCCTTTTAGAATTATATTAATGCTAATTATGCTAAGTTTGTCACTAACCAATTTTAGTTTATCCTAAGTATGGTTAATTTTAATTAATCTTAAACATGGTTAAAGGAATCTTTACATTTTATTATTTTTGTCTTTTTATGCACTTAATATTGTGATGACTCATATGGTGAGTCATCACCATGTTTTCGACATGAAATTTTTGTGCAAGAGATGTATGACCCACTTCTTAATTTCTACTATGCATTTTCTTGCCTTACTAACCTTCTAAGGGTATTTTTGTAATTTTCTTTCTTTCTCAGGAGGTTCAAAATGTGTTTCCCCAATGTTTCTAACACTTAGTGGTTCATTCATGAACTATTCTTGTGTCATATACTATTTTTCTAGGAATAGATTAGCCCTGGTAAAAGATAAAGCTTCCTAAGGAAAATTTTGGAGTTTTTTATGAGCTTTTTCGCTTATTCTTTTCTCATAACTTTTCAATCATACTTGATGTATTTTAATCCATTAGGATATATTTTAACTTTTATCTTAAGTTTCCTGCACATTTAGTAGGGTTACCCAAGTGTAGGGGCATTTTCATCATTTGTACTAAATTTTCTAATTTTCTTATCTTTTAATCTTGTCTTTTACTTTATTTCTCACTAAACGTTATTTGTAACCTAAAGAGTTCATTATAAGAAATTACAGGTGTTACAGTGACAAGCTCTCATTTCAGCAAGATAACTACCCAAGAGACTTTAAAATTTAGGCCAGACCGGTTGGTTGGACCGGGAACCGATTCCTCTTCGGGTTAATTGAACCACAATATCGATTAGCAAAAAACTGATAGTGAACTGGTCGAACTGGTAAAAATTCGGTTCTATATAAAATAATATTATTGTAATATTTTTTAAATATTAAAATAAATTTTTATTTTATTTTGTTTTATTTGTATAACTTAAATTTTAAAATAAAAAATATATATAAATTTTTAACTTTTAATTATGTAAAATTATGATTTTGATGTATTTTATTATTATTATGTATATATTTTATACTTTTAATATAATATATTATACATATTTTAAGAATAATATTTAATTAATATCGATTTGACCATAGTTCAACCATTGAACCTTGAACAGATAGCTTGACCTGTTTAATGATTGGTCTAATTTTAAAAAACATTAATATTGACTAATAAGTATATATTTTTTTTAACATTAATAACATTTTAAAAAGTGTGGATGCAACATAGAATATAGAAATAATAAGGGCCAACGATCCTTTTCCATAATTGATAATTTGATACTAGTATAACTAGAAAAGGTGGTTAGCAATTGATTTTTATTATTCATAAAGGAAATATGGATGAAAGTGGGTAAAATCATAAGGGAAACCAAAGTCCTGTACCTTTCCAAACATTGAGTTGAAGCTCACACTCATTAACATGATTCAGAACTTGCAACAATTTAGAAGGACAACCTTGAAGGACCTACACGTTCATATCAAAAAGGTTTTTTGAGGCTGAAAAACACCATAAAAATGAATGATGTTGCCTAAGATGCCATTAGATTATTAAGGTGAATGATTAGTTGAATTCTCTTCTAGAAGCATCCATCACTACTTGGGAGCAATTACAATGTTTATTTTTACACAATACTTTCAACTGTCGATGCAATTTAGAATCATAACGGAGATTATTGGATTCAATCAATATGATATGAATCATTATTTGAAGTCTGTGAGAGATTTTAGAATCTTCTTTGAATGTTCCCACACCATGGGTACCAAGTGCCCTATCTTATGTATATTTTTTACAACAATATTTCCTATACCAAAAGAGATACGACCAATTAGCTTGTGGTGGGGGCATCTTACATAGCCTCCGAAAAGGACACATAGGTAATCATAAAAAATTTGGCTGCTAATCGAAACCAATGATGATTTATTAATAGACACATGAAAAAAAAATACCATCAACCTTCCGAAATATACCAATTTGATTATACTATTATGTTAGTCAACTAGATGGAGGCTCTAAATAAGACAATGAAAGTAATTATGCACACACATGCACAACCTAGTCCACCTATCCAAACTACAATTTCACTTGAACCTAGTCCTTGAAACCTTTGTGACTCCATAAACCATGGTGATGAAGAATGTATAGTAGAAGTCTATATGGTTTAATAGAATAAGGAGGCCAACTACTTGCAGAATACTTATAACCCTACCTGGAGGAATCACCACAATATTTCATGGAGAGGATGTTAAGATCATAATACAACTAATAATGCTCAAAATGTTTACAAATACCCTTATGTGCAAAACCAAGAAGGTTACAGGAAAGAAAAGAAGGAACAACCCCCTATAGATTCATGGATTTAGAACATAGAAGCATGAGTTCAAAACATAGAGACACAAATGTCCTTGTTTTAGAACATCGAGAATTTGTTGGAATAGATCCTTAGCCTCTTGAGATAGCAAACACTTGAGATATTTCCCAGCCAACTCGAAGTGAATCTAAAGGATTTGGTCAATGCAATAACTCTTAGGAGTGAGAAAAGGCTTGAGATACCTGTGAGAAAAGAAAAGAAGTAAATGGTTACTAGTGACCACCAAAAGGATACTAAAGAGAAGAGGAAGGAGGTTGAAGAGATTGTAGGAAAGGCTCTTAAGAAACCTTACCAACTAAGAATACTCTTTTCTTAGAAATTAAAGGCCAACATGAGTGGTCCATAGTTTGCTAAGTTCTTAGACATTCTAAAGAAACCAGTGGTTAATATTCCATTTGTAAAGGTCATCTCTTATATGCCCAAGTATACAAAATTTTGAAGGAAATTTTTGGCAATAAAAAAAACTTGAGGAACACTTGACCGTTAAGTTCAATAAGGAGTGTTCAGATGTTCCCCTTTGAATACTACCGCTAAAGCTTAAGGATCTAAGGATTTTCATTAACCTTGTACTATTGATAATTCTTATTTTGATAAAACTTTGTATAACTTAGGCACTATCATTAATTTAATATCTTTATCTATTTTAGAAAGTTGGATATGAATGAGCCCAAACTTATCATTATTTTTGTATAGCTTGCAGATAGAACCATTACTTACCTAAGAGAGATAATGTATGGAATTTAGTGAAAGTGGACAAGTTCATCTTCTCATATAAATTTGGATACTACCTTGCTTAATCAAATTCAAGTAGAGAAAGACGTAACTTTGAGAAAAGATTCACTAAGAAGAGAAAGGTTAAAAGGGATACATTAGACACCTAAGATTCATATGAATGCATTTCCAAGAAAAAGAGGCAAATAAAAAAAAGATCATGTCCATATTAAGACCATAAGATTTAGGAAGATATGATATTTATTTTATTAGGATTTATAATTATTCTAGCTAAATATTTTGATTTTATTTTCACCTTTTAGGATTTGTCTAGATTTAATTAGGATTATATTGAGTATTTGAATCATATTATATATAGATTCTATTAGAATTAGTTATAGTTCTCTCATATTAAAGATTGAGAAATTATACTAGGATTTAGTTATGGTTTTCTTATATTAGTGATTTTACAAATATAAATATCTTTTTGAGTAATGAAAAGAGAGATCATAGTTTTTATTACCTAAATAAGGTTTTTTCTCTATCATAAGAATTATATCATTCTTTGCTCTGGTGAAATATTATCTTCTTAATCTTTCCTATAAGGATGATGATTCAAATTCATTAAATCCTCCAATTCATGCTTCACCCTAGGTGTGTTTTTGTGTGGATTGGTTTTCTCGTGTTCGTGGTTCAGCAACAGGTCTAAGTAGCAAGTCACGCTCTCTATAACGTTAGTTGGATATTTGCTCCTATCAGGTCATTAAGCCTTTTATTTTATCTTTTCTATTATTTTGTAGTTTTATTATTTAACCTACATCATGAAGATCAAGCCACCCCTTGATTATTATCATTTTCCTTGCTGAATTCGTTGTACTTGACATGGAAGAAGATGAAAAGATTTTACTAATCTTAGGAAGCCTTCTTTGGATACTAGAAGGACTATTATTGATGTACAATAAAGGAAGCCCAAGTTAAGGATAGATGATAAGGAAGTGGTGTTTAGAGTATTTGAATCATCAAAACATCCAAAGATCTTTTCCAATTGTAATTTTGTTAATGCGTTAGGAACATCTCTCTCTTTGAGTTTGCCTCTTGTGCAAGATGAACTCAGAATGTAGATGTAGGAGAATCTAAATCTTTGGAATGAAACAATAAGAGGAGGGCATCACAAACACATTCAAAAATGAAAGTTCTAAGTAGGAGAGAAGGTATTTGTTTATAACTCACAATTTCGTTTATTTATAGGAAAACTTGAGTTTAAGGTGAGTGACCTTTACAAGGTGAATGGAGTATTCCCCTATAGAGTGTTGGAGCTTATAAAAAATAATGATAAAACCTTCAAGATAAATGAGCAAAAATTCAATTATTACAAGGAAGGTATGTGTGAAAAACGCATTGTTATACGGTTAAAGGACCCTAAGGTCACCATCTACGATTCTTCCTAACCATTAGGTATAGATACGTCAAGCTCATAATGTTAAATAAGTCCTTACAAGATGTAACCTATTTTTCAATAGGTTATTATGGTTAATTATTATATTAGGGCATTTGTAGTTTATTCCTTTAAAATTTTAAACAATTATTAATAAAAAAGTAAGGCAATACATTTGCACAACTATGCTATTTTTAACATGGTTGTGTTAGAAAAAGAGTGTCTCTTATAAGGTTATGCTACATCCAACATAGTCACACTATACATGGAGCACGGTCATGAAAACTTGAGCGTGACCATGTTTGAAATTGCAAGTTTGATGCAAGGTTGTTACATATTCAGCATGACCACAATTGATAAGTTGCACAATCATGTAAGATTTTAGCACGACCGCGCTAAATTTTAAATGACTTTACATACTAACATGGTAAAATATAATCCATATCATTTAGTTAATAAGTTTTCATTACTCGTTTCATTGACTCCCATTCTTCCAGTCTCACTTTCACTCTCCTTCACTAGATATGTAGGAGCTTAAGTTTGAAGAAGGAGACTTTCTCTCTCCTAATTATTTGAAAAATCTTTCATCCCTCCTCCTCTTTGCTTTACTTTCTACCTTGATGATTAGTTTTTCCACTTAAATTAAGAGAATGATAGAATATTAGGTTTGAGAAGGAATATATCCTTCCTAATTTTTCTGAAAGATGTTTGTTTTATTTAAGGATCTTTAATATTTTATGGAAAACATTAATTGAATCTAATAAGGATATAAGAACTCTTTATAAAATTAATTGATAATTAGTTATGTTCCTTGTCATCTTGTTTTACAATATAATAAATTTAGTGAGAATTGAATCTAATTGAGCTTGCACCTAACCTATCTCTCTTGAATGAGTAAATCTCCTCCAATTTGTACACTCAATAACTTTTCTTATAACCTTGTCAAGACGTGTATAAGTTGATTGTATAACAAGAAAATAATAAATGTAGATAAGGTTTCTTTGATTGAACTTGAACTTAGAATATCAAGTAGTCCCTTCTTTGAGCTTGAAAGATTAAAATTTACATTATTTAGTATCCTTCAAATAGTTGTTATAATTTTAAGTATCCCTATGTTATAATTGTTGTGAAGTAAATACTTAGGGATATGTAGGTGATCAGAAAAGGAAAAAAAGAAAGAAAGAAAAAGAAAATGTGTAAAAATCTTGGGAAAATAAAAATTGTAAACTCATTGAGCCCAAGAAAATATGCTTATAATATAAGGATTTAGGGCTATTAGAATAATGTCAATGAAGAAACCTTTTTTTTTCTTCTTATATTTAACCTAATTGTGTAGTTCTCTTGGCCGTATTGTAACCTTAATGAAGACCTTTTGATTCTTGTGTGTGATTTAACTTTAGTGGATATATGAAGTTTATGGGAAACCCTATGTAGTGTACAATTGCAAGGAGCAATCGATAATAATCCATACCCTTATACACTTGAGAGATGGTGAGACAAGTGATCCCCTCAATATGTGGAACTTGGTTTCAAGGAACTAAGACTTTAATTAGATTATTGTTGATTGTTCCTAAGATGGTAATTATACCTATCTGCTACATGTTTAATCTATAATATTTCTAAGTTCTATACTTGCTACATTCTCATTCATTCGGTTAGTGCTTAGGCACAAGCAATGTTTAATTTGAGGATGTTGATAAATCATCATTATTTTGATTTATCTGTGGAAAATTAGTTATAATTACAATATAATGACTATTTGTTAATAATTTTACCTAATCTTCATTATTTATTTCAAGAATGGTCATGCAAGCAAAGAATTTTAAATAGGGCATAATTTGGGCTAAACAAGGGTGAAATAGACATAAAAAGGACAAAAATTGTTGAAAGGACATATATGCCCTTAAGAAAGCCAGCACCCTATGCCTAAACTCAAGCATGCCCTTGCAACGTCCATGGTTTTCCAAAACGATCATGTTGGATGGTTAGCATGGTTGTGCAAACCTAAGCACTACCATGCCAACCCTAAACAATGTAGAAGATGACCTAAATCAACCCTAACAACACAGAAGACAAGTTAGGTTAACCTGGTTCAAAATCGAAAAAGGCCAATTCAAGCCTATAAAAAAAGAGGCTAGGCCTTATAAGGAAACACGCCTCTACCCAACTTCCATGCACCATCAAATCCTAGAAACACATCACCATTACCCCTACACTCCCTTATTCATCATTCTTCTGGTATCCCTCCACAAGATTTGGAGGTAGAAACTCATTCTTAGTGTGAGTTGCAACATCTTACTTCCAGCCTTGGCGGTGTTATGATTTTATCATTCTCGTTTACTAGAATTAGGATTATGGATTCTTTTATTGGATTAACAAACTCGAGTATTCTTTATGCTTCTCTTAATTAGATACCTTGCATGATCATTAAGGTAATAACTTAGGAGAAAGAATGTTACTATTGCTTGATCATTAGGTAGTAATAGAAGAAAAATGAGTGGTTAGTAATTTATTTTCATCATTCAAAAGGGAGTTGGGAGGTGAAATTGGATAAAATCATAAGGGAAACCAAAGTTCCATCCCTTTTTATAATTGAATTCGTGCTTTTGATTTTTCATTACCTTTAATTTCCTATTCTTGCTCCTAAGTTTTTATCTCTATTTTAAAATATATCTTAACAAAATTCTTTTCTTGTTGAGTTTAAAAGTTATAATTCATTAGATATTTTAGGATTATTGAAATAGCATATGTGGAAACAATATTGGGAATATTAAATATCCCAACAGGTGCACTTGTTTGTGGATGAAACTTTACATGCACAATTTATGCCTAATAATTACTCAAAGAAAATGGACATTTTCTTCCAATCACTGGTAGAAATGTCTTGGACAAAAGGTTTACTAAACTTAATATGATTTTTGTACTTCATCAAGCGCCTTATTGCTTGTCAAAGAATAAAGATATTAATGTTCTTTCGATGTCTCATTAAAAGTCTTCTTCATATTTCTGAAACGATGGCTCCTAATCAATAGAAACATTTTTCTATAATGACTCATTAAAGCATTTTTCTTATAATTTTCCAGTTAGATGTAATTTTCACTATCATAACATATGACACATGCACATTGTCCTTTTTTAATGTACCTAAATAAATAGTGATATGCCTTAAAATATTGATTGTTCCATATAACATAGCCTTCAATGTGAAATTTTCTTCTTTAAACCCACCATTTACATCTATACTTGTTTCTCATAACAACTTCAAATCTTCAATTAAAGGGTTCAAGTACACAATGATGTCATTTTCTGATTATTTTGGACCTAAGATCAACATAGAGATCATTATACGTTTTCTCTTCATTCATAGTCATGGAGGCTAGTTGTAAATCATCAAGCATGTATTATGGGTAATACCTTGTGTAACAACTTCCTAAATCATCTATACAGATTTCAAATCATTTAAGACATAAGCGATTGAAGTTTGTGTTACGAAGTTGGAGATATAACATTTAAATATAAAATATGAAGTAGCATAAGGTGATTAACAAATATAAGCTCCATCACCTCTTGTAACTTCTCATCACCCATACCATAGCTTCATTCCACAGTAATTGCTTATATTCTTAAAGTTTTAGACTATTATTTATTCTTTAAGTCAACATCTATCTCCAATTTTCGTGAGGGTGTTCCACATCACAAATTCACCATGAATCCATGATTACATAATACATACAAAGAAATATAATAAAGGGTGATTGAGATATTTCTATTTAAGTACAATTTATAAGGAGTAGTAATAAATATTTATACATTTTATTAACATTATATACATAAACATCATACACAATCTCCATTCCAAGATTAAGATCAATGTATTAAATTTACATGAACTATTTCATCATTCTTTCCTCAAGTACCTATGATGATAGACTTAGGATTAGGCTGAAGTCTACAATGTCCCATACCATAATTATCCTTACTAATCTATAGTGGGTCATTCTAACGACGTGTATATGCATTGTGAACACCTAATTATGTATGAGATTAAATTAATATTTAATTAACCAAAATTAGCAAATAAAAGTAAATAATAAAATAAATACAAATAATAACAAAAAATAACAAATATAGTAATCACAATAAATGAAAAGAAAAAGGAAGAAAAAGATTGTTAGTTAGGAAGTTGAAAGTTAGTTAGGAGTTAGTAGGATAGTTAATGTTAGTTGAGAAGTAGTTCGGAGAAATAAGAAAATAATAAAAAGAACAAAAATATAATAAATAAAAAAAGAATATAGAATCAGAAAAATAAAATAAAATAAAAAATAAAAAGAAGAAAAGAGAAAAATTCAGTTAAAAAATGGTTACAAATTAGTTAGGTTAGTTGCAAGTTAGTGAAGGTTAGAAGAAAAAGGCAAAAATAGAAAAAGAAGATGGTTGACCCGCAAGGAGATTGAAAAAACAAGGTTCGAGCTGGGAGGTCCTGGTTTTCTTGAAAAAAAGGAGTCCTTGCCATATAAAGGAGGGAGGAAGTTTAGTCTTAAGGGGGCTTCTGGATTTTTGAAACTTTCAGAGCTGGATCTCTGGTTCGCTCCCTCTCATTATTAAGGGATTCATTTTTGGAGAGAAGGAGCTTTGGATTAGGGGGGAGGATCGATATTTCCAGCAATGCTCTCTGAATATTCCAGGTGTTTTCTGAGTTGTTCAGGAGCTTTTGGGAAGCTTTTCTTGTTTTCATTCATGGCTCCGATTCTCCTTCTCTAAATTCTCTTCTTAGCTACATCGTACCTTTGGATAATGATCTCAATCAGGATCAATTTCAGCATCAATTGAAGCCCTGTGTTCGTCAATTCTGCGTTGTGGTGCTTTCACACAGGTAAGTTTTCTTCAATTGTCTTTTCATTGTCTTTAGAATCAAAGGTTTTCTGATCTGATTAAATCCTGGTTGCTTTGAGGCGTGAGAATGATACATATTTCCGAACATAAATATCAAGTGTCGAAGCTCTTAATTGAGTAGAAAATAAACTGTAGTACTCGCTTTATAGGTGTTGTTTTCAATTCGTGATTCAGCTACTCGATTTTGCATATGATGCCTTATAGTCTATGATCCAATTACATGTTGAGTTTTCTATTGCCTATTATTCATGTAACCTTAAGGCCGAATTAAAACTGGTTCATTGGAACACCAATTCTCATGGAAAGGGAGGGTGAGGGCAAGAATTTGTTCTTGCTGCTGATGCAGAACTAAGTATAGAATCCGCTTGAGATATTAACGGCAAAGGATAAGTCATTTTCTTCCAAAATACATTTGTCTAAACCAACCTCTGCTTAGATAAACCAAAGTTAGTGCAAAACCTATCAATTGATAAGGTAATTATCGATCTTAATTGGCAAAAGCTTCTAACTATGGCTTATCTCTGTGGAGACAAAGAAAGGATGACCAAGTACTGCTTCTACTACAATCAAAAGGCTGTAAACTATTAGGGAAATTGGAATGAGTATAGTGAATTACAGGGTGTAGGAAAGGCTCTAGTTGTGTTACCAAAAGCTCTGAAGATGGATCCCGTAGTTCTCTAGAATGTTTGTCTGCTCAGTTGTTATGGAAATTCGAAACCAAATGAAAGGAATGCTAGGATCCTCGGTGCAGGAAATCTGATGCTGCCAATGCTATTTGATGGTTGAAAGAACTAACTTGTTAGTATCATTTTGACAAAGTAATCAAGGTAAATAGATATAATATAATCTGTTACTCTAAGACTAGAAGGCAGGACCTCCATCTTCGACGAGACCTGATGGTAGAGAGAATTTTATGATCGCGGTGGACGATATGATTGGGTGATGAAATCATGGAAGTGGGTGTGGACTGGAAATTGGATAGACAAAGTTGTAATGCCATAGATATTAGTTTCCTTATACAATTGATAGATATATTGATTGGAGATATTCCATCTGCTGATAGTTCAGATTATGAGCTGGGTTTTAGAGAGGTTGCAGCTGTTGGTGCAGTTTGTGGGTTTCACATGTTATCTTCAAATGGCCACTTGAAAGGATTATTACTGTGATTGCCTACAGAACTGAACTTATTCTTAGGCTTTAGAATTTCATGAAGTTGATGTAAGAATTTTTAATACTATGGAATAGTGCTTTGGGGTCAAAGAAAACTATGGTGACCACTTAGTTAGCCTTGCTGATTAATCACTAGATTTTGTACCCAGGTCTGCTTGCGGTTTCCAAAGACAATAAGCTTTAAGCTTTACTACTATTTCTTAACACTGAGCAAATTTTTTTGTTCCTATAAACAAGCGGTTAGGTTCCAGTTATCAGCCACATAATTCTAAATCTGTAGATCTTTCGGGAACTCCTAACAAGAAGGAAAATGACGAGAAAAGAATGTATCATACCTCTAGTGGTGACAGGATCAGATCATTTTCATTTCACCTTACTCCTTTGTTCCAATCCTGTGTTGCTCCAATTATCAATAAGCTGCATTAAGCCAAACTTTAGAAACTATTGCATCAATTAGAGCCCAAGATACTTGGCCTTCCCTTGATGGCACCAATAGCTTGTCATGAAATCCCTGCAATCTTTTGGTCAAGGCTGAAAGTATATGGCCTGCGTATTAGTAGAAGCTTATCTAACACCCTTGTTGTAACTCTCTTTGACAAGGATAGACATAATCAACCTTTTGTCGTCAAATTCTTTAATGTCCCTCATGCAAAGGCAATGTTGTTCACTAACGCCACTGCCCCAGTGGTAATTAAGTTAATCCTTATGAATACCAAGACTGAGCCTAGCCGCCTGTTTGGTGGTTAGTTTGTGGCACATGCAATCCTCACATCCCTGGTTCAGTTCCTACATCCTGCATTTCAAGTTACTTCGTTTACAGGCCAGTCCATGTGTATTGGATTGCACTTCTTATTGAGCCGTGCAGCCTCCTCAAGTATTCATTAAGTGCACGAGCAATGTCCACCAATACAATTGTTTTACGATCTATTAAAGGAACTCCATTATATATGGCTCCAAAGCTTGTACAGGAACAACCTTACAACCACACTGTAGATTTATGGTCTATTGGTGTTATATTGTATGAGTTATTGGTTGGCCAACCACCATTTTACACAAATTCTATTTATTCTCTCATAAGACACATTGTTAAGGATCCTGTAAAATATCCAGATCGCATGAGTCCAAAGTTCAAAGCTTTTTAAAGGCTTCACATATTGTTCTGCTGGTTCATGGCAGTGAGAACCTCAAGCTCTCAGCCAGCCATGCATCTCTCACCCACAACACCTGGGTCATTGCTTTTGGTAAAATACTCATAAGCCAAAAATCCTGTAGTTGGGTGCCAAAGATAATAATCCAGTTTGAGGTAATTTGTGCCCCATGAACGTAGGCCTTCACCATGCAAAAGTGAGAAAAATTCAAGTGAGTGTGGGGGCCGCCAAATCTTTGCTTAAAATCGTCCAATGCCCATGCATCCTCTAGTATCAGATGCATTTGTAATATCTAGAGTCTCGAGGCTAGCAATTGGATGATCGATCACATTAGGTAGTGGGCATGAATTACCTGGCATCAAGCATGAACTTTCCAATTTCAGTTAAGTTGATTTCATAATCGTTAAGCTTAAACGTGAAGCCCAACGTAGTGGCTAGTGGATTGAACGCCATTTCCACGTCCAAGGTTCGAATCACACTCACGACTTTCCCTTATAATTCGTATTTCAGGTAGCGATTTCATCAATTGGGCCATGCGGGCCACCTTTGCAATCAGGCCATGCTTTGGCCATAAATTGGATCAACTGTTAGATGCCCGCTAGCTAATTGGGCTGCACACCATGCAACTTGGTCCACCTAATTAATTAAGCTTAGATTGGGCCATTCTTGTCCTTAAGAAAATTGGGCCACACCACTAATTCATGTGCGCCTAAGCATACTGAATCCAAGTTGGGCCTGCTGCACACTTAAAACGGATATTAAATCTTTTTATTTAAAAATCAAATTTGTTTTTAAAATGGGTCAAGCCCAATTTTCAAATGTTATTTTAATTATTCAAAATCATGTTTTTTCCATTTTGGGTCAAGCCCAATTCTTTGTTATTATTTGAAATCGAGTCCTTTTTCGATTTGGGTCAAGCCCAATACTCGTTTCAAGAAATCAAATTCATTAATTTAGGCCAAGCCTAACTTTATTTACTTTTTTTATTTTTAAACGATCCTAGATCTCACGCAATGAACTTCGAAGTTGAAAGTGCAACATACCTTGTGTTTCAATGTTCGGAGAGTCATATAAGTCGCAGTGCAACCCTCGCTTGCCTTCAACTCTATGCATATGTGCGTCTAGGAGTACGTGCAAAAACTAAATATGTCTTTAAATAATTCCAAGTCTCACGCGATGAGTTCTAGATTCAAACTGGTAGCGTACCCTACTATTAAGAGTTTAGAAATCATATGGGTCCCAGTGCAATCCTCATTTGCCTTGGATCCTGTGCATATGTGAACTAAGAATTTTCTTTAAAAATATTCAAAATACTCTGCTTTTTTCAATCACCTTCAAAGGTCAAGCCTTCAAACCAGAACTACGTAGCCTTGAGTTTCTCATTGCACCAGAGAATACGTAGGCGCAGGATCAAGTCTTGTTAGGCTATTTTCCACCAACCTATTTATTTTTATTCTAAACTAAAGGGATCAAACAGTTTTAAAAAAATATCAAAATCGTACACTCATTTTAAGGTACTATTCTTTGGAATGGGCGAGTAGAGTGCCTAATACCTTCCCTATTCGTAACCGATTCCCGAACCTAAATTTTCTTCCTCAAGTTAAGGTTTATCCAAATGTTTTCCCTTAAATAAAAATTTGGTGGCAGCTTCATAATCAAATTAAGTTCTTCTCTAATGTTTTAAGCAAGTTCATCATCTCGTTATAATTACGGTTACAACATGCATGATGTTCAAAATCATCATCATCACTTTATCAAAATAATGAGGATATTAGAGTCTAATTTCTAACAAAAAAGTGCCCCTCTCTAGCACTATTATCATGATTATTTGACATCATTAATCATCATTTCTAAAATAAAAAATAAAAATTGGTTGACCAGTAATGATAATTATCAGGATTTTACTAAGATGGTTAAGCCTGATTAAAGTAATCCTGGCTATAAGGAGAAATTCTAAACCATTGGAAGGCTTAAATCTAGCTCATGGACCTCCTACGACCAAAAATTCCTATTCTCATAAACTTTGGTATATATCCATCATAAGCCAACCCCTAGATTTTTTTAGCTTCATTTTGCACAAGGGCTCACAGACTATCCCTTATATTAAAGATTTTAAAAACAAAATTTTATACATATGATACATGTCAATCAATTACTAAGTATAGTTCTTATCCTTTAAAATTATCTCATATGAAGGACTCGCCTTCTTTTCAAACTCAGGATCTCACTATCCTTTTCCACTTACTCATAAGTTTAACATAAAAGCACTTTGAATTTTGATATATAATCTCTATACGTCAACTTAAGCTTTCGAACCTTCATTCATCAATCTAAACACTCAATTATGTCTGAGGCTCCTATTTTAGAATTAATTAGTGAATAAACCATAATTTAAATAATAAGTAAATATTAATAAACAGAGAAACAAATAGAGAAAAACAGAAAACCAAATAATAAAAAACAGAAATTAAAAAGAAATAATAAAAAAATATAATAACAAACGGACAAAAATAAATACAAAAAATAAAAAAAAATAAAGAGGAAAATAAACAAACTGAAAAATGAAAACAAAGTAATAGAAAAATGAAAATTTTGAAATGCAATCAGTGAAAAAACTGCAAAAAATAAAATAAATTTTTTTTAATTAAAACAACAAAAAGAAGAAAAAAAATATAAAACTGAAAAAATAATAAAGTGAAAAAAAATAAAAATAAAATATAATAAATAAATAAACAAAATAAAAACAGAATCAACAAAATAAAAACTGAAAAAAATGAAATTAAAACGGAAAAAACAAAAACAAACAAAGAAAAAAAATGAAAAATAACTGAAAATGAAAAACAGAATAACAGAAAGAAATGAAGAAAGGGAGGATGAATTCGGAAAAACTAATATAAATAAGAGAAAAGAAGCAACTTGGCAGAGGCTGATTTTTTGGAAATTTTGGAAAAAGGCAGCATAGGGCTCTCCTTTGTTGGTCTCTCCTGGCTTTTCTTAAAAAAAGAACTCTTCTCTACTAACACTTGCAGGTGAAGTTCTCTGGAATGGGTGTGGCTATTCTCTTCGATCAAGAGTGGCGTTCTTGGAGCAGGAAGGAACTTGAAGATCTAGGAGCGTGGTGCAGGAGGTCACAGTAATCTCGTGCAAATTACCAAGTAAGATCTCCAACCATGCATGATATAAATAAACTAAACGAAGATTCAGATTCACGCTTATGTTCATTAGCATGGGTTCAATTATGCAATTAGAATTGAGGGTAGGTTACTATTATTCTACATTGGTGTTATTATTTTCCTCGGTTGGAGGATTGTGTTCGTAACTTTGTTGTTAAAATATAAACTGAATCATTGAGAGAAAATGCTCCGGAGGTGGATAAAATTCTGAAACTAACAGGAGACATGGTTATTCAGCTCCTTTCGATAGTTTTGTAGATCTTGATATTCTTGTAGAGTCAAGTCTGTACTTATAGCGGATGAGCTAAGAGTTTGCTTGTCATGATGCTCTCTCTCAAGAATCTTCTACTGGTTTGTCAAGATTTACATCATTGACTAAACTTATGATTCGAAATGATCATGAACTTTAGAAAGGTTGTCGTTGGTGATATTTGAGAATTGCTTTGTTTCGTTATGAAACTTGCTTGAGTGTCAAGACTTTACAAGACTTCAATCGGAACCTCAGTCAATGGTCCTCTCGATGGATGATAAATGTTCCCTACGGAGGCTTGTTAAACCTATGTGCATATAGTATCTGCTGCTCGATATTTGTAGAGCCTTCTTGATTGTCACCCGAATACCGCTTAAGGCCAGTCTCAATGGTTTAGGATAAGAATCAACAGGGAGATGCAACAACTTCGAATCTCCAATGGGAAGAACAACATCCTCCAATGGGTACAATCAGTTTGAGCATGAAGGTATCGTGAGCCAATAATGGTCATTCGTCCATGCTTTTACCATTCCTGAAGGCATAATAATTCACAAAAATGACACCTCAAAAGTGCACTCTCGTAGCTGTTATGGGTGCCTTATATTGACATAATAGCAAACAGAGGTAGAGTAGTGGAATATAGTGGGGGAAGCGTTGTCGAGCATTCATTGGCCAACTGCACGTGGATTCACAATGTCTATGCCTGGGATTTGATCGTCTTCAAACATCCATATTGTCTATGCTACTAGCTTTGCTAAGAGGGGGTGTACGGCTCCTAGGAATGGCTGAGTGCGTGTCATGCATGGCCTTTCTCCCATTAGATTATTTTTAAAGAAACAAAGTTACCTCTTATACATTATACCATGCAACGACATAGGTCCCTTGGATGAAATATAGGCAGAAGCAGGGACCTCTACTGAATTTGAGATCGCTCAAGCTCGGCGCCGACTGTGGCATATTTTGAGTCTGATTGAGGCCAACTTGAAGATTGGAAAAACGGGACATTTTGTAAAATCTCTCTAGGGTATTCATCACAGCACTTGCTCAACGTTTTCTTCAGAATATCCAAGACCTGATGCTGAACATCCAAGATACTATCGATGAAGTTCACCAATATGCTTGTCACTCTTTTGTGGGTCTTAAGACTTTCCTCTAATAGAACCCATACCGTCAGGTAATATATTCATGGCATGAAATGGGTTGGAAATACCCTCGAAAGCAGAGTCAAAATGAGAAATGAGGAAGACCTCATACAACGTGCATGCAAAGCCATATGTATACGTCCATTGAGGTGCTCTTTAAATAGAATTAGGGGCTTTAGAAACATCACTAACAACTTGGCTTGGTGGTAAGTACATTGCTGGGAAATCCCTTGTACCCAGGTTTGATCCTCACCCACGACGGTTACCAATGCCTATTTTTAATATTCATATGGGCATCTATGAAGTGGGTCGTATTGGGCCAAATCTCATGCCTATCTTCCAACCCAGGTTCAATCCTCACCCGCGATGGCTACCGATGCCCATTTTTAATATTCATATGGGAAGCTATGGAATGGGTTGTATTGGGCCAAATCTCATGCCTATTTTCCAACCCAGTCACAACAGCATTGCTGACCAGGATAGGCTAACAAGCCCAACTCAGCCTCTTTGCTAATCAGAATAGGCTAACAAGCCACAATTCAAGCGATTTCACAAATTAATGGCCACGTTTCCATTTTTATCAAGCCCAATTTTGTTCTATTCTTTTCAAACATGTTTTCTTCTCAGTTAATTAAAAATCAAGTCTCCTCTAAATTCTAGCCCAAACCCAATTATGTCTCTCTATCCCTTTTTAATTTAAGTTTCAACATGGAGACAACCCTTTTTTTTGTTTTATTATTATTAATATGAAATCAAGTTTCTTTTGAGTTGGGCTAAGTCCGAGTTCTTTGCTTTTTATAAAATCAAATTCTTTTTCCAAATCAAGTTTAATTCTTTCTTCCAAATAAAATCAAATTCTTTTTTGAAATCAAGTTTAAATCTTTCTTCCAAATAAAATCAAATTCTCAAATCAAGTTTAATTCTTTCTTCCAAATAAAAATCAAATTCTTTTTTTCCCAACCAAGTCTAATTCTTTCAAGTCAAATTCGATTCTCTACATTCAAGTCAAGTTCATTTTTTGGCCAAGTCGAAATTCATTTCAAATCAAGTACAATTTCTCAAGTTTTAAATCAAGTTCATTTTAAATCAAGATTCAATCCAAATCAAGCTCAATTTCCCAAGTCTTAAATCAAGCTCAGTTTCTCGAATCTACTTTTAATAAACATTTTAAATCAAGTTTATTTCCCAATCAAGATCAATTCCTCAAGTTTTAAACCACGTTTTAAATCAAGTTTATTTCAAATCAAGCCCAATTCCTCAAGTTATAAACCAAGTTTCAAATCAATTTTATTTCAAATCAAGCCCACTTCTTTTCTTATCCTTATTATTTTCAAATTAAATTCATTTTGGAACCACAAGTCTCACGCGATGAGCTCTAAATGGGAAACTGGCGGTTTCACTGCTATTCAATTCATATAGGTCCCAATGCAGCCTTAGTTTCCTTGAACCTTGTGCATATGTGGACTAGAAGTTCCCTCTTAAATAATAAAATCTTTCAAAATATTTTGGGAATCATAGGTCTCACGCAATGAGCTCTAAACGGAAAACTGGTGGTTTCATTGTTGTTTGATATTTAGAGATTCATATAGGCCTTAGTGCAGCCTTGGTTTCCTTGGACCTTATGCATATGTGGACTAGGACTAGGAGTTCCCTCTTAAATAATAAAACCTTTGAAAAATCATCTCTCGAATTCCTTACCTCCGAAGGTTAAGCCTTCAAACCAGAACTACGTAAGCCTTGAGTTTTCCATTGCACCAGGGAATACATAGGAGCAAGATCAAGTCTTATCAGGATATCTTCCATCAATCTATTTATTTTCATTCTAATTAAAGGAATCAAACAATTCTGAAATAAATCACACACTCAGTTTAAGGGTACCGTTTTCTGGAACGGGCGAGTAGGGTGACTAACACCTTCCCTACTCGTAATCGACTCCTGAACCTAGATTCTTCCTCAAGTTAGGGTTTTTCCAAATCTTTTTCCTTAAATAAAAATCTGGTGGCAGCTCCACATTATCAAAAATTAAATTCATTTTCAAAATTTAGCGAGTTTGTCGTTTCGTCGTAATTACGGTTGCGACAATCAATATACTTCTTGTAAACACCCAATTACATCTGAGGCTCCCGGCTGCTAAATTTATTAATTAACCCCAATTTAAATAACAAAACAAAAAAACATAAATAAAAAATAAATAATAAAAATTAAAATTTGAAAAATGATAAAAATTAAAAAAATCTGGAAAAAATAATAATAAAAATCAAGAAGTCTGAAACAAGCAAATTTAAAATTTAAAAATTTGGAAGGAAATTTAAAAAACAGATGAAGAATTAAAAATCAGAAAAAGAAATGAAAAATTAAAAAAAATCAGAAATAGAGATGAAAAATTAAAAATCAGAAAAAGAAATGAAAAATTAAAAAAAATCAGAAAAAGAAATAAAGAAATAAAAAAATTAAAAAATCAGAAAAGAAATGAAAAATTAAAAAAATCTTAAAAAGAAATAAAAAAATTAAAAAATCAGAAAAGAAATGAAAATTAAAAAATAAGAAAAAGAAATAAAAAAATTAAAAAATCCAAAAATCAAAAAAGAAATGAAAAATTAAAAAAATAAGAAAGAGAAATAAAAAATTAAAAAAAATCAGAAAAAGAAATAAAAAATCAAAAAAGAAAATTAAATAAAAAGAAAAAGAAAAATTAAATAAAAGAAATATTGAAAAACTAAATTAAAAAATGGAAAAATTAAATAATAGAAAATCTGAGAAAAACTAAATTAAGAAGAAATCAAAATTATGAAAAATTAAAGGAAGAAGAAATAAAAAATTTAAAATCTGGAAAAATTGAAGAATTAAAAAATTAAAATCTGAAAAAATTAAAAAAAGAAAAGAAAATATGAAGAAAAAATATATAATAATAAAAATTTAAAAGGAAAAAGAAAAACAAAAAAATATCGGAAGAAATTTAAAAATAAAAACGAAAAGAAAAATAAAATAAAATTTGGAAAAAGAAATTAAAAACGAAAATCTGAAGAAGAAAACAAATAAAAGTTAAAAATCTGAATAAAGAAATAAAAAACCAAAATCAAAAACAAAAATTAAAAATCTAGAAAGATTTTAAAAATCCAAAATTCTTAAATTTGAAAAAATAAACAAAATAAAAATTAAAAAATGCAAAAATAATAAAAAATAATAATAAAAGAAAGAAAAAAAAGAAGAAAAATCTGCAAAAAATTAGAAGTCGGAATAAAGAAATTGTAAAATTAAAAAACCTGAAAATAAAAAATAAAGAAAAAAATCCGAAAAGTAAATAACAAAGTTCTGAAAAAGAATAAAAAGATAAAAATTCTGAAAAGAAAAGAAAAATAAATAAATAAGGCGGATCAGAGAGAAAAATAAAAAGGGAATGGGGAGCAAAGAGGGTTGCCTATAAAAGGGGAAAGGAATGAGAATTTAGGGGTTGGCTATTTTTTTTAGGAAAAGGGAGAAAGCTCTGTGGAGGGGACTTGCTCTGCTTTCTCAAGGGATTTTGGGCAAGATTTTGGCATCTGAGGGAGAATTCTGGAAGCGGAAGGAAGGTGAAGCACTCCATCCGTTTGTTCTTCGGATCCTCGTCGCTGCATTCCAGCCAAGGCGGGAGGAGAATCGCAACATCGCCATTAACCGGTTCGTACTATGATACTATATGGCTTATGATGCCTCGTAAAGGAAATACTCTGCATACTCCATGTGATCCTTGAATCTGATTACATTTGTTTAAGTTTGTTGAGAATTCTTCAATCAATCTTGACTCGTTCTGGATGAAATTTGAAGATGCTTGTTAAGTGATTAATCGCTTAAGTGAATCCATACATCTATTTTGATCTGATTGCAAGAATTAATTCGAATCTAGATCAACAAGCGTGGTTCAACATGTCGTTGTAGAAGGCTTTGAGTTCCTTGCATGTACAATATCATGTTCGATTAGGTAATAGTCGATGATAACAAATCGGTTAGGATCTTTACCTCATCCACGTAATTAATGTCCAGAGAGTAAGTGAATCATAGGCTATGGATCTGGAGCCACAAACGTTGAGTGTATGAATCAGGGAGCCGGTGTTGGTTTCTACAAAGCGAGCTTAACCTATAGCGCTATAGAGAATCGGTGACTCTCGTCTGATTCAGTCAAGACACTGCAGAACCAATCCCAGGGCTGCCTTTAGCATGAATTGGCTTACAAATTGCACTCGAAAGGGTTGTTTGTGTTCCCCGGCCAGTTACACCTAAGATCAAACACCCATCATGGCATGACAAGAAGCCTCTCCACTCTCCGCATAGACCATCACTTGCAAACTCTAGCCAATTGTTTCTAAAACCTTAAGTCTCCTTATCTCCAAGCGCTGACACTTAGTTAGGTCCCACTCCAGAGGTATATATGTAGAGGCAGCGATCCGCGAGCGAATGAGCATCCACTACGCCATCCAAACAAGATGAGGACCCTCAAACCAAGAGGTCCAAGGCAGGAAGGAGAGGTGATCGGAGCGTTAGTCGTAGGCAAGTAAAGCACTGTGATGGAGCCACTAACCCTTTATGTGTTAAAGGTAATTCATAAGGGAGGCTCCTAGGCTTTGAAACAGAGTTAGCCAGGTACCTCAAGATTCGGCAGCCAAGACGATGCGCCTGAGTGAGGCCAGACCTGGTAACCAAAAGCCTCCAAGCAAGAGCGAATTCAGATGGAGGGGAGGGACAGGAAGAATGGTTCCTCTCCATTGTTAACATCTGAACTCTTGTGAAAAGAATCCCTCCAGAACAGGGACAAATTGAGGTTGGGAGCAACAGCCATGGCCAAGGTCAAGGTCGAAAAACTTGGAGAAGCAAGGACGATAAACGGTGTCGAGCCACCCTGAAAAACCATACGTGCAGAGTGCATTCCTCGGCACCAGTATTGAGTTGCACGTCCGATCGAGCAAGCCCCCATGGTGGCAGCCATTCTCCCAAAGCAGGGAGCAAGAAGCAGCGTCCATCTTGAGTGGGAGACGTCAGGCATAGGAGGGGAACAAGAGAATAAAAGCCCATGCAAGAAAAGACTCCCTCATGCACTAGCCATTAAGAAGCATGGGGTCTACTAGGAAGGTTGCTTGGAGATACGTCAATAAGGCCCTGGTTGATAAGTCATACAATGTAAAACCATGACACATAAGGTAAATGGGATGGAGTGGTTGGAGCATCTTTATTCGAATCCCTTGCCCGCCTTCGAGCCCAGGTTGCTGCACTTTGGCGTTTCTGCTTTTCCATATTCAAAGCTCCCAATTCCAATATTACCCCTCAGCATTTGCTGAAATGACCATTCTGTCCCCAGCTCTCAAATTCCAATATTACCCCTCAGCTTTTGCTGAAATGACCATTCTGTCCCCATCTCTCAAATTCCCATATTACCCCTCTACATTTGCCCAAATGACCATATTGCCCTTGCCTTTTCACAAGATTCCAGAATTGTCCCTATCTCTTCAAATGACCATATTGCCCCTGCCTTTTCACAAAATTCCGGAATTGTCTCTTGATTCCATAATTGCTAAAAATTTTCCAAAATTCCATAATTGCTAAAAATTTTCCAAACTTCCATAATTGCTAATTAAATTCCCAAAAATTCCATAATTGCTAATAAATCCCCAAAAATTTCATAATTGCTAAAAATTCCCAAAAATTCCATAATTGCTAATTAATTCCCAAAAATTCTATAATTTCTAATAAATTCCCAAAAAATTCCATAATTGCTAAAAATTTCCCCAAAATTCCATAATTGCTAATAAATCCCCAAAAATTCCATAATTTCTAATAAATCCCCAACATTCCCGAATCTCAAATGAAATTACTTCTTTCCCAAAAACACTTTTTGCCTCTGATGGTTAAAATAAATTTTCCTTCTTCTTCTTAAAAATAAAGTTTTTCAAATATTTTGGAATCTTTGGTCTCATGCGATGGGCTCTAAATGGGGGCTGGCGGTTCACCTGTTGTCCAACATTTAGTAGTCTGTATAGGCCTCCGTGCTGCTGTAGCCGCCTCGGGTCTTGTGCTTGAGTGGACTAAAGATCCTCCCAAGAAATAAAAGCTCTTTTTAAAATATTTTGGGATTTTGGGTCTCACGCAATGGGCTCTAAATGGGGGGCTGGCGGTTCACCTGCTATCCAACATTTAGTAGTCTGTATAGGCCCCCGTGCTGCCGTAGCCGCCTCGGGCCTTGTGCATGGGTGGGCTAAAGGTCCTTCCAAAAAATGAAAATCTTTTCAAAATGCCATCTTTCCTTTAAACACCTCTGAAGGTCAAGCCTTCGCTAACCAGAACTACGTAAGCCTTGAGTTTCCCATTGCACTGAGGAATAAGTAGGAGCAGGATCAAGTCCTGTCAGGCTAACCTCCATCAGATTATGTATTTTCACTCTAATTAAAGGGATCAAAACAGTTTTTCAAAATCACACACTCATTTTAAGGGTACCGTTCTTCGGAACGGGCGAGTGGGGTGCTTAACACCTTCCCCACTCATAACCGACTCCCGAACCTAAATCTCATCCTCGAGTTAGGGTTTTTCCAAATATTTTCCCTTAAATAAAATTTGGTGGCGACTCCACTTTAATCAATAAAATTCATTTTCAAATTTTAGCAAGTTCGTCGTCTCGTCGTAATTACGGTTGCGACACTTCCATCTAATAACAATACACATTAACACTATTTTAGACTTTCATCTAGTCAATACAAGCATACACAATTTATTCTTAGCATAGTTATGCCTATTTTTAGCATAAAAAATGGCATATTTTTACCCGGAAACTATCATGCTTCACTTCGGCACGATTGTGCTCGATAGTACAGAGATGAAATAATGCATTTGGGAGCATCTTAACACTTCCATTAACTTATAAACTTAATACAAATTACCAAAACATATCCAAATCAAAAATTTAACACAACTAAACATTAATTCTAAATTTTTCAAGAAATAAAATAAATTTTATTCTAAAGCCAAGAGAGTTATAGAACTACTCTTAACTCTACTTGATTCTTCTCTTCTTACCAGAAAATGGAGGTTAATGCAGATTCTTTTTTTGGATGGTTCCAATGAAACCTAGTTTCCAATTTCAATGCTAACTTGATTAAATGTGTTATAGTTGGAGCCTTAAAACTTTAGCTTATCCTCTAATTATTCTTGAGTTATGAAAGAATTTGGTAGAGAATAAAAGAAGACAAAATGGAAGATAGGAAATGAACAAAGGAAACGAAGGATTTCTAAAACTTTTTTTTTCAATTTTATTTCTTTTTAAGTTTGGCCACATTTAGTGGCAATAGCTAAAAACGTTAGCACTTGTAAATTTGGCGTGATAAGAAAAGGAATGCTTAATTTAAATTTACTAATGCGTGCCTCTTTTATTTTTTTAAAAAATAAAGATATCATACTTTAAAGATCATATGGATTTATTCAGTCGTTCTCCAATGAAAAGTATAGGCTTATTATTTCTCCTACAAACTCTTCTTTTTTAGCATATGTGAACACCCGATTATGTCTAAGACCCCATTCTTTAAATTAATTAATAAATAAAAATATTAAATTTAAATAATTTAAGTAAAAAAAGGAGAGAAAAGTAATAAAAAAAGAAAAAAGAAAAAAAGAAAAGTTAAAATTTTATAGTTGGTTAGGAATTAGTTAAAGTTAGGTAAAGTTAGTTAAAAATTAGTTAAAAAAAGAAAAGAAAAGAAAAGGCAAAAAATAATAATAAATTAATTAATTAATTAAAAAAGAAAAAGAAAAATAAGATTGATAATGAAGGGGATCCCCGCCAAAATTTTCATTTTGACTATAAAAAGGGACTTGATGCTAATAGAGGGGGAACTTCAGAAAAGAAAAAAATAACTCTCAACATTTCTCAAAGTTCTCTTCTCAAAGGTCCTCTCTTTCTCACTCTCATTCCTGGTGGTGGAAGGAGTTCTGAATTTGATATTCTCAATCAAAGAAAATTGTGTCACTGCGTCAATCCCAGCTAGAACTTACTCCCTTTTCACTTCAACGGTGAAAAAAACATTTGTTAGTTCTGGTTCTAGCATCACTTTGGTTAGATTTTCTCACACACTCTTCCTCTTGTCGTGCATCTATTGCTGTGTTTCTTTGGATTAAACTTCATCCATGAGCATGAACTATGAACGAAAATGAAATCCAATTTGATGAGAAGGAATGCTGAAAAATAAATTACCTCAATAGTTATCTCTGTTTTGTTTGCATATCCTTTATATCAACATCACGTATGGGTAGCTTGATGAATTCGAATAGAAAATGTAAATCCTCCTATTAGAAGAATTATTGATGCAAATAGGGAACTAGGAAACTCACATGTGACCACATTGCCTCCAATTGATTACAAGTGCTTATTCAATTTTTGGATGCTTCAGTAAATATAGGAAGAGAGCTAGAAATACCATACTTACCCACATTTTTACGGTTAATTGTGGTATTTGCTAATTTACTTCTTTAGATTCAAAACATCTCACCATGAGTGTTCTTCAACTAGACGAGGATGCTGCCAAGATTATGGCCAAACTCTATCATGAGTTATAGACTCTATACCTTAGCAAAAGCTTCATGTTTACTAATTATTCCTCATGGATCATATCCTTGAGTGGCTGCCACCTTATTAGGATAGTTGTTAGTATTGATCAATAGTTAGTGGCAATGTTTTGACTTACCTCAGTAGTTCTTGCCAATGATTCAGAATCTCGAACCCTGTTAGGATGTATCAGAGTTACCTCTAACTCAGCATTATGGGCTAGTGGACAATAGGTGGTCAGTGAGGGTATACAAATCGCGGGTAGTGAGATGTTGGAGATGTTAAGTGTTTTGACTCAAGGATAGTTGGTTGCTTTAAATAGTCATTTGGACCATACAGACTTAAAAACACCCTACCATGATACGAACCCTTAGTCATTTTGGTAAGGTGTATAATATCAGCAAGTGGAGCTTCAGCTAAGCACACCATTCATTTGCGCATGCTCTAATTTATGAAATAGAAGAGACTTCTCTATTCACTTCTATATTTATAAAGAAAGGTTCCCTGCAAGCTTTAGGATTAGATTTCTGATGTAATGCTCAATGCCTACTTTGAACAAGACACAAACAGCAAGGTTGCCTATATTTGATCATGGTCTTAAGAGAGATCACAGCCACGACCAATATGAAATATGAGAAGATGGTCTTTGACATATACTACAACATCAGATTCATCTTTGATGAGGTAGGTCTCGACGTTGATAACTGTAAAGTTCCAGTCCACATGGAGTAGCAAGGTCCTATATGGTCCAGGGGTATGCATGGTCATTTCACCTAGTGCTTGGAAGAGTTTGATGTTAGTGACCAAGGTTACATGTTTGGTTTTGCCACTGATGGAACTCCTAAATATAAGCCTTTAGGTTATACCCCTGCATCCGCACTAAGGTAGACCCCAAAGAGAGGAAGTTAGAAGTTGGAAAGATGCTCTATGCAAATTCCATAATCAATTGGAGTTCTTTAAGAAGAAGCAGATTGCTTTTTCCTTGACAAGGAAGACTCGACTACGGAGTATGAGAAAAAGGGCCAAGCAAAAGAGAGAAGGAAAGTTACAACAATAGGAGGGTGCTGAGTTAAATAAACCTGGACATGTAGAGAAAGTGCAAATCTTGAAGGGCATTAGAGAGAGCAAGGATGGACCACATGCTTTCTTGGAATCTGCAGACTTGTCAAAGCCAATTACAATTGCCGATACCCACCATTTTTATGACATCAAGAATGAGCATCGCCGTGTACAGTGAGCTTGTGTTACCTTGGAGTCTTAAGGGCGTGTTAGTCAAGCATGCAAATTCTCCAGGATTGATTTGTATTATCTAATATTTTGAAGGCCCAAAAGTCAGGTCTCCCAGCCCATTGTTCAGCATAGTAATGTGATGACTCCTTATTGAGATTTGGCATAAGAATTTTGGCTTATTTAATCTAAAAGGGAGAAAGGGCTCTGTGGGTTTCGTCAAGCTATAGAATCTCATTACTATTGATTCCTTAAAAGAGCATGTACCTCAAAGTTAAGTCCAATTCAAGGGGAGCAAAAATTTTCGAGTCTCCAGGCCCACGATGCTATTTTTTTTTATTAGTTGAACAATAAAAGGGTCCCACCGCTTAAATGAACCTTCAAGTAGGGATGACAATTTAACCCGTCCCCGACCTGCCCGCCCCGAGTTTGACGAGGAAAACCCAAGTTGACCGGGGTCGGGGGCGGGGACGGGTAAAACCCGAATTTTGAAAGCGGGGACGGGGGCGGGTATAGGGATATTTATACCTGCCCCATCCCCGTCCCCAAACCCGCCCCGCCTTTAAAATTATTAAAATATTCTTATTATTTTAAAATATTATATAAAATTAATAAGGTTATAAAAATAATTTATATAAATTTTAAAAAATATATAATAATTTAATAAATTATAAAAAAATAAAAATAAAAATAAGAAAAATACTGGGGACAGGTACAGGGCGGGTTTCCCCGAACTCGAGCGGGGACGGGGATCGGGTTTAATATTCTAAACCTGGCGGGGATGGGGCCGATGATGAGGATGAGCATGGGGTGTCGGGGACGGGGACGGGGACGGGGAATGTGAAACCCGCCCTCGACCCGCCCCGTTGCCATATCTACCTTCAAGGCACATATAATAGACGGACCACATTACTTGATCCAGGCCAATTTGTTAACACTTTAAGGATATTTCACAGGGCAGGGAAAGGCGTGCTAATGGGTTTACACCCAGTTTTCTACAACATTTCAAATTACCAAACTTAGAATTCTAATAAATTTATCTTGGATAAATATATATATATATATATATATATATTATAATAAGTAATAAATAAAGGTTGATGATCATATATTAGAATAAAAGCCCACAAACTCATCTACTTAACAGAAAATTTTTAATGACATTCAAGTTATCCTCTTCAAACAATTAATTTAAGTCAAGCTCAATTCTTTCTTTTAATTTAAAATCAAATCCATATTAATTTGTGTTAAGCCCAATTCTTTCCTCTAATTATTAAATCAAGTCCATTTTTATTTTGGGTCAAGCCTAATTCTCTTCTTTAAAATCATTGTTTTTACTAACTCCGTTAAAAAACGTCTGTTTCAAAATGTCTATTTTTTATTTTCTAAAATTCGTGCAATGGATTCTAATACGAACAGTCAGCCTTCTCTGCTGTTCTATGTTTTAATTTGTACAGATTCAAACGCTGCTTATGACGGTTTGGATTTTGCAAGCACGTAATTTTAGAAAATCACCGTTTACTAACTCCATTAAAAAATGTCTGTTTTTTATTTTCTAAAATTCATGCACCGGATTCTAATACAAACAGGTAGCCTTCTCTAATGTTTTGTGTTCTAATTCGTGCAGATTCAAACGCCGCTTATGACGATTTGGATTTTGCAAGCACTTAATTTTAGAAAATCACTGTTTACTAACTCCATTAAAAAATGTCTGTTTCAAAATATCTATTTTTTTATTTTCTAAAATTTGTGTAATGGATTCTAGTACGAACAACTAGCCTTCTCTACTATTTCGTATTTTAATTCATGCATATTCAAATACGAATTTAAACAATTTGGATTTTGCAAGCACATAATTTTAGAAAATCACTGTTTACTAACTTTGTTAAAAAAATGTCTGTTTCAAAAAATCTATTTTTAATTTTCTAAAATTCGTGCAATGGATTCTAATACGAATAGGAAGTCTTCTCTGCTATTCCATGTTTTAATTCGTGCAGATTCAAATGCGGCTTACGACGATTTGGATTTTGAAAGCTCGTAATTTTAGAAAATCACTGTTTACTAACTTCATTAAAAAAACGTCTGTTTAAAAAATTCTATTTTTAATTTTCTAAAATTCGTGCAACGGATTCTAATATGAGCAGACAGCCTTCTCTACTGTTCCATGATTTAATTCATGCAGATTCAAACGCGACTTATAATGGTTTGAATTTTGCAAGCATGTGATTTTAGAAGATCACCGTGTTACTAACTTCATTCAAAAAACCAATTTCTACCTGAAATCATCTTTTCTATTTTTTCAAGAGATCAAGTCTCTTAAACCAGAATTACGTAGCCTTGAATTTCCCATTGCACCAGGGAAACGTAGGAGCAGGATAAAGTCCTCTCAGGCTATTTTCCACAAACCCATTTATTTATATTCTATTTAAAGGGATCAAATAGTTTTCAAAAATATCAAAATCACAAACTCAGTATGAGGGTAGTGTTCTTTGGAACAGGCGAGTAGGGTGCCTAATACCTTCCCTACTCGTAACCGACTCCCGAACCTAAAACTCATTCCTCAAGTTAGGGTTTTTCCAAATATTTTTCCTTAAAATAAAATTTGGTGGCGACTCCACAATGAAATCAAAGTCATTTTTAAAATTTTAGTGAATTCTTCATCTCGTTATAATTACGATTACGAAAACATCTATTCTTTTTCCATTGTGGAGAATCTATTAGGTTGGGGAATCTATTAGGTTCCTAAGTCTCCAACCTCTAATTATTTCATTAACATATGATGTCAAAATATTACATTTTTTTGTTGTATGAAACATGCCTTTAAATCTTGGTATTATATATAAAAAAAAATACATACCACCTTCATAGAGGTTGATTCTTTCATCTTATAACATGAGACATTATACTTTGAAAATTTCTTCAAAGATGCATATTTATTTAAAAATAAAATGAAGTTGTGAGGATATATGTGTATCATTCCATGAGTCAGTCTAATAGCAAAAGGATTTGTTTAACATTGCATGTTCTCCTTCAAAGGAACATTATCCTCTTGTAATCATATATTTTTAACTAACATCATCATATAAACATACTTATAGTCATACAAATAGTCTAGAGCATAAACATCACCAAATAACTATACAATTTAGGATTACCTATATAAAGTAGTTGCAAAAGATTCATTTCCCTCAAAATACTAATTTTCTCAAACAAAAATCTTCCTCACAACCCTTACAAAATGTATATCAACAGAGATTATCCGTCATCCTACTACCTTTCTAACTTTGTCCATCGAGAGAAGGGGATGGAGGCTGTGAGCTTGAACTTTTATTCTTAAACCTTTTAACTAATTGGGTAAACCAGTAGGAAGTAGAAGGTGGTAAAGGTTCATCTTGAAAGGAGGCTTGATAGTCAAAGACATTCGTCTGCCTATTACTTAGGACAAAGGAAGAGGAAACTACATTAGAAACTGGAAGGAATGAGAAAGGAGGAAGAAAGGAATGAGCTTCCATCTAGCTAAGATAAAGAAATTAGTGATAGAGGAGGGAGGAATAAGGATTAAGCATGAAGGAATACGGAATGTACCATATAGATAAATAGAGGAATGGCAGGAACCCTAGGCCTTGACCATTCCTAGACAATAATAAAGTAACACATAAGGAAAAAATTTTCTTTGAAAATATTTTAAAATAAAAGTAAAAAGATAGAACAAGAATAGGAAATTTAAAGGAAGAAGAACATAAGCACAAATTCAATTATTAAAAGGCATGATATTTTGATTTCTCTTATAAGTTTACCTAATTTCACCCCCAACTTCCTTGTGAATGGAGAAAATCAATTTCTAACCACTCGTTCTAGTTCTAGTACTATCCAATGATCATGTAATAGTAATATTATTTCTCCTAAGTTACTACTCCCAATGATCATGCAAGGTATATAATTAAGAGAACACGGGTGGAAAATAAGCTTTCTACATCGGTTGTTATGGACTTTTTACATCGGTTATTTGGGCGGTGTTGAAGCGAACGATATAAAAAATAAGATTTTTTACATCGGTTCTGGAACCGATGTAAAAAGTACACTTTCTACATCGGTTGGGCTTATAACCGATGTAGAAAGTCATACTTTCTACATCGGTTAAGGCCACAGCTGATGTAGAAAGTGTACTTTTTACATCGGTTATAGGCCCAACCGATGTAAAAAGTACTTTTTACATCGGTTATAATCTTAACCGACATAGAAAGTTCATTTTTTTTAAATGTTCATCTTGTTTAGGCATGCTACCGTATTATTTATTCACAATATCTGAATATACACACAGAATCACCAGACAAACAATACAGAATTCACATAATCTATATATTTAAAGTAAATACATCATTATTTATTATCAAAATTTAATTTACAAAGGAAATAACTTAAAATTACATCAAGCAAGTGTTCAAAGTTGAAAAAAAAATGTCGTAATCAGCCATGTACATGTTGAAAGCAGAGAAAAATGGTTGAGCGGTGACCAAACGGTGTCCTAACGGTGGTACAACGGTAGTCGAACGATGGCACAACACAGTGGTAGCCAAATAAGAAGCTTGAAAATTATAGAATACAACCAAAACGAATGTAAATTTCAATTATAATAACAGAATGAGATGTATAAATAACGACAAAGACGACTTCAAACCTTAGGGTGCGCGACGATGACTTTGAACGGAGGAAATGGTTGCAACAACAACGACAACCACGAACGTAAGCATGGAGTGCAACGACGAATAGCAGGGACGGTGGCAATGGCTAAGACGTAAACGAAAATAGAGAGAACAAGCCGAAACGAGAAACTGGAGTTTTGGAGAATGAGGTTAAAGACGACTAGCGTCGAAAAATAAGTGATAGGGGAAGACATTCTGCATCGGTTGTTTCTTAGAACCGATGTAGAAATTACTTTCTACATTGGTTGTTCTGTAAGCGATGTAGAAAATTTTAAAAAAAATCCACTTTCTACATCGGTTGTTTTGTAACCAATGTAGAAAGTTTGAAAAAAAATCCACTTTCTACATCGGTTACAAAACAACCGATGTAGAAAGTACTTTTTACATTGGTTGTTATGTAACCGATGTAGAAAGTTTGAAAAAAAACTCACTTTCTACATCGGTTCAAAAGAGAACCGATGTAAAAAATTTACATTTATTTACAAAAATGCCACCGTATTTTTTTTTATATCGGTTTCTAAACAACCGATGTAAAATTCTGTTATAAAAACCTATTTTTACACTAGTGGAAGTATAAATAACACTTAGATTTGTTAATTTAACTAGTTAGAAGGGCATGCTTTTGTTTCTTTAAGGTTAACCTAGGTCATCTTCTACAATGCCTAGAGTTGGCACAATTGTAGTCAGGTTTGCACAAGCATGTGGAAAATCAAAACATATTACAAGGTTGTGTTGAAGATTAGTATAGTCATGCTTCGGTTTACATAGCTATGTTAAAGATCCACAAATGCTAAAAGGTATGCTTGAAGTCCAGCACAATCATGCTAGCTTCCTTTAGGAGAATTTTTATCCTTCCAACGAGCCTTTTTCATTTTTGTGCCCATTTTAAGCCCAAAATATTTCTTGTTTCAGATTCTATGCTTGTATGACCATTCTTGAAATAAATAAGGGAAATTGGATAAAAATACAATCAAATAGACATTAACTATACTATAATTATAACTAATTTCTCGCAAATAAAAATCAATAGAATAATGGTTTATCAATAAACTATCTTATTGATGTGCCACTATATTTTCCAATATCCTTATAGGTCAAAACATAGGTCCACCCCAGATGATATGAAAGCCCTACCATCAGTTTTCTTGCTTGTTAAACATAATCCAAGGAGGTTTAAGAAAGAAACAAAAAAGATAGAGTGAGATGTCACAATTTACAAATAAGAGAAGGAAGAGAAATAACTAAGATTAACAACAAAAATTATCAGTCCACAACATGTGTATGCCATAAAATAAACAGAAATTAGTTATCCAATATAATTATACTTAGTAATTCTAACTTAACCTATAAGAAATTTGGTTCTCTCTTTATTATCACTTAATTAATAGATCATATCATTTATAAAACATCCAAGTTAATCTATATACAGAAATACATATGCAATACATGTATAGATGATGGTAGACCTCAAGATTTGCCTAAGATCCAATATGACTTATACCACATTGAGTCTCGTCAATCTTAAGTCTATCATCTCCAAATATCATATATGTGATCCTAAATTCTCTTCCTCTACAAAGTTATCAGGACTTCAAGTTTCTAATACAAGTTGGACTAATTTAACATCATAAGTATTGGAAAATTCATTAATCATTAATTATGAAAACTATCTCCAACTGACCATTATAATCCTCAAGATCTAATTAGGACAACCAAGTTTGGTTGTGACAATTCCAACACTAGAGAGATGCTTCAAACTCTTTACAATCAATTACATTCATCACACATGAACCCCTAAGTTGTGACTAGTTTGCTTCTACGATTTCTTAACGCATGCAATGTATGAATTCAATTACAAATGATAATTTCTTTCAACAAATTTCATCACACACACAACATACACACATAGATATACTTCTAAATCAAGTCAACATTGTCTTTCTCATGACTCTTTCAGAAAATATGATAGAGCTTCCTTTATAAATTAGATTCATTTTGCATATCCTTGAGGCTGGTAAACATGTAAGAATCATCCATTTTCTCAACCAATCAATTCTTATAGAATATTTCATTTTAATCCATATTTCTCTTAAACAAACAAATCTTGCTTATCTCAAGAAAATTCCACTTAAAAGAAAAACATTTGGAAACTAATAAGACTTTTGAAACTAAATATAAAAGTTTATGAAAAAAAATTGGTCAAGTCAAGCAAGGCCAATAATTGTTTATAAAGAAGCCAACTTTTATATAAAATTCAAAAACATGCCTTCAAAAAGCTCATTTTAAATAAATCAAAGTGTAGTGAAGTTCTTTAAAAAAAATTTCTTATTCATGCCTATCTTTTTAATTTATCCACCACATACAATCATTCCAATCAACCAATAATCACACCATACTCATACACGGAAATTCATCATCATTACGCATTTCAACCATCATCATCAAATTCTTAAGACTTAACTAAGCATTATGAAACCAACCATGCAATTATAAGCATAAAAAAGAATATACAGACATATTAAGCATAATACATCAAATCCATAAAAAAATATCAATCTAAAGCTTAACACAAAATTCCATTAACCATCGACAAAATAACATAATCATCATTTTAATTTCACTTAACATATCGAACATTATTGTCTAAGACATTTCCTGTAGGATTATTAGGGTCTTTAACATATAGAACATTTATTAGGGTCTTTTATGAACAGGAATGTCTTTAGGTAAAGGTTCGTCCAAAGGAAAATTAGGTTTAATATTATTTTCTGTATAGGAAAAGTTTGATCCACTTTATGTACGATCGGTTCTAGCTATGACATACTAAATATGTCAATTATTTGACTCTTTAAATAATTAATAATTTTTGTTAATGACTTAGAATAATGGTTTAACCGCTATGGTCATTTGTTGGGATAACATGTTGATTATGTCATGATTATTTTATTTATTTTTAATAAATTATATAACGCATTGTTTGTGAATATGATCAAAGAAGTGTTATTCCTTAAATATATTTGGGAGGATCACCTTTCCAAATTTGACACATTAGCCCTTACTAGGTTAAGATTTAAAATTAAGAGATTTAAAATTGGATTAGGAATAATAGTAGGATTGATACACGTTGATGGCACTATAATTTCTAGGAGGTTACAAACCTTAGAGGTAAGTCATATTAAGGATTTTTAAAAATCCATAGAGTAGATCTAGGATGGCTTGACTAGCCATTGCTGTGTGATTATGGATGAAGTTGGTAGGGCCTCTTTACCATCCACAAAGTCATTATTCGATGTTGTTGCAGTTCCATTCTTGTTTCTAAAACTTCCATTGTTGATTTTTGGAGTATCATTGTTAACACTTTCTTGATTCTGCCTAGAAATGAATGAAGTTCTATTTCTATTATTATTAGCTATAGTTAAAACTTTCCCCTCCTTAATCTCATGCAAAATCGTATACTAAAGAAGACTTATTTTAATTTTTATAAAAATGTAACACATGGTTCAATGGGCATGCTAATTTTTTTTGGTTAAAAGTTGGTTTAAATGGCTCAATTCTTAATGTACAATTTATCTAGTGTAATTTTAGATTAGATTCCAATTTATCTAATGTAGTTTTAGATTGGATTGTTACTCACTCAAATACAAAAAAAATATGGATTCTTGAATATGTTTTACGATAATAAATTAGCCTTTACAAAAAAATGAAAAAATACAAAGTATAAAAAAAGTTTAAAAGAGTGAATTTGAACTCCATAATATAAATAAGGATGCACACTCAAAAGATTTCTTCACGTTTGGATAGAGTAATTTAAAAATGACTAAAATTTATCTATTTAAATAATAATTTTTTTAAAAAAATATTTTAAATTTTTATTTAAATATTTTATGTTAAATAAAGAAAATTATATATAACTCTTATTTAAAGAATATTTCTAAAATTTTCTATTATTTTGTTTTTTTAAAATTATTATTTATACTTTCCCATATATTAATTTTATTTTGATAATTAATTATTTTTATTTAAAATTTTTTAGAATTTTAAATATTTTTACTTAAATACAAAGTGAAAGTAATTGTTTCAATCAAGATTGGATGATATTTAAACTGATATGATAGATATTTGAAAGAATAAGCAAATATGTTCTATTGGGTTTCTATAACATGTAATAGCATAACTTATTTATAGTTGTTTATTTAGCATGATAAAATCCTAGCAATCGAACATGTTTTTTTTTTTTAAAATAAAAATTATTAATAATTACTGAAAACTACCTTTAACTATCCTAAGTCAAAAATCTCTCCATGATATCTTCAAGAATTTTTCTATATATTCTTCTTGATCCAAGATTTTTTCACTTTAATTCTTAGTCTTCTTTGTCATTTCTAAATTTTTTTATAACCAATTTTCAGATCGAATCCACATATTCAAAGATATTTCGTTTCCACCGAATTAGGTTACATACATTGTGCTTTGTATAGCTTTTGACTTTTGTGCTAGGAAAATCTATTCTTTCTAAAACCACCTTCTTAATATAAGCCTTCCTAAAATTGAGTTCTTAACCTTCATGTCATAGTTTAATAAAAATTTTAAATCGTGTCAACACAATTATAAAAAAAATAATGTATAAAATAAAAGTTGTCAACTATATGAATATTGAAATAAAATAAAAATTAGCAATGGTTCAGATATCGCCTATTCCTTGATCAGATTAAAATTATTTTTTTATTTTTAAATATTATTATGATGCAAATAAACTAAATATGTATTTTTATATTATTTTTGAGTGTTAAGGATATATTGATCTTGTATTAATATGATGAAGAGTTGATTTAAATTCCAAAAGTTTCATTATAAGTTATGAACAATCATAGTATACTTGAGCTTAAAAGTATCTCATAAATTACCAATTATTGATACTTGGAGAGGAACCATATTAGATTTATTTATTTATTTAATTATTTTCTTGGGCATTATTATACATTCAAGAAGAAGAAGCAAAGTCTCTTCCCTTGCAGGCGCATGGACAAGAAATCACGTTTTCACTTAATTTATTCACTTTTTATCATATACAAACTCTTCTTTAGGCGGGGTGTTGGCAATTGTATTTTCTTTTATGCTGGAAGGATAAATTATATTATTTTTTAATTTTAAAATTATATTACTTTTTTAAATTTAAATATTAAAATTTTCAAGAAAATAAATTTATATTATACTTTAGTCTATTCTAATATAAATAAATTTCTTTCGATATATTTTAATTTTTTTCTTAATTCTTTACATTTTTATTATCTAGATTTAAATTTTTATTTCAACTAGAAGATGAAGATAGTGATCGATTAGCCTTTTCTAATTTTTTTTTATAAAATTATGTGAAATTTTAAACTAATTCTTGACATATTTAACTGTTTTGAAAAATATTTATTTCAATTAGAAGATGAAGATAGTGATTGATTATCCTTTTCTATTTCTTTTTTATAAAATTATGTGAAGTTTTAAACTAATTCTTAATATATTTAACTGTTTTGAAAAATATTAGACCAAATATAAAAAAATTACTGGTAAAATACTTTTTAACTTTAGAAAACTAGTTTTAATTTTTAGGAGAATATTCAAGCTTTACTTTATTATGTACGAAAACTTTGAGAAAGTTTGTAATCAACTTAACAAGCAAACTGATACATAAGTTTACCGGTGAAGGCCGAAACCTCTAAAGCGGTAAGTAAATTTCATCGGTAAGTTGTGAAGTCACTGTAAAAAAAAAATAGATTTTTCAGATGAATATTTTATAATAGTTATATAAATTTATATAAAATATATTAAATTTTATCAATAAGTTTTGTGAAATTATTATAAAATAATAACTTTTAGATAAATATTTTGTAACAGTATGAATTTATATAAAATATATTAAATTAATATAAAATATATTAAATTATAATGATTATATTATTTAAATTGTTGCTAAAATATTTTATATAAATAATTTTTAATAAATAAAAATTTTAAAAAAAATTAGTAAAGATTAAAATTACCACTATTAATTGTTTAAAAATATTATTAAAAAATATTCTTTAATAAATTATGAAATTTTAAATATTTAATTAATTTATATTTAAAATTGATTAAACGTACATGTAGAATATTTTTTTATGGTAGTGATAAGATTTCAGTTTAAATTTTATATATAAAAAAGTTTTGTTTAAAAAGTTAATTTTATTATATTATAAATATTAATATTTTTTTCTAAAAATTTAAAATGACGTATATAATATAGATTCGTTTAACATCTAACATTAAAATTTAATATTTATATTAATTTAATAATTTTTATAAAATATAAAAAATTTATTAATATAATTATTAAATTATATTATAATATTTTTATGGTTATATTATATTTTAAATAATTTATATATATTTAAATAATATATTAAATATTTAAATAAAATTATACGATAAAATATCTATTAGATTTTATTTTATATAAAATTTTATACACATAATGTATTTATTATAAATTTTTAAATTAATGATTAAATTAATAAATTTTAAATTTTATAAAAATGTATTAAATTAGCATATATATTAAAGTTTCACATCTAATATTAATATATATGTATATATATATATATATATAAATAAAAAAATATTAAATTTATTTGATCAACAAAATTTTATAAGAAAACTATTTATGATTATACATGCTATGTATTAAAATAATTTATTTAAAAATTTAAAAATTATATTATCAAATATTAAGTATAATTTTAAATTTAAGCTTTGTATATTGAAAAATTCTATTAAAAGAACTAACCCTACTATCTAATTTATGATGTGAATATTTTTAGTTACTATAAAAAAAATATCACGTAAAAGGATTAAAATAAAATTAAAAAGTGAAAACATAAATTAGGAAGTTACAAAATTTTAATGTCATGAAAGATAATATTGTAACGTTACAAGATAAATTTCGAATGATATCTTATTTCTTCTTATGTTATTTAATTTGTTTACGTGATTTATAAATTATTATAAAATAAAATAAAAATGTACATAAATATTACAATAAAATAAATTAAACAACATCAATTCATATGTAATTACTGCAGTTTATAATATTTATAGATATATGTATACTTGTTTATTTTTGTACTTGAAAATTTTTCTTTTAAAAAAAATAATTCCTTTTATCGTAATTTTTTCAATAAAACAATATTAGTGCATTTAATTAAAATTAAACTAATGTATTTACTAAAACCGTCAATATAATGTAAAATAATTTATGAATAAAATCCTGGTGAATACAAATAACTTCTAGATTAAGTAGTTGATATATTATAGTGTGCTTAATATTTTTAATTTAAAGACGGATCATCATCTTATTTCTTTATTAAAATTAAATCTAAGTATTCTTTGTTATATTTAAATATTTTATTGTTTTACTGAATTTGGTAATTCTAAATCTAGTACTCTTAAACTTAGGTTATTTCATAAAAATGAGTTATTTGAAAACAAAATATGTGGAGAATAGCAGTGTCATCAATAGAAATATTTTATAAATTAAATTTTTGTCTGTGTGTCAAGCATATGTGCTGCCATGTTATATCATCCGAAAACGTGCCACCTCTAAAGATAACTCGCTGGAGATGTTGACACGTTGACGAATGTTTGTAATTCAAAATGAGTTTCTAACAACCAACCGCACCGTTAAGGGTTTCTTGTGTTTGCTACATATATACCAATGCTGGGACTTTATATTTACTAATTCTATCTGTGCTTTGTAAAATGACTAAACCCAAGCATGCACATCCCTACCCTGCTCAAGGTATGTTTCCTTTTCTTTTGCTAGTGCTTATATTTATATATATGTTTCGTTTTCTGGCTCCTTCTATCTCTGTAACACAGATTTTCTATATGGTTATATATTCTTTTTCATCTTGGATCACTAAACATTGTTTAAGGCCTTGTTTTGATTTTGAATTTCAAAGTATGGGTTTTTTCTTACTTCTTTCATATTGTAGCCCAGAAGTTCATCCTTAGGGACAAGAAGAGCATGGATTTTTTTAATAAGGTTTATTTTTAAAAGAAAAAATATATTGTAAGATCGAAGTGAATATAATAAAAAAAAGGAGAGAAAATAATATATGGAAAAGCAGGCAGGAAATTTATCTGACGAGTTGAATTTTGTCTGAAACACGTTATCCATGCGTCTTTTAAGGAAATTAATTAAACTATTATAAGTAATTTTTATTAAAAATATTATTAATATATTGTTACTGTAATTTTTAGTTCAGTATTTTTTAATAAAAATTTTATTTATTATTTTTCATTAATAATTTAAGTAAGGTATTAATTAGCCAGATTTTGTTGCCTATTGAAATTAGGAACCACAAATTTTGTCTAAAATATATTTTTTTAATATTATAAATTTATATAATATTTTATTTATTTATTTTTATCATATTATTCATAATACCTTATATTCTTGTTACAAATTGTTGTACATATTTATATTACACAGAACATATTTCTTTTCAATTTAGGTTACATTAATCTTTGTTTATATATTAATTTCATTTTCCATGAACAATTTTTGTGGTCGGAAATTTGGTTACCAGGGTTTTATGAAGGTCCTCCAGTGATGGCACCACCACAATATGGTGCTCCACCACCCAGAAGACAAACGGGATTCCTTCAGGGATGGTGCGCACACATTTGCTATGTCTAATATTAATTAAGCATGTATGTTTTTTTTACTAATTATTTCTTAATTATTACAAGGAACCATAGAATATATAATTTGAAAAGCCTCTACTTTTCCTAAAAGCATTTTCAAATCCAAATAATTTGTATAATTGACAGCTTTGAATTGTTGTTCTTCTCCAGTCTTGCAGCTCTATGTTGTTGTTGCCTTATAGACGAGTGCTGCTGTGACCCCTCCTTCTTATTTCTTTGCTAATCATATGTTATTTCCTGCAACATTGCATAAAGCAGTTCCTATGAATACAGATTAGAGTGTAAAGCTTTCAGCTGGAGTTTCTTCACCTGTCATGTGTATTTGGAACTTACATTATAGTTTATCTATTGCTTTTATTTTAAACATCATATAGGTTATTACTGTTGTATGTCCCACGTTTCTCAGCGATTTATTTATTTTTAACTTGAACTCATTTAAAATTATTCTAATTTCTAAGTCTTTTAAATCTTTACCATTAGATGATATCCATATATAAACAATATATGGATTATATTTAAATATATTCTTTAAAATAGTATCTTTACCATTAGATGATATTCATATATATACAATAGATTATATTTAAATATATTCTTTAAAACTATTTTAATTTCTAAGTCTTAGATTATATTTAAATATATTTTTTAAAACTACTTTAATTTTTAAATCTTTATATCTAAATATCTAAAGATTTTTAAATCTTTATCATTAGATTGATAATTTCAGTTTAAAATGATTTTAAATATATTCTTTAAAACTATTTTATTTCTATGTCTTTTAAATTTTTATCGTTAAATCATTTTAATGATTTTACTTTAATTTCTATAATGAAAGATAATATATATATATATATATAATAGACTATATTTGAATATATTCTATACATAGTCTTTTCAGTTTAATTTATGTAATGAAAGATGATATTCATATATACAATAGATTATATTTGAATATATTTTTTACTTAAAAATTAGATAATTTTAATAATTTCAGTTTAATTTATATGAATTTTAATGATTTCAATTTAATTTATATAGTAAAGGTCAATTTTAATAATGTCAGTTTAATTTGTATAATAAAGTATATAATAAAATAAAGATGATATCCTTATAGTTTAATTTGTATAATAAAGTATGATATCCGTATATATATACAATATATTAAATTTAAATATATTTTTTATTTAATAGTTAAAATTAACTAAATCAATTTTAATCATTTTAATTTGATATATTTAAATAATTTTTTTATAATAGTTAAAACTAATTAGATCAATCTCATTAATTTTAATGATTTCAGTTTTCAGTTTGATATTATATTTGAATATATATTCTTTACTTAACGGTTAAAATTAACTAAATCAATTTTAAATAATTTTAGTTTGATAATTTTAATGATTTTAGTTTGATTTGATTTAAATATATTTTTGATGATATTCATATATATGCAATATTATATTTAAATATATTTTTATTTAACAGTTAAAATTAATTTAAATTTAAAAGATAAAAAGGAAAGAAAAGTTCAGAACGATTTCAGGTCTAAACTAATGTTTTGCAGGAATCTGATATATTTTTTTTAAAAATTATTATATATATAGGTAATATATATATATATATATTTATATTCATCGTTAGATATGTTTTATTTTTATATTTTCAAACCTAACAATATTAGAATTGTATTCTTTTTAGTAAAATTAATCCAGATTTGGAACAAAAATTGGACGGTCTAATGTACCGATGTGGTAGACGAACAATGTTAAATTAATATTCAAATATTATCATGTGACCGCGCTGATTTCAAGTTACTTGTCAATTCGGAAAACGCATCAAATTCTTGGACTTTGTTTGGTTAACGTTCAAAGTTTAGGTTAATTTTCACATTTTAATAAAAAAATATTTCAATAATAATATATAATTTAAACTAAGTTATGTACATATTTTAATTTTGTTCAATAATTTAAAATTAATTTTATCAAAATTAATTTATATAACTTTAGATTAAATAGGTATTTAGAATAAGATTTTTCAGTTTTCGAAGAGTTTATTTGAAATTACAAAAATAGTTTAGGTCTTTTGTGAGCTAACAATAATTTTTATGGAAACAGTCCATTATTTTATTATTTATTTATTTAATAATTTTTTGGGTATAATTTTTTAAAATATTTTAAAATATTTATTTAAATATTTTTTAATATTAATTTTGAACTATTCATGTTATGATAGTCTGAAATATCTGATAAATAATAATAATAATAATAATAATACATCTAAATAATAATAACGATACACTGTTTCAAAGTAAAAAAAAATAGAGCTAAAAACAGTGGAAGAAAAAAAAAAGGGAAAATCAGAAAAAGAATTGTTGAGTTTTGGGATAAGAAAATACAAGACAGAAAATAAGATGAGTATTTTTATTTTATTTGTGAAATAGATGGACGAGACTAATAAAGAAGAGATAAATAAAAAATATTTTAAACATTTAAAATTTTAATTTTTTGGATAAAGATAGGGTGGAAAGTATTTTAAGCGTGTTATATAATTTTTTTTTTGTTTTATTGTGTTCATTACAGCTATATTATAAAATATTTTTCTAAATTTTTCCTCTTTTTAAATGATTTCATATTTTATTTTAATTATACAGTATATAATTTTTTCTTTTAAAATTGATTATATATAATTTGGTGTTTAAAAAATTCATATTATATTATATTATATATATATTAGTATTCAAATTTTTTAAATTTGTGATAAATTAAATTTGACAAAACTTAAGGATTAAATTTAAGGTAAAATTGACCGATTCAAAAGTCTTCATAAAAGATAAATATAAAGATTAAATTTACAGAAAGATTTACTTTATAATTATTAGAATAAAAAAGCGAAACAGTTGAATGATTGTTAGTTAAAAGGATAGGTAGTTATCAACATGCAATTTTTATTGTTAGTCGAATCATATATAAATCATACGAGGTTAATCGAAAAGTAAATCATTTGAGTTGAGGAATATTCTGTCAAAATCTATATCGTTGAAGTTGACAAGAAATTTTAGTCAAGTATCAATTGAGAAACCTCTTTGTTGATGAATGTGAATCTAGCTAATAACATAAATGGCATATTTTTTAAATGAAAAAGTGACTATTTTATCCGAGGTGGTTGTCTGGAACTTCAAAATTTCCTAGCTTATATATAAAAAAGTGTTTGATTAAGTAAATAGATGAAAAGACAACTTCATATACAAATAAATTTTGTATTTTAGCAAGCAAATTATCTTATTATCAATGATTAAGATGGAGGCTTGTACATTAAGGAAAGGTGATTAATTCCCTTAGGAAAAAGAAATGGTTGCGTGATTAATTAAGGATTTAGATGAAATCTTTGCCATCAAATAAATTTTTTATCAAAATCAATTGATGTGGTGTGAATTATGACTTTTGTAAATTTTAGATGTACAAAATTTTAGTGGAAATATAAAGACTATGTTATAATAAGTGATGTTAATAAAGTGAAAATATAAAAATAAATGTAGTTTAATTTGAAGTTTACATCAACAAGTCGATATATATTTATAGATGAATTAATTATAAAGTTAAATATTTGTAAGCATTCAAATAATAAATTTGAAATAGATTTTAATATTATATTGAGAATGAAAAAAAATGTTTGATGAATTTGTGTATTTCAATGATGCTACAAATATTTGTAGTGAAACATTGATATAAAAATTAATTATATAAATATTTAATTATTATAATTATATTAATATAATTTTTTAATTATAATATTATTATAATCCAACATTAATCGTAAATTGACATATGGATGAACCAATTTTTTTTTATATTATCTTTTATTAAAAACTAAAACAAAGAAAAAAATTTCTTGTTTTGACCTTTAAAAATAATAAATAGAAAGGAAAATTCATGTAACAAATATTTACTTTGGTTTAAACTTTCTTCAACCCTTTCATTATTTATATCTTCAAAACCAAATTTTTACAAGGGCCAACTCATGTATTTCAAATATTAACTATGTATAAATAATGCTTGAATTTAGAAATTGTAATTGGTTTTATCAATATGTTTGTTGGATTATTAGATGTATCAATCTTTTTCATTGTATCAGCATCTTAATAATAATATTTTCTGAAAACTAATATTTAACATAAATACGTTTTATTTTTTCATGATACATTTGATTTTTATGGTTAAATAGATGGCATTTTGGCTAATAAACAATTATGTTTTGTTTCAAATTCCAAACTTTCTACTAGACTCTTAAGCCATATGAATTCCTTCATCGCTTTTGCTGCTGTCATATATTCAACTTCTATAGTAGATATTGCAATAGTGGATTGTAAAGTTGGTTTCCAACTAATTGTACTTTTCTAAAATGTGAATGTGTACTCAATTAAAGATCTTATTTTTATCAATATCTCTAACATAATCAGGATCAACATAACCAATAATACGACTATCAAAATTATGATTTCTATCATATATCAAGTCAATAGTACCTTGAATATATCAAAGTATCCACCTTACTACTTATCAATGCATCTTGCCAAGATTTCACATATATCTTCTAACAACAATAATAACATGTGAAATATTTGAATGAGTGTAAGTCATAACATACATATGCTGCCGAATGCACTCACATCAAGAACGTGTGACATCTCTTCCTTATTAGCAGATTATGGTAACATTGCAATTGATCGTCTAAAATGGGTTGCCAATCGAGTATCTCCAGGCTTTGCATTTTTATTGAAAAACATTTCAATACTTTTCTAATATATTTATTTTGTGAGAAATATAATTTTCGAACACTTTAGTCAATGAAAATTTCCATGTCTAGAATCTTCTTAACCGCCCCTAAATGTTTCATTTTAAATTCATCACGAAGATGAGTGTTTAGCTTGTGAATCTTAGACATATTCTATGTAGTTGTAAGCATATCATTAATGTAGAGTAATGAATATGAAAAAAAATATCTAAAATCCTTTTTGTGATATACACAACTATTATAATCACTTTTTGAGTAGTTTTTATTAAAAGAAAATATACTGTAGAAAAATCATTATTTTAAAAAAAAATTTAGTATGCAAAAAATTATGCATTCAAAATTTACACATGTTAGTGTTTTATACAATAGTGCTCACAAGAAATAATTTAAAGAATGAAATTTTTTGTTATGTCTCTTGATTTCAAGAACCGGATGATATTTATAAGAAATTTTGATCTAGCTAATTATAAAAAATTAATATCATAACAATCAAATTAAATTTACAATAATAAAAAATAATGATGTAATAATATTCTAATAATTTTTCAACGGCCATAGAAGGAAAACCTCAAAAAAACAGCAACAGTTATATAATAAAATAATGTAATAATATTGTTATCTTCTAATATTACAAAAAAAATTTAAGAATAGAAATAAATTTCACTTGTAAACCATTTATCTAACAATCCCTCACCAATGACTTAGCAAGTGACCAATTTCTATGCATAGAAAGTTAATTTTGTGCTTAAGTGTTGATATTCAAAGGATTAAATTAACATGTAATGTAGTAAGATAACAACTTTGGTTCAAAAATTGAATTACTCTTGAACCTTTTGAGTTAGGATGAAACCCCATCACACACTATAACTTTAAAGTTTAGAGACTTCACAATTATTTTAAAGTTATTCTTATATTATCTTGAAATTCATGTTAATGTTTTGACCTTCTTACTCATATATTTATTCATATAAATATAATTGTTAAATACGTCTCTTAAGCATTAAGTTCCTATCAAAAAGTAATTTCACACATTAAAATTGTAAATAAACTTATACTTCATAATTTATTTTTAAAGTTCAACAAGTGTGTCTCAAAAGCATTCCGATAGATACATCAAATGCATCTTAGCAGCACTGCCACGAAAAATTATGTATTTTTTTTTTCAAAAAGCATTGTCTTAAGTGCATGTCAAAAAACATTTTCTTATAGATATATCAAGTGCGTTTCAAAGCATCATCGCTAAGAGTTATGTATCTCTTTGTAAGAACTCATAGATACATCAGATGTGTCTCAAAAGCATCACTGCTAAGGATTGTGTATCATTATCAAAGGAGCATAATCTCACCTCATATGGATGGAAATGTAATGGAAAGGAGTAACAGGGTATCCATTATAATTTTCTCATGTTCAAGGTTTAAAGCACATTTCCTTATAAATCTAAGACCACTTTCCTAATTAATCCTTTAGTAAAAAAAGATTAGTGAGATTTTTTCTTACTTTTCACATATTTTTCACTTTTCACCTATTGAAGGAAAATTACACCATTTTAATCAATCACCTAATAACACCATATCTAATACTTATGTGTCTTTTCTTTGGGTTGTAAGCATAATTTTCAGCAACTCCAATTGCTGGTTGTGAATTTAGTGAAGTAATAGTGTAGATATTTTTTATAGAAGTATACCTACTAACAAACTTCTTAGATATTTTGCATCTTTTCCTACTTTCTTAGAAACAATAAACTCATTCCATAATAAAATATATTATACAAGTCAATTTTACATATAACATCTTTACCAAAAATAAAAACATATTCACTAATAAAACTTATCTCATCATTGTTTGAAACTCATTGTTGCAAAATCCTTCCAACATTCAAGGAAATTAAAGAAAATGTCAACTTTAATTTATAATACCTGTGAACACCCAATTATGTCTGAGACCTCATTTTTTAAATGAATTAAACAATATTCAATTTAAATAAGTTAAGTAGAAAATAAAAAGAGAATAAAAAGAAGAATAAAAGAAAAATAGGAATTTCAACAAAAAATATATAATAATGAATAAAAGAAAAAAGAAGAAAAAATAGAATAAACAAGTAATGATAATAAAATAAATAAATAAAAACAAAAAAAATTAAGAAAAGAGAAAAAGAGTAAAAATAATGACAAGGACAATATAAGAAGAAGAAGAAAAAATATTTTAGTAAAAAAAAAATTAGTTAGTAAGTTAGTTAGGTTAGTTAAAAATTGGTTAGAAAAAATAAAAAAATAAAATAGAAAAAGGCACGAGAAGTTTAAAAGGAGAAAGGAAGAAACAAAGGAGACTGTTTTTTGGGTCTTTTTTCTTCACCCTCAGAGGCTGGTTCAAGAGAAAAACACAATCATATAAATTCAGAAAGGGCTGGTTCTGAAGGGGGATCTTCTTCTTTTCTAAAAAACGTTCTCTTAATATTCAGGGATTTTCTCTCAGCTGTTTAGAAGTTTTTGGAAGCTTCTCTTGGTTTCATCCTTGGTTCCGATTCCCCTTCTCTAAATTCTCTTCTTGGCTGCATCATACCTGGGAGAGTTATCACAATCAAAGTCAGCTTCAACCTTGATAGAAGTACTGTGTTCATTAATTCTATGTAGTAGTGTTTTCATACAGGTAAGCTTTCTCTAATCTTCTTTCTACTGTCTTTTGAATCAAAAGTTTGCTTTATTTGATTAAGTTCTAGTTGCTTTTGATGCATGAGAATGATACGTGTTTCTGAACATAAATGTCAAGTGCTGAAGCTCTTAATTGAATAGGAAATAATATGCGGTACTGTGATTAGCATTGCAATCTAGGGAGGAATTTCATAGTTAAACCTGCTAACTTCTCATCTGGTTCAGTATATTAAGCCTATAAGAATGGAAATGAATAAACTGAAAATCTGAACACCACGTAATAGGCCTGTTCTTGAGTACTGGTTTTAGCTCTTCAAGAACATACAATGGTTTGCGCATTTCTTTTTGTGCCTACAAGATCCTAGTCATTTTTTTTACGCATCATCTTCCTATGGATTTGTTGTTTGAGTCTGCTAACCTCTGATATCTGTTACTGTTCTAAAGTAGAGTAAATAAGTCTATTGAATGATATGCAAAATCCTTTGTGAACTTGTGGAGTTTCAGACCAATTGCTTTTATTCTTTCCTGTTTGCTAGAGGTTTGTTCTATTTGGTTGAATGTGACAATGATCACTTGAATTTAAACAAGATTAGCATTGAAAGAGCAGTGGCCTATAACATTTATTGACTCAACTCAATAGATCGGGAATGAGATTCTGCATAGAAAATCTCTTAGGCTAAATGAACACATGAGAGAACCAAGTCCCTAGGCCATAGGTGAAAGAGAGAATAGAATTGAGAAGGAGAGGACTGTGTGATCAAATTGCCACCATAGTAACAGAATAAGCGAAGTAAGATGCATATGAATTAAAAAAGGTTGTTAATGAACCTAGACAAGCATGAAAAGCTATATCTGGACAAATCCTCAATAAATGCTTGTCTAATATGTTTACTCCAATCTGGTTATGCTCTAATCACGAATAAAAGTGAATCTAGTCAATTGCTCTTGAAGTTTCTGTCAACCTGCATAAGTGTCAATTCAGAATATGTCAAACATTGAATCGTGACTATGATCTTTAGATATCACAGCGAGTGTATGTGAAACACAGATGAACGCCTCCTGTTCTGCAGATTCTTCCCCTTGCTTCTGATCAAATTTCTGTTCATGTTATCATCTACTACATTTTGGAATTCATTTCAGTTGCATTTAGTCAAAACTAGGGGAGGTATTGCTGAACAGAAATTGCCTTTGATGTAAACCAATCAGGTTCTAATATCTGCTAGAATAAGGCTTTAATCAATAGAGCAACATCTGATCAGGACATTGGCCATTAGTAGCTTGGCACCTGGCCCTTAGAAGCCTAGTAATCAAAGACTGAAATCTCTTACCATTTGGCACTTTTAGCTGAATCCCTCCATCTTCATAATTTAGCAGATTTGCTCAATGATTGAAAAGGGAATAAATTAATGGATGAAGGAACCTGTGAGAAATTGGAACCTGAAAATTTAGAAATTGGAACATGTGAGCAAATTGCCAAGCCACCTGCAATTAACTAGAACTGATTCAGTTGAGCCACTGTTAGGGACCATGGCACTAGCCTAGACCTCCATAGGAATAATGAATCAACATATGTTGAAATTGGTTCAATAGACTAAGAACAGTGTTATTATAATTAAGGAGCTGGTGGTAGTTGACTATTTGATTGCATAATGCCTTAGCATGGTGACATGGAACTGGCACAGAGCTATTAAAACAGAGCCTACTGTGAAGACTAATTAATTCCCCGCTAGTCACTATTTATTTTATTTGCACCAGTTCAGACTAAGCACCAGAGCTTGGCCTAGTTGTCAAGTAGACGACCCATAAAACCTAGGACCCAGGTTCGAACCTCACACATTTCACTTTTCAATAAAACTCAAATTGAATTATGATTTTGAATGCAGCCTCTCTTTCAATATGAAATCAAGCCAAAATTTTAAAAAAAATATATAATAAATAAATAAAGTCAGTATTTCATTCTAATTCCATTCTCTAATTTGACGAAGTGTAAAAAATCCTATCTATTTTTTTTTATTCGGGTCAAGCCCAACTCTTTCCTTTAACTTTGAATTAATTCATTTTGTATTTTTTTATTTTTAAAATTGAGTCCATTTTCATTAAAAAAAATCTCGGTTCTCACGCAATGAGCTCTAAGTGCGAACTGGTAGCATACCCTACTGTTCGACATTTAGAGAGTCATATGAGTCTAAGTGCAGCCCTCTTTTGTCTTAGACTCTGTGCGTATGTGGATCCGAGAAAATATTTGAAAATCAAAGATTTCAAAACACTTATAAAATTCCTTCGAAACCTTCGCTCTCACGCAATGAGCTCTAAGTGAGAACTGGTAGCATACCCTACTGTTCGACATTTAGAGAGTCATATGAGTCTAAGTGCAGCCCTTGTTTATCTTAGACTCTATGCATACGTGGACCTGAGAGAATATTTGAAAATCAAAGATTTCAAAACACTTCTAAAATTCCTCCAAAACCTTGGTTCTCACGCAATGAGCTCTAAGTGCGAACTGGTGCATACCTTGCTGTTCGACATTTAGAGAGTCATATGAGTCTAAGTGCAGCCCTCGTTTTTCTTAGACTTTCTGCATATGTGGATCCAAGAATACATTTAAAAATAAACATTTTCAAAATGCTTCTATAATATTTGGTCTCACGCAATGAATTCTAGGTACGAACTGGTAGCATATCTTACTGTTCGATATGTAGAAATCATATGGATCCTAGTGCAGCCTTCGTTTTCCTTGGATCCTGTGTACATGTGGACTAAGAACATTCTTTAAAAATCCAAAATACTTTCTCAATATTGTATAAACCTTCTTATGAAGATCAAGTCTTCCAAAAAACCATAACTACGTAGCCTTTAATTTCTTATTGCAACAGGGAATACGAAGAAGCAGGATCAAGTCCTGTCAAGCTATTTTCCACAAACCTATTTATTTTCTACTCTATTTAATGAGATCAAATAGTTTTCACAATATCAAAATCACACACTCAATTTCAGGGTACCGTTCTTCGGAACGGGCGAGTAGGGTGCCTAACACCTTCCCTACTCGCAACCGACTCCTGAACCTAGATTTCTTCCTCAAGTTAGGATTTTTCCAAATGTTTTCCCTTAAAATAAAATTTGGTGGTGGCTCCACATTTAAATTAAACTCTTTAAAAATTATTTTAGCAAGTTCGTCGTTTCATTGTAATTACGGTTACGATAATACCTTTCAAGTATTTCAAAAGATGATGCAAAACATTTCAATGCTTACCTATAGATATAGTGACACAATTTTCTTATAGTATACGCTATATTGGATCTAGTATAATTTATTAAAATTATAACACTACCAATAAATTTTGCAAGCTCAAATTGAGATACACTTGCATTACCACACATTATAACTACTGAATTTCTTGAATGATTTGTTAATATAATACAATTTTAGAAAAAAAAAATAATTTTTTTTTTCCTTATTTTATTCTTAAAATGACATTATCTTCCCATAAGTCATTCATTTCAAATTTTGAACATCATGTTTAAGAAAATTTCAAATATCAACATATAATTTTTCAATCAATTTTGTATACATATACATATCGTAAGAGCTCACATCAAAATCATATTTTATCATAGCATTTTAAGATTTTCTTCATTGTATTCAATTAATTTTATTAATCCTATGTGAGAAAATGATCAACTAAAATTATGAAAAGTTATTTATCCATCACACTTTACATACAATATGTAAATATTAAAGTTCAAGCATCTTATAATGCTTATACATGTAGTTATATTTTCACTTTCAATAAAATATTCAAATAATATATCATCAGCAAGACATTTATAAACATATTTAATTGGATAATATGCTTAAAAATATTTAAATTTCAAATACATAACGATCTTATGTATATAAAAATTAAAAATAATAACATGCATCAAATACTTTGCAAGTAATTTTCTTAATTAAATATGTGATACTTATCACAACCCTTCTCTTAACATTACTCACACATTATTCTTTACATATACGCACTACTTATGAAATAATTGTACATTCATGATGTACCTGATTTTTCCAATCATACATATATCTGAATAAACAAACTTCTGGTACGTGTGTGTGCGTGTGTGTATGTGTGTATGTACATCCTTATTCAAGTTACATTAGTTCCACAATTCTAAAATATAAGTAATCTAGGTATTATGACTGAGGTGATAAGATAGGTGCGTACAAAATTAAGTTATTCTACTTAAAATAAAAACTACAGGATCCGCTTCTCTTCTTCAAACTGGTACTCTTACATTATAGTCGTTGCTCCTAATCATAGAGTGAGAACTTCTTTGTCTACTCTCTACATCGATGACCATATCAATATCGAAAGGAGGGTGATCCATGTTGTAGGCTCACCAAGAAGTCGTAGTTACACATACATAATATAACAGAAGGGAGTGAGACACTTCATTCAAGTAAAAGTAAGGATAGAAGTAATGCATTAAATTATACTTTAACATAAAAGATAAATAAACTCCCTCAACAAACTATCAAAAGACAATCGATTATTATATCATCTTCTTTGTGAATTTCTATGATGACAAACTCAGGAATAAGTTGGGATTATTGTGTTCCATAATAATCTTCACTAATTTAGAGTTGTTCATCTTTATAATATACAAATGCATGTGAGCCCAAATCACTATTACTTTATTAGAATAATGGGGGTACTGGGATCCAATTTCAATTCACAGTGTGCCTTTGGTAACACTAAAATCATCATCATCATCATTCTGCAACATTACGAAATTGCTCAACCAGTAATGATAATCTTCAAGGTCTTGTTTAAGTGTTTAGGTTTGACCAGAGCAGTTCCGACTACAAGGAGCAACCCTAGGCCACCGGAAGGCTCAAACCCTGCTCATGTACCCCTTAGAATCAGAAGTTCCCATGATCATGAACTCTAGTCTATCTCCATATGAGTTGATCCTTATATTTTCTTGCTTCCTTTTATACAAGGGCTCACAAATTATCCCTAATTACAATTTACAAAATACTTTTATGCAAATGATGCATGCCAACTAATTATTTTAATTCCTATTTTTATCATACTTAAAGGTCTTGTCTTCTTCTCAAGAGTTAGGATCTCATAATCCTCAATCAATTATTTTATTGTTCAACTCAAAATATATATATATATATATATATATATATATATATATTCAACGTTTAATTATGTACTTTCTAACAAATCAAACAAGATTCCTAACCTCTAATATATATCTCTTAAAACTTAAACCAATAATTTTATAGAAATCATTCTTAAAAATCTAGAATTAAATCATTATTAATAAATTTTATTTTTCTCTAAATTATTAGGAAATATTTTAGAGAGAATAAAAATTAATTATTCTCACTCTATCTAGTCATAGGACAATCTAACCAGTTAACTTATAATAAATTTATAAATTAATTTCTAATATAAATTATTTCAATATTTTCATATTTTACCCTCTAATATTAAATTTTAAATATAAAGATTTATATATATATATATATATATATATATAAAGCTAATTAAATACTAATTATATATTTTTTATATGGTAAAAATATTGGAGAAAAAAGGTAATGATTATTATAGAATATTAGATTTTGGAATTTTTATAAGATAATAAATAATTTCGCTTTTTACCAAATTTTATAATTGAATACTTTCTTATATTTATTACATGAGAATATATATCACAATCTAATCCATAATTTATCAATTTCATCTTTAATAAATTCTAATCACTGATTAATAACTATACAATATTTCATCTAAATTTAGATTTAAGTATAGTTAAAGATAAATTTTAAACTATAACACTATTAGTAAAATTTTATTCTAGAGCAAGAGAGCTCTACAATTACTTCTACAAATAATTAAATTTCATTCAAAGTTAAAATTAGATATAATTTAATCCAAAATTATAAATTTATTAAATAATTAATAATTTTTATTCTAAAGCAAAGGATGTTCTAGAACTACTTTTATATCTTACTTGAGTCTCCTCCTATTATCTAACATTGAAGACTAGTAAAATTATTAATTTTTTGAGCCTAAATATTAGGTTGATCTACTACGATGCAAGAGGGCTCCTAAATATTATTTCAATCCAATACTATGATTTTAATGGCTAAGCTAGCTAAATTGCTGCTAGTAATTGAAGGAACAGAAAGGCAAGATTTGTTGGGAAAAGACGAATTTGAAAATGTATGAACAGGAAGGAAGTTTGCAATTATCCAATTTCATATATGAAAGTTTGCTTTTCTACTTTCTACATATGTGGGCAAATTTGGAATGACTTCAAGATTTGGTGTGGTATTTTGCATGTACTTCGGTTGCCACTTGGATTTTTTTTTTTAAAATGCAGATATTACAATAATTTCACTTTCTATTATCTAATAAATTACTAAGAATCATTATACAAAATAATCATATTATGCTTTCTAATAATTTATTAAATTTCTTAATGAGTTAGGATCCATTGATAACATGTATCAAACTTTAGCACTTACACTAACTTAATAACCTTATATAGAATGAAAAATCCATCAATCCAATCGTTGATTTAAAATTTATGATAAGGTAGATCATGTATATAAAATTTTAGACAAAACAAAAGTTGATGGATACTTCATCTCATTACTTTATTTTAACGGCTTATATATTATTAAATATATAAATATTAATAGTTGAATAACATGTTTACACATTTCCAAATTCTTTAAAATTTGATATACATTATAAAGATATTATAACATGAATCAATGGTAGGATTAGTGAATTTTGCATTCTATATAATGGTATTAAATTGGTGTAAGTGCTAAAATTTAACACTTGATGAGAACGAATTCTAACTCTATCTCAATTATTAAGTTAACAAAAAATAAAATTTTGCATATTACTACTTCAACTAAATATTACAATAAATATATTACCATAATATACCAAGAATTTGGATATCATTTTGCATGATATGATATTTTAATAAAAGTAATTAGTAATATCAATAGTAATAATAATAATAATAATAATAATAATAATAGTAATATCTTATATTCATATTTTTAATATCTAATTTTTTTGTTATTACCCTTAAATAAATTAGGGCCTAAGATTTACTGAAAAAGCATCCAATCCTCCTTTCTTTTTTTACCATACATAAATATTTTTTTTTATTTATATAAAGATATAACACTCTATATCCCTATAAATTATACAACTCTACACAAACCTTTCCTAATGTCTTATGATATTATCTGTATATGATTAGTAAAAGAAATGTTAAAAACGAAGAGATATCAAGTACCTTTTTGATATATCTCAAGAAGTTAATTTTTCCAATAAATTGTATAAGACCACATAAATTTTTATTATAAATATTTTCTCGTATAATATAAATTATTTTTTTCCACAATTTTAAAACTATCAATTAGTGTTCCAAGAGAATTATTGATTTCTCTATCATCAATTATAATAAATTAATAAATTTCAATGATCAAAATTAAATTCATCTTTTATTATGAGGGAGAAAGTTATACCATAAACACCAATTTATTCAGTTTTATATAAATTTAATTATATTTAATTAATATCAATTTTTCTATTTATTTCTTCATATTAAAAGATAAGATTATTTATTTTCTATTCTCCCACTATCATAATTTATAAATAAAAATTATCATATTTAATTAAAAATATAGTTTAAACACAATAAAAAATTCACATGGTATTTTCAATTTTTTAAATTATATTGTGAGAGTATAATTTAGTTAAAGAAAATATAATAATGTTAAACAAAACACCATTATTCATAAAAAATAGTTAAGAACAAATTAAAATGATTGTCTTTTATATCAATTTAGTTATGCCTAGTTAAATTTATTTAACCTCTCTATTTATTCTTTAAGGACGGAGAAAAATTATAGTTTAACTTCTTTATGTGCTCTTACTATCTTATTTATGATAATTCTTTCCAAATGAACATAGCTTAGACTTAAAAAAAAATTACATAATCAATAATCTCAAATAAATTAAGTTATAAATTTTAACTCTCCTTTTTATATAAATTCTATAGACTTTAAACATTAATCCCTTAAATTATCATGTAACAAGATTCACAAAAATTATTTTTTCTTCATAGCTAATATTAATAATTGAATCATTCTTAAAATATTTAATTAGAGGATATTAAATTATTTTCATATCACTTATAATTATAAGAGAATCATCAAATATAAAATTTATTTTAAATTGTTAAAAATATAGAAGAAAAGTTTACCCTTTTGCTTTCAAATTGAAAAAAGAAGAAGACACTGCACTGTGGAAAAATCACTGCCTTGAAAGCAAAATCCAGTAGACCTCTGGTGCAATCTGATTTTGATTTTACACCTCAAGGTTAATACAACTTCATGTAAAGAATCATGCACTCAGAACCTACATGTGTTGGAGTCTCATACAATAATGCCCAAAAGGAACAAGTCAGAGGATGAGAGTTTTTGTTGTATCTCTCAATTGTAAGGGCCCAGGTGGTATTAATCGAAAAACCTAATTTAGTGATCGATCAAAATTAATATCACAATGATTAGAAATTAAATTCACAATGAGAAAAATTAAAACTATAATGATAAAAAATAATGGTGCAATAATGCTCCAATAGTTTCTCAACGGTCATAGGAATAAAATCGTAATAAATTCTCAATGGATATATAATAAAATAGCATAATCATATGGTTGTCTCCTACCGTTACAAAAAATATTTAAGAATAGAAATAAATTACATTTTCAAGTTATTTATCCAGCAACTATCACTCAACATAAAAAGGTTAAACTTTTGTACCACCACTCATCATGAAAAAGTTAAATTTCTATACCACTGATTCAAAGACTACTTTAAGCCATATAAAGACTTCTTCAAAAGACAAACATGGTTTTCATTTTCTTGAACTACAAAACCTTATGGTTGTTGCATATAAATTTGTTTTTCAAGCACTCATGTAGAAAAACCACCTTGACATCAAGCTATTTAGACTCTAAGTCAAACAATGAAACTATAACGAATATGGCCTAAATAGAGTTTTGTTTTAAAATGGGAGATAGTACTTCATAAAGGTTTATTTCTTCCTTTAATTGAAACCTTTTGTGATTAAGTTTGCTTTGTTACAAACCGCATCAACTTCAATGGACCCTTCCTTTTTCTTGAAGAACTATTTGCAACAAATCATTTTTGGTCCTTTTAGTAGCTTCACTAACCCTAAGTTTGGTTATTATTTAGAGGCTCCATTTATTCATCCCATAACAGAAATTCATTCTACAAAAGCATTATTCAAGATAGCCTTATGGTATATTACAAGGTCTTAAGATTCAATATCTTCTACAACCAATAATGCAAAGAAAATATGTCTCCATAAGCATATATCTAAGGAATTTTAATTTTCCCCCTTGTTCTATCTCTAGAAACATTATATTGTTATTGGGTTGGAGGAATCTCCCCCGATCTTCAACAAAATGGTATTCTTGCTCTTTTTTCTTGAATAGGCTACTGAGAACCATCTTCATGTACTTCTGATGGATGTTCAACTTCAAACTCCACCTGTTTTTTGATCCTTTGTTCCTTTTCTACATCACTAATCTCCTTTGTTGAATGAAGCATGATTAATTCATTGAACTTGATGTTTCTTTTGATTATGAACTTGGATGGTCTATGTTCATTATAATATAACTTATAACCTTTAACCTTTGATGCATATCCAAGAAATATACATTTTTTTTGTTCTTTGCTCAAGTTTAACATCATTAATATAAGCATATGTAGGACAACCAAATATTCTTAGATAAGAATAATCAACCGAAGTACCTTAAATGGAGTTTTACACTCTATTATAATTAAAGGACATCAATTCACCAAATAAAAAGTCATATTAACAGCTTCATTCCAAAATTCCTTCATTAACCTAGCATTAGAAAACACACAATGATCTCTCTCTAAAAGTGTTCTATTCATACATTGTGCGACTCCATTTTGTTGCGGTATCTTTACAATATGATATCTTACTATACCTTCATTCACACGAAATTTATGAAACTAACCTTTAAGAAAATCTAAGCCATTTTCTATTTGAAGATGTTTAATTTTCTTGTCGGCTTGATTCTTAATGAGGATTTTCCACATCTTAAAAGTAGGAAAAATGTTAATCTTGTGCTTTAAAAAATAAACCTAGAATTTACATAAGAGAATATTAATAAAATTTAATATCTAACCCCATGAATTAGAGTAAATATAATCAACCTATGCCCTTGGTCCTATGAATAATAATTATACTCTATTTTCCATAGGCACAATCTTCACAAAAAGTCAATTTTTCCAGTTTTATTATCACCTAGCAAGTCATACTTACTCGGTATAAACATTTTACCTTAGGTCATATGCCTTAAATGCATATTCCATAAATGAGTGGTATATGAATTAAAACCATAGGAAGATGTTACAAATGTAATACCAATAACTTAATTGATAAAAACACCTTTGGAGACCTTTGAAACTTCACCTTCATTGGAATACTTACTCTTTTAAGAATCAAGAGTTCCTAAATAGATGATACTCTTCTTTTGATTAGATATGTATAAAACCCTAGTATAAACACCCAATTATATCCGAGACCCCATTTTAATTTTAGTTAGTAACTAAGCCATAATTTAAATAATAAATAAATATCAAGATAAAAACAACAAAAAAAGAAGAAGAGAGAGCAGAAAACAAATGGATAGAAAGCATAACAGACAAATAAACAAATAAACAAGCAACAGAAAAAAGAAAAAAATATATATATATAATAATAAAGAAAGAAAAACTAATAAAAAAAATAAAAAAAATAAAAAATAAAAATAACTATAATTAAAAGAGAATAATAAAAAAAAGAGAAAAGGAAGATAAGTAAAAAAAACAAAAAAGGATAATCAGAAAAGGAAAAAGGAAATGGGTGGGGGTCCCGCCAAAACAAAAATTCAAAAAGGCAACTTAAGGGTATTTAAAGGAGGAGAGTACCCACATTAAACTCTCTTTTTTTCGGGGACCTTTCCTTTGAGGAACTCTCTCAACACGTTTTTTGATTCGAAAACAAACCCAGCAAAGGAAGAACCTTCATTGATAGAGGTTGGGTACCAACAAGAAGCATCGCGTCAGTGGAAAAGAGTTCGCACTCTGCAATTTCAGGTTAGCACCTTCTACTTTGAGCTCAATCCAGTTAGGTATTCTTCGCCTGATTTGTTTAATTCATGGCTAAATACATAATCAAAGAAATCTGAATCCAAGATCTTTGTCTTTTGGTTAAAACGAGATTTGTGATTGCTATGCATGTGATTGAACTGAATCAGATGATTATGCGATTTCAAAAGAAATTTACTCTGTCTCGAATTCAAGATTCTGAGATTTTGGCTAAAATTGGATTTGCAATTGCTTTAAACATTCGTTAAGTTGAATCAGATTTCAGATATACGGAAATTATTCTGATATGGAATTGAGAGCTTAATGCCTTTATCAAAGACTTAACACTATATATATCAACTTGAAGTGCATCGGTTTATCATGCGAATGTGAGGGGTAAAATTCCCCGAAAAGGCCCTGTTTCCAGGATAACTTATTTATCAGTTTTGTTCCGTTTGATTGGATTGTATTAAGTTAAGAATCATGCAAAAATAATAATAATAAACACATAAAGGAAAATGAAATCTTGAGTTCCTAGCTTGCACGAGAAAATGATGTCAAGAGTAAAGAGGATCCATGGGAGTCTTTTGGGTTCTGGTCTTTCTTCAGCCATACCATCTGCAGACATGTTCAGGTATTGGTTGTGGTATCTGTAGTCCCTATGATGATCATGCCATGCCCCAGGCTAAGTAAGTACGTCCCTGAAGAAGGAAGTATTACGTCTCTACCTTCAAATGCAGGGGAGTAGCTTTGCGCTACAGGGGAAGAGTACAATGAAAGTTAACTAAAACACCTTTAGGTTATAGTTGATTGCCATAGGGACTGCTATGGGTGGCCAGTTTTCCAGCAACTTCCTCGCCCAAAGATTAGCATGCCCTCACCTAACAAATCGACGTGACTGCCATCAATTGGTCCAGTATTGTGAGAGGGATTTGCTAGGCGTCGTCTCTATTTAAAAGCCATCACACAGCCCTTTGGGGAAGTTTAAAATACGTGAAATTGTTTTATACGGGAAAGTCTTGTCGTTGGTGCTATGTAGCCTAAGAAAGGTATGGAGGGTCTTCTCATTGCCCTTATTGATCCCCTGTTGGCGAGTACTCTGCTCGAGGCATCCATACAGTAACGAATCTAGACGAGTGCATGAATTAGATTGCTCCTGTGCCTAACATTGTAGAAGGTGTTCATTAAATGGTCGTAAATTGCATGGCTCGATATTTCCACTGTGCGAACAAGACAAGAAGCCCTTGATCTCAAATGGGAAGTTGATTGAATCAAGTACCAGTTGTTCAGAATAATGGAATGGTAATTGCAGAGCTTAGCATCATATTGAGGACCACAAGCCAGATGCTTCAGGATGCCGTTCTTCACAAGGATGAAGAAGTCACAGGGGATGGATTTATGAGGATCGAGATGCTATTTCCCTTATTTTGAAGGATCCCCGAAGCCGATGAAGAGGTTTTGCTAAATGGATAGATCCATCCTGTTGATCTTGCTGTATAAACTAAAGACGGGGTAGAGGGGAGTTGGGGTCATTTCTTATTGAGCCCCAAATCATGCGTTTGTGGAATGTTGCCTTGGGAAGACGTCGAACACTTTGCTGGAAGCATATGCAAAAAGGGTGGGACCAGTGTTTGGCTATGCAGTGTTGTACATCCACGTTCGGGTCACTGAGATATTAATTAACATTGGTCACTGTCGCAACCATAATTCCGACAAGACGACGAACTCACTAAAATTTTAAAATAGAATTTTATTTGATTATAGTGGAGTCGCCACCAAATTTTTATTCAAGGGAAAAATATTTGGAAAAACCCTGACTTGGAGAAGAGATTTAGGTTCGGGAGTCGGTTACGAGTAGGGAAGGTGTTAGGCACCCCACTCGCCCGTTCCGAAGAACTGTACCCTTAAACTGAGTGTGTGATTTTGAAAACTATTTTGATCCCTTTAATTAATGTGAAATAAATAACTTGATGGAGGTTAGCCTGACAGGACTTGATCCTACTCCTATGTATTCCCCGGTGCAATGGGAAACTCAAGGCTTACGTAGTTCTAGCTTGAAGGCTTCACTTCGAAATGGTTTTGTAAGGAAATATTTTGAAAAGATTTTCACTTTTTGGAAGGACTTTCAGTCCACTCATGCACAAGGTCCGAGCTAAGGCTTGTAAACACCCAATTATGTCTGAGGCCCATAATGTCTAAAAAATTTAATAAAAAAGCCAACGCTAAATTAAATTAAATAAGTAGAAAACAAATAAACAAGAAAGAAGAAGAAAATAGGTAAGCAGAAACATACCAAAAAATAAATAATATAATACAAATAATAAAAGAAAAGAATTAGAAAAATAATAGAAAAAGAAATCATAAAATATATAAGATAACCATAAAATAAATAAGTTTTTAGAAAATATATGAAATAATAGAAAAAAAACAAAAAAAAATATAATAATCAATAAATTAAAAAAACTTTAATAATTAATAAAAGGAAAATGTTAAAAATAATAAATAGAAACAGAGAAAAAATAAATAAATACAAACATAGCAAAATAAAAAAAATATACCAAAAAGAAATGAAACTAAAAATACAATCAGAAAAACAAAGTTAGGAAAAAATAAAAAATGAAAAAGAAATGAAAAAAATATAAATAAGGAAAAATCATAAAATACAAAAACAGAAAGTATAAAATCTGAAACTAAAATATAGAAATTAAAAAATAACAAAGAAATAAAAATGAAATAGAAATCAATAAAAATAGATATTAAGAGAAATAAAAAATAATACTAAAAAAATAAAACAAAAAAAATCTTTTAAAACAAAACAATAAAAAAATAAAAATAAATCTGAAAAACAGAATCATTAAGAAAAAAAAATCAAACTGAAAAAAAAAGGAAAAACTAAATTAGCAAAAAACAGAAAAAATGGAATTAACTGAAAGAAAAAGAAAAAGGGATCTAACTAAAAGAGGGGGAATTCTTTTGGCGGGGAAAAGGATTTTTTTGCTGGGGAAGAACCGGTAGACTCTCAGATTTTTTGGAGGACGACGTTGAGAGCTCCTATGGATATTCAAGACGCTGCAAGCTAGGAGAAAAGTGGGTTCGTCTCTTCAAGAATTGCTGATTCCCTGAATAGGAAAAGAGAGATTTCTGAGGCTACTCAATTCAAATCCCTCCCAAAAACTTCTCTGGATTGCGGTGGGAAGGAAGAAGATTGGATACCTACGAGAATTCCACTTGAATTGGAGATTAACAGTCCAGGTCAGTGTTCATTTGCATGATTCCTTGCCTATGTAAGGATATTATAATGTTACTTTCCATGGCTAGTTCTATGTATGCATGTAAATGCGGTGCTCACGGTACCACAAAAAAGGTGAAATCCATGGGTGAGTATAGTCGTAGCATTCATTTCGAATTTGGACATGCAACCCTCAAATCGAAACCACACGTACTTAATTGAGATCTTTATGTTCTGTTATGATAACGCAAGCAAAGATGTAATCGAACCCAATTACTGCATTTAATGATTTAGGTGTGCTTGAATGCAGTTCTTTCATGTGTATATAGAGGGACTTCCGTCTGAAAAATTTGGTTTTGAAATGTTTTCTGCCTGAGGTTTTATTCCTTCAATATCACTGGTCTTAGACCAAGATTTGGTTTAATAGCCTCCTCCTCTATTAGTATCCATGTTCATTTAAGCAGCATTCAGTAGTGAAGGCCCCTGGCTCACTCATAATGGTCACACCTTTAATATAAGGGTGGATCCTTCCAATCTTTGTGAGGGTCTTCAGTTTTGCTCAAAACGGCATAGGGAGTTATGAGACTTCAAGTGTGGATTTTGAGGTTGTGTTTCAGGGGATAAGAGTCAATAAAAAAGAAGTTATACTTCAAGGTAGTGAAGCATCAGTCAGGATCGAAGCTGAAACACTACTGGTATCTGAGGAACTTGCACCTGTGGCAATTCTGAACAAGATTAGGGTCCTATATCGACCAATAGATTACTTGCCCTGCTTAAATCAGAATATCCAAAGCACACTCCATTGCTTGCAAAGATTTTGGAAGGTTTAGTTTCTAGGAGTAATGTCAAAGACAAAATCCATCATGATGAAGAGGTGATTGATGCAGCCAATGAGATGATTTGTAGTGTTAACAGAGAAGAGTTGGCAAAGTCTTTTGCACTAAAAGTGATTCAGAGGATGAGGAAGCAGAGAATATCAAAAAAGGATGAACCAAACCATTTGTTGGCAAATATTGAGTCTTTAAAGAAGATGCAAAAGAAGATGTAGACAGTAAACAATCTGCAGGTGAGAGCAATCACGGGGATTTATTTGAAGAGAATTTTAAAGAACTGAAGAAATAGGTTGAAGTGAAGTCGCCTAAATATGGAATCCTTCTAGTAATACGTGAGAGATATGTTGAAAGGCTTGGGACAGCGTTAAAGGTATTTTGTGACATAATTCAAGATGATGCAGAGCCTGCAAAGAAGAAATTCTATGAGCTAAAGCTCTCTTTGCTTGCTGAGATTGGATGGATACATTTAGCTAAATATGAGAGACAGTGGGTGCTTGTGCGTTTCCCTCCAAGCCTGCCTCTTCTCTAAGACCTTAAGCCACTGGTAATAAGGGAGGGAACGTCCTCTGCCTCACCACCTTGGTGCCATGCAAATTCATGCAAGTCAGATAAGTTCACCTTAAAATTAAAACTTGGATGCCATAATCCCAAATGGGCATTGGGCTCAGTGGTTGGAGCGCCTATACACATACCCCGCATCCCCTATTCGAATCCCAGGTTTGGCGATTCTGATTTCCTCTCCCAATTTTAACCCAAAGGCCAAATTACCAATCTGCCCTCAAGTTTCCCAGAAATTCCAAAGGTACCTCCAAAATCCAAATTACCCAATTTACCCCCTTTCAAATTCCCTTAATTCCTAATATGTCCCTGCCATGGTAATTACTATACTGCCCCTTAGAAATTCCAGAATACCAATTTTGCCCCTCCAAATTCATAAAAAATTTCATAAATCCATAAAAATTCCGTAATTTCTAAATAAATTCATAAAATTTCATAATTGCTAAATAAATCCATAAAAATTTCATAATAGCTAATAAATCCCAAAATTTCTAATAATTACTAAACTGCCCCAAAATTCCTAATAATTACAAAACCATACCAAAACTCCCTTTAAACCCCAATTGCCTCAAAACTCAAAACAAAACTCTTCTCTCTCAAATTCAAGTTGTTTATTTTTTCTTTTTAAACTCAAAAATCAAGATCTTTTGCAAATTATCTCTTTTCAAAAGTAAAAAATCTCTTTTTCTAATATTTTGGGATTTTGGATCTCACGCAATGGACTCTAAATGGGGAGCTGGCGGTTCACCTGTTGATCAACATTTAGTAGTTCGTATAGGTTCCCGTGCTGCCTTAGCCTCCTCGGGCCTTGTGCATAAGTGGGCTTGAGATCCTTTTTCAAAATTTAAAATCTTTTTTTCTAATATTTTGGGATTCTAGGTCACACGCAATGGACTCTAAATGGGGAACTGGCGGTTCACCTGCTGTTCAACATTTAGTGGTTCGTATGGGTCCCCGTGCTGCCTTAGCCACCTCGAGCCTCATGCATGAGTAGACTGAAGATGCCCCCAAAGATAAGAAATTTCTCAAAAACGAAATATTTAAATACTCTCTTCTCAAGCGCTTTTGAAGGTCAAGCCTTCACAAACAAGAACTACATAAGCCTTGAGTTTCCCATTGCACCGGGGAATACGTAGAAGCTGGATCAAGTCCTGTCAGGCTAACCTCCATCAATCTATTTACTTTCATATTAATTAAGGGATCAAACAATTTTAAAAAATCACACACTCAGTTTAAGGGTACCGTTTTTCGGAACGGGCGAGTGGGGTGCCTAACACCTTCCCCACTCGTAACCGACTCCCGAACCTAAATCTCTTCCTCGAGTCAGGGTTTTTCCAAATCTTTTTTCCTTAAATAAAAATTTGGTGGCGACTCCACACATATCAAATAAATCATTTTCAAAGTTTTAGCGAGTTCGTCGTCTTGTCGGAATTGCGGTTGCGACAGATGGCGACTCCACTGTGGACCTTAGAGAGTCAAGCCCGTTCAATTGAGTGTGCCATAATTGATCCCTTTCTTGTTTATTTGCACGATTTATTTTGTTTATCTATTTGTTGTTGTTTGTTTATTCTCTGTACAAACTTAGGGTAGACGAACAATATTGCTATATATACTTGCTATGATTTCCCTAATTGCAGGTATCCCAAATATTTGTGTGCCTCCACATTTTGCATATGCATTTATCATGAGTGGGGCCCTATACCCAGGTCTGAGTGTTGCCTAGGATAGAGGGATCTAGTGGTGTCACACTGGGGCCTACATCCTGTGTGGCTATCACGAAAATCCCGGCTAGAGTGCGTCCTATTCATAATGCCCCACAACCTGTGGCTACTTCTACTGTTGTGGCAAGCATTATGGACTGGACCTTGGCTCTAGTGACCTCTACACCCCAGGATTACTAACCACCTTTGAGAGGTTCATGCATTAAAGGCCTTAGACCTTTAGGACAAGTAACCCACATAAGAGGTAAGGAGGACACACACCCCTTTCATGGTTCACCGCTCACAAGCACTTAATTGAACCCAAACCATCCGAAGTGGCAAAAGGGAGTTGAATTGGGGATACAAAAATCAAATCAAGATAAAAATCAAGAAAACCAAAATAGAAGGAGAAAATTCCTAGGAAAAATTAGAAAAAAATATTTTGAAAATATTGAAAAGATTCCAAAGAAAACTTAAAAGGACATTTTAGAAATAGGAAATTAGGAAAATCTTTTGAAAATACTGAAAATATAAAAAAGATTCGATAGGAGAGAAAATGAAATATTGAAACCCTAAAGAATGCTTTCCAGAAAAATTCTAGCAAAACTAAAAAGTTTTTTTAAAACAAAACTAAAGGTTTTTCTAGCACAATAAATATGCCTAAATTCATAAAAAACACAAAATTGTCAAGAAATCAAAGACAAATAAATTAAACCACCAAACTCTTCTCAAAATGTCCAAATCCTTAGTTATTTGTGCATAGTATGCATGCATTCATGCATTAAGTAAATTTTATCATGAAAAAGAAGATTTCAAAAATCACTCCACACATTTTTCATCTACATACTCATTTTGCATCAACATCTTTATCATTCATGATTTTTCACATTCAAACTGTTTCTCAAAAAATTAATTCTTAACTTTAACAGAAAATTAGAGAAAGACAGCTTCCTCGACATCCTTATAGAACTCGAGCACAATAAAAAATCATGGATGAGCTGGAGAGACAGAATGAGGAGTTGAAAAATGAGGTCAAGGCCCTGAAAGAGCAAATGGCCAAGCTGATGGAGGCCATGCAACTATCGAAACAAAAGGAGGCAAGGGGATCCCTTCCGGGAGAGCCAGATGATTCATCATACCCTCCTGGCTTCACTCCACCATTTAACCATACCTCTGCAAACCGAAAGGGTTCATTATGGGTTTCCTCATGGGCATGCATCCTCATACAACCAAACACAAGCCCAAACACATAACGTACCTCCAAACACCACTTCACAGGCTTACCAAACAGCTGTTGGGGGAACAAATCATATGTTCACCCAAGAACCTCGTCCATTACACATACCACATTCCTATCCTCACAACACGCCAGAGGAATACCCAAGCCATCCTTCTAAGGAGGATATAGAAAAGTGGAAGGGCCTAGAGGAAAGGATCAAGACAATCGAGGGGGGTGCTTATGAAGCTACAGAAGCAGCCGATCTGTGCCTGGTTCCAGATGTAGTAATCCCTCCCAAATTCAAGGTTCCAGAATTTGAAAAATATCAAGGAACCAGCTGCCCGAAGAGCCACTTGGCCATGTACTGTAGGAAGATGTCTCCTTATAGGCACGACGATAAGCTGCTCATACATTTCTTTTAGGACAGCCTGACTGGGGCAGCTGTAACTTGGTACACTCAGTTAGAGCGGACACATATTCGTTCATGGAGGGACCTAGTTGAGGCTTTCCTCAAGCAGTACCAGTATAATGCGGAGATGGCTCCCGATCGAACTCAGCTCTAGAACATGGCTAAGAAAGGAGATGAGACCTTCAAGTAGTACGCTCAACGCTGGCGAGAGTTGGCCGCTCAAGTACAACCTCCCTTATCCGAAAGGGAATTGGTCAGCATGTTCGTGGACACACTCCAAGATCCTTTCTATGACAAGATGATTGGCAGTGTGACTTCTAGCTTCTCTGATGTCGTCATCATTGGAGAAAGGATCGAAGGTGGTATGCGCCATGGAAAGATCGCGCAAAAGCCCACAGGGACAACCGATAATTCCAATGGGTTTGGGAAGAAAAAGATAGGAGAGACCTGCAGTATGGCTTCCAATCAAGGCCAATACATTCCTCAAATGGCACAGTATGGTCCAGCTGGCTTTCGACCACCACCATATACACCATACACACCCTACATACCATATCCTTACATCGCCGCTGCATACCAAACACCATACCATCCTACTTACAACTATCCGACACAAGTCCGACCACCAACACCATATACGGCCCAAACACAAACCACGAGCCAAAACCCTAATCCAAGCTAGAAAAAGGAGAAGAAGCTTGTCCAGTTCAACCCTATCCCAATCTCCTACACTGAGTTACTACCACGGCTGATTCAGAACTCGCTGGTCGCTCCTTATCCTCTGAAACCTCAAGAGCCACCATATCCTATATGGTATGATGCAAATGCCAGATGCGATTACCATGCAGGATTCATTGGTCATTCTACAGAGGATTGCCTAGCGTTGAAGCGAAAGGTACAAAGCTTGGTCGATGCAAAATGGTTGGATTTTGGGAGGCTTGCTCCTAACACAAAACAATCCATTGCCGAATCACGAGAGCCCATCGACCAGCTGACAAAGATGGGAGCAGCACAATGAGTTTCTTTGTACAAATTGGGATTGAGGGTACTCATCCAAAAATTGTTGTACTTTTCAAAGTCAATCTTTTCTAAATAAATATCAATGAATAATACAAAATTAACATTTTTTTATGTTTCTTGAGCACGTGCTTCACATTATCAGCTTTACTTCTTAAAATTTCCATTCCTTTTCATCACTCAACCCACTTCTCATTCTTATACCCAAACAATAAATACCAATTGGTGATAATGTCAGTGCTGTAATAAATAATCTTGAACTTCTAATTAATCTAGCTCAAAGAAAAACCAAGTGAGGAAGCAAAGCATGCAACCAGGGATTCTAGATCACCATCCATTGTAACAGAATGCCTTGTAATATCCCGCTGGAACCAAGTTCAAATCCAGAAAAAATTAGGGATACAAGATAAAGTCCGCTGAATTGGAAGCCAAAACGATCCCGACAAGATCGATATCTGACTACATAAAATTCAAGAAAAAGGGAGAAGACCCGCTGGATTAAAGTAAAAAATAATCCAGGCAAAATCAAGGTCCAAACATAAAATTCAAGAAGAAGAGAAGCTCGCTGGATTAAAAGCCAAAAATAATCCAGGCAAAAGTAGGGTTAAAGTTAAAAAAATAAATCGAAAAAGTCGTGATCAGAAAAGGTCTTGCCGGTTTCCAACAACAATTCAGGCAAAAATAGGATTAAACAAAAGCCCGCTAGGTCGACAATCCTCAAGAACGACCTAGGAAAAAGTTAAGGCATAATCAAACAAAAGGCCTGCTAGGTCAAAAATCCCCAAAAGGACGGCCTAGGCAAAAGTTAGGGCACAATCAAGCAAAGCCCGCTAGGCCGAAGATCCTCAAGAACAACCTAGGCAAAAGTTAGGGCACACAATCAAGAGCCCACTAGGTTGAAAACCCTCAAAGGGCAGCCCAGGCAAAAGTTAGGGCACAATCAAACAAGAGCCCGCTAGGTCGACAACCCTCAAAAGAGACCTAGGCAAAAGTTAGGGCACACAATCAAGAGCCCGCTAGGTTGAAAACCCGTAAGGGCAACCTAGGCAAAAGTTAGGGCGAAACGAAAGACCTGCTGGGTTGAAAACTCAAAAGAACAACCCAAGAAAAAATTAAGGTCAATCCAAGAATTCCAGAACGACATGATATTCTGCACCTCATATCTTCTTAAAATTGGGGCAAAATTTTGCCTTTTTCTCGAGTTCGATTAATTCGACAATCGAGATTATAAAAAGCAGCATTGGCATTTTTCATCAAAAGGTGCCATTTGGGCAATCAAACCCACATCTCTTGTCGTCTTTTCCTTTCAAGTACAATACCTCATCTTTTGCAAAATTTCTCTATTTCCTTCCTTCTGTTGACCATCCAAAATCACTTTGCACACCTCAAAATGCACGTGCCACAAGGAAACGTGAAAAATGTAAAGAGAATTAAAAAGGGATTAATTTTGAAAAGTTATGACAAGTCGGATGAATCCTCGACCGTTGCAACACGATAGGATTATTTCCCAAGGATTCATCTTCCTACCAGCCATGATGCCACCAAAGAAGAAGTGTGTCTTACTCAATAATACTGACCACCGTTGGGTTTCAAAGATCTCGAAAAGAAGATTCGAAAATTGGCTAATAAGCCAAGAGACTGAGTCAATCCAGCTCACCTTGATTCTTGATCCCTTTCACACCAACTATGGGGTTGTCGAGGAAAAATGTGTCAGAAAAATAAAAAAAAATCAAGAGAAACAAAAATTTTACTCCATTTCATAGTTTGCATTCAATAGCATCTATTTCTTCAAATAAAGATTTCAAGCATCAAAATAAGAACCCCACATCATTATTGCATTTATTCAAGCATCACAAATACCGCATTCTTTTCATTTACTCAAACAACACATAAGCATCTTTATTCAGGCATTGCATAGCCCTTTTTTTTCAAAACTAAATTGTCTGAATCAATCATAATTAAAACCGAATCAAGTCCAAAGTGGGGCAAATGCTTGCCCACACAATTCAATTTGAGGTCATCCTCAAAATCAAGTTCAAACTGGGGCAAACTCTTTCCCACAAAAGTTCAATTTGAGGTCATCCTCAGATTCTGGACCGAGTCCAAACTGGGGCAAACATTTGCCCATGAAAGATTTTCAGTCAAGTTCAAACTGGGGCAAACATTTGCCCAAGAAATCCAAGTTGAGGCAATCCTCAATTCCTCAACTCCAATCAAGTTCAATAGGGAAAAGTTGCCTAGAAAAATTCAAGTCAAGCTCATGTTCAATCTCATCGAGGCCTAAACTGGGGCAAGCACTTGCCTAAACTCCCTTCAAATCAAGACATCCATCAATCCTCAAGAATCTTCTAAACTGGGGCAAAATGGTTGCCCAAGTCTCTTCAAGAAAATAATTATCAAGTGCCTAAAAAACCTTCAAGTTCAAGGTAGAATAAGCAATTTATTCTAATTCAGGAAAAAAATTTTCAAAATAGGTTGTTCGAGGCAGCCGACGAAGAGTCCATATTCCACCCTCACGTGCATTCCTAAGGCACATCATGTCATCTTTCCTCTACCTGTCTCAACAAGCCATCATGCTTCCTCTGTCTGGGCATACCATCCTTTCAAGCAACATAGGTCACATTGTCATTCAAGTTAGTATAGGTCCTTCCCGTTTCAAAATTGCCTGTCTTAACAGGCCTGCTTCATTCTTTCCCACGCATGGCCTATGTTGTCGGGCCACCATCAGGTTTTATCTTCTGCATCATTGCCTATGTTGTCAGGCCTCATCAAGTTTTAATTTTTGCATACATCCTGTCAAGCAGGATTTCATTTGCATCTATCCTGTCAAGCAGGATTTCATGTTTAATTTTCTGTCCACCTGTCAAGCAGGTTTGCATTTGTCCTGGCAATAACAGGATTACATTTGCATCTTCCCGGCAACGACGGGATCTCATTTGCATCCTCCTGTTGGCAAAAGGACTTCATGTTTAAATTCTGTCCTCTCTTCCTGTCAAGCAGGTTTGCATTTATCCTGGCAACAGCAGGATTTCATTTGCATCTTCCCGGCAACAACAGGATCTCATTTGCATCCTTCTATCAACAACAGGACGTCATGTTTAAATCCTGTTCTCTTTGCCTGTCAAGCAGGTTTGCATTTATCCTGGAAACAGCAGGATTTCATCATTTGCATTCACCCCGGCAACAGTGGGACCTCATTTGCATTCTCCTGTCAACATCAAGACTTCAAGCATGTTTAAATTCCGTTCACCTGTCAAGCAGGTTTGCATTTATCCTGGCAATAGCAGGATTTCATCATTTGCATCTTCCCGGCAACAACGGGACCTCATTTACATTTATCCTGGCAATAGCAGGATTTCATGTTTAAATTTCTGCACTTATCCTGTTAAGCAGGATCCCAAGTTTTAATTTCTGCACACATCCCGGCAACAGCGGGACCTCATTTGCATTTATCCTGGCAACAACGGGATTTCATGTTTAAATTTCTGCACTTATCCTGTCAAGCAGGATCCCAAGTTTTAATTTCTGCACACATCCCGGCAACAACGGGACCTCTTTTGCATTTATCCGGGCAACAACAGGATTTCATGTTTAAATTTCTGCACATCCTGTCAAGCAGGATCTCATTTGCATACGTCCTGTCAAGCAAGATTTCATGTTTAAATTTTTGCACACATCCTGTGAAGCAGGATCTCATTTGCATACATCTTGTCAAGCAGGATCCCAAGTTTTAATTTTTGCACATATCCTGTCAAGCAGGATTTCATTTGCATCAATCTTGTCAAGCAGGACCCCATGTTTAAATTTCTGCGTTCATCTTGTCAAGCAGGACTCCACCTGCATTCTCCTGTCGAGCACGACATCAAGCATGGCTTAACTCTCAGCATTCCGTACTGTCAACAACGGGATTCCCTCAAGCTTTTCTGCTTCTTGGCCTATGATGTCAGGCCCCCTTCCAGTTTACTTTTTTGCATTTTCGGCCTATAGTGTCAGGCCACCATCAAGGTTACATTTCTAGCATGTTCAAATTTTCTTCTCCGCATGTTGGCCTATAATGTCAGACCACCATCAGGTTCACTTTCCACATCTGGGCCTATGATGTCAGGCCTCAAGCATAGTTTAAGTTTCCACAGTTCGGCCTATGTTGTCAGGCCACCTTATACATACCTTACATTTTAGTTTTGCATACATTTCCTGCCGTAAATAGGTCATTTTTCACTCCACTGAGCCTGTCATAACGGGCCATCTTCTAACTTTGCCTATTTTAATAGGCTGTTTTCATTTCATCTTTGCCTGTCCTAACAAGCCACCCCACGACATTCCACGCCTGTCCTAACAGGCCTTTATTCATCTCACTTAACCTAATTAGACTACACCCTCAAGCCTTGCGTATTTAAACCCTATCGGTACACGAAACCGATAAGGTCCTTCAATCATCATCCGCCAGGCATCACTTCAAGCTCAAGGCTTCTAGTGTTGTTCTCAGATCTCCTAAAAAAAACAAGAAGAAAAAACAAAAAAAATAAAATAAAAAACCCGCCTCGGACATAAGGTGTTCACGTCTTTACTCATTTCCTACCTCGATAATTCAGAGAATCATTTCTCACATTATCGGGTAGGAAAATGAGTAAAGAGGGGCAAACTGTAAACACCCAATTATGTCTGAGGCCCCTAATGTCTAAAAAATTTAATAAAAAAGCCAACGCTAAATTAAATTAAATAAGCAGAAAACAAATAAACAAGAAAGAAGCAGAAAATAGGTAATCAGAAACATACCAAAAAATAAATAATATAATACAAATAATAAAAGAAAAGAATTAGAAAAATAATAGAAAAAGAAATCATAAAATATATAAGATAACCATAAAATAAATAAGTTTTTAGAAAATATATGAAATAATAGAAAACAAAAAAAATATAATAATCAATAAATGAAAAAAAAATTAATAATTAATAAAAGGAAAATGTTAAAAATAATAAATAGAAACAGAGAAAAAGAAAATAAATACAAACATAGCAAAATAAAAAAAATATACCAAAAAGCAATGAAACTAAAAATACAATCAGAAAAACTAAGTTAGCAAAAAATAAAAAATGAAAAATAAATGGAAAAGATAAAAATAAGGAAAAATCATAAAATACAAAAACAGAAAGTATAAAATCTGAAACTAAAAAATAGAAATTAAAAAATAACAAACAAAATAAAAATGAAATAGAAATCAATAAAAATATATATTAAGAGAAATAAAAAACAATACTAAAACAATAAAAAAAATCTTTTAAAACAAAATAATAAAAAAAACAAAAATAAATCTGAAAAACAGAATCATTAAGAAAAAATAAAAAAAATAAAAAATAAATAAAAAAAAAAATAAAAAATAAAATAAAAAATAAAATCAAACTGAAAAAAAAGGAAAAACTGAATTAGCAAAAAAAAGAAAAAATGGAATTAACTGAAAGAAAAAGAAAAAGGAATCTAACTAAAAGAGGGGAAATTCTTTTGGCGGGGAAAAGGATTTTTTTGCTGGGGAAGAACCGGTAGACTCTCAAATTTTTTGGAGGGCGACGTTGAGAGCTCCTATGGATATTCAAGACACTGCAAGCTAGGAGAAAAGGGGGTTCGTCTCTTCAAGAATTGCTGATTTCCTTAATAGGAAAATAGAGATTTCTAAGGCTGTTCAATTCAAATCCCTCCCAAAAACTTCTCTGGATTGCGGTGGGAAGGAAGAAGATTAGATACTTATGAGAATTCCGCTTGAATTGGAGATTAATAGTCCAGGTCAGTGTTCATTTGCATGATTCCTTGCCTATGTAAGGATATTATAGTGTTACTTTCCATGGCTAGTTCTATGTATGCACGTAAATGCGGTGCTCAAGATACCACTAAAAATGTGAAATCCATGGGTGAGTATAGCCATAGCTTTCATTTCGAATTTGGACATGAAACCCTCAAATCGAAACCACACGTACTTGATTGAGATCTTTATGTTCTGTTATGATAACGCAAGCAAAGATGTAATCGAACCCAATTACTACACTTAATGATTTAGGTGTGCTTGAATGCAGTTCTTTCATGTGTATATAGAGGGACTTCTATCTGAAAAATTTGGTTTTGAAATGTGTTCTGCCTGAGGTTTTATTCCTTCAATGTCATTGGTCTTAGACCAAGATTTGGTTTAATAGCCTCCTCCTCTATTAGTATCCATGTTCATTTAAGCGGCATTCAGTAGTGAAGGCCCCTGGCTCACTCATAATGGTCACACCTTTAATATAATGGTGGATCCTTCCAATCTTTGTGAGGGTCTTCAGTTTTGGTCAAAACGACATAGGGAGTCATGAGACTTCAAGTGTGGATTTTGAGGTTGTGTTTCAGGGGATAAGAGTCAATAAAAAAGAAGTTATACTTCAAGGTAGTGAAGCACCAGTCAGGATTGAAGCTGAAACGCTACTGGTATCTGAGGAACTTGCACCTGTGGCAATTCTGAACAAGATTAGGGTCCTATATCGACCAACAGATTACCTGCCCTGCTTAAATCAGAATATCCAAAGCACACTCCATTGCTTACAAAGATTCTGGAAGGTTTAGTTTCTAGGAGTAATGTCAAAGACAAAATCCATCATGATGAAGAGGTGATTGATGCAGCCAATGAGATGATTTGCAGTGTTAACAGAGAAGAGTTGGCAAAGTCTTTTGCACTAAAAGTGATTCAGAGGATGAGGAAGCAGAGAATATCAAAAAAGGATGAACCAAACCATCTGTTGGCAAATATTGAGTCTTTAAAGAAGATACAAAAGAAGATGTAGATAGTAAACAATCTACAGGTGAGAGCAATCACGGGGATTTATTTGAAGAGAATTTTAAAGAACTGAAGAAATAGGTTGAAGTGAAGTCGCCTAAATATGGAATCCTTCTAGTAATACGTGAGAGATATGTTGAAAGGCTTGGGACAGCGTTGAAGGTATTTTGTGACATAATTCAAGATGATGCAAAGCCTGCAAAGAAGAAATTCTATGAGCTAAAGCTCTCTTTGCTTGCTGAGATTGGATGGATACATTTAGCTAAATATAAGAGATAGTGGGTGCTTGTGCGTTTCCCTCCAAGCCTGCCTCTTCTCTAAGACCTTAAGCCACTGGTAACAAGGGAGGGAACGTCCTCTGCCTCACCGCCCTGGTGCCATGCAAATTCATGCAAGTCAGATAAGTTCACCTTAAAATTAAAACTTGGATGCCATAATCCCAAATGGGCATTGGGCTCAATGGTTGGAGCGCCTATACAATACCCTGCGTCCCCTCTTCGAATCTCAGGTTAGTGATTCTGATTTCCTCCCCCAATTTTAATCCAAAGGCCAAATTACCAATCTGCCCTCAAGTTTCCCAGAAATTCCAGACATACCCGAAAAGGCCAAGTTACCAATATGCCCTCAAGCTTTCTAGTAATTTTAAACATATTCCCATAGGGCCAAATTACCAATCTGCCCTCAAGTTTCCCAGAAATTCTAAAGGTACCCCCAAAAGCCAAATTACCCAATTTAACCCCTTTCAAATTCCCTTAATTCTTAATATGTCCTTGCCATGGTAATTATTATACTGCCCCTTAGAAATTCCAAAATACCAATTTTGCCCCTCCAATTTCATAAAACATTTCATAAATCCATAAAAATTCCGTAATTTCTAAATAAATTCATAAAATTCCATAATTGCTAATTAAATCCATAAAAATTCCATAATTGCTAAATAAATCCATAAAAATTTCATAATTGCTAATAAATCCCAAAATTTCTAATAATTACCAAACTGCCCCAAAATTCCTAATAATTACAAAACTACACCAAAACTCCCTTTAAACCCCAATTGCCTCAAAACTCAAAACAAAACTCTTCTCTCTCAAATTCAAGTTGTTTCTTTTTCTTTTTAAACTCAAAAATCAAGATCTTTTCCAAATTATCTCTTTTCAAAAGTAAAAAATCTCTTTTTCTAATATTTTGGGATTTTGGGTCTCACGCAATGGACTTTAAATGGGGAGCTGGCGGTTCACCTGCTGATCAACATTTAGTAGTTCGTATAGGTCCCCGTGCTGCCTTGTCCGCCTCGAGCCTTGTGCATAAGTGGGCTTGAGATCCTTTTTCAAAATTTAAAATCTTTTTTTCTAATATTTTGGGATTCTAGATCTCACGCAATGGACTCTAAATGGGGAACTGACGGTTCACCTGCTGTTCAACATTTAGTGGTTCGTATGGGGCCCCGTGCTGCCTTAGCCGCCTCGGGCCTCGTGCATGAGTGGACTGAAGATCCCCCCCAAAGATAAGAAATTTCTCAAAAACGAAATATTTAAATACTCTCTTCTCAAGCGCTTTTGAAGGTCAAGCCTTCACAAACAAGAATTACATAAGCCTTGAGTTTCCCATTGCACCGGGAAATACGTAGGAGTAGGATCAAGTCCTGTCAGGCTAACCTCCATCAATCTATTTATTTTCATATTAATTAAGGGATCAAATAATTTTAAAAAATCACACACTTAGTTAAGGGGTACCGTTCTTGGGAACGGGCGAGTGGGGTGCCTAACACCTTCCCCACTCGTAACCGACTCTCGAACCTAAATCTCTTCCTCGAGTCAAGGTTTTTCCAAATATTTTTTCCTTAAATAAAAATTTGGTGGCGACTCCACACATATCAAATAAATCATTTTTCAAATTTTTAGCAAGTTCGTCGTCTCGTTAGAATTGCGGTTGCGACAAGGCTGCACGGGGGCCTATACGAACCACTAAACATCGAACAGCAGTGTAGACCGCTAGTTTCCCGTTTAGAGTTCATCGAGTGAGACTGTAGATCCCAAAACCTTTTGAAAAGAATTTTAATTTTGGAGTAACCTTCAGTCCACTCATGCGCAAGGTCCGAGGCAGCTAAGGCTGCACAGGGGCATATATGAATCCCTAAATATCGAATAGTAGTGTAGACCGCTAGTTTCCCATTTAGGGCTCATTGCGTGAGACTTGTGGTTTCAACGAATTTAATTTGAACATAATAAAGATAAGAAAAGAATTGGCTTGATTTGAAGAAGAAATTTGTTTTGACGTGAACTTGATTTTGAGTTTTGGGAAATTAAACTTGACTTGATTAAAAATGAGCTTGACTCGGACTTGAGAATTTTGAAAGATTCAAACTTGAATTTGATTTGAGAGAAGGCATTGAAGTTGTTTTGGAAACTTGAGAGAAAGAGAATTAAACTTGAATTTAATTTGATTTTATTTGAAGAAAAGAATAAAGAAAGACTTTATTTCAAGAAAAGAATGTGGTTTGAATTTTAGGAAAAAGAATTTGATTTTGGATTGGAATTAATAAGGAATGTAAGGGCTTAATCAGCATATTGAGGAGTATGGGGGTCAAATGAAAATAGTGGGAAGTATAGGGATTAAAATGGAATATCAAAAAATATTGGGGCTGGATTGGAATATCGAGAAGTACAGGGCCTTAATTGCAATAGTGGAAGGTACAGGGGCCTAAATGGAATTTTGGAAAGTTATGGGGCTTAAACAGAATTTAGGGAAGTTAGGGGGCTTAATTGTAATTTTGGAAAGTTCAGGGGTTTAAGTGGCTTGTCTGGTGGCTGTAGGGGCTTTGATGGCTTGGGAGAGGCTTGGTGGCTCACATGGCTTGGGAGAGTTCTGGGTGGCTTGGTGACACTTTTCTTTTTAAAACGAAAACCGGTTCCAGGGGGTTTCGAACCCGCGTCCTGGATGTTGTATCACCTAATACCACTAAGCCACACTTATGGTTAGCTATTATCCCGCCTTTCTAAGTCTATATTAAGACCCAAAGCCTGGTAGTCATTTATGGTAAAAAGTTGTTAGTGGGATTTGACCGCAGGGGCAAGACGTTGTAGGCAAACAGCAGCGCCACTAGACCACACCTCTAGTTGGATCTTTGGCCGCTCCAATCAACATTTAAGCATACCCTTTTGGGATGCGGGAATTGCATGTTATGTATGGGACTTATGAGACGTCCTAATCACCAGCCCTCGTCTATACCCCCTGAATCACTACCAAAGAATTCATAATGAGTTTGACGTGCTTGGACTGATCGTGCACAAAGTCGTTAAGGATTGGGTCCTATGGCTCAAGTATGGCCGCAACAATCACAACTCTTTGGGTGGTATTTGAAGCTGAACTAGAGCATACAGAAGATGAAGGACAATCACCACAAGAACAGCCAAGAGAAATATCAGCACATAAATAAGTTGAAACATTCATAGGTTTCATGCCAGATGAGTCGATTGCATTTGGCCGAAACATAATTGCATATGGTGAACCAAGACCTCCAAGGACTGCTTTTATACCAATAAAAGCAAACCACTTTTTAAAAGTTTTAGCACCAGCACCAATAAATTGTAGAGCTCGAGAATTCATAGTACCAAACATTGCATCTTTGCAGGACTCCTACAACCCTTCACCAAAAGCATCAGTTACAAAATAATCAATCGCACCCACTGTCAAATTACCACTAACACTATCAACTGAAGTCACATTGATAAACAAACTCTGATTTGGAGAACATGTAAGCTCATAGAACAAATTCCAAAAAATTTCGTAAGCATGCTGGACAACCTACAAGAAAAAGGAATTGCCTGTTGGACTTGTGTTTTTAATGTGTCAAATTGAGCTTCTATGCAACAAACATTCCCAGTAATTGTTGGGCACAAACTTTGAATCTTTGAAGAAAACAAATCATCTGGCTTTACTGCAGGGGAACCATACGGACAGTTCACCACGTTACCATCACTGCGCTTCTTGAGTTTGAAGTTTGATCAGCAAGCTAGAATACACGACGCAGGGGCCCATGGAAAATTCTATTGTAGTTACATTTTTGTATTTCCATGATAAGCCAAAGTTTCAGATATCGCGTTCTACACTAAGGTAGTGCCTACGTCCTAGGCCCAAGGGGGTTTAGATCTTCACAGGGCTTGAATTCCCACAAACAGATTCCCTAGGCACTTATTTTCTTCTTTTTAGAATTATCTCAGCTATCTAGTGCGATTACAGGGAACATGAAGCTACTGATTCCTGGAATTTGGAAATCTTTGATTACTGTAATTAACGCTAATACTGTGCATGGATAATGAAAACTTCTCAACGTCAAGCTGAACGTCTCAAATTAAAGAATTGAATCCTAGGAGTTTTACTGCAATTCGAATTTGATCTGATTGGATGCGACTAAAGGAGGATTTAGAAGATGCAAACATGAATACAAACAGTACTAAACACATCTACATCTTGCGATTTTGGCAAGGTCTTTGTCCAACTTGGCGTAGAAGTTAACATTGATCATGCACTCTTTTTTTCTTGTCATGCAACATGCATTTTAAATACAAAATGATTCACACAAAGAGGAAGAAACAAATATGAGCATTAACCTGAAAGAGGCTGGAAAAGATGAGAAACTTGAGAGGATATTCAAAAGGCTTGGAGAGTAGCCGAGAGAGTTCTTCCCAGCAAAGAGGCATTCCTTTTGTTTTCAGAGGGAGATTTTGGGGCCAAGAATCCTTGCTACCAGTTGAGCCAAGTCTCTAAGGCGCTTCCAGAAAATAAAATAAGCTGCGAGAGTGCAGAGAGTGTCCTCCTTTTCTCTAATCCCCTCTCCCCTTTTTTTTTCTTTTTTCCTTTTCGTTTTTCTTTTCCTTTAACCGTTTTCGGTTTTTCCGTTTCTCCTTTTTGTTTTTGCCCCTGCACCAACCAACCTTTCCTTCTTTCAGTTATCTTCTCCTTTAAAGGGAAGTGTCAGGAGTCTTCCCTCTCTCTTTTTTTTTTTTTCGAATAGAGACCCCCCTTTTGGCTATACATGCTCCCCTCTTTCTTTTTTTGCCTTTTTCTTTATTAATTATTTTCTGTTTTGTTTATTTTTTGTTTTATGTTTTTTTATTTTCTGTTATTAAGTTTTCTATTTTAAATTTGTTTTCTAATCTTTTTTGTTTTATATATTTTTATTATTATTATTATTATTATATTTTTTTCTTTGTTATTTGGTTTTATTTTTTTTTTCTAATTTTATTATTTTTTTATTTCTGTTTTTATAATGTTAAATATTTTTTAATTTCTGTTTTTTATATTTATGAATTCTGTTTTTATTTTTTTTATTTACTTTTTAAATTCTTTTTCTTTTCCCCATTTTTTAGTTTTCAAAATTTGGTTTTCTTTTATTATTTTTCAATTATTATTTTCTAGTTTTGTTTTTCTTATTATTCATTGACTTATTTACTTATTTTCCAAATTTTAGCACTTTTCTATTTTTATTTTTTTTGTATTTTCTTCTTTTATTATTTTCTGTTTTTTATTTATTTAGTCATTTATTTATGCATATTTTTTATTAATTAATTTCAAAATGGGGCCTCAGACATAATTGGATGTTTACAGTCATATATCACAATGCCTGAGCTTGGCTTAGTTGGTTGGCATGCCTAAAGCCTTATGAGAGGAGTCGGGTTCGAGTCTCGCATGCTGCAATTTTTTAGAATTATCCTAATACCCACCCTTCAAGTAAGCCCACACTTCAAGTAAGCCAATTCACTTGAAAATGGGGCCTTGCCCACTCTACATAACTACGTATGTTAAATCAAATTCAAATTAGTTCATTTATTTTAAATCGAGTTCTAATCTTTTTTCCTCAAATTCAAATTAAATTTAATGCTTTCCCTCAAGTCTCAATTCAAAAAAGTTCAAATTAAATCTAATGTTTTCCCTCAAGTCTCAATTCAAATTAATTCAAATTAAATTTAATACTTTCCCTCAAGTTTCAATTCAAATTCATTTTTAGTTCAAATCAAATTTAATTTAATTCCTTAAGTTTCAATTAAAATTCATTTCAAGTCAAATTTAATTCTTTTCATCAAATCAAGTAAAATTCATTTTACTTCAAATCAAGTTTAAATCTTTCCCTCAAATTGGATTTCAAATCAAGTTTAATTATTTTTCCTCAAAACTCAAGTCAAGTTTAATTCTTTTCGTCAAATTCCAAATCAAGTTTAAATCTTTTCATCGAAGTCCAACTTCTCAAATCCAAAATCAAGTTCATTTTAAATCAAGTCCAATTCTTCAAAATTCAAAATCAAGTTCATTCCAAGACAAGTTCAATTGCTCAAGTTTTAAATCAAGTTCATTTTAAACCAAAGTTTTAAATCAAGTTCATTTTAAATCAAGTTTACTTTAAATCAAGTCCATTTCAAGTCAAGTTCATCTTAAATCAAGTTCAATAAATCAAGTGTAGTTTCTTAAATTCAAAATCAAGTTCATTTTTTTTAGTCTAAATCAAGCCCCGATTCTTTTTCTACCTAAGCCCATTCATATTTTTGTCCTTATCATTTTCTAATTAAATTCTTTAAGTCTAGGTCTCACGCAATGAACCCTAAGCATGAACTGGTAGCTTTTTCTACTGTTCGGTGTTTAGGGATTCATATGGGTCCTAGTGTAGCCGTAGTTGTCTTAGACCCTATGCATATGTGAACTAAGAATCCTTTTTAAATAACTTCAAGAGAAACTTCATTTTGGAATCCCTAGTCTCACGCGATGGACTCTAAAATAGAACTGGTGGTTTCACTGTTGTTCGATGTTTATAGATTCATATAGATCCCAGTGCAGCCCTCGTTTGCCTTCGATCCTGTGCATATGTGGACTAAGGATTTCTCTTTAAAATACTTTCAAAAACACTCTGTTTCAAGCTTCTCCAAAGGTCAAGCCTTCAAACCAGAACTACGTAAGCTTTGAGTTTCCCATTGCACCCTGGAATACGTAGGAGCAGAATCAAGTCCTGTCAGGCTATCTTCCATTAATCTATTTATTTTCACTCTAATTAAAGAGGTCAAACAGTTTTAAAAAAAATCACACACTCAGTTCAAGGGTATCGTTCTTCGGAACGAGCCAGTAGGGTGCCTAACACCTTCCCTACTCGTAACCAACTCTTGAACCTAAATCTCTTCCTCAAGTTAGGGTTTTTCCAAATCTTTTCCCTCAAAAAAAAAATTGGTGGCGGCTCCACCTTATCAATAAATTCTTTTTAATTTTTTTAGCAAGTCCATCATCTCGTTGTGATTACGATTGCAACACCTAGTCAATGTTCTCATGACTCTATCATGCATCTTATTCTATACTGAAATAATTCTAGCCACCATATTCACATCAATGCACTAGAATTTATTGAAAATCTTGTATGAAGGTGGTAAGGAAAAAAACATCATTGCTTGATGATTATTGGAGAATGTCTCGTCAATATTATTAAAATTGATAATAAAAAAGAAGTGAACTTGAAGAAGATTGGCCACAACCTTCTTCAAATATGACTCCAACTTGATCCATAATGCTTTAATTGTTTTGTGTCATAAAACTTCCTGCAATACATCATCAACTAAGCATAACTGAATAGCTAACAAAGCCTTTTTGTCAATTTCATCCCGCTCAATCCTTCATCATGGCAAGCTTTTCAGAAAATGATAGCTTCAAATTTTGTTATATCAAAACAGGCATCATAAGAACTTTCCATAGACCAAAATTGGTACGTTCATCAAACTGTTGAAGATCAAATATTGTAGTCACTATAATAGTTGTATACATAGCAGGCCTCCTTATAACGCTTTAAGCGTTTTGATACCAGTTTGTTATAACAAGTGGCACTAATAAAGCGAAAATAGAAGAACAAATGTGGCTCATCTTGGAGTTTATGTCAACAAGGAAAGATAACTACCAAATTTGACATAAAGATTGTTGGAGAGTACAAAAAATTTATTATACTTCATTAAAATCTCAAAGCCCAAAGAAATTTAAATACCTTATAGAATTTTTCACTAGTATATATACTAAAATTCTATCTAACAAAAGAAGAAAAGGAAAGAAAATATAACTTCTCTTAGATATGCTTATGAAGGGATACCACAAATAAAGTGATAATAGAAAATGAAAGAGCATGAAATCTATGAGCTGCATATTACTATTGTAGCCATCCATTAACATATGGATGAACCGAATTTTCTCTACACCATCAAAACTGATTGATTAGTTGAGATTGATTATTAACATCAAAATTGATATAAGTAATGCTTAAGTATGATGTATACCTACACATAATCTAAAGAAAACAACCATAACTTTTAGCAAACCTACACTAAATGTCTAATTGGAGTTTAGCCCAAGAAAAGTTTTTTCCCCTAACCTTAAGTATACCACTCCTTATTAGTAAAAACATCATACTCATTGTACATTAGCATAATATTTGTCATTTGTTTTATATATATATATATATATATATATATATATATATATATATAGAGGAGGGATCAAGTTACTCCAAGAATAACTTTGCTTAGAGTTACTCCGTTTAATATCTCATATACAATTATATTTCATCAATACAAACGTTGAATTAATAAATTATACTATGTAGATCATCCTTGCAAACTTTTATAAAATTTGAAAAATGTTTGATATCTTAAAAAATAAATTCAAATTAACGAATAATATCCGTTAATTTAAATTTATTTAATAAAATATCAAATATTTTTCAAATTTTGTAAAATTTTGCAAGGATGATCTATATAATATAATTTATTAATTCAACCGATGGATTGATGAAATATAATTGTATATGAAAGTTATTAAGCGGAATAACTCTAAGCAAAGTTACTCTTGGAGTAACTTGATCCCTCCTCATATATATATATATATATATATATATATATATATATATATATATATATATATTAAAGTTCAAATATATATCTTAAAGTCACCACCTATAGCAAGCATATAAAAGAAATTCACCCAAACCATATCCCCCAAAATAAATTCTCCTTATTTCCCTTACTATATTTATACTTGAAAGAAAAGTTTCCACCAACTTATTCTAAATTGGAACATTGGAAGGAAGAAATGAAGATCTGGATCTAGAGCACTCTTATCAAAAGAAAATGATGGAAATGGTGGCGGAGGAGCAAAATGGTGAAAGGTTTTAGGTTTTAGGTTTCAAATCTTAGGGGATGGGAAGTGAATAGATCATAGGGATAAAGAAGGGTTAAGAGGTTCCTTAGGCTCCAAATCATTTCTATAAAACAAAAAGGTTACCAATCAAGTATACGTTGCTCAATTAGCCCTAATCAAACTTCTATCATCCATGGAGATCAAAACGCACGTCTACTCGTAAGAGGTTAGAAGGTCTTCCATTTCCTATACTTCTACTAAATGTGATCCTATAACCAAGAAAAAAAAAGAGGAAGTGAGATGTTACAGTTTACAAATATAAGAGAAAAAAAATCAACTAAGGTATATCAATGAAGCCTATAAACACATAACATGTATAAATAGACAAAGAAAATTTTCTATTAATTAAATGTTTGCATGATATGCATTAGATTAAAAGTCAAAATTACACAATCATGACATGCATGTTGGTCCAATATTCCTTTGAAAATCTATCAAGACTCCATGTTTCCACCATAAGCACTGGCCAAGTCATTAGATACAGAAACAGACTCAATTGATTGTTATAATCCTCAAAGTCTAGTTAGAGAAACCAAGTTCATTTGTGACCACCAACATTGGGAATCTATACCAATCCCCTTAGATCTATCACCCTTAACACATATACCTCCAAAGTTGTTACCAACTAGCCTATATGATTCACAAGGCACATGACCATTATATCTTTCTAAACAACACCTTATCGGAGGCATGCATATGATGCATGGTTTTAACAACATGAAAATATTTTTTCACACATACATAGACACATAGATAGACACACACATATATGTATAAGGCTTAGGTCTCAAATCTATTTTTCAAACTGCTCCTATAAAAAGTCTAACACAATCTTCTTTGTAAACCATACTATCACACATTTTCACATTATCTATAAAATAGTAGAAAACCACCAAAGTGACAACTCCATCAAAGGTCCAAAATTTCCACATATCTTTTTCTTTCAAATAACATCCTTTTTATTTCAAAGGTAGAAAAATTTACTTTAAAAATATTCCTCGAGTTAAGTGTAAATACTTCATCAAAATTTCTTTAAAACAAGGCTAAGACTAATACTTGTTTTAGAAAGAATTCATTTTTAAATAGATATAGAAATATTATTTTCAAGAAAAACCTTTCAAATAAGCCAAAACCTAATAAAATCTTATAAAAATTCTAAACTACTAGTTTTTGGAGAAAAAAATTGGTAGAATCAATTAAATATTAGCAAAACTAAATAAAAATTAGATATTTTTTTATCAAATCACTTTTTAAAATTACATAATAGGTAAAATTAAAAATTTATTAAAATAATTAAAAATTAAGATAATAATAGTTTCTTTCCACATCATTTTCAAATTAAGAAAATATATTTTTTTAAAACCATTATTTCCAAATCAATCATAATAATATAGTCATTCAAGTCAAGTTAAGAATCAATTCAAACACACATACATACCAATCCATCATCGCCTCACACCTTAATCAACATCATTCAAATTTCTAACATCTAACTAAGTATAACACCTTAATTTTTAAGTCTATCTTCTATTTAATGACTTTTATTTGGTATAAGTTTGGGTTTAGGGTTTAGGGTTTAGGGTTTAGGGTTTAGGGTTTAGGGTTTAGGGTTTAAATATAAGAAGCTTGAATGTATTTTAAATATAAGAAGCTTGTGTATGATAGAAGTATTATTTATAAGGTGAAAAGGTGTATTTTTGTAATTGATACACATGATTTAGGTATTTTTATAAGTTATAATGTTTCTCCCAACTTGCATTATCATTCCATTTGATGTCTTATTAAGGCCAAAGAATGTTGAAATGAGAGGAAAATAATTATGGGTGCTATTTGGTTAAAATGGAAACATTTTAGTTTTGAGTTATAGTTTGGACATATTTTTGTATGCTTTAGTTTTTAAACTTCTAGGAATTATCTTGGTGGAATTTGCAATTTTTTTCTTCACCAAAGTTGTAGATAATTTAGTTCTTAAATTTTTTTCCCATAGGTCATATTTAAAAATGAGTTTTGTAGATCAAGATATCTCCAAAATACCAATATACATGTCAGGTGTTAAACAATTCATTTAATCCATCATATGATGTAGATTTCTCTCTACGTAGATGTAGTTTCAATATAAAACTTGGTGTATAGATCATTCTATGTGTCTTGAATGTCTCTGTAGAATTTCATAGTATAATTATATATGTGCAATTTTTAGTGAGTTTCAGACTATACTATGCATAGAGAGAAACTAGCTATGGGGTAGTTCAATATTAGACATCTCTTAAGTTATTTGTTTAGGTTGCTTTAGAGTGGGAGACAACTATGGTGGTCCTTTTAAAAGTATGGACAGTTATCACATCCTGATCTGGTATGTTGGTAAATCACTAGTCTTTGGACTTATACTTTCTAGGTTACCCCTTTAATGGATAAATAAGAAAGTACCTATCCCATATTTTTATAAACAAGTATACAGCCCATATATCTTCTCCACAAAATTTTAATCCTATCTTCCCTTCTCTAACATCTCTCCTGCTCTTTCACATTTCTAAAAATCGTTGCTAGAGACATACCTTTCTCCTCTAAGGAAATCCATCTTGAAGGAGTGTGAGAGTGAAGGTGAGAGAGTTAACCTTTACACATAATGGAGAATGCAATCTTTAAGGAGCAAGGGGAAAGCTTGGAGCTTGAAGGAGAAAGATCACATGCAAGAACCCAACTTGATGTAGAACCCATCTTCAACTTCTCTTTCTCCATTTCTTAAGAATGAATCTATAAAGGTAAAAGTGGAGCTTATCTTTATCTTCATTGTACAATGGATTAGGAATTTTGGGAAGGAATTCTTTCCTTTGAAGAACTCCAAGGTTAGAATGTCTCAAAGGTTTCATCCTTTGTTTTAGTGGATATTTTCTTTGGTTTTGGACAATAACTATAATCTCACATGTACCAAGATAGTCCTTAGTCTTCCATGTATCATCTAAGAGAAAAGCTTGGATATTTCTTAGTTGCATGTGGAAAAGGCAAGATCTTCAGCCATCTCTAGAGTCAGAATGTGTCATCTCTATTCTATATGTTTGAATGGTGAAATGTTTAATTTTCTCTTTGAAATTTTATGTATTGGTATTATGTCATGTTTATAGTATCTCTACAAAATTTTTGTCCATAAATTATTTTTTTTTTTTTTTGCGATTTACGATGATTTTTAGAAGTTGTTAACCCTTCTGAGGTGGAATTAGGATTATGCTATATTGTGATGATTTTACCCAGTTCAATTTTAGACAAGTTGGATGGTGAAACATTGGACTTCTACTTTAAAAATTTGTATGCATATAATATTCCTTGTCTTGTGATATCTTATAAAATTTCAATCTTAAATTCGTTATGTGACTTATGAGAATTTTTGCAAGATGCTGCTCCAAATGAAGGACTAAGATTCTATTATGTTGTGAGGGATTTTACCCTAGTTAGTTTTAGATAAGTTGGACATTGTATTGTTCGTATTTCACCTTGAAATTTGGTACGATGGAGCTATGATATGTATATTATTATAAAATCTTAAAGCATAACTGTGAGTGTGTGATTTATGGTAATTACTCCTAATTGCTATATTAAGTTTAGTTCATGTTGAAAAATCCTAACTTTTCTAAAGATTGAATGAATGTGAAATAAAATATCAGAAGCAAATTGGGGAAACTGTAATAAATGGAATTTCGCTATGAGACTTGTACCTTAGAGGAATCTAAAGAGTGATACTTAGACGAATTACAGTAGACACCTATATGAAACTTAAACGAGTTACAATAGATTTCTATACTAAAATGATGAACATTAGATATCTATATATAGAAAAATTACAAGATGAGTTTTTGCTAATTCATTACTTAAGCTAGCCCCTAATCCTCTAATATAATTTCTTGCAATTAAGGATCACAAGAGAATAATTAATAGGAAGGAGTTGAGTTAATCATTTAGAGGGAAACTTGGAATTTAAAAGTAAAATGGTAAGACTAAATCTCCAACGAAAAAGTTAGACAAGTTATATTAGATGAGTTACAGTAGACAAGTTATGTTGTGTTGAGGCATGGACAAACTATATATATGTATGTATGAGCATGGCTTGTATGGTTTCCCTGGACATATGTATGTGATTACAAGAATTATGTGAATTTGAATAATTATGTCTATATGTTTGTATGCTCCATAGTTGTGCCCTTATGGATGATGTGCATTGAATAATTATTCCTGTATGGATGGTATAAGTTAAAGAATTGTGCCTTCGTGGTTGCTACGAATATGGAGGTTAAGCTTGTATGACTTGATATAGAATCTTTAAACAAGTTGTAAACCAAATGATGAAAAAGACCTAAAGGTTAATGTACCATGTGTGACATATTCATGCATCATTAATGACAAACCTTGGAAATAGGTTAGGGGTGGAAGGCCTTAATGAAAGGCCTTAATGACAGAGACTGGGGTCGAGGATTTAACTTGCAAACCTAACTTACTTCGACCTTGGCGAGTATTACCATGATTAGTTGGAAATTACCAAAAAAATGAGAAAGGCCTTGATTATGTATATTATGGTGAGCTGGATGCTCTATTGCCAAACTATGTAATAGCATTTCCCAATCGCTTCCATATAAACAATAAGGATGTAATGCATGAAAGCATTAGCATGGATGAGCCACATGCATAGCATATGACATGGAAATGACAAACCCAAGATTGACAAGGCATAATATGGTATGAGACACCTTAGATCTCAGAACAATCATAGGTTCATTGTCAAGCAAAGAATTATGGATATGTTGAAATTAGACCTGCATACATGCATTGCATGAGTTTTTTTCATGGTTCTTTTTATTATTCTTGACTTTGTTGAATTTCATGATTGATTTGGATGTTATGAATGATTATTATTTTCCATTTGAGGAATGCGGTATGAATGTTAAGAATCACATAAGTGTTGTATTTGGGTAATAATTATTATTTAACTATAGTTAGTATTGCAACATCCCAAATTTATCTGCCTGAGTTAGTGATTGAGAAATTAATAATTATAAAATTTCCCTCAAAATTTCTAAGAAAATATTAGAAACAAAGAAATTTCCTGTACTAAGATGACACAACTAAATGTGCAGGTAACTCAAAATAAAAGATAAAAAACATTCTAAAGGTTTAGAATCCATCAATGGTGGTTTGAAAGTCACAAGGAAAGATTAGAAACAAAGAGAGAACAAAAACTCCTTTAGAAAGTTATGTCTCATATAAGGGATAAACTGTTCCCAGAAATAGTAAATGACATAAGAATCATTCGGGAACGTAACCAATAGGTATTAGAAACATCAGGAGAAAAGTTTGGAAACTTTTTGGAGAATTCTTATAAAACTAACAAAATACCCTGGAAGGCTAGGAGGGCAAGAAAATGCTCAGCAGAAGGTGAAACTTGGACCTTATCCATTTTGCACAAATTTGACATGTTGAAAATAAGGTGATGTCACATCATTAATGGCATGTAAGAAAAAAATATTAATAAGGAAAGATAAAATTAACCTTGATTAGTGTTAAACTAATATTAAAGGATAATTCCTTACATTTACATTCAATTTAAAAAATGAAAATTACATGTAAATGGACTAAAATACCCTTAAGTAGGAAATTAATTCTCATTTATCCCAAGGTGGCTAAATTTGGTCTTAGGATAAGGGGGCTTATTTTGATTCACAAATCCACTTCTAAACACTTGCTCAAAGCTCACAAATTCTCACACCTATCCTAAAATTTTATTAAGACCCAAAACTTACTCAAGCTTAAACTTCCATCTCTATGGTATAAGCTATATCAAGTAGACAAAGCCCACCATCATCCTCGAAGGCATTCTTGTGGACCACAAACGAGAGGGAAATCAAATTCAAAAGATCCACCAAATCCTTTTATAAGTCTTCAACCAGTAGGATCTTTACCATATACTTTTTCTTAGCTTTTAATTATATGTTTATGGCTTATTTTTCTTCTCTTTCTAAGTTCTATGGATCCCACTTGCTTGAATTTGATCGAGTTAAAATTTCCCTTGATTGTTAACAATTAACATCAACAACTTTTAGTGATTTTTGGAAGTTAAAAGATAATTTTGATGGATTAAGGTGCTTCTTGTAACCTTTGGAGCAATTTAATCAGTTAAAATTTCTTAAAAATAATTTTTAGAAGTTTGGGCAGATTTAAGGATTTTTGTGAAAATTTTTGAGATGCTCAAAGTAAGGGATGAATAAATCTTGGATTATATGTAGTGGATCTCCACTTGGTTATCTTGAAAACTGCTTTCGTTATGGTCTTTATGATAAAAATTGTAAGCTTGCTTATGTCTCCTCTTAAAAGCTTTAACCTTGAACTTAGACTTTGATAAAAGTCTAGATCTGAACCCATGTGATAATAATCTTAAAAGAGTGAAAAGGTTAAGTCACAAATTTTATAAACTTAACTCCAAAATTGGATCTTAAAGCTAGTAAGAATAAGGGTGGACTTAGGGATGAAAAATTTGAACAAGGCACTTAAAACTCTCCATGATCATGACAAAAGCTATGGAGTAAGGACAAATCTTGATGGACCTAAAATTAATTAATGTAGCAAGTGCTAAATTTCTGACATAGGTCAAGTGAGAAAAATTAAGAAAAAAGATCCTTGCTTGGACAAGGAGTGAATTCGGCCGACCAATCCCCATTAAATTGAGGGAACATAAGTTTAAAATTTTGATTAAGGTGTAATGAGGAGTCTAACCATGTAGAAGAAAAGAATTTACAATTTTAAAAGAGACTTGGTAATAATTTGGGTAACCATTTGGCTATACTTAGGTAAATTTGGTGAAACCAAGTTTAGATCTTGTTGAGACTTAAAAATGAACTCAACTATGCATAAGATGGGGATTATAAATTAATTATGGGGTTGTGGGAATGTGAAAAAACATTCAGCCATGCCTACTAGTGTAAGAAGGGAAAGTTTTAAAAATCTCTAAGTTGGTTTAGAGTGCTAAATGTAAGAAAAAAATGAATCATAATGTTTTAGGATGCTAAGGAGTAGATTTGACTAAGGCATGGTCTTGAGAAGAAAAATCTTAAATGATGATAAATTGGTTCAATTTAGCATCATTTAAGATTTTTCTTCTTAAGACCATGCTAAATTGGTTCAATTTATTAGTCTAAACCCTAAACTAATACAAATAATCTTTTAAGTTTAAGAAAAATTAATTATGATGCCTTAGGAAACTAAACATACAATTCGAAAAACCTTCCTTAAATATTACATGATAAGTTAAAATTATAAGCTTAAGGATATCTAAGTGAGATATGAGTGGAAAGATTTGAATTCATAAGTAAAAGGACAAACAAGTAAAACAAATTAGTTACTCAAACTTAATTAGCTAAGTTAAGGGTCTAGAAAGCATAAAATTTCTAACATCTAAATTTGGAAATGTATTGGTGGTACAAAAAATACCTAATTTGAAGATAATAAAGTGGATTAGCCCCAAAAAGGTCATTCGACCAAATATACTAAACCTCACCATGTCATATACTTAAAATAAAAGTATGAAAGAATCTTCTCCTTTGAGAAAAGGAAAGGTTGAGAGGTAACTTAGAACGACGAGTGAAATAAGTTTCCATGAGAGGTTTCTCATAAGATAGAAAGAATGAGGATGACTTGAAAATTTTAGAAGAAATATGCATGCTATTCAAAATTTAGGACCATGCTTAAGTAAACATTTTTACTAAGAAAGTGAATTTTTAGGTGGGTAACTATTAATGCCCTATTTATCATGGTGATGCTTGAGCATGTTCTTATATGTGTAAATGTGTTATGTTCTCTCTTGAGTGATATAATAAATTGTGTGATCTCTTGGATGACATGACAACTTGTGTATATTTATATGGTTCCTTGATCTGATATTAAAGGGATGAATTGGGTGCTATATCTACATGGTATTTTGATTGTGTTGAGCATGCATCCTATCATAAAGACTTAAAATAGAACCTAGTAAGTCAAGAGGTCACTAAAAAAGAACCTTATGTGAAAACTTGACCCTACTCATAGTGTGCTAAATCTGGGAATAGTGCATACTTAGAAGGAAACAGGTCCTTCTATGATAATTAGAAGATACATAACCTTCTATGGTGAAGCCTTATGGCTTCAAATAAATCCTTCTATGAGAAAGTTGTAGGTCTTCCAAATTTATGAAGGTGACGATCATTCAAAATGAGCTCATATCCTACATCAGAAGGTGGATTAGTAGACAAGTGGAAGATATTGTTTAACTAAATGGTTAATGTTATGCCTTAAAATTATTATTGAGAGGGTAACTAGAGAATAATAATGAATATGATTAAGGCATAAAATGAGTAAGAGTCAGATAATATCTATATTATGATGAGAAAGTGATCTAAAGAATGCATGAGATTTATCCCTGAGCATTTATATGAAAAAGTGATTCAGAGTATGTATGAATTACATGTTATATGAGATTTCATTGCTACTATTATTACAAAGAATCCATGTAGATAAAAAAAATTTTAAAAAAATAATTGAACTTATATTCCTGTCATATTTTCTTAATAAACTAAAGTGACTAGGTTAGAAATGATGACGCCAACCTTAAGGTAGACACCTATTGAGAAAGTATAATTTTTCACTCCCTACCCCCTATTTCTTTCCCAGAATCCGATCATTCTTTTCATAGTGGTAGTAGTCTATACGAAACAAATAACATGTACGTCAAGAGCTATAAAGGATCTTATTCTGATTTGTCCAACTTTGTACCTTTTACTTTAAATGATTGTAACTTGTGAAGGGCATTAAAACCTTTTCTTTATTTAAGGGATCCATTAGGAGCCTTTAAATTATTGTTTTCTATATGTTATATTATCTATATAACTAATAATGTAAATATTATGGTGGAATTGAATGTATGGTACATTAACTAAATGAATGTGTGTTTCAAAATTAATGTGAGTGACGATGTCTTAACATTCATTATCTACTACGTTGATTACTGCAATAAGCCTTACACTTTCAACAATTTTTTTAAAAGAAAATTTTATAACATATTTTTCATAACTATAATTTTAGGAATGAATTTCGCATCATGAAGTAACAAACTAATGGTCAATTTTCAATACGATTTAAGCATAGGAAGTATATCATTATTAGGATGTTACAATTATAGTCCTCAATTACTTATATATCTGCTCTATATTTATGGTGTGGATGTATGCTTACACCTTTATTATATATATGTGACTGTGTTTTCTGCTCATAAGTGTGGCCATGAGTAGTTATTAGATTGCGATAGAGCCTTCTTGACCAAGATTGGTGAATACCTACAAAGATTGGACTTACAAGCACATTTGAAAAGGACGTAATGACATAGGAGCTGGGCTCCTTGATAGCATCGTGTTAGAATGTAAGTTTAAGGTTACACAGCTCTATCGAATTACCCCTTTGAACAGTTTGTAAATTATAATCATACATATATTTTTGGACGAATTTACTTATAATTGTGAAAGATTACTTCTCGCATTCTCCATACCTTGTGTATTGGAAAGTTGATAGGGAAATAAAATACAAGTTGTGTACTCTTGAAAATGATAACTTAAATCAATGATCATATTTCCTATTTATCTATAAAGTATAATATTTTACATCTATTATTTATTATATTTATTAATTCGATAGAATCTAATTATTTTATTACGTGATTTTGGAACTATGTGATTTTACTAAACACCTAAGCTATGGTTGTAAACTAGTTTCTAGCTTATTTCGAATAACCTTTTTTCTTTGGATAACTTACTTGTTAGAGAAGTTTTGTAAAGATTTAAAGAAAAAAAATGGTTATTATTATCTTGTGATTCAAAATATTTATTTGGATCTTGAAATTAAATATATTTTAGTATAAGCTTTATTTTATTTTTAAAAAAAAAAAACATAAGTGTCACACTAAACGTGATATGATCAAGCATACAATTCTAAGTATCACTAGAAAATTTTTAAAGCATATCAAGATCAATCCAATACTTATAAATCATGATTCATACATCTTATACTCAAGATACAAGAAGATTTTAGTTATAAATAGTTAAGAAATTTCACCAAATGATAGTTTAAAGCTAAAATTATTAGGTTCAATCAAAGATAAAAAAAATATAATTTAAAAAAGGAATCAAAATAAATAAAAGGATAAAAATTATGGTTTTAATGGTGATAGAGAAAGGACTAACATTTAAAAAAAAAGTAAAAAACAAAAAAAATATGAATCATGATAAGAATACAAGTATGGAAAGGGAAGGAGATGATGGACCAAATAGAAACATTTTAGACCTCATTTGAGATAGTTGCAAATTTTTTATTTTTGATTTTAAATCAATTTAAAAAAAAACTTTCCTAACAAAAATGGTTTTGAGTTATTTTTAATATATTTTTAAAATAGTTTTAACTCAATTCTTAAAAAAAAATTGACTATAATTTTCAATTTAAAAATATTTTTATTTTTAACTCTATTAAACTATACAACTATTTTAAGCATCATTACTACCATCAAGTTTCCACTACCATGTTAATCACTACCATCATTATTATTATTATTATTTTATTATAACTATAACCACAATTATCTTTGCTATTGATATAATAATAATAATAATAATAATAATAATAATAATAATAATAATAATAATATTTTTATTTTTATTATATTTAAAATTTAAATTTTTAATTAATAAAATAAATAAATTTTTTTATATATTTAATTTATAATATTATAATATAATTTTATATTATATAATTATTTATAATATAATATTATAATATATTAATTTATATTAAATAAATACTAAATAATAAAAAAATAATAATAAATATAAAATTATTTATCTTATTTATTAATTATCAAATTATATATTAAATAAAATAATTTATAATTATATATTTTTTATGTTATAATTATTATTATTATATCTATTCTATTACAACCATAAAAATAATAATAATAATAATAATAATAATTTATTTTATTAATTTTTAATTTAAATTTAGAATAAAATAATAGAATAAAATAAATTGATTTATGACATTTTTTTAAAATTAAAAATTAAATTAAACCTTATTTTAATTGATTTTAATTTTTAAAATTTAAAATTTAAAAATTGAAAACTAAAAATCATCTGGACATAACTTTAGCTGTTCTAACATCAAAGATCTATCACTTTAAATGATTTGCAAATTGGTTTGTTAGAGTTTAGAGGATAGTGAGCTTTTTATCATCATAAAGGAATGTCTCCAATGTAATAATTGGTGAAAGATAAGAAAGAAACGTCTTCTAGAAAATTGTGTTACTGGTAGAAATGAATCTCTCAATGTTGAGTTAAAATTGGCTCTTGATACCCATAATTTCAACTCGAAGTAATTCTAAGATTTTAAATCTTATTTGATTTCGTCAATAAATTAATGCATGTTGTTGAACAATGCATATTTAATCACAAGGGCTTTGTCTATTAATTATTGAATATTGACCATGAATTTATTTGAATGATTAATATATATAAATATATATATATATATATTTAAACTGTGAAATGATAATTAAATTTATTTTAATCTTAACCATTTATATAAAATTGTGTGATTAAGATTTATTGTTCTCACAGAGTAAACTCTCTAATCAATTTTCAAAATATGAGTTTTGCATATTAACCCCTAAAATTTTAAAAACCCTTTTTTAATCCTTGATTTTATGAAAATTATTCATTTTAATGCTTTTTACTTTATTTTTCATTGTCGCTTTAGATTTGAAAAAAAAAAAGACTAAAGTGAATGTCATTTTACAAATTTAGTACTAAAAGGTTTTTAAATCTCAAAATGTAAAGTGCATAACCCATACAAACTTAAGAACTAATATGAGAATTTACTCTAATTTTAAAATAAGAAATATTTTTATTATATATATTTGTTGGGTATCGCTTTTAAATTTTTAGCTGTGATGACTAAAGAAAACCATCTTAGAAAAACGTTAAAAGGATAATTTGTACTTCAAAACATTTAGAACGGGTTTAGAATTTGGATTTTAGAAAAAATAAAATAATTCTATATTAAGAAAATTTATAATATTTTAAAAAGTAACTAAAGGATTAGCACATTAAATTTATATTAATAGATTATTATTTTTATAAAAAAGTTTAAAATTGGACAACATTCATTAAAAATAAAAACATCCTCTCATTTCTCTCGAAAAATTAACTTCAAATATGTTGAGTAGAATAACTTGTTCAGGTACAGAGTGCGACTCTAATGCCCTTGGATATATTGAAATTGCCACTTCTAAGTGTTTAAATACTGCTTTTAATTAATGTTTCTTATGGACTAAGAACACGTAGATGAGTGATGTGTCTAACTGAATTGAACGTCAACTCTAGAAGAACGAGCAAGTCTTGCGATGTGGAAATTGATATAAAAGTATTTATGGTAATTGCTTTTTCTATTTTTTTTTTTTTTTGCATTTCTCCATTTTTTTAAATTTTTTTTCCAATTTTATGTTTTAATTTATAAAATATATATTTTTATATTCTGTAAATTAATTTAAAAAATATAAAATAATATTTTATAAAATACATTTTATAAATTAATTTATAAAATATAAAAATATATTCTGTAATATTTAAAAATAAATAAATAAATATAATTTAATGGTATTCGGTGGCACCTGCGGCCACATATCAACCAAAATCAATATAAACAGGAGCAAGGGACAAGCTATGACACAAGCAATACATAAATTTAAAATAGCAATTAAAAGTGCAAATTGAATTGGAATTTCTATTGTGGAGTTCAGAAGCCAATTCTCAAGGAGAATTCAAAATCGACAAATGTTGGAATTACAACGCTAAGTGGAGATTCGAAGATCCATCGAAAAAATTAAACTTTAAAATTTAAGGAAAGGATTAAACTTTAAAATTTAGGTAAGAAAAGGAAAGTTAAGTAAAATATAGAAGTAGTTTTAAAACTTATCACTCTAAATTAAATTTTTATCAATTATATGATAATATAAATTTATTTGTAATTATATTTAAATTTGTATGAAGATAAAATATTATATAATTATAAATTGGTAATTGGATTAATTAGGAATTAAATTGGATAATTTTAGGTAGGAGTATGATATAAAAATTTTAGATCCCTAATAATATATATTTATAAATTTTGTAGGAATTATAGAATTATATACCCTGATATAAATTAATATAAATTATAGAAATTATAATATTTATACATGGAACTATAAGGGAAGGTTTTTAATAGAACCCTACCAAATAATTTTAAGTTCTACATATATATTCTGATATAATAAATATAAGGGGATATCCAATTAATAGATTTGATGGAAAAATAAAATCACCTACAATTTTATAAAAATATTTAAAATCTAATACCCTATGATAGGTATTATTTTTTCTTCTAATATATTCCTACGTTACATAAAAATATAGTTAACAGTTAATTGTCTTTTTTTATATATAAACCATTATATTTAACCCTTAGTATAAAGAAATAAAGTATAAAACTATCGGAGAAGATTATCTTAGTAGTTAATTTATATAAAACTATTGGCCTAACTTTTAAGGGATATTTATCGGAAGTTGGAAATCTCATTTAAGCTGGTAGAAAATATAGTTAAACGTAGAAAAATATATATACATATAGATGGTTAAGGACTACGTGGTCCTGTACCTTGAGAATAAGGTAATGCCTTCAAGATGACATACAAATAGAAAGTAGAACAATTAGTTGACATGCATCATTTGTATAAAAATATTTTGTAAATTATAATAGGGATAATCTGTAAACACTTCTGTGGAAGAGAGTTAGGAAATCTAAGGGTCGCTTTACATGAGAGTAGACCAAAGTTCATCATAGTAGGAACTTCCGAATCTAAAGGGGTACGTGAACTAGATTTGAGCCTCCCAAGGCCTCCCAATGGCCTAGGGTTGCTCCTTGTAGTCAGGACTGCTCTAGTCGGACTTAGCCGCTTTGATAAAACCTTGACAGTTATCATTACCAGTGGAGCAATTTCAAAATGTTGTGGAAAAAGGATGGTGATAATGTAGTGTTATCAAGGGCACACTATGATTTGAAATTGAATCTTGGTACCCCTATTGTTTTGATAAGTTACAAAGAGGTTTGAGGGCCACATGCATTTGCACATCGTAAAGATGACCAACTTTAAATTAGTATGGATTATTGTAATATACAAGACAATAATCTCAACTTATTCTTAAGTTTGTCATCGTAACTACTTATGGTGGAAAAAGTAAAATAATCTCATGCATGCATTACTTAAGAGGAATGACTTATAATAGTTCATTAATAAAGAACATATATGTTCTTTATGTTAAAAAATATAATTTAATGTACTATTCCCATTTTTACTTTTACTTGAATGAAACGTCTCACTCCCCTCTGTTATGTTTTGTATGCATGGTTACGATTCCTTAGTGAGCCTCCAACGCGGATCACCCTCCTTTGAAACGTTGAGGTGATGATCATGGACGTAGAGAGCAGATAAGGAATCAATTCAAAGAGAAACAAATCCCTACTTAATAGCATAATATTGTATGTACTTACCTTACCATCTCAATCTATCCTAGACTACTTATATTCTGAAATTATTTAACTAGTATAGTTTGTATAAGAATATATATATATATATATATATATATATATATATATATATATATATACTAAAAGGTTGTTTGTTTATTCATATGATTGACAAATCAGATATATAATAATCATACGATTATTCAGTACTAATAAATATACATAAAGGATAATGTTCGAATAATGTTAAGAAAATATAAGTAATTTGAGAGTTATCACACATTACATAAATTAATTTGTAGTATATAAAAAATACTTTCTACAAGCTAATTTATAAAATATGTATATAAAAAATAAAAGAAAAATAACAAAATTTCAAAAAAAAAAAAAAAAAAAAACAGGAATTGTAAAAAGAAAAAATGGAGGTACAAAAAATAAACGTCAGCATTTATTTACACCTGACCTGATAATTGAGTTTGGGGGCCGGGTATGTTTTAGTGATTATCGAAAGTAATATATATAAAAATAAAGACATCAAGTACAAACCTTAAAATGAATGAATGCTTGACTCTGCTACTATGTTAAGTCGACTTGGTTCAAAATCATCATCGATACATAATAAAAATATAATATAGTTTTTACCAAGCAGAAAAGGCTGAGGCATAATTGTTCCAGAACTTAATGAATGGGGAAAGATGAATATCAAGAAATATGACAAACAGCAATTTTGAACGGCAGCATGAGAAACGAATATTTCCAATATGACAACTATTTCTGTCATAATTTAAATCATATTTTTACAGTAATGGGTGATTGGTAGAATTCTCTTTGCTTTACTCGTATGGATTAAAATGATTGGCATTCTACGAGATAGGATGAAAGATGTGTTGATGCCAAGTTTGGTTTTCCTGTACATTTCTATAAAGAATATCCTTTTACTTGCATAAGCAGATGCAATCGTGACCTTACGACCTAAGAAGTTTAGGCCCTGCATTAGAGGCTATCCAGGATGCTATCACATCTACAAGCTGATCCATGTCCTTCGATACTTCTGCCCGTAGGACTCCTGAATCCATGCCTAGCGTGTTCCCTACTTCTTTGGCAACTGTCTCCCATGGTGTTCCTACAGTAAGATTTGACAAAAGCTCGCTTCCGCGATTAACTGCATCAGCCATGGCTGGTGGAACATCTGGTAGGGCCTGCAAGGTGTATAACAAAATTACAGATAATAGTACCATTGGGAGGGATTAAGTTATGCTTACTAGAAGTACCTGCTGCAATGGAAGACCGTGATCACCAGGCAATTTGCGTATTGACATGTCAAGCACTGAGCTAATGGCTGATTCTGAGCTAAGCACCTGTGCTAGAGTTGAAGTCTCATCTATTGAATCATCCTTGAATTTTATCAAAAGATTTCTGGATATGCCATAGTACGATTTTATCTGAAGAATTAAAAACCAATTGACGGGAAAATTAAAGGCAGAACCATAAAGAAACTTGAACAAAAAATTAAAAACAAAAATCGAACAAAAAGTTGCTGCTCCAATAAATTAGAGGAAATTTTTATAAGACTTCACACATGTTGATGTTTTATATCAGCATCAACTTGCTTGCCAATCCCTTTCATGCAATCTCTTCTTGCATGATATAACAACCACCCCCCCCCCCCACACACACACACACTCACACACACAGAGACACACTCCTAATGATAATAAATAAAATAAAATAAATGTCAGATATCATATGAGAATATCTGTAGGATTTAGAAATAAATATAAAGAACCTAGACCCCAAAATGACACAGTTAATGTTGCCTTCTAAGTTGTGATTATATAAACCATGAAAAGACTAAGATCTATAAATTCTGTGACCTAAGAAACTGATGCAATTAAGAAACCGGTTGCAACATTATGTTAATTAGAAAAAGAATTTATGCAAGCGAAGTAGTCTAGTTCTAATTCTAAACAAATAAATATGCTCATTGCGGGGAATATTAGTAATCAGAGATGTCACATACAATTCGGCGTGTCTCCTCAGGCTTTGGAGCAAAATCTTCTCTTCCCTTGACCAAATCCGTGTACAAGGGAGGGAGCTGTTCAACTAAGGGAAGAACCTGCTTCATAATGGGAGGGCTAACATTTTCTAGTTGTTTCAAAGTCATCTCTGCCTGCAAGTATTTCATGCATCTAAGATTAGCCATCAAGACAAGTAAAATGAATTCTGTGCAAAGGAGTACTTGTAGGTGCTCGAAAATAAGAAGTAAATCTACTAAATCTTTTCTCCAGACTACATATGACAGCAATGGCTGTCTGAACAAGGATTGCTGAAACAACAGGGAAAATTAAATCAAATTTGTTATGATCCAATTGCAAGGTATGAAACTTAAGTTTCACATAGAAATTATGGGATTCTAGGGTGGGATTTATAAAGCCTTGATCCATCTGACTACACAGCAAGCTTTTCTTTTGGGATTCTCCCAAAATTCTTATCAATTGGTATCAAAACCTTCCACCATGTCTCTCATTAGCAAATGAGCTGTGAGGATGGTGACGTCAACATTAGACTATCGCCAGGGACTAGTCAAGGGGCTAGTGCACAATCAGCCTGCATGAGCGCTTGGACTGCAAGCATGGTGGCAAGTTAGAATCCAATTGCAAGGTATGAGACTTGAGTGTGATATTGAAAGTACAAGATTCTAGTGTGAGGTTTATAAGACCTTGAGCCCTCGAACTACATCAGCTACCTTTTGTACTGTGGTTCTCCCAAAGTTTTTATCAAATTCCTTAAGATATGGTCAAATGAAAGAGACCATCCATTTTGTAAATTTCCCAGTTTGTTTCCAACATTGTTTCTACTATGCAACTATTGTAATAATTTGCACACGAGGGAAATTACAGCAAGCTCTCTTGAGACATGGTCTAATATAACACTTGACTCCTTTAGTTTTTAATATCATATAGCAACAACCTCCCTTAAGATATCCTAGGCTTCATTTTTTTATTTGTTGATGAAAGTTATTGAAATAAGCAAAAAGATCTTAAAGGAAATAAGCCACTTTCATAAATCCAAATAAGCTCTTCTGAATTCCCCTTAAGTGTATCCAATTGTACAATAAAGATTAGAAAAAGAAAACCCAGATATAAAGAGAATTTTTCTACATCTGGATATGATTGTTCCTACTTTTTTTTCTCCAACAATCTGAAGGGAAGGTTGTTGTAATATGACATTAAACAGGAAAGGAGCCAAAAATTCTATTTGACATACCTCGAGAGAGGTTGTTAATATTTCTCCTAGAAAATTTTAAGAGATGCCTCCCATCATTTCTAGGCAAGATAGCTATATAGCAATACTGACCCCAGCCCGTAGAGTTGGCGAAGAAAAAATATCTGATAGAAGTGGACCAATGGTTTGGGCCATTGGCACAAGCACTGGAGAAAACAAAGGGACAGCTGAACTTGCTTCCTGCAACAATGAAACAAAATTTAGTCAATCACAATAGACTATGAAGAAAATTAGGAAATACTGAGAAAACAAGTCTTCTGTGAAGGCAGATTGCATAATCTTCCCCTTTTTGCTTGTTTAAGGCATAACTGATAGCCGAATGTTCTGAATTATAGGAAATAATTATATAAATCTATACAAACATTTGTGTATAAATGTGGATATATGTAGTTAAAAGGAATGAACTAAGAAGAGGTGCCCTTAGCCCCTCTTGCATGTAGTTAACGAGATGAGAAACTCCAAATTTGAACTTGCTCATATTTGCTTTAAATTCGGCCACCCAAAAGCTTTGGTGACAAAAATTGCATTTTCATATGTTCTCATTGTAATTTCATTGCGGTTGCTAATGGCTTTACTTGAAATTGAAGGAGATAGTATTCTAGACACTGAGTGAAATGCTAGAGTAAAAAATGCACTCGGCCTTAAGATATATATATACATGATGATTACAAACTTAATAAATAGAAAACACTATTTACAAGAAAAGATAATGCCAACTCTTCTTCCTAAATTACAATGTATCAAGACTGTTTTGGAAGGTGCAGTTACTGTCATTATGCAATTTCCAACACTCTCCCTAAAGCTGGAGCATAAATATTGAAAGCATCCAGCTTGTTACAACCATATGATATTCTTGGTCCTTAAAGAGCTTTTTAAGATCAGCTAGCTGGTCAATTGAATTTACAAAAGATGAGCTGCTCCCACCAGATGTAATCTTCTCAGGAATCAAATGATAATCAATCTTTATATGTTTAGTTTGTTCATGGATGACTAGATTAGATGTAATGCCAATAGCTGCCTGGCGTCACAAATTAGCTTCGTAGTCCCAACCTCAAAATTTGAACTCTTTTAGAAATTGTTTTAGCTATATAAATTCACATGTAGTCATAGCTTGATAGTTTGCTTCAGCACTGGATCAAGCAACAACATTATGTTTCTTGCTCTTCCATGAAACAAAATTACCAAAAGAACACAATATCTAGAGGTTGACCTTCTATCATTAGGAGAACCAGCCAATTTGCATCGGTGTAAGCAATGTTGCCTCTATGACCTCTCTGGGCACATACTAATCCTTTTCCAGGAGATTCGGTAATGAATCTTAAAATTCGGGCAACTGCATTCCAATGGCCAACACAAGGGGAATTAAGAAATTGAATTATAGATCCTAGTATTCACACTGAAATTAAAGGGAAATGTATATAGCAGTGTTTGTGAACAGTAACAAACAAGCCGAAAAACAGATAGATAAACTCAGAAGCAAGAATGCTACTCTGCCCTAGGCCAAAGCCCCCCAGAACTTCCATTGCAGATTCAATGCCAATTCTGGTCCCACACCCTCCCTCCCTCATATTCCCTCCACTCCCTATGCTTTTCACACTCCTTTCTTCATTGCTTTGCTGCCATCTGTCCATTCTGTTACAGTCCTCTTAAACAGACTACTCCACCTTGATTCCTATCCTGACCTTATCATTTCTACTCCTCTTCTTTCTTTGGTACACCAGAACTGGGGGCCTACTAGGTCGAACAATGGGATACCCATCAACAGCCCTCCCCCCTCCCCCCCAAATAAGTTTCACCTTGTCCTCATGGAGAAATTCAGGGAAAACCAAATTAGAGAAAACTCTTCCCAGGTGCTGTCATGTGGAGGCAAATGAGCCCACTTAATGAGAACCTCAGTGTCCCCATTCAACAACTTCTGCACTGCAAAAACAGATTTTGGTATAGTTTGCAATTCCCACTCTTCCATCGAAAAGGGGAGTTGCTAGCGGTAGCTTTTTTGAGTTGTGAAACAGGGAAAATAGGATGCAATCTTGAAGCTTCAGTTAATTGCAGCTTATAAGCCATACCAATTCTGTCCAATACCTTAAATGGTCCATAGAATCTTGGACTAAGTTTTTCATAAACCCTTCTTGCCAAAGACTTAAGTTTGTAAGATTGGGCCTTAAAATATACCATGTCACCAACCTGAAATTCAAGTTTCCATCTCCCTTTATCCACTTCTTCGTTCATTTGCAGCTTTGATTTTAACAAATTTTGTTTTAGCTCCTCCAGAATGCTATCTCCTAGCAACTGCAGATGATCTACTCCATCCATTATCGTGCTGTCCCGACACAAAGGGATGATGGATGGAGGATCACAACTGTAGAGGGCTTTAAATGGAGTCATCTTTATAGAAGCATTATATGCCGAATTAAACCAGAACTCCCCTCAAAGCAACTATTTCACCCTTTGACGTGGGTGATCATTGATAAAGCACATTAAGTGAGCTTCAATGATTTGGGCTTGGTGTTCGATAGCCTGAACAATTCTTGCCAAAACAAGCTAATAAAAACTTGATCTCTATATGAGATTATAGACATAGGGAAACCATGCAATCAGACAGCCTCTTTCCCAAAAGTTGCACCCACATTTTTAGAATTAAAGGGGTGAAGAGGAATGAAATGAGAAAACTGCCTCAATCTGTCCACAACTACCATGATTGTATCAGCTCCCTTAACCTTTGGAAGACCACCAATAAAATTCAGAGACACCTTCCCAAACATGGTTGGGAAGGTAGTGGATGGAGTAAACTAGCAGGTTTAAGAGCTTGGAATTTATTTTGCTGAGACACACCGGGCATGCAGCCACAAATTGTTCCACATCACGCTTCACTCCATTCCAATAGAAAGCCATGGCCAGCCGCTTGTAGGTGCTGGTTACTCTTGAATGGCTACACCAAGGCAAAGCATGGAACTCGGTTAGTAAGAGTGGAATTCTTGCAGACTTATCAGGCAGAACCAAGCTCTGTTTAAACCACAAACAACCTTTAGAAACAAAGTACTCTGGGTGAAAACCCGGAGTCTGCACTACTTCTTGTGGAATCAACCTCAGTTGCTCCTATAGACCCCCAATAAGACAAGTGTATATTAGGAGAAATAAACATTGTAACAAAAAGGAACTAGCAAGGACAGTTAATGCTGTAACAGGCAGTTACTTAGCAGGTAAAACTAAGTCTATAAATAGAAGGTAATAGGACAGAATTGGGTGTGGATAAATTTGAAAAGAATTCTGTAATTGGAGTGCACTAGGTCTCTCAAAAACGCAGTTGTGAGGATTACTCATAAAATTCTTCTCTAACTATGCATTTCAGTTTCACATTAAGACTAGGATTAGAATCTTGGGATTCAACAATACAGAATCATTCTTTTTTTCAGCATTCTTGGGTACCAGTCCCTATCATGCTCATTCTGTAGAACTTCTTCAGCCAATTCCACCAAATCAGAATTTGTGACCATGAAAATCCATTACCCAGGATAAAGTTTCAGCTGCTTTATTCTCTAAAACTGGCTTAGACTGGATCTCAAAATCAAAGACAAGCAGACTGGATCTCAAAATCAAAGACAAGCAATTTCATTACCCATACCAGTTATTTTCCCACCGACACTCTTTGCTCCAAGACAAAATTTAAACTTTGTTGGTCGGTCTTAATTATGAAATAATGGCCAAGTAAGTACTGCTGCCACTTCTGCACAGCAGACACTATGCCCATTAACTTCATTCATAGACAGATTTGATTTTACCTCTTTCGGAAAGGGCTTGGCTAATGAATGCCAAAGGTCTTCCTTGATGCATAAGCACTGCTCCAATTTCTATATATGCATCTGTTGCTATCTCAAATGGCAAGTCAAAATTTGGTATAACCAAAGTAGGAAAGACTCTACATTGTCATCTAAAGCTGCTCAAAGCCCCCTTGGGCCTCCATTGACCATTGAAAACTATTCTTCAAGAGTTGGTTGGGTTAAAAGGTATAACTATAAACCATAATTCTTCACAAAGGGGCAATAATAGTCTGTCAAATCCCCTGAAATTTTTAATATCTTTAGGAACAGGTCAATTTCTCATAGCCTCCATTTTTTGTTGGGTCAACCATAATACTTGCCATTGGAATGATCAGCTCAAGGTACTCCAATTGTTGTACTTCAAAACTGCAATTTTTATAATTGACCCATAACTCATGAGTTCGAAGTAAATGAAAAACAACCCGCAAGTGATCAATATGAGAGCAAAAATCAGAACTGTACACCAAGGTATCATCATCAAAGAATACTACACATGTTCGTAAGTGTGATCTAAAAAATGATTCATAAGAGCTTGAAACATTAAAGGAGCATTCATAAGCCCAAAGGGCAATACCAAATATTCATAATGTCCTTCATGAGTTTGGAAGGCAGTTATGTGGATGTCCTCTTCCTTCATGCGGATTTTACGGTAGTTGGACTTCAAATCCAATTTAGAGAATATAGTACCCCTACCAATTCATCCAACATATCCACTCACCAATTCAAATAAGAAAAAATCTTGAACCACATTTAAGTTTGGTAGTTGCAATTCCACCCCCTGCACACCCCTTGGTTTCCCAAACATCGACCACTTCCCACCTCTACAAAATAAACTCTAGTTGCCTCTATTGGTGACTTCAACTCCTCTATAAGACTTGGAAATAGAAAATTGTGGGACACTCCAGAGTCTACCATCACTCTTTGGCCATGAATAGTTCCACATAACTTCAATGAAATTTTTGTCATCATGCCTGCTATGTGACTACTATTCAGCTGCAAGCTCATTGCTTCTTCAGCTCCCTCTACCATATTTGATCCTTCTTCTTCCCCTTCCCCATCTTCTCTAAGTAGGATCACATGCGGTTTCTTGCTGCAACATACCTGGCCTAGGGTATACCGCTCATCACAACAAAAACATAGACCCCATCCCCACTTGTCCTGTTCTTCTTTAGAGTTCTTAAACCCTGCTCCCCTCCTATTGCTACTAGAAATACTATTCTCTCTAGCCGCAAGTGGTTTCCCTTTGGGCTATTCGTCTCACAGCCCCCTCCCACCCAAGGAAGTTGTCGCTGTCCCAACCACATATTGAGCCCCAAATTCCACTGCTTGCCCCTTATATTGTTCTAGGCCCCACTTCTGTAATGAGTCAAAGCAGCTTTGTGCACTGCCCAACCAACCCAAGACCCTACCCTGTCTTCTACTTTTTGCGCATACATCATCAGAATATGGAGATCCCTAGAACTTGTTAACCTCACATTTGTCTTGATCTCATCTTTTAGCCCATTCATAAAGGCCCCTCACATGAAGTCTTCATCAACGAAGCATAGTAGGCCAGTGAGCAATTCAAACTGCTCTCCCTACTCCACTACTGTTTCCCTCCATTTCAGTCCTAAACCCTAAACCTAAAAACATGACAAAAAGTAAGCCTAGTCACCGTTATAACCCTTTGTTCCTATCATTGAAATCAATTCAATGATTCCCTTCCAAGCACACCACTCATGTTGCAACCTCCTCTGGAATCCGATTCACCTCCAACCTTCTTATCTGTTCCACACCATGTAATTCTTCTCCATCATGTCCACCATTGTTGTTTCCTCATCCACCATTGGCGTCTCTCCTAGTGACATTCCTATTGTTTCATCCTAATGCCTCTATCCGCTCTATCAACTCTTGCATCATCTCCAGAATGGATGTTTGAATACTATCCAACCTTTGTTCCACTATCTCCATTCTGTTCTCCATGCATGTTAGTACCACCATCTACAAGCTCCCTAGGATTGGGAACTTTGATACCAAGCTGATTGATGCTAGTATTCATCCTTGAATTGAAGGGAAAAGAATAGAGCAGTGTTCTGTTAACAGTAACAAGCAAGATGAAAAACAGAGAAAAGGAAAGAAATAGAGATAAACTCAGAAGCAAGAATGCCACTCTGCTCTGGGCCAAAGCCCCCAAAAATTTCCCTTACAGATTTGATGCTGATTCTGGTCCCACTCTCTCCATCATATTCCCTTCACTCCCCATGCTTTCCACACTCCTTTTTCCTTTGATTTGCTGCCACCTGTCCGGATAGGTAACCCGCCCCACTTAGTATAATAGTTAGTCACTTACTGCTTACTAGTTAGTTGGAAATAACTAATTAGGCTGAGTTAGTTAAACCGGGAGAGGTCTGTAATGTGTATAAATGAAGAGTAGGGATCAGGGGGAAAGTATCTTGTCATTTGAGAGGAAAATTAGGGCTTGTTGGCATTGGGAAGTGCAAACCCTTGAAGTTCTGCAATGTGTGTGCTCTATATTGTAAATTGTGAGTTCCTCCCAGTGTTTTCCTAATAAATATACAAGGTTGGTATCGGAGCTCCAAATCTTGGGGTTGTGGGTAGCTATCGAGCTAAATGAGTGTCACCAACAAGAATCTTGAGGCACACTTGGAGGACCTGCAACTGCGAGTAGAGGACATGCAGCGAAGAATAGAGGAAAGCCAATTAAGGACAGAGAAAGAGAATCACAAAACCAGGGTTTGTATTACAGAAACAATTTGGTTTTAGTGACTAGATTTACAGCGCAAGCACTCAGCACACAAGGGTTTCCCCTTACAAGGTGTGTTCTCCTCAATACACAATAAAATAATAAAACTGCAAAGTGAATAATCCCCCCACGTCTAGAACACACATAAAACAAAAACCCACAACTTACAACCCACAATTAATACAAGTAACTGCCAAATAAACCACAAAAGTAACTACCACATAACCCACACAAGTACATGCCACCTAACCCACTATAACAGTTCAGCACAGAAATGCCACATAACCCACACGTAAAAAATTCAACACAAATAATGAGAATAACTGCAGAAACCTATTTCTTATTTCTTCCAACATATACTTTCAAAGGCTTATGGCCTTCCATAGATCTCTCAACTATCACCCAAATAATCTGAGTAAGACTATATAAATATGGGTACTAGAGTAGTAAAGTAAGCACATAGATTGTATATATAAGTTGCTTGCTGGATGAAGTACCCTGTTATTGAATGCCATGAGAACATTTCCAGATCTTTGAACTGCATATCTTGATCCTGGTAAAATAATTAATTTAATGAGCATCCACAAATCAAATCAATTTACTTTATACTGTCAAGATTAGCAGAAGATCTTTAATATACCAATCAGAAGGTGGATAACAGATCCCAAAGAATGGCCAACACCAAAAATAGGAAGGTCTTGGATCTGAATCAATAAGTATCTTTAACATGTTAATTAAAAATATAGAAAATTGGAAACAGAAAGAAACTAGTCCTCAGACCATAAGTTAAAAGAGAAAACCTCTAACTTGGTCCTACAAAGTTATATGTGTCACCGCATTGATCCTTCAAAAAAATTGAGTCACTAAATTAATCACGCAAGATTTAAATCATCACCATATTAGTCCGCTAAGGATTTTGTTACCAAATTAGACCCTCAAAAATTTTAATTTGTACTAAATAATCTCTCAAAAATTTAAAATGTTACCATATTAGTCCTAAGGAGGAGTGAAGTCGTAAAAGAAACAAATCTTTGATAGATTAAATTTTTAAGGAAAAAGATTTAAAATTTCACCAGATAAAGAAAAAGACTAAATTAGTGGCAAAAAGAATTAGTTTAATTTGATGATAAATTATATTTTAAAAGACTAATTGGGTGACAAAATCTTTGAAAATTAATGTGATGATGATTTAAATATTTGATAAATTAATTGGGTACCTAAATTATAAAAAGATTAATGCGATAACATTTATGACTTTAAGAACCAAGTCAAAGAGACTCTCAAAGTTGAAACTTACGGTCTCTTGCAGCACGCGGTAGCACCTATCAAATTTAAATTGTACTTCATCTGCAATGAGAAAGTGATCAAACCCACTAGCATATGGTGTTGCAATGACCAATACACCCCTAGTGACAGAAATAGTTTTATAATTAGTTTTTTTATCGAGAAATCCTAGATTTGTGCCTCAGATTACCCAAATGGAAGGATATTTCATAGAACAAATAAGAGTCAGTCAGAGAATAAGAATATTAAAAGGTTCTACACTAACATAACAATACATTCATTTAAAAAAAAAAAACAAAGAAACCTTCAAGTGATACACTGCCAACAAGTAATTATCATACTTCATAAACAAAAAATGTGACAAGAAAGTAACTTGGAGGATTTTCAAGAACAAAAGAGAGAAACTTACTTTTCTGAGAGACGCTCGAGAAACCAACGGTAGGTAAGCTGAGGAGCAGCTCCAACAAATATACCTCCAATAAAATGTACTACAAAATTGGGTTTGGAGCTTTTAGGTTTGAGAATCCATGCTCCCTGAAATTATACAATAAGTATGTACTTAGTAGATTGAGAAAAACTCCAAAACAAAGGAATAGGAAAAAATAACTGTCTCTTCCAATATATTTCACATTGCTCTATTTGAGATATAAAGCCATTCAGGTCCAAAGGGGTCAACAAGAAACCCATCGTAGAATAAAAGCTCCTAGACTATTCAAGAAATAGTTTGAGGATTCAGACTCCTCTCAATATGATCTAACTTACTTCTCTAAATTGCATCCAGAAATCTTCTCTAATTATTAATAAGGTATCATCCTTATCAAACTGTTCAAGAAAAGGTAAGCTTTTGCAGAAAAAAACTAAAGCTAGTACCAAATATATTCTAGACTGGCCCAACATGAATAAAATTTTTACAATATGAAATAATAAATCATCATCATACTATACAGCACAAACCTCAACTTCACTCCAGTCTGTGGAGCCCCACCAGGCATTCTGTGATTGTCTAACAGAATCTGTAAGTAATCTGTAAAGAAAGAAAATAAAATCATGAGGTACAGTTACAGACAGCAGTTTTTAATACAAAACTTGACAGCTTTCTTTTTGATTTTTTGTATGCACCAAGGATATTTTCTAATGCCTTTCAAGACAGAAAAATCATGAAAGCAGGACAAGTTTTTTCCCAACAAAGTTTTTAGCCATACAAACAAATCGAACCTGGTCAACAACTCTCTTGAAGAACCCAACTAATAACAAATGTGCCAAACAGTGTTGTTAAATTAACAACTTAGCTCCATTTGCTTTATGGCTGAACATAATTAATTTTGATAAAATTAAATTTAAACTGTGAAGTTTGATTGAGATACATCACAAAATTAATCTTAGACATGATTTTTTACCAAAAGTACGATTATAACCATAAACTAAATGTCTTGTTTACTCTCAATCTTAGGCGGAGTCGCCTGATAAAACTTAAAATATCATATGACAAAATTTAGATTAATCATTTTCCTTCAGTGTATCGGTACGGGGTATTAATTATTTACTTACCATTATAAATAATTTATAATTTTCTTAATTCTTTTTAAAAAAATTGTCCTACCTTCTCTTCTCTTCTCCTCCAAACAACCCTAAAACGAACGCAGGTAGAATAGGCAAATATATGAAACCTCTGAAAATTAATATTCAGCTAAAAGAAAAAAGACCTCTCAATCTGCGTGTAAACTTGAATTGCTTCAGGTTGGGGTCGTCGCTTGTTGTTGTCGTCGTAATTATTAGAGGCGCAAAAGATTCTGGTTGCGGAGCCAAAACGACGCCTATAATGAGGAGAGGCGTTTGCGTTTAGTTTATGGGATTTTCTACCTTGCAATTTGAGTGTAAGAGAATAGCTGGGTGTCCACAACGCCGTAGCCATACCAATCCTTTGCCTTTCGTCGCTTCAAAATTGAACTGTGATTGGTGGCTATGTGAACTGTTGTTTATGTGTTACTCAGATCTTCTGTCTTTCTAAACCAACCGATTAATAGATCCGACCCGATACCCAACGGAATCTTTGTTTTCATTATTTGGAAATTTTGAGTAAATTTATAAACTTATTCTTGAAAAAATTGGCACGAGAAACAAGCTTTTCTACACTATTATTATAATCTTAAAAATTTAATTTTTGAATACCTGGAATGTAAAATTATTTATGAAATGCAGTTTTTTAATAGATTAAGACGTTGATTTTAAGAAAAACAACTCAATACATATTTATAAAAAATGTATTAAGAAGTGAATTTTGATTTCCCAACACATTTTAATTTCTTTTTAAAATTATCCGGAGTAGTGATTCCCTAAAGCTGCTTTTTATATTATGTTTTTAAAGTTAAGAAATATATAATGCTGAAACGTAACTTTAATTTCGTTACTGTTAACGAATTCAAAAAGTAATTGTGAATTAATTAGAATTTTCAGAGCTTGATTTAGGAAGGATTTGAACAGACCTCTTTAAATAAAGTTTGTTAAAATAATTTGTATTTTAAAAATTAAAATTTTTGAAAAGTGTCCGTGATATCATGTTTGTTATAGTGCTAGGCTAAAAATTGATTTAAGTGTTAAAAATAATAAAAATTAAAAAAATGTTCGAATGTGAAAAAAATATTAAGATAATAAAAAATTTATATCATATAAAAGTAGTTAAATATGTAATTTTGGTAAAATTTATCATTGTTTCTATTTTTTTTAACCATATCGTGTTTAATAATATTTATTTTATTCAAATCATATTTATATATTTAAATAGATTAAAATGATGAAAATTTAAAATAAAAAATTCTTTAAAATAATTTAATTTTAATAGAAAATAAAGATGGTAGGTAACTTAATGGTATTTTTAAGTGTAAAAGAATTTTTCTATTTTCTCTCATTTTATATCATTAAAGGGTTTTTTTCTATTTACAACAATCAGTAGTTTTTTTTTTTTTAGGTTTTTCTCATTTTTCCACTTTAAATTCTTAAGAAAAGCTTGCAACGTTTAACTTATCTCAATTTTTGAAGATTACTCAACTGGTTGAAGTTTCATTATTTTAAACTTGTTCTTTCTTTTTTATTTTCTTCTTTCATTTTTGTGCATCCATAACCATGGAACTTCCATATTTTTTCTCTATTTTGATTCAATTTTTGTTGCATATATGTGAATTTCACCATTTTTTTTCACTTTTTTTGGGTTTCTATTGAAATTTGTCCTTCATTTTTTTCTTAGTATTGTAGCATGAATAGTACTAAAAAGATTCATTTATGTTATTCCATTTTTATTTTATTTAATTGATTTTTCATACATCTCTAAGTATTTTTATTCTATTGTGGGCTATGGTTTGTTCAAAAAAAGGAACAAAGATTCCATTTCATGAAAAATCTAAAAATTTGAAGAGATAAGAGGAGATGTGGTGTTTACAAAGAGGGAAGGGAAGATCTAAGTAGGAGTCTTCCTTAAGATCTTAGAAAAATGAGATCTTTATGCTTTTTGTGAATTATGATATTTTATTTGGTTGAAATCGATTCTTATTTTCTTGGAATGGTTGGTCAATATTTGTTGTGTTATATGTTTCATTAATACTATTCCAATATTATTAAATGAATTCTATTTTTTGATTTATCGTTATTATTATGAATGATATGTTGGATTACATAATGCATAGCTGGATCATAAAAATTACTAATAAATTTGATTGAAATGTATATGATGGTGTGCTTTTAGTATTGGATGACTAACATGTTTATAGTGATCATCCTTTGCATTGAGAAAGTGGAGAAATGAAAGCTAGTATTAAGAAATATATAAAAAATATTGTATTTATAAAAAATTTCTATTAATGTAATTTTATGACTGAAAGAAAATATTTTTCTATTTTCTACAAGCAATTTTTTCTAACAGATTATCAAAAGTAATTTATTTTCCCTACATCAAGAGAACTCCTTTCAAAGATTCATTAAATTTTGATTAGTTTTTGGAACCTTAAGTTTTATGAAACTTATTGTATTTTTTTTATGAAATTTTTTTTCATATAATCTATGACTAGTTTCTATAATTTTGAGTTTTATATGTTTCTTTATAAAAATAAGTACTAGTATTATAAAAATAAGTACTAGTAAAATATTAATGAAGCTTATGATGATAATTCACTTTTGTCAGAGATTTTCCTTATGGTTTGAGAATAGTTTTAAATGAGTTTTGTTAAAATTTTAAAAATACTTATTTATTTTGACAAATAATTTTAAATGATGATATGAATTGATGAAGGATCAATGGATGAGATGTTATATTAGAATTTTTTGTTGTTTTATATTTAATGTCAAATTTGGAAAAATAAATATTATAGAGGAAATTCTACTAGATTTTTTACAAGAATTATGTGTTGAACTAAATGATGGGAGTTCAGTATTTAATGAACCATGCATCATATATTAGAATTTTTTGTTGTTTTATATTTAATGTCAAATTTGGAAAAATAAATATTATAGAGGAAATTCTACTAGATTTTTTACAAGAATTATGTGTTGAACTAAATGATGGGAGTTCAGTATTTAATGAACCATGCATCATATGTATGATGTCCAGTGAACTTGATATCACTATGGAGATACTTGCCTTTTGACATTGTGAAATGGTAGGTATACGTGTTTAGTGTAAGGTCTTTAATGGTTTGAGGTAACTCCTTGTAGATAAGGTTCCTACAATTAAATTTGATCATTTCAACTAGATCATGGATATTATTATGACTAATAAATCTATTTTGTTATTAATGTTATTGACCTATTCATGTTGTTGGAAATGTAAATTCCTAATTACTCCTCAATGTTGTTGTAGCTTATGCCTAGATGCATGAAAGAGTATGCAGTGAAGTATGAGTTGTTGAGTTTAGAGTATGTCATGCATTGCATTACATTACATTAGTGTGCATTAAATAGTTGTATTTCTTTATGTTTATGTGTTTACTGCTAACATGCTTTATCGTTTTTCCTAAAAGTTATTTATTTTCCTTATGTTCTTTGAAAATGCTTTTGTTGGAACCTAAGAACCTATGAGGTTTATCACTTTTCCTTAGTGTTATATTTGTTAATGATAAAATAAAATTTAATTGGATGTATATAATTTGTATATAGTTATCTCTTTACTTAGTTTCAGATTTATTAAGTTTCAAATTGCTAAACAAGTCTCTAAAACAATTTCTTAAATAATATCATGTAAAGTTCACCTTAAACAACATGTCATTGAAGGCTTCAAGCATATTTGAAGAAGATAACCTTAAACACTTATCATCTAAAGGTTGGAGCTTAGATCCTACAATAGTGTAGACATATATTGTCTAAAGAAACATAAGCTTGACTATATCACCTCTTCTTTTAGAAGTAAAAATATTTGAATTTTCAATTTAATTTGGACTTCTATTGATTTGATGATTTTGATTTTATAAAAATGGGTTGAACAGGTAGCCTAATATTTTTCCTATAAGCTCTTATAATTTTAAGTTTTAAGTGATCCATTAGATGTTCGAGAAAATACCATGTATATATGTTTATTGGGCTTAAAATCAATTGATAATATGGTAATTTTTTTTTAAACCTCTTGATATAAAATGCAAGTCTCATCAAAATAGCAGTCGTAGCAAAATGTAAATAAACAGGCATCCTTGTGCATGTGCACTTTGTTAATGCTCTAAGTTACCTCTACTATTCTTTTCTTCTCTAATAAGAAGTAATTTTGTTCATCACAAATACAAACATACTAAAATTCATACAAACTATAAATATTATGCATGCTTAATTAAGTTAAGGCATTAATGCATGTACATACTAAATTACATATATAATTAACTCTACCATATTCACATTAACTATAATAAATTATAAACTACATACTACTAATTAGCATACAATTATCCATTTATTTACAATTTGTACATTATTGGTATGATAAACTTTCTTTTTTCTTTTTCTTCTTCTTCAAAATGGTCACACAAACACTTCAAGTACAGAGATCTTGATGTTGTAACCACGAGCTTTCATCTATCACCATAAAGGTTCCATCTGGCATTTCCTAAAAAGTTTGGAAGGGAAATGGACTAGGGTAAGGTGAGTTTTCCTAAGACAACCAAACATGAGACGTGCTATAGTAATGAGATGGTGTTTTAAGGTCACTCTCTCCTTCGGAAGAGGAGGAGTCTACAACCGGTGTAGATGGAACTTGGTAGCCTGGGGTGGTGGAACTACCCCATTAGGATGAAAGGCTTCTAAAGGTATGGTGAGCTTTATAGTCAAGAAGTATGGGCTTATAACAATAGACACAAATATATGGCCCAAGGAAAAATAAATTCGTATATTGGCCTAGGCAATAATGACTAGCTCATGAGCGCTTGTTGACCAATTTGTGTTGCTAATCTCTACAAAGACCACTATAGTCGTGAAAACCATCCAAGGCGTCCAATAAGAAAATGGTGGAGGAGGGATGAGAAACTAAGTTTTTTAGAAGGATTCTATCCTAAGTTAGTGACATTACTTTCATCCCAACTACTTCAGTTTATTAGAAAACATATTATTCATACAAGTTTATTTTTAGTCTTTCAAAAACTCTAGCTAAAGTGGATTTCTTTTACATTAGAAGAACTAGTCTTTAATTAAGCATACAAATTAGTTAATTCTCATAAGTCTTTGGGATCACAACATAGATATCATTTAACTATCATCTCATCTATGTCTTACATAATTCTTCTCAATTTTTATCTCTCTTAATGATAATTAATACATAGACATACATTACTACTTAGTCGAACAATATCTTCTCACTGACTCTGCTACTCTACCTTCTATTTTTAGGACATGAGTTCATTCCTTGATGGTCATCATCATCATATATATTGAAGACTTGGTGCTTCATAATAAAAATATTTTTGGAAAATCATTTTGTATCCACTCTAAAAGGATTAATTTTTCACATAAGTTCTTTCTTTAATGATCCCTTAGTTAATTAGATTCCTTTTTAAAGTCTTCCAAATAGCATGCATGTACAAACAATCCAACCAATATGTCATGCAAATTTAGTCTCCATTTTCAAACTACTATCACATCATTATTTATATATGATCATAATGTAATACATTACTCTTTAATCAACCATGAGTAATGTTCATACACTTTACATTCCTCTTTATATACTCACAAAGTAATACAACAAGTTGGCATGATATTTTCAAGTAAAGATTCATTTTTAATTCAAGATTTTCTTATTTTAGTTTGATGTTATTATCTTGCGCAACATATAAATTTACTCCTATAACTTGTCCAACTTGCTTAATTCTTAAAATTTATGATGAATCATCACTCATGAAATCTTAGTCCATTCATCCTTCTAAGTTACCTATCAACATTTTTTTTTTCTCAAAGGTTAAGTTCTTCTTAATATTTTTAATGAAAGATCATGGTATATAAAAATTTCTTCTCCAGTTGGCTGAATGACCTTTATAATTGCTCACTCTTTGTGTCCTTAAATTGAATGTCTTATGCATAATTTACTTAATTCAACTTTAAGTGTTACATGTTTTATGCTTCTTGACTAATAACTTAGCTAGTTAGATTTGTTCCATTTGTAAACCTACTTGCTTGCCTCCTTGTTCATGAACTTGAATTTTTCTACTCATATCTTATTTAATTATCCTTAAACATCCAAATTAGCTTATTTGCATATTTCTTACCTAGGTGGCTGAATGCACACTTCTAGTGTTAGAGAATTATTGTTCAATGTTTCTTCTCTTAGAAAGGTGGTTTACACTAATTAAGATTTAGGCTTTCAATTACACCAACCTTAGAAATTTTTAGGATTTTTCTTCCTTGACTAGTGAGCTTGGTCGAGTGCCTTTGTTCCCATCTCTACTTCATAATTAATTTCTAATCACTTCCTTAAACTCACTTAAATCCACTATTAAATTCTAGCAAGGTTTTTAACTAGTTCTTACCAAATTTGTGCAACATGGTCAAATGATAACCTAACCATTACCAAATAATCTTTCAACTTTAAAATTCATTTCTTAAACTTGTTTAGGCTCCACTTTACACCTTAATTTAAATTTTAACTCAAGTTTTCCTAATTAATGGAAGAGTGACCAAATGCTCTAGGTGGCTAAAACAAGGTTTCTTTTCCCTTAGTTTGTGCTCTCTTGGTCTTGGTGTTATGGATTTTAGTATGTTTGTATCCAAATCAATCAAAATGGTTGAATGAGAACTTTACCAACTTCAACCCTCTTTCAAATTTATAACTCCATAATTATACTTCATTAGATTCCTCTTTATGCCCTTGTCAAAATTTTAAACTTAAGATTTCCTAATTAACTAGGAGGTGGCCAAATGCTCAAGTGACTTAAACAAAGGTACTTTTTAAATTTTCTTGCCACACGATCTTGGTGTCATGAAGTTTAGCACTTGGTTCATCATGTGTCCTTAGGTCCATCCTCAAGTTATCCTTACTCCATAGCTTTAGTCATGGTCATGGAAGGTCTTATGTGATTTGTGCAACTAAGGGTCCACAATTTTACCTTTACACTTAGTAGTTTTTAAGTTCAAGTCCAAGTTAAGTTTATGGATCTCAAGATATAATTAGCCTTTTAAGGATTTTAATACATGAGTCCAAATCTGGACTCTTAATAAAGACAACCTCGTAATCAAAGATTTTTAATAAAATACATAACCAAGTTTCTTAGTTTGAAGATGAAAATCTTAAAGAAAGCACCTTTTATATAAGTAAACCATAAAAAAGATTGGAAAATAAAATAATAAGAGAAGGGAAGACAGTTTCACATAAATAGATTTTACTATTTTATCCCTTTAAAACCAAAGGGTTATATCCAATCCTTAGCCCTCGTTAAGAATTTTACTAAGTGTAAGACTTCATATTTAGTCTATTCTTACAAACAACTTTCCAAGTATTGTTTCACGATAAGTCTTTTCATGCTTAAGATCCTAGTGAAAAATAAACTTAAGATATCAGAAGATAGAAATTACAAAACAATGATAGCAAACAATATCAAAATTTTTATATTTTATAGCACAGTGTTCTCACTTATTCTTGGTCATATTGAATGAAAAGTCTTCAATTTATATAAGAGGAGGCTAGAAGACCATTGTGAGGAATACATATTTGTAAGAAACTCTCCAAGTCATTAGTGAAGGTAGAAGACCCAAGTTTATCAAGAAGCAGCTTGTACAATCTAATAAAGTAACCTTACATGACATAATTTCCTAATTCTTCTTAGCACATCTAAAAGTTTAAAATCCCTTTTGTAGGATAATCTTTTTCTGATGCTATGTCAAAAAGTACATCTAGAAAGGTAATTTTGAATTTTGTCTTGTATTAAAGTAGTTATTGATTTTAGACTAAGGTTCAAATTGCCTTAGACGTTTTTGAATCATCTAACCAAACGATACTTGAATAGATTCTAAATCTTCACAAGACACTTGAGACAAAATTATGCATGTGCTTAATCTTTTCAGCTAGAGATGGTCATTTCCTGCTTTCCTAAGACTTAAATAGAAATTATTAGTAGACTTAAGACTCATTAAATCTTAATTCTTTAAAATCATAAAAATTTTGGATTGCCAACCATCTTGATTCTAACAATCTCTCCTTTTTTATTATGATAAAAACATTATGATTTAATGAATCATCTTTTGATAAGAAAAGAAAAATATACCCTTGAGAGTAATAATCTAATCAGAAGAAAGAGCATACAGAAAGTAGTATGTATTATATTTTATATGAAAAAATTGTATATAATTTCCTCATCTTGGTACATAAACAAAAGAAATGAAAAGAAAGTAAAGACAACTTATCCTAAACTATACTTAACGAGTAACTCCAGTAATTTATAATCTTTCTACCTAAACATTATGAGAGTAAGTGTTATAACATTCAAGTTGTCAAACTCTATAGTAAGATTTGAAACATGTTTTGCTTGAGCCCACAACCTATTCTAGTAGTAGTGGATGAGAAAATAGTCTAGTTAATGGTGGTAGCAACGACTGATCTTGAAATAGAGTAGGAGATATAAACTTTGGTGGAGACAGAGGTGAAGATAGTGATGGTAGCAATGGCAAAAGAGGTAAAGAAGATGGTAGAGGAGGATTTAGTGGTAATGGAGAGTGCTTAGGAGTTGGGTCTAATGGTTTATTAGGAATAATATACAAGGATGGACAAAAGGAGGTTTTAAGAAGGAAGATAAGCTTCCATACCCTTACAGAGATGTAGATAGAGGTAAGGAGAAATGGTAAAGTGTAATATACAATTTGATGGGGTTTTGGAAAAAATGGCCTACCTCGGTACGTGTGTAAGAGAGACAACATAGTTTAGCATGTGCAAAAGTACTTAATGGTAGGAATGGTTACTTTATCATCTCAATAGAGGCCAAAATACCCCTTACATCATTATATGGTTTTGGAGAAAGCATCTTGCATCTTCTTCATCTTTTTCTTTCTTTGTAAGAAGATGCTTACATTCAATTTGGATAAGTAATTGTAGATTTAGATCGACTTTAGATTTGGCTTGACAGACTCATCCTTCCTTTTGAAGTAATTGTAGACTAAATGGTAGTCTAGGTAGCAAATGACCTGGAGCCATTAGAATCTTATACCAAGGCCTTATGATCAAACTGATCAATGATTCTTCCAGAGCATGTCAACATCTAGACAGACATTTGAATGGGTCCTTCTCTTAAACCAAGCCATAGTAAGCTTACTTCTCTTAGAGATTTATCAAGCATCAAACTTTGATAGCATCCCTTACTTCTACAACTAGGTAGAAGGTATTGGATTATTGATGGATCTTAATTTATCCATTAAGACTAAGAGAACTTTCTAAGAAATTTTTTGGTTGAGACCAAACTTTACTTTTTTTTCTTGGAGAAAGACACTCCCTTCTCTAAGATATTTGTAAAGTCAAATCTTTGTGCCAAGTAAAGTGAACTAGAAGGTTCAAGGAAGCAATATTAGAGACATGGAAGGAGTGGGGTACCAATACTTGAAACTTCATCCAAATGACTTCATCTTCTATCTTAGTAACTCTTAAAGAGATAATGGTTTGCAAGAATGGATCTAATAATTAGAGCAGGAGGTGCAAGAATAGAAAGAGGAGAAAGAGCTAGTAGATGTTATTCCTAAGGCACTAGAACCATCTTTATGGTGATGGACCAAACTGAGTCATAGAATATTTCCATATACTATTGAAGAAGGTCTTCCAAGTGCTTTACATTTTCATAAACATCATCTAAGCTTTGATGCAAATGACGTTGCTGTTGAAGAAGAGTAGCTTGATCAGGATCATTAGAATTAATATGAAGTTCTTCCCCCATCTAGGTGACCCTAGATAGCATTTTCTATATTTCACTTGAACTAACATGTTTGGGCAATATAAAGAACCTTTGAGAGTCTTTCCTTATTTGAGGTGCTTTGGGTGTACCAGGTTATGGAGTTTATAACACCCTAAAAACGAATATCGAATTCACGCTTAAGTCGATCATTCAGTTCCATTTTTAGTTTGTTATCTCATGATGCGGAATTCATTTTAGAAAATACTTATATGAAAATATGGTAAATTTTTCTTTTTTTAAAAAAAACTGTTTGATATAAACTGCGAGCCTCGTCGATAAAATGTGCATAGCAGTAAAGTAAATCATTAAGCGGATTTCTACATATGTTTAAAACCTTAGGAATATTAAGCGTTTATATTATTCTTTTCGTTTATCATTTGCCTATAATAAATAAACAAGATTAAATCATAACGCACATGTCACACAATAATTATACATAACATTTCATACATACCATAAGTCATAGGCCCGTGGGCCTTATCATGTAGTTATTACAAACCATAAACTTACAAATATTATACAATATTTATACATAAGTTAGCTAATACTACATATTAGTAGTTAGGATGCTCGCATCCAATTATTTATTTATTTTTACATTAGTGCGATGTACACCTCCTAGAGAGAGCGCCTCACGTCTGCTTCAAGTACGTGAACTGCTACCATAATGATCAGCATCTAAGGTGTCTGGGAAGAAAGTGGGAAGAAGTAGGGATGAGAAACTAAGTTTCTCAGTAGGCTATCTACTTAGTTCTAATGTCATCACTTTAGTCCCAGCCACTTCAGTTTATTTCAGAAATCATTTCTTACATAAAAGGTTACTTTTAATTCTTTGAAAACATTTCTCTGAAGTGGATCAATTTTATTCAAAACATACAACTTAGTGTCTCACCATACATTCTTCTTAACATTCATACCTTTGGGATCACAAATAAGATATCATTTGACATACAATTATTCTATGTCTTAAACTTTGTTCTTTACTACTTTTCTTTGTCTTTATCATTTCTTTGTCCAACCTTTGGGACACTTTATGAATCTAGTTTCACCACCTTTGGGAGAAAACAATTAGACATAGATATGTATTAAATTTTGTCAAACAATATCTTCTCACTAACTCTACTCCCACCTCCTACTAAAATTAAGGATATGAGCTCATTCCTAGGTGATCGTCACCACCACATAAGGGGTGAAGGACTCAATGCCTTCACAGTAGAAGGATTTTTGGAGCAACCTTTGTCTCCTAGAAGCAACCTTTGGCTTCAAGAAGCAACCTTTGGCTTCTCTTCAGTAGAGCTTTTTAAGGCCCTCTGGATACTACTGCGCATAAGGCACAAAGAGAGTAGCATTATGTTTTCACATAAGGTTTGCTTTAGTGATCCCTTAATCTTTTTAAGTTCATTTTAGCGGCTTCCAAATAATTATGCATGCTCAAACAAATCTCCAACCAATATGAAATGCACATATAGGTTTCGAATTTTTATCTCAATCATCATCATAAACCAATCTCATACATCATCATCATCCTTTCTCATTCATGAGTATTCATCATTTATTCATTCATAGATAGTGAGCATTCATAACTAATAATGAAATTTGATTGGTAAATCACATAGCATAATGTCACATTTACACCACCAATCTAATGCTTCAATTCGGTATGATGTTGAAATCACACAAAGGACTAACATCACTCATCCTTCTAAGTTACCTCTCATCCTTTCCTTTTCTCATTTCTATATTTGTTCATTAAGATTTTACGTATTAACATCTTAATCTAGGTGGCCGAATGGCACCTTTCAAGTTCTTTTATCTTTGTGTTCTCTTTTGTTTCAAGTCTTATGCATATCCTAATTATTTTAAGTTCAAGTATTAAGTATTCACAAATCTTTTATAACTTCTTCTCATTAAGGTATGTTATGATCAAATTACTTAGTGAACTTCTAACTTCAAGTTTAAGTCATATCCACCCTTCTTAATCATGCCTCTAATAAACCTTTGAAATATATTACCTTATGTTCTCCTTTGTACTACCTTAATAATTAGTTCTAATTGACTCTTAAACTTTTAAAGTCTCTTTTATTCCAAATCAAATAATATCTAAGTAGAAATTAATTAATCTTCTAGGACAATTTATTCCTAAATGGATGAATGACCTACTTCCTCACATTCCACCTTTCATACACCTTAATTATATTTTGCTTACATATTTAGGATCATTATTTGGGCCTAGTTAAGGATTAAAACTCATTCTTAGTTAATTTAAAACATGGTAGCCGAATTCCAACCTCCTAGACTTAGGTTTCCATAATTTCCTTCTTCACCATAAAATCATTTATCTAAAAAAGATCAATATGTCTCTTTATCCACCTTAAAACTTTTTCATACTTTAAATTCATCCTATTCACATAAAAATGGTCCTTAATTAACCCTAATTGGAAATTAAAACCTCCTTTAAGTTAATTAACTACTAAGTGGCCGAATGCCACTCTTTTAGGTTTAGGGTTTCCTTCTTCCTAACCCTAGTTAACCTTTACTTAGGGGCCAAGTTTAAACATTAGAATTGACATATTATAAGTTAATCTTAATTCTTTTACCCAAAATTTAATTGCATGGCCAAATTTGACATTTACCCTTGCTTAAGTTATGGTAGATTTCCTAGTTACCCATTTTAAGCTTATTTGGAAATTTTATCACTTAGTAATTTTGAGATTTTTCCCTAAGCTTACCTAGGCCTTATATTCTGAAACTCAACCTTTTAAATAATGATTAAACCTCCAAATAAGTTATTTAATTTTTGAAAATACTTGATTTTTCCTTAATCACATTTTAAGCGCATTTTTTTTGCCAAAATCTCTCTAGGATGGCCGAATGCACTCCTAGAGGTTTTTTACCTATTTTTGCTTTGATTTACTTTGTTCAAAGGTTTATTTTGTTAATTTAAAACCAAATTGCAGTGCTTGATTTTCTTATAAAATTTTTTTATCCAAGTTAAACTATGTTTTTGGAGTGGTGGCCGAAAGCCCTCCTTTGTTAGCCAAGGTGATTTCTTCCAAGCTTTCACCTCACACCACCTTGGTTCAATGGTGTTGTGCCTTTGCAGCCCCTCTAGCCTCTGGTCCATGCTTATTTCTTTCATGTTGTGATGCTTAGGTGTTGGTCATGATGAGTCTTGGGTGCCATACAAGGATTTAGCCACGTTTGGGCTACAAATTACATCATTTGCTTGGTAGCTTTCTAACTAATGTCCAAAGGAAACCTTTGGAACTTATTACAAAACTTTATTTTAGCTCTGAACTTACATAATCAGAGGTGCAGATCCAGAACATAAATCATCACAAGAGATAAATCACAATATTAAAACGTAATCATCAAAACAAGAATGAAAACAAGCAACACATCACTTTTCTCAAGCATTAAAAGGGTAGATCTTCATGATCTACTCCAAGATCCACATCTCCTCTTTCAAATAAGCCTCAAAAACCTTCCTCATGAGAGCATAAAACTGATCAAAGCTTCAAAAATAATTTTAAAACAAAACCTACCGATTAAATTTCTTCTAAGTGCCTTAGAAGCATTTTTAACCGAACAAACTTTGTTTTTCTTTTCAAAAATCACTAAAAATGGGTGGGGCTGATTTTGAATGGTTAAAATACAGTTTTAAACTCTCACAAGTGAAAACAAAAGAAGACAAACAAATCTTGGAGAAAAGATGCATGAAACAAAACAAACACACCATAAAAAGGCAAGTTAAAAGCATAAAAAGACAAGTAGAAAGATCCTACTTGTTGAAGACCTCCTTAGTTTTTTTTGTGTGCTTTAAAGGCTTCCATGGGTCCCCTTTGGTCTGCTCTGGATGTGGGCAAAGGATGGTGGTGGGGCTTAAGTGTTTATAGCTTTAATATAGCTTAAGTCTTAAAGATGAAGACTTAGGCTTAAAGTGTAAGTTTTTGGTGTTTTGGAGTTATGGCAAGCTTGGAGAGAATGGAGAGGATTTTGATGAGTTTCTAAGATGAAAAATATGAAGCAAATGGGGTCCCAAGGGTCCCAAAAAATTCGGACTCTTATGGGCCAAGTGGAATTAGTTTTGCACTTAGGGGTATTTTGGTAATTTTGCGTAGATTTTTCCTATTTTCCAAAATAAATCAAAATTCAAGGAATTATCCTTTTAGGCTTAGATTAGTGTTAATTAGGCTGATAATTCCTCTAATTATGATTAATTTAACCTAAGCATGCTTTACTTTTAATTAACCAAGATTAGTTAGTCTTAACCATGGTTAAAGTAACCTTTTTACTATTCACTTTTGTCTTTTTGTGGAAGACTTGGTTGACTTCATTTTGGTGACTCACCACCACCTTTCCAGCTGTTGCATTTCGTGCACATGGGTGTGAGGCCCACTTTTGGCATGTTTATCACCTTATCCTGCCCTCCCGGCCTTCCAGGAGCGTTTTCGTAATTTTTCTCAGCATTGCCGGAAAATTTCCCAAATTGTTCCTCTGATATTTCTAAGACTTTTTGGTTCGTTCCCATATTAATCTAAGGTCGTTTGCTATTTTTATGGGAACTGACTAGCTTTGTGCAAAAAGTACAGCTCCTAGGGGCATTTTGGTCATTTTCGGGGTTTTCGAAGGGCGTTTTCGTCCCTTCTCAGATTTCTAAATTTTTCTCACTACTTTTAACCATACATGATGTTTATAATCCCTCCAAGATGTCTTATACTTGTATTTTCATTTTTCTAGCTCATTATTTGAGCTGCCCAGGTGCAAGGACATTTTCGTCATTTGCACCAAACTTCCTAATTTCTCTGCTTTTGGCTCCTAATTTCACCTAGTTTTATTCTAGAAACCATTTGTAGCCTCAAACATTAATCATAGAAAAATTGGGATGTTACAGAGTTTGTTGCTACTAAAGGAGAGCTAAGAAGTTCTTAAGTTGAATTCCTAAAAGCTTATTGTTGTGGAAGGTTTCTTTTGATCAACTTCTTCTTCATCATCCATGAGTTAAAGGTCCTTTAAACTAGTTTCCTCATATTTCCTTACACGATCATCATAAGATGCCTCTACAAATAGTTTGTCTTCAGGAGGAAGTAATGATGGAAACTTCTCCACTTGTTATCTTTTAGAGGAGACTGGGGAATCTGAATGGGCTTAGATGGTTGAGTATCGAGCCCTGCATAATATACTTTAGAAAGCCTAGATGATTGCCTTGAACTACTTCTTTAGGCTTGAAATTATGTCTCTGTTTCCATTTTTTACATCTAGCATGAGATGTAGAGGCAATATCTACTCTGTTGGATGTTGTGAACTGTGATTTCTTGGTCCGCCCCTAACTCTTACTATTCATAGGTGCTTACTCCATATATAGAAAATAGTTTTATTGTGACATTTTTTCTATTAATTGTATAAAATGGTTATTCATATAACTAATAAGAAAACATATGGTTGTTATTTTAATACCTATTCATCATATAATCATCCCTAGATTTATACTTAATGTGTGCTTCTCCATATTAAAAGGGGATATCACATTTTTCATCCCACAAGTATAATAAAATATTAACCACACACATAAATACATACATACACACACACACACACACACACACATATTAGAGAGTGCTCAACACATGAATTATATACATAATTCTCCAGTATTTTTAAAAAAAGGGATGTGGAATCCTAGAAACCTTACTGGTCACTGAAAGTCACTACCAGAGCGCACACACACACACACACATCCATACATAAACATATTATTTAGTTTCTTCAAAATAAAAGTTTGTTTTACTTCCCAGTAATTATTCAATCATTAACATATAAATCCACTTGGGTGTGGAATGACAATCGAGTCATGTTCCTTGATATGGATAACTACTGCATAAAGTTAAATGGTAGCAACAAAATAAACAGAGGGAGTGAGAATTCTTAAATATTCATGTACATACATAGTAGAACATAAGGTTGGAGTATCTATAACCATACCAACATAATTGCTCATTTTAATGTTTATGTCATGCATGAATGCACATGACAAACTTTTATGTTCTCAAAGAACTCAAATTCATGGAAACTATTATTGAGTCTCCTTAAAACTTTGGTCTATCTTAGACTCAAAATGTTGTGAATGTGAGCCCATGTCTAATATTCCAGGAAGTTGTTAAGATCCCGAATTTCCATGCAGTCTCTCACTACAATTCATTAAATCTATTGGAATTTCTTTAGACCAAAGATTAATGCCCATTTGTCAAATCAAAATAAAATTGATTCTTTGACCATGATAATCCTTGAGGCAAGTTAGGATGGCCAAGTTTTCAAAACGTGATGACCTCGACACTCAAGAGCTACGTCAGGTCCCTTGTAAGTCATCATGCTCATCCATTAACCCTTTAGGCTCTTAAATAGCTAGCCCTATGATTTCTTATCATAAACAATCATGACTTTCCAACTTTATTACATTAAATGCATGATGCATGCTTACAATAAATTCCGTACATTCACTCAACACATTATATATTCACAAGGCACGTTCTGTTTTCACCTTCAAGTCAAATTTTTTTAATGGTTCCTAGAAAAATTTCTATAGACCTCTGTTTGAACCTGGACACCTCTTTATCTCTTATAAGATATCATATCAACATAGAAACCATTCAAGACAATTCCATACAAACAATTATCCTGTTAGATACATTCTCCACCTTTTTAATGGTTAATTATTAGTTATCACAATTCATATAAAACATTGAATATTCTTGTTCAAAAGATTGTAAGTTCCATTAGTGGTCTCTTATCCTAATATTTATGGCCTAACTATGTTCTATGCAACCAAACATGCAATATTTCAATTAAGATTCATTAGGATAAGTAATTTTTATATAATTCAGCATCCTCAAAAATTTAGAACAACTCAATAAACGAGATTTACTATACTCTCAAAATTCAGAGTTACTCCAAATTACTCCAACAAGCAATTTTTAGTCAATTACAAAACTTAGAGCTAAATATATTAATTATGCATAGTCCTATAAATATCAACATAATTAATATCCTTAGAGTCATTTCAAAACTAATTATTACAATTTTTCTCAATTCAAAGGATAGCCAAACTATTCTCATAAGCCAATTTTGGCTTAAGCTCAACCTTTAAAGCTGAATATCTATATTTTACTTAATTCTCCTAGCTAATAATTAACCATATCATTATTAAAGATTCTCCTAAAATAATTAACTTAAAAATTAAATGCTAAAATAAAAGAGAATTTTTAAATTTCACCCCATAGTAATTCTCCTAAAATTTTGGCCAATTATAATCAAATACGCCTAAATTAAGCTAGGAGAACTCAAATTTCATCCTTAAATTCCATAATTACATGAATAAATTCTCCTTCGTCTTACCTTTCTCACTAAGTCGAGATACCCTTGAGGTATGGAGAGAGAGAAATCCAAAAATGTCACTTCCAAGCATGCTTCCTAAACAATCTATAGCAAGAATTACTAACATAGGTTAGTATTGAACCAATTAGAGTCAAGAATTAGAGGAAAATTTAATTTTTCTCTCCACTTGAAAGCTTTGGTCCAACAAGAGAGAAAGAGACAATAACATGAAAATTTTCGAAAAAAAATTGGTGCTTAAACATTCCTTACTAGTAGATGAAGTAAACTCTAAGTTGAATTTGAAAATGCTCGAACAAATTGAACGTAATTTGAATTTGAAGTTTATGAATGGAGGGACAATGGTTCAGTGATTTCTTTTCTCTCGCTGAATGAAGAAGACGAACCCCCTCCCCTTTTTATCTTATATTTACATAATTATATATTTTACGTTATTTTATTATTATTTTGAGTTATTCAGGTTGAATTCAACCAAATTTGTGTATTTGATAAAGTAGAAAATTTAGGATCACTTTAAAAGTATTAAGAAGTTATTTAGGATGGGTAATTTTCATAAAAAATTACATTGGAAATAATATGAAAGAGAAAACAAAGCCTATGTACATTTCGAGTCCAATTAAGCTCCTTATTTTTGAAAAAATTGAAATATTATGAGATATATTCTAGAAAAATGTTAATATAAAATCATTTCTATGCTATAAGAAGTTTTCCAGAATTTTCCTAGCATATTTTCTATAAAATATTCATTTGTGTTTATAAGCCCTAATCGGTTCCAAATGAACCATTTTCAAAGTATTAATTTCTGAAATTAAAATTTATATAAAATTTATAAAAATTAATATAAGTAATTTTGTGAAAAGAATCTACTTTCACTTTCCTCTCCTTCGATTTAAAAATTTTCACATTTCTTTCGTACTAAACGTACGTGAAATTACAAAATAGGCAGCTTTTGGAGATTTTTTTTTCTAGGCTTAAAATTTATATAAAATATTATAAACATATACTAATGAAATTGGTATAAGGTACCTTTTTATATTTCTTCCTCTATTAATTTATAAAATTTCCTATTTGTCGCTAAAAAAAACAACAAATAGCTTTAACTATAAAGGGTGAGCTAAAAGTGTATAAGGACCAAAATTTAAGGGTATTACAATTCCTCCCTCCTTAAAATAAATTTTGTCCTTGAAATTTATGTACCTTAAGTAAAAGTTTGTAGATGAGATCCCTTCATTTTATCTTCTAATTCCCAGGTTGCATCTTCATCACCGCGATTGTTTCAATTCCATACTACTTTAACTAAGGAAATCTCCTTATTCCTTATATTACTAAGTTTTCGATCAACGATTTATATTGATGATGTCTTGTATGTAAGGTTATCCTTTAACTTAATCAAGTCTGGTAGGATCACATATGAGGGGTCAAGTATGTGCTTTCGAAGTTGGGAAACATGAACATGTTATGGAGTTCAGAAAGAAATAAAGGCAAAGCTATCTCATATGAAATAGGTCCAATCCTTTTTAAGATTTAATAGGTTCCAGTAAAACGCTGTGTAAGTTTACGAGATTTCATTTCTCTACCAACCCCAGTCATAGGTCTAACTTTCAAAAAAACATGGTCTCCTTCTTAAAATTCGAGCGGTTTTCTTCTTTTATCATAGTAACTTCTTCTATAAGGATCAAAATTTAAAGGTGTTACATTTATGAAGACCATTCCTTATAGGATTTTCTATCCATCTTGAAAGAATCTTAGCATATAAGTCACATCAATTTTGGCAGATTAATGCAGCGTTAGTAAGAAAAAGATCCAAAATCTATCAAGTCGTGAAACCTAATCCTTGGACCCTTTCCTTGTAGTGATGATGTATAACATCAAACTATGAAATATTCTTTCCTTATGAACCATCTCTGATGCCTTCCTATTTAAGGAGTCTATATTACATAAAAAATAATTCACTTTTTTGAGAGAGATAATTGTTCCTTCCTAGTCGTCTCTGAAGGAAGCACCATGATTAATGCATTAAGTAGCTTGTACTAGGGCCATAATAGAAATCAACATTTTCTTAACTTGCACAACTCTAGAAAGTGCAAGCTCTTCAGAAGGTTACCTTTAACCTTTTATATCTCCTACACAGTCAATGGTGATTTCTTTGGTATTACACCAAAATTCTATAATAAGGTCTGGGTGTATGATCCTTGGAAGTATATGATCTTGTACCACATGATGTTATTGAGTTCCTTTGTGCTAGCTTTAGTAATGTTGTAGCCATCCTTCATCAGCTTGTGAGGCATGATGAGGCATCTAGGCAAGATCATTTTGGGATAAATTCGAAGCCTTGTCATTGCTTTTGTAATCATGAGATGAAAAGTGAAAAAGGATTTTTGGAAGAAAGAGGGCAAAGATTATAGAGAAAGTAGAGAGTACAAGAGTGATAAAGAAGATAAAAAGATTAAAGAGGTAATTAAATAAAATAAGGAAGGTGGTGGTGCATTTGAAATGTGCTGACACAGACAAAATGACAAATAAAATTGAGTAATAGGCCATTGTGGAGATGTAGTGTTCCAAGAGAATGGGCGATATGGAAAAATATTCTTGTCTTTTCTTCGAGTTTTTAACCCTAATAGATTTATTTGAAAAATATTTACCTAATTAGAGTTATTTAGAAAATATTTACTTGTATAACGTTGTAACAGTACTTGTTACACATTCTAGAAGTGCATCAATTTTGTTATACATGTTGAAGAGGAGGAACTATTACATCTTTGCAGTACTACTCCTATCAAATGGTGTCATCACCATCGCCGACTATGATGCGCAAAATGAAAACATGTTATTGGCAGCTATATTGTGCCTTATGATGAGGCGCCACTGTCTCATCCTTTACTACAACATAATCAAGCGGCACTAATTCCAATCATGAATGACATGTTTGGAAGCCATTTCCTTTCTGGCTTTCCTTATTCTCCTTCTAGAAGTTTACTATGCAAATATATATAACAATCTTGTCAACTAAAATACACAATGATCACAAGTATCCAAAATTCTTAACAATTAGAAGTCATCATCATTTATTTGGAATAGTTTAATGAAAATAGTTAAAGAAACAAATAATGTAAAATAAAATTGTATAAAATAATTTTTTAATATATACTCATAATCATACAATAATAAAATAACAAGTTATATTTTTTTATGTAAAATTCTAACATTTAATTCTATTTAGGAATTAGATAATGTAATTTTTAATAAAATTTATTATATATATATTTAAAAAAAATCTATAAAAATTATGAGAAAGAATATTTTATTTCTTTTATAGATATAATTTTTTGTAAATATGATATTTATTTTCAATAAAATTTATTATATACATAACTTTTACTTATTTAGCACTATTAACTACTTTAATTTTTCACATGATTTAAATTTATAAATTTTATATTTTAAAACATCACATTAATTGTGATATATATGTTTATATTTAAAGTAATTTATTTTCATATTTTTTAATTAATAAAAGTTATGATTGATTTTAATAATTTATTTTTAAATTCTATATTAATATTTAGAATTTTATTTTATTAATTTTTTATTAATATCATAATATTGAAAAATATTTTATTCAATAATAAAAATTTATATTTTATAATTATTTATAAAAAATTAATTTTAAAATATAGGACAACATATAAGTTAATAATAAAATATAAATTATTTTCTTTAAGTATTTTTTAATAAATTTTATTTAAATCCAGGTTAGATCTAACTACTAATATACATGTCATTTTTTATTTACTAAGTTGGATTTCGAATGCTTTAAAATTTAACCTTTTATATATCTCATTTCTACAGACTCTTGTGAATGCAATCACAAAAGTATCCTTTAAACCAAGTCAAGTCATGTGCTGGCTGATCATGTTGCGATAAAGGATTAGAGAGTAATGTCTCTTCATAAGGTGCAACATAGCCGCTAGTAATGCCTTTTCATTTTGCGTAACATGACCGATAATGGTGATGACACTTTTTCAATGGGAGCAGTATCATGAAGATGTAATAGTTCTGCCTTTCTAACCTATGTAACAAAATTGATGTACTTTCAGGATGCGTAGCAGGTACTGTTACTATCCTAAAAAGGTATATATTTTTTAAATAACTTTGAATACCAGTTTTTGTCTGAAATTTTTTTAATTTAAATCACAATAATAAATGAAAATGAACATCAAAAGATGCAAAGTATTGTGATAAATAAAAAGAAAAGGAAATATGTTTTGAGCTCAAAGCCCAACTCAACAAAAAAATTAATCAAAAAATCAAACAAAGAGAAGAAAAATATAATAATAGACAAAGATAAAATAAAAATGAAAATAATAAAAAAGGAGAAAACAGAAAATAAAATACTATTTTGTTAGAGTTAGTTACTAGTTAGTTAGGTAGTTACAACTAGGGTTAAAAAAATGATTAAGGGTTAGGTTAATAAAACTATAGTTAAGTTAATTTAGGCTATGGGTATAAATAGGAAACAGAATAGGAAATAGGAACACTTTTAGAAGTGGGGAAAATTTTCAAAAGTGGTTTTTGTTGTGTTCTCTAAATTCTCTCTAAAGAGCTTTGGATTCTTGTCTCATTCTCTCCTCACAAACTTGTTCCATTTGATCGAAAAAAGAAGAAACGTTCGTTGACTTCGGTACAAGTTTTACACAAGCTGATTCCACTTCATTAAACGGAGGAGATGCACCCAGCATGGGCTTCACACAACTTCAGCTGAAAGTTAGTTGTGCAAATGATGAGTGATTTCTATGCGTTTGAATTGGGTTGTTGATATAGATGAGATTTTGGCGAATTTGATTCATACATTGCATCAAATTACTGATATCAAACATAAAGTAATCACACAAATAATGTAGATTACTTGATTAGGAACTTCATAGATGCAATTAAAGCATTGAGAATTTACCTACAGTCCTAATGCATCTAGCTATTTGATTAAGTCTCTCTAAGGGCTAGGTAGAAAATTAGAAACGTTTTTGGTCATCTATGATATTCTTAAGCCTGTCTCGTTAAGATTAGAAGCTTGCTCCATGGAAAATATCTTCATTCGTTCCTTGAAGAGATCCTTTGTAGCTCTACTTTTGGTTTATAAAACCTGCTTCTAAGGTGCTTTAGGTTTTTAGTTTGTGGTTATATGGATGATAGATTAGGAATTCGTGAGAGTGCATCAGGATAATCAGAAAGAAGTAGACGAAATGAATTAGAGTCATGACTTCCAAAGGAATGATACTTCCTAGAAGAATTCCACTTGAGACTTCTCCTGTGTCTTCTATTTAGGATAGACCAATCAAAGCTTAGTCTTAAGCTGAAGATCTTTCATTAAATCCAACTCAGTTCCATGTATAACACTTGCTAAAAATATCAATTATCGATGGCATGATGCAGCAATTCAAAACTTTTTCCTTAAGGGCTAGTTCTTAGTAACTACTAAAATCAGAACCTAGTTATTCATGTGGTAACAGTGAGGATAAAATTAGGCATAAAACTGTAGTAGCATAGTTGAGAAGACTGCATTTGTGGTTGTTTAGTTCATGATTTTAAATCATAGGTTGGTAGAGAAATACAGAGCATTGAAATAGAAAGCCAAAAAGGGTCAATGTTGGTTCATAGCCATGAATTTGTCATATTAGTTGAGTAGAGAGTTATGCTTTGCAGTTTTGTTGCTTTTTTTTTTGGGTGCCTACCAAGGTAGCTTTCAAATCTCACTCCAGTTTCTACCATTGTTCAATGCTTGACACTCTCAGGTCCTAAGCTTCAATATCTATCCTCTCCCTCTTCCTCACAATTATGTGGTGCCTAGGTAACCAGTTAAAAGCCATGATGATTCATGAGGTTGGTCCCCTAGGTAATTTTGGTTTGTGTTGATATGATCAACACTTAGGACATGGAAATTTTTACAGCAAAATTAGGATGTAATGAAAGGTTGCCCACTTTTGTACCATCTTGGTTGTGCTTTTGCTTGTGACCTTCACTCTAGGCAGTCCACAAGTTATTAGTTTCCTCGCATAATATTGGTGATTGCTAACACACATGCTTTTGCCAAAAATTGCTTGATGTTCCTTTAGTTATTATTGATAAAGGTGTTTGTAGATATCAGACATCAAGAGGTGTTAAGAGTATATGGATCATGAGGACCATACCCATCAGTAATCAGTAATCAACACTCCCAAATAGCACAAGTGTTGTCTCTTTCCAGTCAGGGAGTCCATTTTCCAAGAGCTAGTTGCTGACATAGAACAAGGCTCAGGCTTTGCAAAGCTTAGGATTATGCTTCCAAATAGGTGGCTTTGCAGTAGGTGAAAGGCTAATACAATTGAAGGATGATTTTAGGATGTAACTATTGCATGTAGCATACCCTGGCAATTTGACAAATTTCCACATGGCTTTAGCCAGCCAAATTAAAATCCGAAATCAAGGCAAGGCCTTCCTTTCAATACGGACCCTAGGGGATAATTTCCCTTTCCCTTTAATTGGGTATAAACCCTCTATTTGAACTATAGGGTATTTTTAAAGTTAAATAATGGATGTTGGTTGAGGAAATTTTTTAGCACCAAATGTATACAAACAAGTGAGTCCAGTCCATAATTCAGCATAGTAATATTATAGACCACTCGAAATTATTGAGAAAAAAAAAAGAATGTCATTTGGGGCTTGATCTGGAATTTTGGCCCAATCAAGTTAAAAGGGAAAAAGGCCTTGACAATGGATTCCAAGTGTTTGGGCTTATTAGGCTTCATGAAAATTGAATAAGGATGGGCCAATTCGGATCTACATCCTTTTTTTCGGATATTGGGCCTAAAAAATTTTTTACAATCTAAAATAAAGCTCTTTTAATTTTCAAATCAAAACAGAACATCAACCATAAGGATTTGAATAATTGGGCCTATAGGGCCAAATTCAATTCCTTTTTTTGAGGGCATTGTGCTTACGATCATTTTTTTGTGCTATCTGAAATAGTACCTTTTTAATTTTCAAAATCAAAAACAGAACATCAACCATAGGGATTTGAATAATTAGGTCTATAGGCCCAATTCAATTTTTTTTGGAGGGCATTGGGCCTAATATTTTTTTGGCTATCTGAAATAGTACCTTTTTAATTTCAAAATAAAAAAAAAAACATCAACCATGGAGATTTGAATACTTGGGCCTATAGGGCAATTATTATTTTTTGGAGGGCATTGGGCTTAAGATTTTTTTTTGCTATCTAAAACAGTACCCTTTTAATTTTGGAAATTAAAAACAGAACATCAACCATAGGAATTTGAATAATTGGGCCTACAGGGCCTAATTCAATTATTTTTTTGGAGGGATTGGGCCTAAGATTTTTTTTGCTATCTGAAATAGTATCCTTTTAATTTTAAAAATAAAAAAAGAAATCAATCATGGAGGTTTGAATCATTGGGCCTAATTCAATTTTTTTTGGAAGCATTGGACCTAAGTTTTTTTTATTTGAAACAACACTCTTTCCTTCTTCGAGATTAAAGAATAACATCATCCCTGGAAATGGTGCTAATACCTTTTCTATTCGTAATCGACTCTCGAACCTAGAACTCTTCCTCTGTTAGGTTATTTCCAGATATTTTTTCTTTTAAAATAAAATTTGGTGGCGACACCACAATCTTATAAATTCTTTTTAATTGTTAACGACTTCGTCATTTCGTCGTAATGACGACTACGGCAATAAATTTAATTAGGTAATTATTTTTTCAAATAAACCTAAAAGGTCAAAAACCTTCTTGTCACTTGTGAGAGGATCACATAGTAACAAGTAAAGTGATTGTTGAAAGATTGTCTAAAATGAGAATATCTAACTCTAATAAATGAATATTAGATCTAATGATAAAGGCATAAACAATGTAAGTAGAAGAAGTAATAAGATGTTATCCATATTCAAATTATTCCTAATGGAAATGAATCTATCTTTATCTAGAGGTTTTGTGAACATGTCATCCGATTGATGCAATGTATCAAAGAACGTAATATCAAAAACTCCTTTATGAACATAATCCCTAATAAAATATTGTCTAACTTCTATATGCTTAGCTCTAGAGTGTTATGTAATATTTAAGTTGATATTTTACCCATACAAGGTGTGAACAACAACTAGAGGGAAATATATACTCATCTTCTACTATAGATAATGCAATGGAGTTTTGTTTCTTGTTGGTCTAAGAGATTAGACTTGACCTAAGAATATGACAACCACCATTGTACTTTATTGATCTACTCAGTCTTCAACATTATCAATGTAGCAAAATCCTATACCTTTAAATTTCCTAAATGCTTATATACTAGGTCAAAAATTACTTATGCCTACAAAATATCTAAAAATTCTTTTAACAATTTTTGAAATGAGATTATTTAGGATTTGATTGAAATCTAACATATAGATAACTGCTAAACATAATACTACTTTCAATTAAGTATAGAAGGGATCCGATCATACCTCTATACACAAATTGTTAAGTTTACCATTTTCATCTTTAGCTAAATTAAAATATGTATCAAATGTTGAGAATTGTATATGTAATTGTTTAGGATAGAAAACAATTAATAAAAATAAAACATAAAATTTGAACCAAATTTCCAAATAAATAAACAATAATAATAATTAAAAATAAGTTCTATATATATAATCTAAGATAAAAAAAATATATCATATATATTTATTTTTTAGCTAAAAATTATTATCATGTGAATGGATAAAAAACTAAGAAGGGAAAATGGAGAGTCTCACTCTTACTGAGTCATAGTACCTATTTAGAAATCTTAATGTAATGAGGAATATCACCATTATAACTAGTACATGGACCAACTCGACCTGCATAAGCTCAATCCATATTGGCCCATTATCAAACAGGTGAGTCAGGTTAGCCCACAATGTAAATGGGCAAGAAAAAGTAGTTGTATGTGTTCGACATACTTTAATTTGTAGGGTAACCAGCCCACCTGTTTAAGTGATTTTCTATTAAAATATTTAAAAAATTAAATTATATTTTAAAAAAATAAAAAATTAACCCACAAATTGGTCCATTATCTTGCTAGCCAACCTATTTAGCCCACATGTTAAAAAAGTCAGATAAAAAAGACCCATATTTAAATAGGTCAATATTTTTGTTGGCCTTAGTTTATCTCATCTGTAGGTTTGCAAGCTAATCAACTAGCTTTGATCCAATATACAGCTCTAATAACCACGGGCAAGTTTGAGAGTATGAGCACAAGCATAGGAGTAATGAGCATGATTCTAAGACAATCATTGTATCCATGAGCACGAGCATGAACACTATAACAATATGCATGAACAAGCACAAGATGGGCCTTGAAATTGAACTTGAGCATAAGGTCTACTAGGTCTTGAAATTCCTTAACTTTGATATGTAGCATGAAGATGAGAAATGCCTTTTCAACTTAACAAGCTTGATAAACTCAAAATAGGGACATATAAAAGCACTAGCTTATATAAGGAACAAATCAAGAGATGACATAACAAGTATGTACTAAAACATAAGTTTTTTATAAGTGAAAAAGATCTTGTTTACAACTCATGTTTGCATCATTTCCAAAAAAATTGACACCTCATTCGGCTAGCCCATACATAATAGTTAAGGTATTCCCTCTTTGGATGTTTAAAACTAATCAAAGACAATAGGGAAACCTTCAATGTTAATGGCCAAGGACTAAGAACTATAACAAAGGGTTGCTCAAGAAAACAACATTCTACATTTAAAAGATCAAGAAACTACCTCCCATGGTTTGTTGTAACCATTGGATGTAGGTACATCAAGCTTTTAATGTTAAACAAGTGTTTGCATGAGGAAGCCCATGTTTCTTATTTCTTTATTTTTTTCTTTTATTTAAGAAAAATATAAGAAGAAAGAATAAAATTTGAAACTATCAAGCCTCTTTCATATCTCTTTGCATCAACGATAATTTGGCTCTTTATGTTTGAAAATGAAATTATAAATTATTTTGGTAACAAATTAAGCACTAGAATGGAAAGAATTGTGGTAGTTACAAACCTTGCATTTAATTTAATATGCTAAGATGGGGTAAAACTTTTATGTTTGATAAAGGAGACTTAATCTCAAATGTTTTTACATAAAAACCTCTTATATTTCTTTGATTCCTACCTTGTTTGTAACGATTCCTATATAAATGATCACTCTTTAGGAAGTTATTGTTTTAGCTAGACTTTTAACATAATTTAGGGTTAGTTAACGACTTCTTTGTATTTTTACATTAAATTATGTATATTAATTTTTCATTTCTTTAATTTATCAGTCTTAGTATAATTTGTATTTATTTTTATTTTTATATGTTCTACAAAGCATTTTTATATGTTCTACAAAGTTCTATATTAAGGGGCACATTACAAACTGGCTAACCCACACTATGGAAGGTAGAGAAGAGTAGCTAGTCAACCTCTAAACCCTAGAGGCTATGTTGTAGCATGACAAACTCGGGCTAAAACATGGAAAACAAAGTGAATAGGTTAATTTTAGGGAGCCACACCATAGTGTGGGCTCCAGACATCACCAAGAAAGGATCTTATGTCACATCACTACATAGAACAACAAGCTAGAGTGTAAACTTGACGCTTGACCTAATTTACCCTTATAAATAAAAGACTCAAGTACTAAAGTAGAGGTTCGAATTTCCAAAGTTTGACACAGGTTCAGTGGAGGCTAAAGGTGTAGCTCTACCTTAGGATATTTCCTAGAGGACAGATATGAGAGGAGTTATCATACAAACCTTAAGAGACTAGGAGGGTCGGAGATAAAAAAAAACACTGACTAGGAAGAGATTCCACTTCATTTCTTACTATTACCATCATCTCTTAGATGAATGTATCTCTGTATTTTCCTTAATTCTATACTTAGAATATTCATATCTACAACTGTGTTCTAATTCCTTTTGTGCTAAGATGTAACAAATCTTAATCATAGGATCTTTCCATGGTTATAGGAATGTTGATTGGTTTCTATTTCATTTCTTGATAATGTATTTTATGTTGAAATTCATGCTTCCTATTTTTTCTAATCAACAATTGGGGAAATTTGGAGAACTACAAAGAGTTTGAGTAAACTAACATAACTTGAACAGGAAATGTGGCATTGTGAGTTAAGAGAAAACTAGAGATAGGAAAACATAACTCATAGGACTACATAATTTCCTAAATTTAAACCCCTAATTGGATTTTGTCTATATTAAGAGATTGGATGAATGAACTAAAGTTAGGAGTATTACATAGTCTTGAGTAAGGCTTGTAATAAAATTGTCATCAATTAATTAATATGAAAATCAGTTAACACTCATAAAAATTAGAAGCATTCAAAGATTAAGTGAAGTGATCATCTTAACTTACATCTTGATAAGTGAACCTCAATTTGTTCTTACTTTTTGTGTTTCTTTAGTTTTATTTAATTATTTATCTATTTAACTATATATTTCATCCAACTTATCTCACCACTAGCTAAAACTTGGTACTTATTTTATCCTCGCAGGTTTGACACTTCAAGTATTCTAATATTTTATTACTTGACAATCTAATGCACTACTAGAATTTGGAAGCACACTATTCTACACATCATTAAATAAATAGAATGGTAAAAAAATTTAAGTTTAAGGAGGAAGGTTTCCCCCTCAAATTTTTCATTAAAATGATATTAGTTTCTTATGATAATCTTATGTGATGAAAGAGTTTGGAATGTTAATTGATTTGAAGTTTGTGAGCCCTAAGTTATCTTAGTAGACATTGTTTGAATCTAAAAAGGATATATGAAAATTTATAAAAAATAATTTATGATTATAAAAAACTCTATGTCATTTTGTTTCTTAATTAGAGTTAGGTTCACAAAAAGATGAGATCTAAGATTTATCTAAGTTACATTCAACCCATCTTTTATATTGAATGGCTCTATTTTAACTTTTATACTCTAAAACTTATCTTCCAAATCTTGCCAAGACAATTTTTAAAGTTTTATTATAACATAGTTATGATTAAGAAAATTTAGATTTCTTTGATTGGATTCAAACTTAATACATCATTTGGTTACCCTCTTTTATTAAAATTGATAAAAAAAACTAAACCCTTTGGTACCCTATAAATTAATTTATGATATTTTTATGTACCCTTAGATTATGAATATGAAATTGGATAATTTATGAGAAAAAGAAAAAAAAACAAGAAGAAAAATAGAATAGAGAAAAAAAGGAAAATAGATGTAGAAAAGAAATTAAAAAAGAAAGAAAAAATTATAGGAAAGCATGAAAAATCTTGGAAAATTGGAAATGAAAATATATAAAATCAAATAAAACATCACATATAATCCAAGGGGTTAAAAATAAGAACCCTTTTCCCCTGCTATCTTATATCTCACCTTGTTTTCATTATAATTATGATAACATTACAACCAAAACAAGGCCTTTTAATTTTTGTGTGTAACTAACCTTTTAATGGAAACTTGATGTTTATTGGAAAGCCTATGATAATGTATAATCATGAAGATTAAAGGAACTTTGATTAATACCCTCAGACTCTTGAGAGATTATTAGATGGATAATTATCTCTAATTAAGATTTAATTTTAACGAATAAAGATTCTAACTCAACTGTTATTACCTATTCTTGTAATGGTTATTATAAATGTTTGTTGCATATGCTATAAGCTTTTTAAGGTTTCATTAATTTAAATTTATTGCGTTGTCATTCCTTTATTTGGATTATTACTTGAAGGTATGAAATACTTAAATTTGAGAAGGTTGATAAACTAACATTATATTAATTTATATTTTAAAAATTAAATTTTTGTGATGCAATTAATGATTTAATCCATATAATTTTATTTAATTCTTTCATAAATGGTAATACAAAATAAAGAACTTAAGATTAAAGTTAAAATGTCGACATTATCAAAGATACTTCAATAAGAGGCTAAATAGAACAAGGCATATTGATAGGTTGATATTGAACCTTTCTAGAATTGACCATGGTTATGCTCACATGGCAAGATCAAAATTTAAATTCAAATTAAAAATCCCCATTCATAAGAGAACCATATGATCTATTTTGAGAATAAATATATTATCCATAATATATACATATGATATTTTGAAAATAAAAATGTTATTTATGAGATAAACCTATGATCTATTTTAAAGATTAGTATCTTATCTATAAGATTTAGATCATATATATTTTAAAATAAGTCAAGGATTTCATCTTTAATTATAAAAGAAAGATAAAAACTTATAAAACATTGACCCATGAACCAACCATCAAACTCAGTAACGAATTTAATAATCAACCACTCAATCACATCATTTCTCTTCATCTTGCCTTTGTAACACCCATGATTTATCATAATGGTCTTTCTGGGTTAAAAATATCCTTTATTAAGAAATAAATTAGAGATAAGAGCAAAAGATAGAGAAATTTAAAAATTTTAAGCAAATGACAAAAATGCCCTTACATTAGGATAACCTAGAAGATGTGTACGAAAAACCTAAGACAAAAGGTAAAAGACATTATAAGGAATCAGAATATATCAAATATGAATGATACATCATGAGAAAAGAATAAGAATAGAGAAAGGGTAAAAAAAAACCATCAGAAGACTTCAAAAATGCCTTAAACACCCTTAAAAACCTTTGTCTTCCACAAGGGCTAAACTATTCACAGAAAAATGGGAAATGACATTAAAATGATTTGAGAATAAACCAATAAATGTTATCAACATTGGAGGAACAACTTGGGAACCTCCCAAAAAATGCTGAGAAAGTTTACTAGAATTCCACTGGAAGGCCGGGAGGGCAAGAAAATGTGAAGTAAAAGCCAGAAAATGGGACCCACCCCTTGTGCATGAAAATACCATGTGGAAAATATGGTGGTGACTCACTATATAGGTCATAACCTCATTTATACCATCTAAGACAAAAATAATAAATAGGAGAGATAAAATTAAGCATGCTTAAAATAAATTAACCTTGTTTAATTAAATTAACCATGCTTAGGATAGGTTTATCTTGATTAGGGACAAATTCAGAAAAATTAACATTAATATAATCCTAAAAGGATAATTTATAACATTAAGATTTATTTTATAAAATAGAAATTACATGCAAATGTACTAAAATGCCCTTAAATGAGAAATTAATTCTCAAACTACCCTTAAGTGGCCAAATTTCATATTAGCCTTGGGGAGGGCTCATTTGCTTTTTTATCCATCTCTTAAACACTTAGAGAATCTATCTAAATTATCTCTAAAATTAATCTACTCTAAAAACCCAAAATTATACATTAAGCTTAAACTTCAAACTTTAAGGTTTAAGTTAAATTAAGACAAAATCACAAACCCAACACCACCACTAGGAGATATTGTGTGAACCATCAAACAAGATCAAGATCAGCCATAAAAGCCCAACCAAACCCATCACAAAGTCTTCAACAAGTAGGATTTTACTATTTTTTTTTAAGCTTTAATCTTGTATTTATGGTTTAATTTTTTTCTTCTTTATGGATCCTTCTCTAAAATATATAGATCTCTTTTTGTTTGAACTTCTTGGAGCTCAAAACTCCCCTTGATTTTAAATATGAGCATAACAAATTTTTAGTGACTTTTGAAAGCTAAAGATAAGTTTTGATGGATTAAAGTGCTTGTAGCAATCTTAGAAGCAATTTAATTGGTTAAAATTTTTCTAAAGTTAATTTTGATGCCTTGGGGTAGATTTAAGTGTTTATAAGAAAGGTTTTGAAGTACTAAAAGTATGATATTGATAGATGTTGGTAGATATTAGAATAAATCTAGTAGATCTGTTCTTGTTTTCCATAAAAGTTGCTTTATTTAAGATTTTTATGTTCAAAGTTAGTAATTTGGTTTTCTTTTCTTAGAACCTTTATTTATGAGATTTTTCTTGTTAAGAGTCCAGATCTGGACTCATGTATTAAAAGTTTTAAAGGAACAACAAAAATTATACCATGAGATTCATAAACTTAACTTGGACTTGGACAATAAAACTAGTAAGTGTAAAAGTGAAATTTTGCACTCAAAGTTGCACAAATCACTTAAGATCTTCCATGACCATGACCAAAGATATGGAGTAAGGAAAAGTTATGGATGGATCTAACAACACATGATGAACCAAATGCTAAACTCCATGACACCAAGCTCACATGGTAAGAAAACTGATAAAAAATACTCTTGTTCAAGACACCTATAACATTTAGCCACCTCCTAGTTAATTAGAAAATCTTGATTTTAAAATTTGAAGTGTATGGAAATTACTCATGGTTGATTAGAGAATGATGTATTACATGATGATTATGTATGGATAATAATGTGATAGTAGTATGTAAATAGAAACTAAATGTGCATGGCATATTGGTTGGATTGTTTGAGCATGCATATTATCTAAAAGCCTCTAAAAAGGAACCGAAGTAACCAAAAGATCATTAAAGAAAGAACTTGTGTAAAAGTTAATGCTACTCATAATGTTCCTTGTTCATATTTAGAAGGCGTTAGATGCTTCTAGAATGGAGACAAAAAGGTCCTCCAAAAATCCTTCTATTATGAAACATTGAGTCTTTAATATTTATGATGGTGACAACCATCAAAGAATGAGCTCATGCCCTAAGAATAGAAGGTAGAATAGCATGGCCAGTGAGAAGATATTGTTTGACTAAGTATTAATGTATACTTATGTCTTAATTATCACTAAGAGGGTGATAAATAATTGATAATAATTATGTAAGACATAAAGAAATGATAGTCAAATGATATCTATGATGTGATCCCGAAGATTTATGGTGCTCAAGTAATTGATATTCTTAATTAAAGATAGTTCATCTTATGTAAAAGAAATCCACCTCAACTAAAGTTTTTGAAAGATTAAAAATAAACTATTATGGATGACATGTTTTCTAATAAACTGAAGTGTTGGGATGACACTAACCTTATGGTAGAATCCTACTGAGAAACTTAGTTTCTCACCCCTTCTTCTACCATTTTTTCCCTAGATTCCCCTGATGTCTTTCGTGAATGTGGTAGTCTGTGGAAATTAGTAATGTGAATTGGACTATGAATGCTCATGGATTGCTGATTACAACTTAAGCTAATATGTTAATTTACTTCTCTTTGGGTCATTTGTTTGTTTCTACTGGGATGAGTTCAAACTTCACCACTGAGTTTGTTATCCCTTTGGAAGGCTTCCACCTTAATAGGGTGTTTCCACCTCCATCTTGCTACCAAGAATCTCCAACAACATCTATTGAAGACTCTTCTTCTTTAGAAAGAGAAACCAACCTGCAAACACCATCCCACTATAACACCTTGCATGTTTGGTCATCTTAGGGAAATTCCCTATACCCTAGGCCCTATCCGTTCTAAGCGTTCTAGAAGATGGAAGATGGGCCCTTTGTCTCCCTAGACGAGAGCTTATGGTTGGAGGGTTATCACCGCTAATCCTAAAGTGTTGGAAGAGTTATATCACTAAGGAAAGAGAAATCAAGTCACATCCGAAAAAGTTATATCCTTTTAGAATTAGTTTAACGCTAACCATTATGAATTTTTCACTAATCAAGATTAAATTATTCTAAGCATGGCTAATTTTAATTAATCAAGATTAGTTTACTGTAACCATAGTTAATTTTATCTCTTTTATTTAATATTTTTGTTCTATATGACCTTAATGAAGTGATGAAGCATATGGTGAGTAACCATCTCATTTTGCACATGTTCATCTTCGTGCTCAAGGGGTGGAGCCCACTTTCTAACTTCTACTTTGCATTTTCTTGTCCTACTAACCTTTCAGGGGTATTTTGGTAATTTTTCTAAGAATTTGCCGGAAGGTTCCCAAATTGTTCCTCCAATGTTTTTAACGCTTATTGGTTCGTTTCCAAATCATTATTATGTAATTTTCCATTTTTTCGGGAACAATTTAGCCTTTATGAAAAATAGAACTTTTTAAGGACGTTTCGAATATTTTTGAAGTTTTCTAATGGTTTTTTCACCTTTTCTTTATTTATATTCTTTTCTCATGACTTTATAACTATCATTGATGGATTTTAATCTCTTAGAATATCTTTTAACTTTTTTTTGGGTTTCCTACACATTTATTTGTGTTATCCTAGTGTAAGAGCATGTTTGTCATTAACTAAAAATTTTCTAATTTCTCTGGCATTTGTTCCTATTTCCGCTTTATTTCTTACTAGAGAATATTTTTAGCATAAAGAGTCCATTATGAGAAAATATGGATGTTACAAATAACGCTATATCATTCAAATACTTGTTTCAATCACTTAGGTTCAAAAGTTAGCACAAACATTTATATGATATGAATTATACAGACATTATAGTTACACGGTCCATAAGGTTAAAAGAAAGATAAGCTAAGGCATCGATGTCTTTCCATACTGAATTATACATATTATATTGCAATACTACATATTATTACACATAACCACTACTATCATACTTAATACATGATTATTTACAACATGTACACTATTCGGTTTAGGCAAAATTCCTAACAGCGCTCCAACTGGGAGGGCCTCAAGGCTTTAACCATTTGGTCTGCATTGTCAATCTCTATTAGCACTATCACCTCCACGAACGACATGATTAGGGTCTGGGAAATAAAATGGTGGGAGAGAGGTGAGAAACTAAGTTTCTCAGTAGAATTCTCTCCTAGAGTTAGTGTCAACATTTTCAACCTAACCACTTCAGTTTATTAAGAAACATGACATGCATACAGTTTCACTTTTTAATTTTTAGAAAATATTTAGTTGTATGGATTTATTTTTATAGATGTAAGAGCTAACTTCTATCATAAGCATACAAGTTACTTATTATGGATTTCATACATTTTACATACTTCTTGAAATCACATTACATCATATCATAAATATCATCTAACTATCATTTAATTCATATTGTACTCATAATTCATTCTCATTCTCTAATAACCTTCTCAGTGACAATTTAATTTAAAGTATATCATTAAAAATCTTAGTCGAACAATATCTTTTACTTCCTATATACTTCACCTTCTTTTCTAGGATATGAGCTCATTTCGGATGGTTGTCATCATCATAATTTCTTAAAGCCTTATGGCTTCCATATTGAAAGTCATGTGAAGCCCTGTGACTTGACATGGTAAGAGAAGTGTCTTAAATTTTTACGTAGTATTTTCTTTAGTGATCACTTGACTTATTAGGTTCCATTTTAAGTCTTTGTGATAATATACATGCTCAATATTCAATCAATATGGTATGCATAAATAGCATCTAAATCATCAAATGTCTCATATAATTCATCCATTCATAGAACCATAATTCACATCAATTTCATGCATGTGAATAACTAATTTTGTCCGTATTTATAAAATTAAAAAAATAATAATAAAAAAAAATTGATTAATAAAAATTAATAAGATAATAGGGATAAGGGAGCTATCTTTTCTGATAGGTACGGGATAGTGGAAGAGCAGTTAACGGGAAGTGGGGGAGTGATTATTGTTTAGTGGGGTAGTGGCAGAGTACTTTCAGATAACGAGCAAGGCATATAAATAAGGGGAACGTATCAGAAAAAGGCACCCACGCTATACACAGATACAGACCTACCTATGATCTACTTATACGCAGAGATACAGAGACGTACGTGACAAAGAGCACCAGACAGTGGAAGTCATAAGGAGAGAGTAACAAGAGAGGGCAGATCAGATCCAAGCTTCGAAACTAGGTAATATCTTTATCCTATCTTGTGGCTTGTTTCCCCAATTCCCAATTCTGACATGTAAAATATGCCCCCTAATGTTCATTCATTGTCCTGTTTGTTTTGCCTCATGTTTTTATTCCTGATGTATGGTGTCTATTCCCTGATATGCCATATATTCCCTTGTTGTTTAATTCTTAATATGACGATACATGTTTCCGATTTCCAAAACTGATACGTGAAATCCCCTATTATCCTAATCAGTTTAAAATTAAATTTGTGAATCCTGATTGATTACTCTTTTTCTTTCATATGAGGGGTCAAGTAGTGTTAATTGAGTGGTTGATCCACCTTTGACACTGTTTGATTTGTAAGGGTTTATTGAGTAGCCATTTGCTACCTTGAACCCTATGCATTTCCTTTCAAAAATTTAAAAAGGCAGAAAAAAAAGGGGTTTTCTAATTTTTCCCTAAATAAACTTTCAAGTCTTTTTTTAACTTACACATTAACAACATAAATCAACAAAAATATTTTTTATTTGAGTGAAATAATTTTTTTTCTTTTTTTGAAAGTTAATGATATGCGTGCATACTTAATTAAAAGGTAACCATTTTAATGGACGTCATAGGGTGCTAGTACCTTCCTTATGCGTAAATAACTCCCGAACCCAAATTGGTTTCAAAGACCATAATTTTTATGTTTTTCCAAAATTTCCTTTAATAAATTTTGGTGGCGACTCCTCTGTTTTTTTTTTAATTAAAAGCTTTTGTTCGTCGTCCCGTCGTGATCCCGGTTGCGACAGATGACGACTCCACTAGGGACATTTTCGAGAGTTAAGCCTAATCTGATTAATTGTACATGTTCGCTTTAACTTTACTTTTATTTATTTCACTCTTTGTTATTTTTATGTAGATATTGTTTATTCTTTTTTCTATTTTGTTCGTGGTCATTGTGCTTGCATATATTCAATTTTGTGATTTTTTATTTTTTTTGTTCGTATTCGTTGTTTTCGTATATATTCAATGTGATTTTTTCCTCTCGTAATCATTGTGTTTGTATATATTCAATATTGTGAACCATAGGGTGTTTGTATATATTCAATGCTGTGAACCATATGGTAGAAGACTTTCTGCTGTATATCGTTGCTTGCTTGTTTATGTTGCAGGTGGGGTTGGGTAGTTTTAGATTTAAAGGTTTGTATGCTGCCCTTTCACACAATTCACTCTCACTTACCTCACACACTTTTTGGGCTCTATACACGAGCCTGTGCGAGCCTAGGATTAGCAGGTGTCTTGATGGTTGCTATTGAGGGGCTTCATGCCCACTTGGTAATTGTTAAGTCACCACTCAGAGTGTTACTGGTATCATGAGTTAGTCATATTGAGAAGGCATTTCCCTACTTATGACTGGTTCAAGAACTGGGTCCTTGTCTATATGATAAGGATAATCTGAGGGCCATGATCATCTGTGAGTTGTCTAGATCCACCCATAAAACCATGCACGTATACAGAACTAAGCAACCTTCCAAAGTTAGGACGTGAACATTAGTAATATCTTACCTTAGTTTTTCACAAAAAATAGGACACATGGGGAGCATGTTTCTTTCTCTTTATCTTGCACATGTATATTCATATCTCATCATATTATAACATGAGCATAGCCAATCACATCATTATCATCATTTTTGCACCAAAAATAATACTAAATTTTTTAAATTTGGACATGAATCTCAATCATAAATTCATTTATTTTTATTTTTTTAAAAAAATTATAGTATATTCATTTTTTTTGGGGCTTTTATAAAAAATAAAAAAAATTCATGCATTTTTTGGACATTTAAAAAAAAAAGAAATAAAAATAACATGTTCGTTAATTTCTTTTTGCATGTTCGGTGCATTCAATTTTTTCGTTGGGTTTTTAGAGAAAAAAATAAAAAAAAATTATCATATAGGTTCAAACATTTTTTTTGTAAATTTAGATAAAGGAAACAAAAAATAACATGTTCATGCATTTTTTTTTTCTGTTATCACATGTATACATAAAAAATCACATGTTAGGTACATTTAGTTGGACTTTTCGAGAAATAAAAAAATCTAGAAATTTAGAAAAAAATAAAAATAACACGTCCATCCATTACAAAAAAAAGGGGTCACATCCAAGATATAATAAGTTTTTATTCAGTTGGGCTTTTCAAAAAAATAAAAAAAAAATTTGAATATTTAAAAAAAACCCATTCATGCATTTTCTTTAAAAAAATCATCACATCCTAGGTATGTTCAATTTTTTATTTCAGTTGGGCTTTTCGAAAAATAAAAAAAATTCTCAACATTTAGAAAAAAATAAATAACACGTTCATACACTTTTTTTTACGTAAAAAAAAATCACATCCAAAATATAATCAGTTTTTCTTCAGTTGGGATTTTCGGAAAATAAACAAATTCTGAACATGTAGAAAAAAAAACAAATAACACACTTTTTTTTACATAAAAAAAAACCACATCTAAAGTATAATCAAGTTTTATTCAATTGGGCTTTTCGAAAAATAAAAAAAACTTTCTGAACGTTTAGAAAAAGACAAATAACACGTTCATGCGTTTTTTTTTTTAAAAAACAAAATTACATCCTAGGTATATTTAGTTTTTTTTAGTGTGGGCTTTTAGAAAAATAAGAATTTCATGTTTTTTTTACATTTAGATAAAAAGAAAATAAAATAATATGTTCATGCATTTTTAAAATTTTTAGTATATTCAGTTTTTTTTTCAGATAAACAAACAAAGGCAAAAATAACATGTTCATACATTTTTTTAAAAAATTTTACACATAAAAAAACAAATCGTACGTTAGATACATTTCGTTTTTTTTATCTTGGCTTTTAAAAAAATAAATAATTTTTTTTAACATGTAAATAAACAAAAAACAAAAACAACATCTTTATGCTTTTTTCTCATAAAAAAGGTCACACGTTTATATATATATATATATATATATATATATATATATATATTTGTGTCTCAGTTGGGTTTTTAGAAAATAAAAAAATGATGCATTGTTTTTGTATTTAGATAAACAAAAAAAGAACAAAGATATCATGATCATGCATTTTTCCACATTTATAAATAAAAAAAATCACATGTTTAGATACATTTTTTATGTTTTAGTTGGACTTTTAGAAAATAAAAATTTTATGCTTTCTTTTCAATATAAGCAAAAAAAAAAACATGTTCATATATATATTTTTTTCATAAAAAGGATTACATGTTTGGATACATTTTTTTTGTGTGTCTTAGTTGGGGTTTTAGAAAATAAAAGGTTTTTATGCATTTTGTTGAGTATTTGGATAAACAAGAAAAAAAAACAAAGATAGCATATTCATGTCCCTATTTATAAATAAACAAATCACATATTTCTTTTGTGTTTAGTTGGACTTTTAGAAAAATTTTATACGTTTTTTATATTTAGATAAACAAAAAATAAAAATAACATGTTCATACAAAAAAAATTATATATTAGGTGCGTTCATTTATTTATTTATTTATTTGACTTTTATAAAAAATAAAAAATAATCATATAGGTTCATGCATTTTTTTTGTACATTTAAAAAAAACAAAATACAAAAAGAACATATTCATGAATTTTTTTTTCTTCTTTTTATTTTTTTTTTACACAAAATATATATAACATGTTAGGTTCATTCATTTTTTTTATTTTTTTTTGTTGGCATTTTAGAAAAATTTCATATAGGTACACGCATTTCTTTGGACATTTAAACAAATAAAATACAAAAATAACATGTTATATTAGATAAATTTAGTTTTAGTTGGACCCTTTCATATAGGCTCATGCATTGTTTTCTTTTTGGATATTTAAATAAACAAAACAAAAAAATAACATGTCCATTTTCCTTTTTGTTATCACATTTCTACATAAAAAAAATATATAAAAAAATCACACACATATCATGCTTTAGTTGGGTTTATAATAATAAAAAAACAAAACTGGTGATATAGGTCCATGCATTTTCTAACATGTTCATATAAGCTTACGCATAATATCTTAGGTATATAGGTTCATGCATATTTTACATATGACATTGCATCATTTATCTATTCCTTGTTATTCTTTCTTTTTCTCTTGCCTTTATTTTCTTTGACTTACTTAACCATTTTACTATTTTTGGGAAAGATTTAATAGCGTTCAAATGAAATAAGTTCAAGGTTGTACTAGCAATGTATATGACCAAATGAGAAACATCAGAATTACTGCACAGATCAATGATCTTCAAAAAGTGAATGCAACTTGCAAGAAAATGACCAAAGAAGCTCGTGTAAACTTTAAGAAGAAATATGGTTCGCTTCTAGATTTATTATCCATTACAGTAGAAGCACCTGTGTTGAGTGCCTTGGCTTAGTTCTGGAACAAACCTCAAATGTCTGGAATTGCCTGGTTTGGATCTAGTGCCCACTATAGAAGAGTATGAGATGATGTTGAGGATACCATGTAACGAGAAAGCTGAGGTGTATCTCTATAAATGAAATCGTGTAGGAGGGAAGACAATAGCTAAGATGATTGGCTTGCAGCCAGATCAAGCAGAAATTGAGAAGACCGCCTGGAAGAAGTCGCTGCTTGAAGATCACTTGGAAAGACAAGCCAAGCTAGGAAATTGGGAGAACTTCAACAAGACTCTAGCATTATTAATTTATGGGCTGGTTCTATTCCCATTCAAACTAGGCATGGTTGACCAAGAAGCCATGGATGTGTTTCATCAGTGGGAAACACATGGGGCAAATCCTATTCCAGCCATCTTAGCAGAGACATTGCTTTCCATGGAGGTATGCCGTCTCAAGAATGGAGGGACTCTGCGATGTTGTGCGCATCTCCTATATATTTGGATTATGACTCACCTGTATGCGGCCAATCATATGGGTCCTATGTCAGATCCTTTGAAAAGCTTTAGTCGTATCCCGATTAAGAAGCAAGAAGCTCGTGCGTGGAAGGAAGACTTCCTGAAGTTCAGTCCAGAGCACTTCCCGTGGATATGTCCTTGGTATCACCCTCAAGATACCATTTGTGTTGCGGGAAATTTTCCAATGTTCCATTAATGGGACCTCGAGGGTGTATAACCTACATTCCGGTTATAGCCCTTAGGCAGCTTAAATGGACTCAGGTCGTCCCTAGAAGCGAAGAGCTGGATGGGTGGAGTTTTCAATATGGTGCGGACAACACTAATGAGCTACATGAGGAAGTCAGAAATGCTTGGGAGCATATAAGAAGGAAAGGAGAAAGAGAACTTGGAAAACCACGTGTAACTGTTTCGGCTGAGTATAAGAAGTGGAGGGAGTCAAGAAGAGCATGTGATCCAACCTTTAACAAGATCCCACACAATGGGGCATCACCCCAAGAGTCAAGCCCAGAAATCGTTTCCTTAACCTCTCAATTAGAAACCATGAAAGCACAACTGAGGTTGGTGGAAGAAAGAGAGGCACAGGCTAGAGCGGAAGTGGAAGTTCTCAAGAGACAATGTGTAAAGAAAGATATGGAAATAGCCCATCTGAAAGAAGAGTGTATTCACATTCATGATGATCGTGGTAGTGCAAAAAAGGCAAGAAAGGAGAAAGAAAAGAAAACAGATATCACCTTAGCTGAACTCGAGAAGATGCATGGCATAATTAAGAAGATGGAAGAGGAGATGACCATGATTTAGATTGAAAAAGAACAATGGGAAACAGAAATATGCATACAAGAGAAGGAGGTAGAAGTCATGTAGGGCGGTCTAACCGCAACACGTGATGAAGCGACCAAATGGAGAAATCTAGTGGGTGACCAGCTTGCTGCACTAGCAAAAGCTAACCAGAACCAGGAAAAACTAAGGAAGGAGCTTGAGCAATTGACACAGGAGCGAGAGAAGTTCAAATCCAAAGTTCAAAAGCTTGAAAGTGAGGAGAACGAATTAGTGAAAGAATGGAAATCATTTGTAGCATACCACAAAGAGGAAAGGAATCGATGGAAAAAGAAATGTCAAGATATGACTTATTGTGTCCAACACCATACTGCGAAATTGGCCGGTTATTTTCAAGGTGCAATAGAAGAAATTGGTATAAAGGATCTCCCTCATCGAACCTATGAGCTGATGAAATATTGTGAGAAGCTAACTAGGAGTTATAGGTGAATGAAATCATTGATGTAATGTTGCATGGCAACTCGTTCCTAACTACTTTGTATTATTCCTCACATTGTCAATCAAATAAAGTGATATTTTGATGTTCCACTTCGCTTGTTGGCTGCTTTGGTCAAGATCCTATCCATTGAGGAGTGAATACTTCCTTGGATTAGGCGTCAACCATGTCTTCATCTTGAGACGAGTGGTCCTGGATTGAAGATATGGGTTACTTTGCTTGTTGGTTGCTTTGGTCAAGACCTTATCCATTGAGGAGTGAATACTCCCTTGGATTAGGCGTCAACCATATCTTCATCTTGAGACGAGTGGTCCTTGATCGAAGATATGGGTTACTTTACTTGTTGGTTGCTTTGGTTAAGACCCTATCCATTGAGGAGTGAATACTCCCTTGGATTAGGCGTCAACCATGTCTTCATCTTGAGATGAGTGGTCCCTGATTGAAGATATGGGTCACGAACTGCATTGCTAGTTGACAAAGACCCCACCTATTGAGGAGTGAATACTCCCTTAGGTTGAGTGTCAACCACACTTCCATCTCTAGACGAGTGGTCCTTGAATAGAAGTGTGGGGAACTTCCATAACTTTGAATGCTCAAATGAAATTATTCCCTCACTAACCTTTATTTTGTCTTTATATACTAACATCATGTTTCCATTTTAGATAAAAAAAAATAGCAAATCAGGCAAGTTGTTCCTCCGACATCCCTACAGAACTCGCTCGCAATCCAAGATCATGGATGAGTTAGAACAACAGAATGAAGAATTGAGGAGTGAGCTCAACCAACTAAAGGAGCAGATGGCACTGGTCCTAGGAGCTTTACGAGCTTTGGAAAAGAAGGACTCTGAACAGACCCCCCAGGCTCAGCCAAAGACACCACTCACTCTGCATTACAACAAACCTGCGCAAGAACATGTCGATTCTCAAGAGGACCAATGGCCAGAATATGGCCTTCCCCCTGGTTATGTAGCTCCGGAAGCTGAGGCTGACCCGCGGGCCACTCAAGCCCATCCAGTTAATCCAAGACTGGCCACAAGAACTCCTGAAGCACCTTCCAAGTTTAACACACAAGCCACCCTGCAATCTCAGCCTAATCTCCACCAAGGCACGGAAGGGTTTAGTCAACTTAACCCTTGTGAGCAAGGAAAATTACAGATGTTAGAGGCGAGACTACGAGTTGTAGAAGGTAGTAGCTACAACATCGGAGCAGCTGCAGATCTTTGCCTTGTTCCTGATGTAGTTATACCTCCAAAGTTTAAAGTGCCAGAGTTTGATAGGTACAAAGGAACCACGTGTCCAAAAAGTCATCTGACCATGTATTGTAGGAAGATGGCATCACATGCTCATGATGACAAGTTGCTGATTCATTTCTTCCAAGACAGTTTAACTAGGGCAGCTTCAAGTTGGTACATGCACCTTGAGCGTTCCCATATCCGTTGTTGGAAGGATTTGACCGATGCTTTCCTCAAACAGTACAAATACAATATCGACATGGCACCAGACCGATGGGAATTGCAAAGCATGTCAAAAAAGGATCAAGAGTCATTCAAGGAGTATGCTCAAAGATGGAGAGAATTAGCAGCTCAAGTGGAACCCTCATTGTCTGATAAAGAAATGGTAGCATTGTTTATTGATACACTACGGGCACCTTTCTATGATAGGATGATTGGAAGCATCTCCTCAAATTTCTCTGACATAGTCATCATCGGAGAAATAGTCGAGAATGGTCTGAAGAGTGGAAAGATTGCTCATATTCCTTCAGGAACGAACACTGCAAAAAAACCCTCAACTCGATCAGTGAAGAAGAAGGAAGGAGAAGCCAATGCAGTAACATTTCAACCTCCTAGGGGCCCCATCTTTCAACCTCCTCATCTTCAACCAACCTACAACCCCCCTCATATGCCTTACCCACATATCACCGCCATCTAACAAAATCCATACCCTCAATCTCACCTTTCAATCCCACCCATTCCATCCAACTCACCCTCTATAGGGCCACCTCAATTCAATCAACCATGGAACAAAAACCCAAACCCCCAAAGTAGCCCTAACAACCAAGGTAGGAGTCCAGTCCAATTCGACCCAATCCCCATGTCTTACACAAAACTACTACCTCAACTTATCCAAAATTGCCTAGTAGTACCTCGCCCAATGAGACCAATATAACCACCTTATCCTAGGGGGTATGATCCAAATGCAAAATGTGATTACCGTGCAGGAGCTATCGGCCATTCAACTGAAAATTGCCGAGCATTAAAATTCAAGGTGCAAGAACTGATTAATGCAAAGTGGTTGAACTTTAAAGCGGACACTCCCAATGTTGGAAGCAATCCTCTATCAGGGCATGGAGGGTCATCGATTAAATTTATTGAAGATGAGAGACCGCCCTTGAGAAGTAAGGTAGAAGATGTCAAAATCCCATTGAAGTTCATCTTTGCTGAGATGCACAAGTTCGGTATGGTCAGGGGAAATTTAGAAGAGAATGATAGCTGTGGATTACACCCGGGTGCAGATCACTCAATACAAGAGTGTGATGTCTTCAAGTCGATTCTGCAAGACCTAATAGACAAACAATTGGTTCAAATGGGTCACCTTAGAGGGGAAAACAGTGTGTCGGTAGTTGATGATTCAACTTCAGGCTTACCAAGACCCTTGACTATCTATTATACCAGTACTCCTACCATTCCGACCTTGGGTAGGCCGAAACCTATCACAATTCAAATTCCAACAGCTTTTCCTTATAAAAGCAACAAGGCAGTACCTTGGAGATATGGGTTCGAGGTGAGTACTGATGATACCAAAGGTGACTTACAAAAAGATACTAATTTAGGGGATTCTGAGATTACCAATATTGCCGGGGTCGGCGGTATGACTCAAACTGGTTGAATTTACACTCCCGAAAAGCTTAGAGTCAAACCAATGAATGAGATTGAGAAATAAAAAGGAAAAAGAAGGCATATGGTCGACCATGAAGCCACAGAGAGGAAAGAACAGAGAGGAGAACTATCAGAGGAAGAAGTGTATGATTTTTTAAAGCTCGTGAAATAAAGTGAGTACACAGTGATTGATCAACTGAACCGAGTTCCAGCTAAAATATCACTTCTATCCCTGATGATGAACTCAGAGCCTCACAGGAAAGAATTGTTAAAAATATTGAATGAGGCTCATGTCGTCCATAATATATCAGTGGAAAAATTTGAAGGTATTGTCGGTAATATCACCGCCAATAATTACCTTACTTTTACTGATGATGAGATACCAGTGGAAGGAGCAGGACACAATAAGGCTTTACACATATCAGTGAAGTGCATGGACCATATTATGGCCAGAGTTTTAATCGATAAAGGTTCCTCATTGAATGTAATGCCAAGAGCAACACTCGCAAAACTACCATTTGACATGTCGCATATGAAACCGAGTACCATGGTAGTCCGGGCATTTGATGGATCTCGCAGAGAAGTGATAGGAGAGATAAGCCTACCTGTTCAGATTGGTCCAATTACTTTTAAAGTGACATTCCAAGTAATGGATATTACTCCTGCTTACAGTTTCCTTCTAGGAAGACCATGGATTCATTGTGCACGAGCTGTACCATCCACACTCCACCAGAAGCTGAAGTTCATTATCAATGACAATCTGATCATTGTCTCTGCTGAGGAGGATTTACTAGTGAGTAAACCTTCCTCTACCCCTTATATCGAAGCAGCTGAAGAGTCTCTTGAGACCTCATTTCAAGCCCTTGAGATTGCGAATGCTAGTTATGTCAAGGAGGGAATGCCCATTACAAAGATCCAACCATCGGGTGCTTCTACAATGGTAGCAAGAGTCATGCTTGAGAATGGGTATCAATATGGACATGGCTTGGGAAAATACGAGCAAGGTTTGAGCAAGCTACCAAGTTTGATAGAAAATAAAGACCGCTTTGGGTTAAGGTACAAACCTTCAAGAGCAGATAAGAAAAGGATTGCAGAGGAGAAAAGAGAGAAAAGATTGGTCAGGTTGGATGACAGAGAGCTCGAGACTGAGGGGGTCTCCATATATGATCTGAGGAAGACTTTTTGGAGTGCTGGATTTGAGTTTTCAAGCCCAATAGCTGTCGTGGAAGAGTACAATCTGAAGGATGAGCATGTCAATTGGGTTCACGCTTGTCCACCAAACACAAGACTTGTCAATTGGGAAATCGTTGAGCTTCCTGTGATTTTAAATTCAGACATCAAGTAATTTTGTAATGCTAATCTTATTGCTCTGCCCAAGGCTTTAAGATTCTCTTTGTTATGGGCGTACATGTTTCCTTTCAGTATATCATTAATAAAATGCGTTTTGAATTTCCCAAATACTGGTCTCCCTCTTCTACTTATATTCTTTACCTCGTTAGAATTTTTGTTCATTTCCCTCTTTCCATTCCTAAATGATGCAGATCTAAAAATAGCACATTTGAAGATGAAAATAATGCTAGTATCACATCAAGTAGCTTTGATCTACCCATTAATCAGGCTAATGAGGAGGATGATAATGATTCAGAACCATCCACTGAACTGTTGCGATTGATGGAGGAAGAGGCCAGAGAAATACAACCTCATAAGGAACCGATTGAAATGATTAATTTGGGGACCAATGAGGAGAAAAAAGAAGTCAAAATTGGCACACTCATGAAAGAGGAGGGGCGTTGCAGGTTGATAAAGCTCTTACACAATTTTAAAGATGTCTTTGCATGGTCATATCAGGATATGCCAGGCCTCGACACTAGCATAGTGGAGCATAAACTACCGTTAAAGGAAGAATATCCCCAAATTAAGCAGAAGTTAAGGAGAATGAAGCCAAAAATGTCCTTAAAGATTAGAGAGGAGGTTAGAAAGCAACTCGACGCTGGTTTTCTTCCTGTTTCAAAATACCCCCAATGGATTGCCAATGTAGTTCTAGTCCCTAAGAAAGACGGGAAGGTCCGAATGTGTGTTAACTACCGGGACCTAAATAGGGCTAGCCCTAAGGATGATTTCCCCTTACCTCACATCGGCGTACTGGTAGACAATACAACTCAACATTCCTTCTTCTCTTTTATGGACGATTTCTCAGGTTACAATCAGATCAAGATGGCTGAAGAAGACATGGAAAAGACCACATTTATCACACCTTGGGGCACATTTTGCTACAAGGTTATGCCATTTGGATTGAAGAATGCTGGGGCTACTTATCAAAGGGCAATGGTGACCTTATTCCATGACATGATGCATAAGGAGATTGAAGTCTATGTAGATGACATGATTGCCAAGTCGAAAAATGAGGAAGATCATATTGTTCATTTACAGAAATTGTTTGAGCGATTAAGAAAGTTCAAGTTGAGGCTGAACCCGGCTAAACGTACGTTTGGAGTAAAGTCTGGCAAGTTATTGAGATTTATAATTAGCCAGAAGGGGATTGAAGTGGATCCTGAAAAAGTTCGAGCTATTCTTGAAATGCCTTCTCCCAGCACAGAAAAGGAAGTTCGAGGATTTCTTGGAAGGCTAAATTATATTTCTCGATTTATATCCCAGTTGACAGCTACATGTGAGCCAATCTTCAAGTTGTTGCGTAAGAATCAACCAATGGAATGGAATGACGATTTCCAGGAAGCCTTTGAGAAGATCAAGCAGTATTTACAAAGTCCCCCAGTCTTGGTACCACCAATCCCTAGAAAGCCTCTCATTATGTACTTGACAGTGCTTGAGGAGTCTATGGATTGCATGTTAGGCCAACGGGACGAGTCTGGAAGAAAGGAACAAGCCATTTACTACTTAAGCAAGAAGTTCACCAATTATGAGGTCAATTACTCATTGTTGGAACGAACTTGTTGTGCTCTCGCCTGGGCCGCCCGTCGCTTAAGACAATATATGCTGAGTCACACAACTTGGTTAGTGTCTAAAATGGATCCAATCAAGTACATTTTTGAAAAACCCGCTTTAACAGGGAGGATTGCTCATTGGCAAGTCCTCTTATCAGAGTATGATATTATATATGTTACCCAAAAGGCAATCAAATGAAGTGTTTTGGCAGATTACTTGGCACATCAACCCTTGGAAGATTATGACTCAACGCAATGCAGGTTCCCTGACGAAGACATAATGGCATCATTTGGTGAGGAGAAATCGTCAATGAAAGAAAGATGGACGATGTTATTTGATGGTGCTTCCAACGTATTAGGGCATGGGATTGGAGCTATACTAATTTCCCCAGAAAAGCAGTACGTCCCAGTCACATCCCGACTATGCTTTGATTGCACAAACAATGTGGCAGAATATGAAGCGTGTGTACTAGGAATCGAAGCGGCTATAGAATCAAAGGTCAAAATCCTCGACATATATGGTGATTCGGCTTTGGTCATTCATCAGCTAAGAGGAGAATGGGAGACTCGATATTCAAAATTAATTCCTTACCAGTTCTATATTAAGGAATTAATAAAACAATTAGAAGAAGTAACCTTTGATCATATTCCCCGAGAGGAAAATTCGTTGGCAGATGCACTGGCCACTTTGTCGTCCATGTTCACATTGAGTCAAGAAGAAGACATGCCACTTATAAAGATCCAGCGTCGTGATCATCCGGCGCACTGTCATTCCATCGAAGCAGAACCAGATGGAAAACCTTGGTACCATGATATCAAGAATTTTATCAAGAGAAGAGAGTATCCGTTGGGTGCTTCAGAGAATGAAAAGAGAACTTTGAGAAGATTGGCAGTGAGCTTCTTTCTAAATGGAGAAGTATTGTATAAAAGAAATCATGATATGGTGCTCCTTAGATGCGTTGATGCTACTCAAGCCATAAAAATCATCAAGGAAGTGCATGAAGGATCTTTTGGAACTCATGCGAATGGACATGCAATGGCAAGAAAGATCTTGAGGGCCAGTTACTACCGGTTGACCATAGAGTCTGACTGCTTTAACCATGTGAAGAAATGTCATAAATGCCAGACATATGCTGATAATATTAATGTTCTACCAACGTCATTAAATGTTCTATCATCACCCTGGCCATTTTCGATGTGGGGAATGGACGTCATAGGTCCCATTGAACCTAAGGCATCAAATGGACACCGTTTTATTTTGGTTACAATTGATTACTTCACTAAATGGGTTGAAGCAGCTTCCTACGCGCATGTAACCCGAAATGTGGTAGTAAGGTTCATAAAAAGGGAGTTAATCTGCCGTTATGGTCTACCAAATCAACTCATCACATACAATGCAACCAATTTAAACAACAAGATGATGACTGAGTTATGTGAAGAATTCAAGATTAAACATCATAATTCTTCCCCATATCGGCCAAAGATGAATGGGGCAGTTGAAGCAGCTAATAAGAACATTAAGAAAATCATTCAAAAAATGGTGGTGACTTACAAAGACTGGTATGAAATGCTTCTGTTTGCTTTGCATGGATATCGTACTTCGGTTCGCACCTCAACTGGGGCAACACCATTTTCCTTAGTATATGGGATGGAGGCTGTCTTACCTATTGAGGTCGAAATACCTTCCTTGAGGGTATTAATGGAAACGAAGTTAAATGAAGCAGAATGGGTCCAAACCCGTTTTGACCAATTAAACTTCATTGAAGGAAAAAGATTAAAAGCAATTTGTCATGGCCAGTTATATCAAAGAAGACTAAAGAAGTCATTTGAAAAGAAAGTACATCATCGAGAGTTTCAAGAAGGAGATTTAGTACTCAAGAAAATTTTGCCAATTCATAAAGATCATATGGGAAAATGGGCTCCAAATTATGAAAGGCCATATGTAGTCAAGAAAGCTTTCTCCGGAGGAGCCTTGATCCTTACAAAAATGGATGGCAAGGATCTCTTACACCCTGTGAACTCAGATGCAGTAAAAAAGTACTATGCATAAAAAAAAAAGAGCTCGCTAGATCGAAAACCTCAAAACGATCTAGGCAAAATTTAGAGCAATAAAAAATGCTCACTAGATTGAAAACCTATAAGGCAATCTAGGCAAAAGTTAGAGCGACTCGCTAGATTGAAAACTCGAAAAGAGCGATCTAGACAAAAATTAGGGTCAAATAAAATGATCACTAGACTGAAAACCTGGATAGGCGGTCTAGAAGATGAACGAGCACAAAGAATGCATCAGACTTTACAAACTGGGGCAATTGGACAATTACAAACTGGGACAAGAGTTGCATTGAATGATAGACTGGGGCAATTGAAGAGTTGAATGTGAAAATCGGGACAAGTTATGGATTGACAGTTACAATCTGAGGGAAACATTGTGACAAACGAATAACTGGGGCAATTTAATCTTTTCTCTGAAGCTTATTAGTGGGTTACTGAGGTTACTGAAGTGTGATACTCGCATTACTCATTGGAAAAACGGTCCTGAATAAAGTTCTGCTACTCATAGCATCCTTCTGTAAATATTTTTCATTTTCTAAACTTCACTCAATGTATATACCATTCCTTCCTTGCGACAATCACTTTGTTCAATAAAAGACCATGACTTTTCACTCACCACCTAACCTCACAACATTTAGTAGTGATATACCGAAAGGAAATATGTGTTGATATTAAAATAATAGCATTACAATTATTTGTGTGTTAAATATTGCAGTAAGCTTAACGAGGACCCAATAAAAGTTGCGTGTGGTGGAAAGCGAGAATATTGCTCTAACTCGTTCTATCTTCATGGCAGACTAAAAGTAACTCAAACACAGACCAAAAAAGGAGACACTTGAATGTCAAATGGGTTCAAATTAAATCAAGAAATCTTACTCATTCTTGGATCTTGGACAAGCGAGCTCGGGAGGAACAGTAACGTCACAAAAGTCATTTAATAAAATCACAATAGTTTCGACCATCATGCATCATCATTGAATTATATCATCAAAGCATTTAGTATCATGCACTCTTGCATCATCACCCTTAATAAACTATCTCAAGCTTATGTTTAAGGGTCCACGTACCCACCTCATCATAAGGGTCCACGCACCCTCTGCATTCCAAGGGTCCACGCACCCACCACTTCATTTCAAGGGTCCACGCACCCACCTCATCACAAGGGTCCACGCACCCTTTGCATTCTAAAGGTCCACGCACCCTCTGCAGTCCAAGGGTCCACGCACCCATTTCATTTCAAGGGTCCATGCACCCACCTTATCATAGGGGTCCACGCACCCAGTTCATTCCAAGGGTCCACCCACCCACCTCATGCCAAGGGTCCACGCACCCATCTCTGCATTCCAAGGGTCCACACACCCACCTCATCACAAGGGTCCACGCACCCTCTGCATTCTAAGGGTTCACGCACCCATTTCATTCCAAGGGTCCACGCACCCACCTCTTCATTCCAAGGGTCCACGCACCCACCTCTGCATTCCAAGGGTCCATGCACCCATTTCATTCCAAGGGTCGACGCACCCACTTCATTCCAAGGGTTCACGTACCCATTTCATTTCAAGGGTCCACGCACCCACCTCATCCCAAGGGTCCACGCACCCTCTGCATTCTAAGGGTCCACGCACCCATTTCATTCCAAGGATCCACGCACCCATCTCTGCATTCCAAGGGTCCATGCACCCACTTCATTCCAAGGGTCCACGCACCCACCTCTTCATTCCAAGGGTCCACCACCCACCTCTACATTCCAAGGGTCCATGCACCCATTTCATTCCAAGGGTCGACGCACCCACTTCATTCCAAGGGTCCACGCACCCACTTCATTCCAAGGGTCCACGCACCCACCACTTCATTCTAAGGGTCCACGCACCCACCTCTTCATTCCAAGGGTCCACGCACCCACAGCATTCCAAGGGTCCACGCACCCACCTCATCACAAGGGTCCACGCACCCTCTGCATTCTAAGGGTCCACACACCCACTTCATCAGAAGGGTCCACGCACTCATTTCATTCCAAGGGTCCACGTACCCACCTCTTCATTCCAAGGATCCACGCACCCACTTCATCACAAGGGTCCACACACCCACCACTTAATTCCAAGGGTCCACGCACCCACCACTTCATTCCAAGGGTCCACGCACCCCCTTCATTGCAAGGGTCCACGCACCCATTTCATTCCAAGGGTCCATGCACCCATTTCATTCCAAGGGTCCATGCACCCATTTCATTCTAAGGGTCCACGCACCCACCTCATGCTAAGGGCCCACGCACCCTCTCAATTCCAAGGGTCCACGCACCCACCTCATGCCAAAGGTCCACGCACCCTCTCTATTCCAAGGGTCCACGTACCCACTTCATTCCGAGAGTTCACGTACCCACTTCATTCCGAGAGTCTATATACCCACTCCTTTCCATGGGTCCTTGCACCCCTGGATTATCAATATCCATATATCTTCTAGACCCCAAGTTCATCAAAATTTTGCGTTCATGGTGCAAAATATCCCTTTCCAACGTTCATAGCTTGCACAAACATGTTTGTCAAAAATGGAATCACAGGAATTTTTATTTTACTTTATTATTATTTATTTTTTATCACAGACAAAATTAATTCACTTCTTTTCAAATTTCTTATAATAATAATATGAAAAACTTTGTTATTCTTATTATTTGATAAGAAACTTGTAAAGAGGGGCAACTGTGAATAACTAATTTTGTCCATATTTATAAAATTAAAAAAATAATAATAAAAAAAAAATAAAAGATAAAAAATTGATTAATAAAAATTAATAAGATAATAGGGTAAGGGAGCTATCTTTTCTGATAGGTAGGGGATAGTGGAAGAGCAGTTAACGGAAAGTGGGGGAGTGATTATTGTTTAGTGGGGTAGTGGCAGAGTACTTTCAGATAACGAGCAAGGCATATAAATAAGGGGAACGTATCAGAAAAGGGCACCTACGCTATACACAGATACAGACCTATCTAGGATCTACGTATACGCAGAGATATAGAGACGTACATGACAAAGAGCACCAAACAGAGGAAGTCATAAGGAGAGAGTAACAAGGGAGGGCAGATCAGATCCAAGCTTCGAAACTAGGTAATATCTTTATCCTATCTTGTGGCTTGTTTCCCCAATTCCCAATTCTGACATGTAAAATATGCCCCCTAATGTTCATTCATTGTCCTGTTTTTTTTGCCTCATGTTTTTATTCCTGATGTATGGAGTTTATTCCCTGATATGTCATATGTTCCCTTGTTGTTTGATTCTTAATATGATGATACATGTTTCCGATTTCCAAAACTGATTCGTGAAATCCCCGATTATCCTAATCAGTTTAAAATTAAATTTGTGAATCCTGATTGATTACTCTTTTTCTTTCATATGAGGGGTCAAACAGTGTTAATTGAGTGGTTGATCCACCTTTGACACCATTTGATTTGTAAGGGTTTATTGAGTAGCCATTTGCTACCTTGAACCCTATGCATTTCCTTTCAAAAATTTAAAAAGACAGAAAAAAAAGGGGGGTTTTCTAATTTTTCCCTAAATAAACTTTCAAGTCTTTTTTTTAACTTACACATTAACAACATAAATCAACAAAAATATTTTTTATTTGAGTGAAATAATTTTTTTTTCTTTTTTTGAAAGTTAATGATATGCGTGCATAATTAATTAGAAGGTAATCATTTTAATGGACGTCATAGGGTGCTAGTACCTTCCTTATGCATAAATAAGTCCCAAACCCAAATTGGTTTCAAAGACCATAATTTTTAAGTTTTTCCAAAATTTCCTTTAATAAATTTTGGTGGCGACTCCTCTGTTTTTTTTTTAATTAAAAGCTTTTGTTCGTCGTCCCGTCGTGATCCCGATTGCGACAATGCATCATTCAAGAGAGCACACATAGCCTCTAATCCAATCTATCTTCACAATTATCATCAACACATGAGAATCATATAACATCACTTTTCAAAAAAATTAAAATTATGTATCCTTATATTCATATTTGTATGTTCAAGAGGCAACATAACAAGTTAGCATAATTATTTTAATTAAAAATATATCTTTTAATCAAGATTTCTTAATTATGCTTGATGTAAATCTTTTGGATAGAATACAACCTTCCTTCAAGAGTTTTTCCACCTTACTTTATTTCATAAGATATTTATAAGAAATCTCTCGTAGGGACTTAGTTCACTCATTCTTTTAAGTTATCTCTCAACCTTTCTTTTTCTCAAAGATTAAGTTTCTCTTAATGTTTTTAATGTAAGATTATAAAATGTTGGAATCTTGGATTAAATGGCTGAATGACCTATTTAGATATATATTCTTTGTCTTCATCAATTTAAATATTTTATGCACAACTTACTTATTTCTAGTTTGAGTGTTAGAAATTTTATACTTTCTTGACTAATAATTTTACTAATCAAGTTTGAACTACTAATTGATTTACTAATTTGTCTCCTTCCTTATGAATTCAAAGCTTTTTACTTATGTTCTATTTTATGTCTATAGGCATCCAATTTAACCTACTTTACATACTTATGCCATAGTTGGATGAACCTACACCTTATTCCCTAAAGCATTATGATTCATTTTTTTCTTACATTTAGAAGGTGATGTATACTAGTTAGGACTTGGGCTATTGAACTATACCAACTTACATATTTTTAAGACTTTTCCTTCTTACTTTGTAGGCATGGCTGAATGGTTTATCATACTTCCACAATCACATAATTGATTTATAATCACCACCTTATGCATAGTTAAGTTCATTTTTAAGTGCTAACAAGATTTTAACTTACTTTCACCAATTTACCTAAGCATGGACGAATGGTTACCTAATCCAGTACTAAGTCTCTTTCAAACTTATAATTTTTTTTCTTATACATGGTTAGGCTTCTCATTACGCCTTAATCAAAATTTTAAACTCAAGTTCCCTTAATTTAATGGTGAGTGATCGAATCTACCATATGTTCAAACACATGTCTTTTTCTCAATTTATTCTCACTTGACCTCTATTTCATGAATTTTAACACTTGTTACATCACATGTTGTAGGGTCTATCAAGATTTTTCCTTACTTCATAACTTTGGTCATGATCATGGAGGGTCTTAAATGTCTTGTTCAATTTTTAGGCCATAAGTCGATCTTTTCTCTTACTAGTTTTAAGGTCCAAGTTTTGGGTTAAGTTTGTAACTTTTATGACTTAACATTTTTATTCTTTTAGGATTATTATCACATAGGTCCAAAACTAAACTTTTATCAAAGTCCAAGTTCAAGATTAAAGCTTATAAGAGTAGACATAAACAACTTTACAACTTTGAACATAAAGACCATAAAGAACACATTTTTCAAGGCAACCAAGTGAAGATCTGCTCCAAGATCTATCCATCCCTTACTTTAAGCATCTCAAAACTTTTCATAAAAAATTTCAAATTTTCCCAAACTTCAAAGAAATCATGTTTAAGAAATTTTAACTGATTAAATTGCTCCAAAGGTTACAAGAAGCACTTTAATCCATCAAAATTCTCTTCTAACTTCCAAAAATTACTAAAACTTTGTGATGCTTTTTTTTAACTATTAAAGGGCAGTTTTGAACTCCAAACTCTAGCAAGTGGGATCCGTACAACTTAGAGAGAGATCCGCCAAAAGGAAAAAAAAAAAAGTCATAAACACATAATTAAAAGCTTAGAAAAAGTATATGGTAAAGATCCTACTTGTTGAAGACTTCATTAAAGATTTGGTCGATCTTTTGAAGTTGTTTCCCTCCTTTTTGGTGGTCCACACAAAATCTCCTAGTGATGGTGGTGAGACTTTGTTGGTTTGTCTTGTTATAACTTAAAGTTTAAAGATGAAAGTTCAAGTTTAGTGTAAGTTTTGGTGTTTTGAGGGAAGTTGGAGTTTTGACTGAGTTGAGAGAATTTGCTTAAGTTTTTAAAAGGTTGATAATGAAGCAAACGAACCCCCTCAACTTTAGATCAAATTCAGCCACTTTAGGAAATGTGGGAATTAAATTCCAACTTAAGAATATTTTGGTCCATTTACATGTAATTTTCATTTTTCAAATTAAATGTAAATGTAAGAAATTATCCTTTAGGATTAGTTTAACACTAATCAATATTAATTTATTTTAAGTATAATATTAATTTTATCCCTCCTTATTAATATTTTTGTCTTACATGCCATAAATGGTGGGATGAATCATGATGTGAGTAAATTAGCACTTTAATCTCTCACTTTGTTTACAAATTGCAAACTAGTCCTTGAGCTATTAAAACTACACCATTAGTTCCTCACATTATAATTTGTCATGCAATTTAGTCCATGCGTTCATCTTAGTTAATGTCATACATATATGTCATGTTTGTCACCACATGAGAATGAAAATATTGCCATTTTCATTTAATACTGCATGATCTTCTTCAACCTCACCATTTTAAATCATTACACACTTTGTTATACGTTAGAATCTCACCGTTCCAAATTATTACACACCTTATCATAAATTAGCTTTCATGAGTAATACCTACCTACATTTTTCACATGTTAGCCTTCTTCACAACTTTCTTCACATACCCTCAATCTTATTAATTCAAGAAGCAAAATCTCACATTTTCCATTTTTATTACTATTCTCGTCTCTATAAAAAATAAACTTTAAGAATTATAAGTTAAAAGAACATCATTTTCAATTTTTCTCAGATTTTCATTTCCCCTTAAGCCTGCTATACACCAACAATGATGGATTTTGATTCTTAATCTCACATTGTTCATTGTGATTAATTTCTTAGATAATATATTTAATGATAATAATGTATATAATAATAATATTAACATATTTAATAATAATAATATAATTAATTATAATAATAATATATTTAATAATAATAGTAACATATTTAATAATAATATTTTTATATTAATAATAATGATAATAAAGAAAAATAAAAGCAGAAAATAAATTACATGACCGGATTACTGTGAAATAGTAACGACGTCGTTTAACAAAACTAAAGTGGTGGTTTGCTAGTATTTTTAATTGGTCTTACTTTGTCATCTTTTATTTTCTGCTAACAAACCAAAGGTTGGACGTGAACTCGTGCCTGATCCCATCCCATCGAATACCAGCACCTCTTCTTGTCCATACAATTTCTCCGATTCTCTCCCTCTCTCTCTCAGGTCCCACAGAAATGTAAATGCTTTTCTTTGTTGAAGTTGCTTCTCCTGTCCGCCCGTTTTTTTCCATGGCGACCCCAATGCACACTATGCCCTTTTCGCTTCTCAGACTCAAACCACCCTCACTCTTCCACAGCACACTCTTTCCCAACAAGTCAACTCCCAACGCCTTCCCAAAACGCTCCGTTTCGTGCATCTCAGCAACACCCCTCGTCGGCTCCATTCCCTGTTTCTCACTTACGAGCACTCGCACTCACGCAAACCGCAAAAACAGATACGTCTCAACAAAATCATCCGAAACCGAAACCGGAAGCACTTCCACTACGCTGAGCCTAACTGTTAGTCCCTCCCTCTCCTTCCACGTGTCACTCATGTAATTACCGCGAGTACTTCCTCCTATGTCGTTTTTCTTTTCAGGTGTTTGGAGTGTTCCATTTGGTGGTGTCTCTGGGGCTCATTATCGCTGTGGACAAGTATCTGAAGAAAGCGTTCGTGGCTGCTGCCATTAAATTTCCAAGCGCTTTGTTTGGGATGTTCTGTATATTCTCCGTTTTGATGATTCTTGACTCCACCGTGCCCTCTGCGGCTTCGGCGTTGATGAGCTTCTTCGAGCCCGCTTTTTTGTTCATACAGAGATGGCTCCCTTTGTTCTATGTTCCGTCTCTGGTCGTGTTGCCCCTTTCTGTTAAAGATATTCCTGCTGCTTCTGGCATTAAAATTGGCCTTATTATAGGTCACAGTTTTTTCTAATTCATCCTCCACTTCATAATTTTGTAAAGATCTTTTAATCCTTAATCTCAGTATAAATGAAAAAAAGGACCAAAGTGTAAAGTTGGGAACTAGGTTTTAAAAAGTTGGTTCTCAAAAATTAGTGATCCGTATATGAAAATTATCATTTTAGTGTCAGAAAGATGATAAATATTCTGTTTTTTGGTTTTAAAGATAGAAAAAATTTTCATTTTAGTTCCTTAAAATAACTACTTTTTTTATCTTTTAAAAACAATAATGATAATTTTCTTATAATTTTTAATCTTTTGAAGACTAAAATGCCAATTTACTCCTTTAAAATTCATTTGAAATTTATTATTCACATTTCTTTTGTTGTATGTGTGGTCTCCTTTTGATTATTTATTTATTTATTTTTGGTTTGGCTAAATTGCTCCGAGTCTGCATCTTTCACGTTGCAGTAAGATAGGGCATTTTTTTAGTTTGGTTTACTGCAGTCTGCTATTTTATTAAGATTCGACTATGATGAGATGACTATAGCATGTAGAAAATTAGATTACCGAGTAAATAGTTAAGTTAGTTCCTGAAATAGTGTAAATTATATCTGAGGCCCCTAGATATGTATGTTAATCAGTCAATTTAATCACGACGTTAGAGAGTTCAGTGTTGGATTTGATCTATAGAACACATTCAAGGGCGGATTTGATTGATGAAATGTGCATTTAGGACCTTGGGTGTAGTAATATTCATGATTTTTGGACTAACATAATCGACACTGATTTGATTATTTATTCTTAATTACCAAATAATCTCAGTATTTTTTGTTTGCATCTCTTGTATGGTGGGCCTATATTGGTGCCTGGTTTATATTTGATTGCTGATATTTATGATGTTCAGTTGGAGGATGGCTGGCTACGCTTTGTGTTGCTGGTTTCACGGCTATAGCTGTAAGAAAAGTTGTGAACAGAGAGTTGGTAGATGCTGAGCCTATGGGAAAGCCTGCTCCGTTTTCTCCTATTGAAGTGTGGACATGGACTGCTATTCTCGTCATTTCATTTGTTGCTGCATTGTTTTACCCAGCAGCATTGGGGACAAGTGCTAGAACATGCCTTCCATTTTTGCTTGCTGCCACAGTGCTGGGCTACATGGTTGGCTCTGGGTAAAAATTTTCCTTTTTACTTCTTTATATACGTGTTAAGCCGTTAACTATTTCTTTTTACCTATTGGTATGGGAGTTTTTAATGGAAAGAAAAAGAACAGAATAAAAGAGTATTTCTATTATATCACATGCTAATGCTAATAAAATTTTATTACCAACCATTATGGTTGCAATTTTTATCTTTACTAGAAATCCGTTCATTCTTGCTATTTTTCTGTTTTCAGGTTGCCATCAAATGTGAAGAAAGTCTTCCATCCAATAGTCTGCTGTGCATTATCAGCAGATCTGACCGCATTAGCTTTTGGGTATCTTTCCAAGTCAGGGCTTGAACCTGTTCTAGGTATGATGTGAAAATAACTATTTAATTACTATACTACATAATTTGTTCTGAATTTGGTTGCTCACTTCAGCAAGGAAAAGAGACTTAGGATCAAAATTACTAGTTTGAAACTTATTTGGACAGTAGATACCTTATTATTTTTGATAAGCATTTGAAGTTCAGCTGGCATGTTGAGGATGAGTAGTGAAATGTTTACTGTTCCAATCAGGTTTGTAAAACTTTTTACTAGGACAGTGAGGTATCCAAATGACTTTCTGCTAAGGTTAAGGTAATCTTCAGCTAAGCTCAACTGATTTGGTTTGATGTATAACCTGATGATTATAATACTTTAAAGTTGTGTCAATGAAGGGCTTCCCGTTTTATATAGCCTGCCTGAGTGTATGATAGAAATATATCAAAAGATACTATGTAATGACATAAATTTATTGTAATTTTTATAAGTCTCACTTGCCTATAAACATTTGATTTTAAATTAAGGGTCCATTTGTTGAGTAGGATAAAAGAATAAAATAGGATAATTTATCCTATTTCCATAGTTTGTTAAGCCAACAAAATATGATATACCTGATCTCGTTGATTTATTCTATTCTATCCTCATATTTCAAATTCTTATTGATTAGAAATTATTAGGGTAAGATAATTTTCTCCATTCTCTTTTTATCCTTACCTTGTACTTTCTTCAATATTTTATAAAATTAATTTTAATTATTTTATACTATATATTTTTATTTTTCTATAAAATATTTTATAAAATTCTATATGAAAATTAATTTTAATATAAATATTTTATGAAAAATTATAAATTTTTTTAACAAAATATTTTGCCCATTTTATAAAATATAGTTTAAAAATTTTCATAATTTATTTTTATTTGTCATAATTTATTAATAAATTTTTTTAAAATTTTAAATGTAATTTTTTAAAAGAAATTATAATTTTAATATCAAATTTTCAATATTATTTATACAGAAAAGTAAATTTTATTTTTATGTGTTTTGATGCTTTTATAATTTCAATTGAAAAGTCAGAAAATTAAATTGACAATTAATTTTCATAAAAAGAATGATTTTATCATTTTAATATAATTTATATCCTATCCTATTACTATTTGTTCATTTCAAACTTTGAATAGGATAATATAATATTATTTGATCTTGATGTGCATCATACTCTTATCCTATCCTATATTTATCTAATTATCATATCCTATCTTGATCACCAAAACGAGCGCAGCCCTAATCCATTTTCAAATGTCATATGATTGGAGCGTTTAAACCACTTTAGTCAACATGGTATATGTAATAGAACTAATGGAAATAATTGTTAGAGCATGGATGGAAAACTAGGGGGGACGTGATGTGATCATTTACTGTAAAACTATTCTTCATTATGCCTTGTTCTATAGCAACATCAATTGGTATACTTCGGTGATACAAGCTACCGATTCATGTAACAGTAATTACTCCTAACTCTTGGATTCATTTCTTAATATCATTCTCCCAGAATTTATTGATCTGATCAGAAACTTCTATTAATGTTACCATTGTTAGAGTGACTACCTTAATACGCTACAAGTGCTATGTTGGCTTACTACTAAGCAAGTTTTACTTTGAGGGAGATATTCTCTAAAACCTTAGCCTAATGGCATACTTTAAGAGAAATTAAGCAAATTTTTCTCATTTATTTCTTCCCCAAGCTAATTGTGCTTTGACTACTTATTGTTTTAGGAGAGAGTTCTTCCTTCATGTATCTCCTATAGATCACGCTTCCTTTCTTAATTAATTCACAAAGCTTGATGGACGATTATTTGGAAGTTGAAAACTTATGCATTTGAAGGGGAGGCAGTTTTCCTACCTTTAAGACTTTGGTTGGGGCTTACAATTCTAATCCTAAGGTCTGCCAAACTTCAAATTGATATGCATTCAACAGGAATCCTAATCTCATTAAAACTTCTTGTAACTACGAATTTCCTAAAGCATTTCTTTAAGAACATGGATCAACTAAGCATAATGGGAGGCTCTTCTTGGGGGAAAACCTACCATTAATTCCTTGGATTTTGATGCCATGTTATTTTCTTCATTTCCTTAGTATTTGCCATTTTGAGAATGATAGACCTTAATCAATAATCACCTAATGTGATTCAGTTAGGTTTATCTGGCGTGATTTTTAACAAAGTAGAACATAAATAACTTATAAAACATTCAAATTGATGTATGAGGGGAAAACACATAATTTAAAGTCTTTCTGTCATAGGTAAATTAACAATTTCTGTAGGGCACCATTATGAAGGTTCAAAATGGAAAATATGAAGAGGCTTTGTACAACATGCCTAAGCTAAGACATAATAGCTTAAATCCTTGTTTGTGAAAGAACTTTCTATAAGAACAGTCCCTACAACTAAGATATGGATAACCAACAATGTGTACCCTTTATGTGCCTAACCTTAAAGAAGCTTTCATCTTCTGCATCTTGGAACCATATGTAATATGTTCCACCATGATACAAATCATGTCCATGTTGCTTCTCAGATGTAGCTGAAATCATTAGCAAACAAAATGAGTTTTTCATTTCAATAAGGAATGATCTTAGTTCAAGAATAATTAGGAATTACAACTGTGCAGCAGTCTAGTAGCATGGAAAGTACTGATGGCATTTCATGTGAAATCATTGTTTCTATTGCTCTGTCATGGCATAATATGGCTCTTCATCCTGGTTTCCTCTTCCTGTGCTATTCTTTCTATTAATTCCATTTCAGCATAATACTTATTTCTATTCATTCTTCTTTCTACATTCATAGGATATTACCTTACAAAAGCATCGTCAAATCCTGGAGCCGGTGACATTTTAATGGGATTTTTGGGATCTGTTATTCTCTCGTTCTCCTTCTCTATGTTCAAGCAAAGAAAGGTAACCATCTTGGTACCCAGTAAATAAATCCTATGCTTCTGTAAAAAAATTAAGCAGATGAATACAGCATGTTCTCATTACTCAATTGCTTTTGATTTTTGACAATGTTAGACAAGTTGCAATGATACTTATATCTGGGCAATGTTTAATATGTTATTACTGAGTGCTGAGTAATTAATGATATGCAGTAGTAGTCCAATAAGTGAAGTGTACCGGTTCTTCGTGCTATTGTTTTTTCAACCATCAAGCCATGCCATCCTCCTCAAAATTAGAAGCGTGGATTGATGACAATGACTTCATTTTGAATACAAGTACCACCGTGGCATTTTTCAACAGCCTGCCATACAAGAGTCCTGGCATGGCGGAATCAATAAGGTGGTTTATGGTGGATGGTGCTGCCATGGCGGAAGAAACGGGTCTGAATCCAAAAAGAGGGGGAAAAAAAAGACATACTTGGTCAGATGACCTGACCTATACTTTCAAGTCTAATATAAAAATCCTAAAATAACAAGGTTTCTGGCGAACCAGTCCCCTCCAGCAAACCAGTTCCCTCCAGAAACCTACTCCAGTCTGGCAACCAGCCCTTCTGGTGAGCTCACTTTTTCCAGTGAGCATGCCTTTTTTCTTCATTTTTTTTTCCTTTCTCTTTTTTTGTTGTTGTTTTCCTCCTTTTTATTCTGTTTTCCTTTCCTCTTCATCGGTTCATCCTCCGTTTTTTTGTTCTCCTGGTTATCCTCTCTTTTATTCCTCTTTATTTCTTTTTTCTCAATGTTCATCCTTTGTTTGCAATCCAGTTTTTTTCCCCTCTTCGTCTTCTGTTTTTTATTCAAACATTCTCGCCAGTTTCCACCATGTTCCTGGTATTTGATTGTTGCTGTCATTTTATTCTAACACAGCTGCTGCCATATTTTTTGTGCAGTTGGCAGTCTTCTCCTCTCTGTCATATTATCATCTTGTTCTTGACCATGTTGCTAGTTTTTTGTTTTTCATTAATTCTGCGTTTCTATAAACTTCTGTATATATATTATATTATTTTTAGGAAAATGTCACTCCAGCTTTTAGGATTGATTTTAAGCATCTGGAAAGTATTTTTTGGAACGGAAGTATTTATTACGTCGAAAACACAAAAGTTTAATAAATACTTTATTTTCCAATAAAAAACTACCGCTTTTGTTTGAATGCTTAAAATCAACCCTTAGGATCGAGGTTAACAAAATCGTTATTTTTATTATGGCTTTCCCCATGACCTGTCACCCGCCATTAATAACATTGGTACTGGTACATAATAACAACATTGTATTATCTTATTGCCATGATGCTAAACCACGAGGGATGGGCTAATAATGATGAGGGATTTTGGTTGTTTGTAGGAGTACTAAAAAGATGCCTTGATGCTAGCTTTATTTTGGTTTTCGGTGTGGATAGGTAGTTCAACGTTGTTATGTTAGAAGCATCTCTTTTATCCGTTAATTTTTTTTTCTATTCTTGCTAAATTATCAAGGACGTATAAAGGTGTTAGAAGCATCTCTTTTATCCATTATTTTCTTTAATTCTTGCTAAATTATCGAAGACCTGTGAAAAGTGAATGAATAGGCATTGACTTGTATGGAATTTGATTTTGTTTGAATGTGTGGGAATTCAAACTCGAATAGCAGGGAAATGTGAACATATCCTTTCAGTATACACATCTAATGTTCCACTTGCTAATCTTTAGCATGATATATGCCCAAACGCAAAACGTGCTTTGCAACATTTTTTCATTGCATCCCATAAATAATGGCTAACCATTATATCATTAATTATTGATTTGTCTATCATATTCAGCTTGTGAAAAGACACGCAGCTGAGATTTTCACTTCTGTCATCATCTCAACAGTATTCTCACTGTACTCAACTGCCCTTATTGGACGGCTTGTTCAATTAGAACCATCTTTAACCGTGTCCATTCTACCCAGATGCATCACAGTGGCATTGGCCCTCAGCATTGTTTCCTTGTTTGACGGTAAATATTATTCCTGCACAGCAACCATTTTTCCCCATAATCTTGTCTACACTGGAACTTAGATCATGCTGTCTTAATTTGTTTTTAGAATACACTCCACACAGAGAAAGGATGCTCTAACTTATAAGTTGTATTGTTTGTACTTCTTTTCTATCTTTGAAAATTTCCCTTTCTGTCTGCAGGTGCCAATTCATCTCTCACAGCAGCTGTGGTTGTAGTAACTGGTCTGGTTGGAGCAAATTTTGTGCAAGCAACGCTTGATAAACTCAGTTTTCGCGATCCAATTGCTCGAGGAATAGCAACTGCTTCTAGGTATACTCTGATTCATAGATAGTTCACTTAACCAAAAACCCATTTCACCGCATTCCACACTTCCTTTACCAGCATAAGATTTTTTTTTATTTTTTGTGATACGTAAGTATTTTTGACATGTCAGATCTAAAGCTTGGTTGGAGTGATTTTTAGTTCTTAGTTTTGAAAATTTTAAAAATTAAATTCAGTTTTTGTTTTTAGTTTTAAATTTTTAATTTTTAAAAATTGTTGCAAAATAAATCAAGTTATTTTATTATATCATTTTGTTATAAATTTATAAAAAATACATAAATAAAAATATTAATTCAAAAAATAAAATATACTAAAATAATATAAAATTAAAATTTTAAAAAATAATAAAATTAAATATTATTATTATTATTACTACTATTATTATTATGGTGATGATAGTTACAACAGTGAAAATAATAGTAATATTTATGAACTAATGATAGTGATATGATGGTTATAATATAATAAAATGATATATAATTATATAAATTTATATTTTATATATTCAATTATCAGTATTTAAAATAAATAATTTTGTATATGTTATTATTATAATATTTTTATATTATTTAAATATTTATTTTATATAAAAAATATATATTATAAGATTATAAATTAAATATAATTTATATATTAAATAATATTATTTATTTTTTAATATATAAAAAATAAATAAATAAAAAATATATAAACTTTTTTAAATTAACAAATAAAATATTATTTTTATTATTGTGATGATGATAATTTTATTGATGTTGATTATGATGGAAATTGTAATTATAATAAAAAATATTATATAATCATACAGTTTTATATTTTATATATTATTTGATAATTAATATATAATATAAATAATTTTATATTTTATTATTATAATTTTTTTATAATATTTAATATTTATTTTACATAAAATAATATATATTATTTTACAAAAGTTTATATAACATAAAATTATATTATATTATAAATTAAATATAATTTTATATATCAAACAATATTATTTATTTATAAATTTATAAAAAAAAGATAAGTAAATAAATAATTAAATTTTTGAAAATAATAAAAACCAAAATTTTAAAAGTAAAATTTATTATTATTATGATAATAATAATAATAATAATAAAAGTAAAAATAATATTTTTGAAAAAATAGTAATGGTGTAGTAGTTATAATATAAAAAATATTATATAATTATATAAATTTTTATTTTATATATTATTTAATTATCAATATTTAAAATAAATATTTTTATATATTAATATAATATTTTTATATTGCTTAATATTTATTTTAAATAAAAATAATATATTATAATATTATAAATAATTATATAATCTAAAATTATGTTATAATATTATAAATTTAATATAATTTATATATTAAATAATATTTTATATTTTATTTTTATTAATATATAAAAATTAGATAAATTAAAAATTAAATTATTTTAAAATAAAAATAAATAAAAAATAAACTATTATTATTGTAATAGTGAAGATGATAACAAAGATAATTATAATAGAATGATAATGATAGTTATAATAAGATCTTGGTGGTGTTCATGCTAGTAAGTATAATGATTTTGTAAGATCATTCGGATGATAATTTAGTGATGTAGATTTAAAAATAAAAATATTTTAAAATTAAAAATAATATTTAATAATTTTTTTTAATTTTAAGATTTGAATCAGAACTATTTTAAAGATGTATTAAAAATTTAAAAAAAAAATTATCAAAAATTTTATTTTTAAAATTGATTTGAAATAAAAAAACCTGAAAATTTGCAATTTAGTGATGTAGATTTAAAATTAAAAATAATATTTAATAATTTTTTAAAATTTTAAGATTTGAATCAGAACTATTTTAAAGATGTATTAAAAATTTTATTTTTAAAATTGATTTGAAAAAAAAAAAACCTGAAAATTTGCAACCACCCCTGGACAACACCTAAGTTGTCCGAGCACTCTGATGGATGGGGTAGCGACCTTTTATGATTCTCATGTTACCTTTTGACTTTAATTGATTAATGGTTAGACAAGTAGAAATGGGATTAATAAGGAGGAATAATATCAATTCGGGCAACATACAAGTATCAAACTTTTTTCTTTTTGATGCATGCATGGTTATTTACTTGCACTTGATTCAATATTTTTTACAGTGCCCATGGGCTTGGAACAGCAGCTTTGTCTGCCAAGGAACCTGAAGCTCTCCCATTTTGTGCTATTGCTTATGCTCTGAATGGTATATTTGGATCCATACTTTGCTCAATTCCAGCTGTCAGACAAAGCTTGCTTGCAATTGTTGGCTGAAATGGTCTTTAATATCACGACCTGGTGCTATTTTCATTCTTTCATATGCCATAAATTGCAGTGCTTATCATGGCTGCACAAATGTATAGAGCAATAATATGAACCATAAATATAGCACCACCATCTTGTCAAATGTATAGAAAGCAATAATCCATTCATTTATGATTTATTCATATTTCTATGACGGCATTTATTCATGTCGGATTTCGTATATTATTTGGTGGAGAGTTCTTAACTCTAAAATAATAAAAATTTCTTAGATCAAAATGATTATCATACATATTAAGAATATATTATATTTATTTATGGTTATGTGGTTTTTCTTTATTTTTTTCTAAAAAAAATTAAAAAAACTATTAGCTGTTAAATTTAGAGCGTAGATGAATGAATGATAATTTTTTTTTTTTATGAAAATCAATCATTACTCTTAAATAATAGATATGATCCGTATTCAGCAGTTATATGACTACACACAAAAGTGACTATGATTCCTTTACATTTCGTATTTATGGTTAAAGATTTTTATTTTTATTTTAAAAACATCGGATGGTTTACATCTGAATGTAATAGGTTACATAACATCCGAATGTAAGTTATTGTTTGTATGATTAATTTTTCAATATAAATTGTACACAATTTTTAAGATTGAAATTACAATTTATTATATTTCTTACTTAAAAAATATCCTTCACAATGCTAAACCTATACATGCTATATTGATTTTTAATTTTAGGGAATTTGATAATTAAACTTTTCGATAAATTGCGGAAAAACAATTGGCGCAACAGAATAGCTTCCATGTGCAAGCACTTTCATTGAATCACATTTCCATTCGAAGCTCCAATCCATCTTTCAAGCTCCAATCCATCTTTCAAGCTCCAATCTTCCAAGCAAGATGTCGAGTAAAACATTCGATTCAAGATTCATCATGTGTTCAAATGACGCATCAATACTCTGTTAAGTCCAGGGTTATCCATTGAAATTACAATCCATTAATGTTTAGTGCAATAAGAATAGTTAAAGTGTAATGTTTCACTAAAATAACGACATTTAGACAGACATTATGAGTTAAGCCTACAGAGTGAAGAATAAATTAACCATTAGATCTTAGATAATATTTAAAATATTAAAACACTTAAAAAATTAATTTAGAATTTACATAAGCTGTCTACAGTATTAGAAGCCAAATTACTATATTTAAACTACGAAGTTTTGTTTGTTGTCTGTTTTAGGGTAATTTTTCTAATTAGATCTTATTTTAAGAATTTAGACTATTAAATATCATTTATTCAAGTATATTATAAATGTAAAAAGCTTAAATAAATTACATTTTTAAGTAGAAAAATAATAGTTAAACACATTGTTAACTAGTAAAGCTTAGTTTAAATTAATTAAGGGAATAATAGAAGATTAAAATTTATTTTATAATTTTAGAACATTTAATATAAATATTTTAAATATATAATCCAGTCCAAGTGAGTTTTAGAATATTAAATCACAATTTTATAGAAAACAGTAAATAAAACAATATAGTAGTAGTAAAATTTAATCTAAATTAATTAAGAATAGGATCTAGAATTAAAACAATTTATTATATGAAATTCAAGCCTAAGACATGTGCTTCAAATTAATTCTAAATTTACTCAAATTAGTGAAAATAAACAAATTAAATTAGAGAAAACTAGTCAAAACACAAATATCATGAATTTCCTAGGTTTAGGTTAAGTAGGATTCCAAAATTTAATAATCAAATTACCATGTATTTTTGTCACTTAAATAAACCTAAAATAGGGTGAATAAGAGCCAAGGATTTTTAAAACTATCACTAATTGACCTAGATTTTGGTTAGCCTAAAATCTAAAGATGATTAAGCTAGTTTCTCCTATTTTTTAACTACGTATTGGCACATGTATTTGATCATGACTCAGCTGGAAATCCACCTATCAAAACTAGGTGAAAAATAAAAAAAAAATTCAAAGAAAATTATTTACGGATGAGAAATTTCAGAAGTTCAAAATTTTTTAAGTAAAAGTAAATAATTATAAAATATATATATATATATATATATATATATATATATATATATATATATATAAAAGAGGAAGTATAAATAACAATTTAAGAAAATATTAAAATTTTTTTTTAAAATCTTATCTAAACAAAAACCATTTTATATTATTTTTAGTGAACATAAAATTATTTAAATAAAAATCTATAATATTTTTAAATTTTTTTTATTATTTAAATACATAAATTCTAATAATTCTAAATTCCTCTATAAATCCTACGTTTGCCATGAATTTCTTCTACATTAAAGGTTCAGCTGTTTACTGAAATGAGTCATCCAGTAAGGTAGTAATTAATGAATCAAGCTTTTCTTCATGCCACCTCCTACTTGGTAAAAGCGAAAGATGGAAAGTAGCATTCCTTGTGCATTCCGTTACGATAGCCAAATCACCTTACGATTTTATCAAAATTTGTCTTAGTCATTTCTCCTTCTTCCTCATCCAAGATCTCTAGTAAAATCACACCATATTAGATCTTCCGGTCAGCCTAAATTACATAAGAACAATTGCCACCTCCTAGGACTAAAAGTTCTAGAGATAAAAAAGTTATAAGAGATAAAAGTTATTTATCATTTAAAATTTATTTTTGGCAGCAAAATTTTACTTTCTGACAAAATATTTAGATAAATCTTTACCTTTTATAAGCCACCATATTTACTAACAAATTATTTTAAAATTTTATTTTTTAAAATAAATAAAACGGACCTTACTTTTTATCCATAAATAATAATACTGTCAAATGAACACCTTTATCTATTCAGTCTTAATTCTATGGATCGAGGTCAAAAAAGTATATAGAGCCAAAAAATTATATATAAAAGTTCATAAAACTAAAAAATACATAGGACTAATTGGGTTAGGCCAACTCATATCCTTCCTTAAAAAAATAATATATTATGCTATGCTTCAAAGATTTTCATAAGACCTTTTATATAAGCATCACAAATATATAGTCCTTTCATGAATAGAAAACTCTTATGATTGCTAACATAAGTATTAAAAAATCTGATCAAATGCATACCTTTTCTCTTTAAAAAGATAAGTGCAAGTTATGACCTTCCTATGAAGCTGCAGGTTATGATCTCTCTAAAAACCCTAGTGGTAGATCTCACACACAAATCTATTAGTGGCTAGAAGGGTTTTGGGATAAGACAATGATTTCAACATCAAGGTCTAAAACACACACAATCAATTCATTGAACCAATCCTAGTTTAAGGAACCATAGAACAAAAAGAAAGAAACTATACCAAATTGAGCATAGAAGCATGATCCAAAAAGATATTATGCTAGATTAACTATTGTAACGACCTAAATCGAAACGAAGGCGGACAAGTTAAAACGAGGTTAATCTTAGAAGAAAAGGAAATGGAGTCGCCACCAATTTTATTTTAAATTAGGAAAAATTGGAAAACCCTTTTTATTTTAAATAAAAAATGATAAAAGAACTGTCTACGAAACCAAGATCGGTTCGGGAGTCGATTTATGCACAGGGAATGGTGAAAACTTAATCCCACATCACCCTTGATACATCCACCCTAAGGCGGTTACCTTAAATCAATTCGTGCAAATTAGTCATAATTTTAGAATTATTTATTTTACTCCTTTGATGAATACACAGTTTATTTTAGAATGGATCAATAAATAATTAATCAAATAAATAAATAGTTGGCTAAATACAAAGTTAATAAACAGAAAATTTATTGGATTTATGGTTAAAGTTAAAATAGGCATGAATGTTATAAAAATTAATTTTTGGCTTGACGGTTTAATTCTCGCTCCTACGTATCCTCCGGTGCAATGAGAACTCAAAGTCACGTAGTTCTTAAAAGTATGGATCGATTACCTAATCAAAATGGATAAATAAATAAATAACTTGAGAACTTGAGAGCACCGAGCTGTCACAACTCAGGTGTTCCAAATTAGAAAAATATGAAGTTAATAAGACATCTCGTCTAAATTATTTCCTTTTAGGTGGAATTAAGTTTAACTATTTACAAAATAAGTATTGAAGTAAAGATAGTTGTCACAAATCATATGTCGTTGATCAAAGCATAGGATTAACAAACAGTATCGTCAAAAAAATAAAAATAAAAATAATAAAAAATAAAATAAAGTAAAGTCGAATTATTGGTAATTGATAAAAAAATTTACAATTTTAATATAATTTTAGCATCTATTCTTGTTTTGTTTCATAGTAAAAAAAGATTTTTATAGAAAGATACGGGTAAAGGACACTAATGATTATTAAGCGAAAACCAAAAGAATAACGTAAAACAAAAACAACAACAAAAGGTAAACAGAAAGAACTAAAACAATCAAGAAGAATAAGAATAAACATTATACTTAAACATTAATCATGCAAATAAATGTAATAATAAATATGTATAAATAAAAAAATAAATCATATTTAACAACAAAGGAAAAATAACAGTGAAAATAATAAATTATGACAACGAGAATAATAAACCAAAATAATAATATAAAATATAAAAACATCCTTAATAATAATAAGATAATGGCATATAAAAATAAATAAATTACAATAAAAATAAAGAAAATTTAAATGCAATAATAATAATAATAATAAAAATAAAATAATATAAACGAGTATCACTAACTAATACTAAAAGAATAAAGGAAATATTTATTAATTATATAACTCTTCTATTTGTTTTTATTTTTTATTTTTTTTATAATAAAATTAAACTAAAATAATATATATATAACATTTATTCATGCTCATATTACATGTACAAGGACAAAACATACACATATAGTGGCACGTGGGATATGTTCATCCCTTATTTGAGTCCAACCACATTTCTAATTTTTTTTATACAGAAATTAAAATGTGCATTCCTATATCTTTTAATCTTTTATATTCTTTTATGCTGAGGGTATATTATATATATATATTTATATATATATATATATATATATATATGACACAAATTTATTATTTGATTAGTAATTTATTGTATAGAAAAAAAAATTAATTAAATAACAAATATTATGTACGATCAAGTAAAGGAAAGAGTTAAGTGATTCAAACGAAACATATGTAAAGAAACAATTAAATAAAACAAAGTGGGAAACTGATAGGCAGAAAGAAACTAAAAGTTATAAACTTGCGACGAATAGTTAAACCTTCAAATAATAAGAATAATAAATAGAAAACTAATAAAAAACTATAAACTACGTCTAATATCAAGTTAGTATTATAACTTATATATATTTATTTAGTCTGATCGTATATATACCTATATATATATATATATATATATATATATATATATATATATATATATATATATATATATATATATATGTCCAACACTCAGCTACTCACACACCTATACATTTCGTATACAACCACTCAAGGAAAAAAAAGAAAAAAATAACAAAAATAAAAATAAAATAACAGATCCATAGTTTAAAAAAACATCTGCCATTTATATTTCACAAATTTAACAATAAAGGAAAGAGAGAAAAAAAAAATATGCCATGAACACAGAACCAAAATACTATGCTGGAGTATAAGTAGAAGAAGAGAAACTCGAAAAAGAAGCAAGGAAGAAACTGGAGAATAAAATCCGACAAAAAATGCAGTTGACGCCTTATTTTAAGTATATATGATTAAATAACTAAGTGAAAAATTGAGTGTATATGGCTTACCTGTGTGCTTTAGCTTATTTTTCTTCTTGGTTATTGCTCTTCCCTTAATCTCAAGTTCTCTTCTCTGATACTATTCTTTCTTTAATCTCTAGTTTTTCTTTTCTTTCAAAAAAACCTCCTCCTTCTTCTTATTTTGGTGTGTGTTTATCTCTTTTCTTTGTAGCTTTTCATTATCCAGTACTTAAGAGGAATTTTAAAGTCAACCTTTTATTTATGCTAATACCCAGTGAATTAACTCAATGTATTGTTACATTAGTCTATTTTTACAATTATCCAATGAACTAAACTAATTAACTTCCTATTTAAGATTGCTTGTTAAATACTTCACCAGTGTTAACTACGCAGTATGCAGTGGTGGCTGTTACAACGACAATTACACTGTTCCTATATTCTTGCGACTTGCAGACTATCATACTATACTTGATATTACAGCTGGTGCTTCCAAAACGTTCAAATACGTATTTGATTTAGCAGATAAGGATTGACAACGTGATGGATATTTTTTTTGATTTTTTATATAGATTTAAATAATAATAATAAAAGAGCACAATAAATAAAATAGTAAAATAAAAGTTTTAAAGAAGCAAAAAATATTATAAGAATATTTACAAATTAAATAAATAAAAATAAAATGTTAATATTTAAATATTTTCATTCATTCTTTTATCTAAATTTTATTAAAATTAAGATGGTGGTAACCTAAATAAAGTTACAATTTAATGCTTAGTAAAGGGAGAAAAAAGAAAAAAGATAAAAATTTTCAAGATTTTTATTTGTTATGTTTTATTTACTAACAAAATGTAATTAAAATATAATATAATAAACAAATATTTAAAATTAATAATAATAGAGTAAGAATTAAATGAAATGTGATATAAATAAAGATTACATAATAATAAAATAAGAATTAATTTAAAATAAATATAACAAAGATAAATAAACATTTAAAATTCATAAATGATTAGAATCAATAATTGAAAAGTATAATAAATAGAATAGAATATACAATTGAAGAAGATTAAAAAAAAATTTATAATAGAAGAATTGATAAATAGAAGATAAAATCTAATAGGAAAAATTTAAAGTTTCAATTTTTATTTATATCTAATTTTTTTTTAAGATTCTAATTTTTATTATTTATAGGGTATTTCAAATAAAGAGTAGAAAGAAATTAAAGCCCAATAAATAAAATTAGAAAGAATAAAAAATATTAAAATAATAAAAATTATGATAAAGTATAGATAAATAAGTTAATTTGAAAAATATTTTTTTAACTATAAAAGGATAATATACAATAGGCAAAATCTAGTGTTCACAACTATTCATTATACTATCTTAGAAACAAACTAATTCAAAAATCAAAGAAGACATCCAAAAAGATCAATATCTAAACTTGACACTAATGTGGATGTCAAGAGCACTGAACATAATTTATGAGCATGGGCCAGAATACAATAATTTAGCCAATTGCATGGCTTGAGTTATAATATAATCCAAGATATCAATTTTCATTCTTCAATTCCTCGTTATTCTTCAATGTCATCATCTTTTGGATACACGTTTAGCTTCTCTATTCCATGAAAAATATATATACAATCATCTTCATCTAAAACTTACAATTAATAAAAGCATAATTAGATAATCAATCCCAATATTAAATAATTAAAAATGAATAAAAATATAAAATATTATGTAAATATTACTATTAGAATTTAAAACAAAATCATGTAACCAATTTTTGGTAAAAATAAGCATCTAAATATTGTTTAGAAGTGTAGAACTTCTATATTTAGTAAGTACATGTTCACCAATGCAAAATACAAATTTTGATGCAACTGTAGTGATTGAAATACTCAATACATCACGTGCCATAGTAGTAAACGTGGAAAATCTCTTTTTGTTGATTTTTCAATAACACAACACATCTAAATCTTCATTATCATCATAGTCAAGGGGTTTATCTTCTAAATAAATGTCTAGTTCACTCTTCCCAACATTAGATTTAGTTTGATGTTGGAACCTTTTAAACTCCTACAACATATAATACATTAATTAGCTAAGTAAAAAATAATTAAAATATAAAACTATGACTATAAGTTAAAAAAGTACCTAAACACCTTTAATCTCTTATGGCTACTCCCTTCTTTACTCAACTTATCCAAAACATTAAAATCATTGAATGATTGAGATTCAGAAGGGGATGCTTAAAAACAACATACATATTCATCATAAATTTTCTCAAACTTTTCCCTTATAACTTTAACCTTATCTTGAAAGGTTGTTTGTTCAAGTTTGGTATAACAAAAGAGTACATAATCATGTTTCAAGCGAGGGTCAAGAATGGCTCCAAAAGCAAATACCACATTGTACTCTTTCCAATACTTGTTAAATTTTCTTTTCACACTTATTGACATTTCCTTTATCACCACATCATCATTTAGCAAATTTTCATTTAGCATGCATTCAATCTTTCATACTTACAAAAAGTATAAGTTAGATGTTGGATATGATGATCCTAGTATCATATTTGTGGTATCATAGAAGGGTTCTAAAAATTCACACATTTTCTTTCCTCTTCTCCATTCTTCACCTGATGTTAATTTTTATAGTTTGTATGTGCCACTCCGAGAATATCAAATTCTTCTTCATATTTCAATGCACTTTCAAGTATCAAATATGTTGAATTCTATCTAGTTGATACATCTAACCTCAATCCGATACTAGCATTAATGCTTTCTTCTTACACAAGCTTTAAATTTAATCATCCTCTCGTCTGACCCTCTCACATACTTAACACTCTCTCTGGTTTTATAAATATCTTTATTTTCCACTTTCAAACCTTCTCGAACAATTAAATTAAGAATGTGAGCAAAGCATCAAACATGAAAAAAATCACCATCACACAGTCATTTTGCAAACGAATAAGGGCTTTTAGAATACTTTGCATACTATCATTTGAAGAAACATTGTCCAAAGTGATAAAATGTTTTTTTTCAATTTCCTAATTATTTAAACAATCAATAAGATGGCTTCTAATTTAGATCCAGTATGAGGAGGTTTCATTCGACAAAAGTTAAGAATTTTACTAACTAATTTCCAATTATCCTCCACAAAGTGTGCTATCAAACAAATATATCCTTCAGTGGTAGAGGTTATCCATACATCAGGTGTTAAACATACTCTGCTGGGAATTGTAGATAAAAATTGCTTCATCCTTCTCTCTAATATAAACTTTCTTAATATCTGACACAACAGTATTCCTAGAATGCATCACAACATCTGGATTTAGATACTTTGTCCATTTTCTGACCATGTCATATTCAAAAAAATTAAATGGTATATCATGCTTAATTATAACTTCTGCAAGGAGTTCACAATGCATCTTTTGATCAATTTTTTTGGTGATAGACTTTTGGTTAGACATCATATCATCCATGTTCGGATTTGATTTTAAAAAAATTTTACAACTAGAAATATGACGACTTAAATGTGAAGTCCCATAATGTGTTTTGAAAACTCCTCTAACAAATGTATACACAATATATTATTAAAATCTAAATAACCAACTAATTATCATAAAAATATTATCATTGCATCAATACTTCAATATAAAATAACATTATCTTAAGTTTTTTGTCAATATAATAGTAAAAGTTAAAATTCATGTTCATGTGACTAAGTTTAACAAAACTCTTAAAAACTAAATTGATGATGGTCCATGTGTCCCTGGTTCATGACTAGCTGAGAAGGATAGTCTCCTATCTTCTAGTGAGGCTAAATTTGCAACATGAATTTATAAAAAAATTAAAAAATTTAAATAGTATCTAAATAACTCATACCCATTCTCAACATAATAAAATAATAAAGATAAGCATAATAAAATAATACATTAATTTTAATTCAATCAAACTACAAGTACCCAAAACAACAATTAAATTTTGTCCTTACATGATTAAACTGATGTGGCAATTAATTACCAAATTGCTGCATAAAAAAGTTACTTGTTTTTTTAAACTATAATCTTTCCTTACTTTGCTGCAATTCAATTTTTATCTCATTTCCCTCACATGAAGATAAACTAGAGCCTCCGTGACTCCGAGTGGTTCCAAAGATTTGGGAAAGATAACAGGCCCCAAATCCCATGCCTTGCACACGTCCTATATGCTCTTCCCAAATACCCCAGTGTAAGCATCCTCCTCAGAACTAGTGTTGTAATACCTTAATAATGATATTTGTCTTATGCTTAAATCGTATCAGTGACTCACTACTAGTTTGTTACTCATGATGCAGAACTTCTTCATGAATACTGTTATTTAAAATATGGTACATATTTTAAAACTTTTGTTGAAAGTGTGAGTCTCGTTGTACTAATTATCATAGTAGAAAATAAACATCAAAACTAAAGTTATAGAGTGTTAGTATCTTACTTATGATACATATATATTACAAAAAATTTACATATTTTACATTATCATAACACTAAAACTCTTGTTAATTCTTCAAAGGTGAGGACCTCAAGGCTCCATCCACATGCCTTTATCCGGAGCGTAGAATGCAACCTCCTCATAACCTTGATATGCTTGGAATAGACATGACATGGGAGAAGGGGAACTTCCTTGTGAATACCAAGGATGCAAAGAGTTGTGGTAGTGTGATGGCGTGAGAGGATCATGCTCACTATTAAAAGATACTACTATTTTTGCTAGTGGGACTAGAGGGGCCTGGAAACCTATAGGAGGAGGGAAAGTTGCAGTGGTGTGAAATATCTCAAGGGGTATGACAAGTTTGCTATGGATAGCTTTGGATTCCAAACAGAGGAGACAAAGATCTGACTATAAGAGAAGTAGACCCTAACATTGGCTTGGGCGATGATCATCAGCTCATGAACATTAACAAACCAATATACATTATGAAGCTTGAGAAATATTGCTTCCGTGGGGGACGACATGATCAGGATTTGGGAAAGAAAATGGTAGTAAGGCATGAGAAATCAAAATTTCTCAATAGGTTTCTACCATGAGACCAGTGACATCATTTTCAACCTAACCACTTCAGTTTATTAGGAAAAGGTGATAGTCAAACAAGTTTAATTATGGCTTATATAAAAAAGTCTTATTTAAAGTGGATTTCTTTTATTAATGGCAACCATTCTATTTATCATTAGCATTCATTTTATACATGCTCTAAATCACATATTCTATAAGAGTACTATCGCATATAAATTCAAGAAACCTTTAGATTTCTCTTTTACCATGATACAGATATCATTTGATTCTCATTCTCTTCTTACCTACTCAGTGACTATTTTGGTATAGACATATCATTATCAATTTAGTCAAACAATATTTTATACTTGTCTATTACTCTACCTTTTGATCTAGGATATGAGCTCGTTCCTTAATAGTCGTCACCATCATATTTTTTGGAATACCTACAGACTCCCATAGAAGGATTAGTAAAGACCTATGACTTTACCATAGAAGGACCTACGACCTTCTAAGTGAACACAAGTCCCAGATTTAGCACACTAAAAGTAGTGTTAAGTTTTCACACAATGATTCATTTTTAGTGATCCCTTGATTTATTAGGTTCCATGTTAAGTCTTCATGATAACATAGATGCTCAATATACATGCACATATAACATCTAATTCATTCCATTCTCACATAATTCATCAACACAGGGAACCATTCTCCACATAAATTCTTTGCATCAATTAAGAGAGCATATAACACACTTGCACATACATAAACATGCTCACGAATTATCATGATAATTATATATAATTAGACATAATTCATTCTCAATGTTTTTTGATAAGTTTCTCACAGGAAATCTAAGTCACTTATTCCTTCTAAATTTCTCTCACTATTTCCTTTTCTAAGAAGTTGGTGTTCTTGAGGCTTTTGGTTTAAATTCTTGGACTAATCTTTCATTAGAAAATGGTTGAATGGCCTTTTTCATCCCACACGAGTTTGATATTAATCATTTTAAGTATTTGATGTGAACGTGGGCACCACGATAAGCAAAAAAGGTCATCTCGAAGATTATCTACAAGGAATGGAAGGTCCTATGACGCGGAGTAGGACCAAACGTATAGAACAAGCACTTGAAGGTCTTATCAAGGAAGTTCAAGGAAAAGACTACGTGGACCCAAGCCCAATTCCAACATGGGTTAATTTATGTAGTCATATCATTGAAGATATTAAGTAATAAAGTTTATGATTTGCTATAGATTACATTAGGATTTTATATTTATCTAGAAGTTATTTGTTAGGATTTTATATTTATCTAGAAGTTATTTGTTTTAAATTAGTTGCAATTCAAATTGCAATCTAATTAGGATTTCTAATTTGTTATCTTTTTATTAGATTTGGTTAGCTATAAATAGGAAGTTAGGGATTCAGTGAAAAGACAGATTTTGAGTATTAATCATATTTTCTCTCTGAGAGTTTTTTTATCTCTGTGTGAGTTGATTCCCTTGGTTCTTGGGCAAAGAACTACCTTTGATAACGTTGGTTCTTCCGGCAGGTCGCGGTAAGGGTCACGTTCCTCTTGATAACTTCGGTGCTCTCCGGCAGGTCGCGGTTTGTGTCGGGTTCCTTTAGGGTTCCTTTACCTTATCTCACCTTATCTTACCTTACCCTTTCTTATCTTATCCTGATTCTCAAGACGTTCCGTTATAGTTTCCGCATTCCGATTCATTCGCGTAGGGTGAATCATATCAGTATTTATAATCAACAATTATGTCCCAAGGCTTAAGGAGGAAGATTAATATCCAAAACTTCTATGATAAAATCCATAATTTATGAATTCATATTAATAAGAGAGAAAATGGAGATAGAAATGAAAATTTAGAGAAATTAGGAATCTTTTTATAAAATAACAAAAATATCCCTACACTGAGATAACAATAGATAACACGTAGGCAGCTCAAAACAAAAAGCTAGGAACATTCTAAAAGCTTATAGCTCACTAATAATGGCAAAAATATCATTAAGAAAAATTAGTAATAAATGAAAGACAAAAACTCCGCTGAAAACATCGAGAACGCTTACCAAGCTTCCTAGCTTCTGTAAGGGATAAACTACTTTTTGAAAAAAAATATTAAATGACTTAGAAATATTTTTGAAACAACCAAATAAGGATTATAAACCTTAAGAATGAAGTTTAGAAACCTTTCTAAAAAAATTTCAAAAAATGATCAAAATGTCCCTATTAGCCCAAGGAGGCCATAAACTACCATCAGAGACCTGTAATTGGAGCTTATCATCGAACATGAATTTCTAGATGATTTTGCAAAGGAAATGATATGCTATTGTGACCCCATGAGTCACCATGCCTTGTTGTACAAAAAGATAAAAATATTTATGAGGAGAGAAAATTTAATCATGGTTAAGTTAAAACTATGATTAGGTTAAACAAACCATGGTTAGGCTCAAGGGATAAGTATATATAATTTAAAATTAAATTTAAAAAGGGAAATTTTAAGTGAATGGACCAAAATGCCCTTGGTTTAGAAATGTAGTGCGAAATTGGCCAATAGTGGTCAAATCCCTTAAGGAATCAAGAAGTCTCTTTTGTTTCATAAATTACTCCTCTAAACACTCATTCAAGCCTCGCAAATACCTTCAATCATCCTTAAGTTGAAAACTTAAAACAAGTTTGAAATTCCATCTTTGAAGTGTTTTTAAGTGTAGAATTTATTTCAAAATTTTTAGTCATAACCCAATATAAAGCATCAAAGAACAAAGAAGTTGAAATTACCAGAGACGCAAAGAGGGAAAAAATGGAAGCGGAAGAAGATACAACAAAGATGTGATTTAGCTACACTCCCAGTCATGGAAATATTCAAAAGCAGAGAAGATGTATTTAGCTAGGCTCAAAAGGGGCTTGTGAAATTGAGACGAGGGAGGGGGGAAATAACATAGCCTTGCGATCAAATATACAGTCACATAATAAAATAATAAATGCTAATATATTTAAAAATGGATTAATGACCAAATTTAGCTACCACTTTTAATTTATTATTTTTCTATCGATATTTCGATCTCGAATTTGGTGGCTAAATAAAAAAAAATATTTTTTTGGTCATAACCACCATCAATCACTAAACTGGTCTTTAAGTGCAACTGAATTTTGGAAGTCACAAAATTCGGTCCCATAAATTTAACTTTCTAGTAGTGGTTGTGCTTTGGTTTGTACAATTATATCAAAAATTACTATCTCACCTCCTGGTGGTACTAGGTTTGCATTGACGTGTTCTCTTGGATGTGAACGATTGTGCTAATATTTACACGATCACGTTGAAAAGTAATGTCTGATAATGCTAGTTCTACATGAACGTGTTCATGTTTGCATGACAATGTTGAAATCTGGATGGTTGTTGTCACAATCGTGATCATGACGTGGAGGCAAGATAAAAAAGTATGTTTCGGAAGGAAATATTTTTGAAAATGGAGTCGCAACCAATTTTATTTAAATCAAGAAAAATTGGAAAAATCTTCTTATTTTGAAATAGAAAATAATTTATGATAAAATAATAGGTTCGAGAGTCAATTATGCACAGAGAAGGGTGGAAGCTTAATCCCACAGCACCCCTAACACATCCATCGTAAGGTGGGTTACCTTTAATCAAATTGTGCAAATTGATAATAATTTTAAGATATTTATTTTAGTACTTTTAATACATAAGAAGGAGTTAAATTAGAATAACATTTTAAAAGTAAATAAATAATTAAATAACAAAAAAAAATATTGTGAAAATTAATTTTGACTTGATGGTTTAATTCTCGCTCCTACGTATCCTTCAGTCCAATAAAAAACTCAAAGTCACGTAGTTCTCAATAAAACAATTGTGCGTTGATTAACTTAATGGAAAAAGTAAACTTAATATTATTTTAAGAACATGCTTGAAAAATCTAAGGTAGCATAAAACTACTCAGTAAATCTCAGCATCAAATGAAGGTAGCATCTATTACTCAATCATCTTATTAAACTTTACACGAGTTAAAATACATTTTATTCTTTTTTATTTTTTGAAAGCAAAAATAATAATAATAAAGATTCTAGATTATTAAAAATCAAATGAATATAAATTACTTTTATTTAAATGAAATCATATCGTATTAAACTCAAGTTAGCATAAAGTCATTCAATAAGTCAAATTGATTAAAATGACACTAAAGTTAATGTAGAATACTCAAATATCTATCATCACTTATTACATAAATTAAAGAGACGTTAATTTTAATTAAACTTAATTTAAATCCAATGGTCAAAGTAAAGAAATAGGAAAAACGGAAAATGATTAAAGTATAACATATAAAAGCTTGAAGCTTAAATTAGTATAAAAACTAATAAATAAGTCCTTGTGATTAAAACGATAGTGAAGGTAGAATAGACTGCTCAATCATTATCTTTGTTAATTATATAAATTAAACAAACATTAATTTTAATTGAATTTAATTTAAAATCAATAGACAAAGTAATGAAATAGGAAAAACGGAAAGTGATTAAAATATAACATATAGAAACTCAAAACTTAAATTAATATAAAAACTAATCAATAAGTCCTTGTGATTAAAATGGCAGTGAAGGTAGAATAGACTACTCAATCTTGGTCTTTGCTTATGATATAAATTAAACAAATGTTAATTTTAATTGAATTTAATTTAAAATGAATAGACAAAGTAATGAAATAGGAAAAACAAAAATAAACTAAAATATAACATATAAAAGCTTAGAACTTAAGTTAGTGTAAAAACTAATCAATAAGTTCTTGTGATTAAAACGACAGTGAAAGTAGAATAGACTACTCAATCTTTGTCTTTGTTTATGATATAAGTTAAATAGATGTTAATTTTAATTGAATTTAATTTAAAATGAAAAGACAAAGTAATGAAATAGGAAAAACAAAAAATTAATATTAAAATATAACATATAAAAACTTAGAACTTAAGTTAATATAAAAACTTAGAACTTAAATTAATATAAAAACTAATCAATAAGTCCTTGTGATTAAAACGACAGCAAAGGTAGAATAAACTACTCAATCTTTATCTTTTATCTTATATCTTATTGTATGGAATAAAAACGTTAATTCTAACTGAATTTATTTTAAGATTAAAAAAAAAAATTGATATCAAAATTAAAAGTTGATTAAAATGGTACATATTCAAAGAGATGAAATAATCTATCCTACTTAGGATTTAAGTTACTATAAAACTAATCAAAAAATCCTTAAAATTAGAATAACCATAAAGATAATATTCCATCATTTACTCTAAATTATTACTTATAGCATAAATCAATAAATAATAAATAAATAAACTAAATTAAAAGATAATAATAAAATAATAAATAAAACTGATGAACATCGAAACGATATATATGACAAACGATAATAATAAATATAAATTCTAAATGTAAAATATTAAAAAATAATAATAAAAAACTAATTATTAAATAATAACAACATAATAAGTACTAAAGAATTAATAGATTCTTATAGCAATTAATTTAACCTCAATTTTAAATTTAACTTTGTCATAGAACTACGAACATCCATGTTCGAGATTCTATTTTTTAATTAATTGATAAATAAAAATACTCAATTTAAATAATTTAAGTAAAAAAAAAGAAAAAAGAAGAAAAGGAAAAAATAAAAAAGAGAAGTTAATAAAATAAATACAAATAAAAATAAAATAAAATAAAATAAATAATAAATAAATAAATAATAATAGAATAAAAAAAAGGTTGTTAGGATAGTTAAAAGATTAGCTAAAAGTAAAAATATAAAAAAAATAAAAAACAAAAAATAATGAAAAATAAATCTAGAAATAAAAAAAAAAGATGAAAAAAAAATTAATAAAAGCAAGAAAGAAAAACGGTTTTCAGGGGGCGGGAAATGAAAAGGAAAAAAAGAAAAGGAAGTTGGCTTCTGAAAAAAAGGGAGCTGATCGCTTATAAATGAAAAGAGAAAGGCACCGAGAAGGGGGAACTTCTGATTAAAAGGGAATTTTGGGTTTTTGCTGGTGAGTCTCGAGAAAAAATAAGCTCTCTCTTTCTCTTGTTCGTAGGTCTTGAACGTGAAGAGAAAGAGATTCAGATATTCCTCATCTCCTAGCAAGATAAGTGCAAATCAAGCATTGACGGTGTCAAAATTTGTGCTAGAACTCCTAAGTTCCAGGTATGGAGTTTCTTGCATCTAAAAGTAAATTCAGTTGCAAAGTAGAAACAAAAATCATTGCTGATACCTAAAGAAATCTAAATTCTAGCTAAGAATATTGTAAGGAATTTATCAGGAATCAGTATTCAATTTAGTACATGCATTCCTGATTTAGCCATATTTTAATTCCTCTGCTATGAGTCTTCATTGCTCGCTGGTCTTCACACTAAATTAAAACCAAAACCACCGTATTAGAGTAGGAATTGGTGTAAACTCATGCGGCTTGGAGTCTTCGTCTCCCCGGATCTGTGGCGGTAGCATCGCCACAGTTACTATGGCTACCGCGAGGGTCGTGACGCCTTCGCACCATTCTCGACCACTTAACCAAGCCTTAGTTAGGCCGCAGCACTAGGAACAAAGGCAATCTCGTGGATAAAGATACAACTCTTACTCAGTGAATCACAGTTTTCCATCTGAATCCACCTCAAGTGTGACCTTGGCTTCAACGATGGAGTCTCCTGTCTCCCGACGGCGAAGTTCTAAACGCCTGAAATTCCTGCACCCATGGCCATACTCACGACTACAAGCCTTTTGGTTTAATATGGGCCTAGTTCCCTGAGTTCTACAATGCCTCAAATACTACCATATTTAACGACCTTCAAAGAAATTTCGTGATGGATCCCCAGAATGGTTTGACAATTAAACCATTCAGGAAGGCCTGTGCCAATCGAGGTAATGATCAAGAGCCTATGAAACTTACCCAGTACTTACTAGCCCCTGCAAAACTTGATGACTTGAACAACCTTATTCATAATAATTGGGAGGTATTCACAGAGGACATTGTTAAAGGACATAGACACGAATAAGTGATAATTGAATGTAATAAAAAGAGTTTGGCAAACAAGATGCAAAGAAAAAGGATGTAGCTTTATGAGAGATAGTGTTCAGCTAAAGGCCTTCTATTTTTCGTATCAAATATTTATGATTCCATGTAGTAGCTATGTGGATTTATGGATTTGTCGGTTGCGTCTCTGTTGGTTTAGTGCAAGTCTTTTAAAACCCATCACATTCACAGTAGTACTCATATTCAACAACCTTCTAACAAGGGTAAGTACAACCTATATAACAAATATTCAATCCAATTCATGCCTCCAGGAACGCCCCTTTTCTTCCATTAGCATGATATTAATTCCCCGTGGGGCCATGTAAATCACTTGGCTAGGTGAATGTCATTAACCAAATCAGCCAAGAACCCGAGTTACCACTCACTTTGTAGCTTTTAAAACATATAGATTTAGGTATTAAAACTTGGATGATTAAGGTGGGCCCAACGTTGGTTTGAAAAGCAACGTACTAACAAATAGATTTGAATACAAGCATTACATGATTAAATGCTTAAAGTGAGCCCAGTCACGTTGCTTTGAAAAGCAATGTCATAGTAATATAAAAGGCGTGTGAACTTTTAATAGTCTTAAGAGGTAATAAAAATAAATTTTTATTCTAGCGGATTTATTTAAAAATTTAAATTTAGAGGTATACGTGAAGTTAAAAAAGGATATTCTCTTTCACTAAATCTAACTTTTTTTTAATCCTATCCTTTGCAAATAAGTGCCAATACAAACCAATCAAATTTTGTGTATTTTTTATTTAAGATAACGTTTTAAGTCTTCCAATTAAATTATTTTCATAGTTTGAAGATTTTTAAAAAATAATAAATAAATAAATAAAAATAACAATAATGTAAAAAAAAATTCTGAATCTTATGCAACGAGCTTCGAAATTGAAAGTGCAGCATACTCTATCTTTTAATGTTCGGAGAATCATATAAGTTGTAATGCAACATTCGATTGCCTTTCGACTCTATGGATGTGTATTAAAGATCTCCCTTAAAAAGCAGACCTTATCTTTCGATGTTCGGATAATCATATGAGCCGCGATGCAATCTTCATTTGTCTTCGACTATGTGCATGTGGATTGAAGATATCCTTTTTCAATCGCTCCCCAAAATTACTTTCTCCAAATCTCTTTCAAAGTTTCAAACGATCCTAGATCTCACGCAATGGGCTTCGAAGTTGAAAATGTAGCATACCTTATATTTCAACGTTCGAAAAATCAGATGAGTCGCAGTGCAACCTTCGCTTGCCTTCGACTCTGTGCATGTGTAGACTAGATATTTTCCCTAAAATATTCAAAATACTTTTACTTGCTTTTTGGCACATTACGAACATCATTTTTTTCTTACCAAGCCTTCAAACTAGAACTACGTGCCTTGAACTTCCAGTTCACCAGGAAATACGTAGGAGCAGGATCAAGTCTTATCAAGCTATTTTTTACAAACTTATTTATTTACTATTCTATTTAAAGATTCTATTTAAAGAGATTAAACAATTTTCAAAAATATCAAAATAACACTAAATTTCAGGGTACAGTTCTTCGAAATGAGCGAATAGGATGCCTAATACCTTCCCTACTCGTAATCGACTCTTGAGCCTAAATTCTTTCTCAAGATAGGATTTTTCCAAATATTTTTTCTAAAAATAAAATTTGGTGGTGGCTCCGCAAATTTAATAAAATTTGTTTTTTTAAAATTTTAGCAAGTTCGTCATCTAGTTGTAATTATGATTACAACAAAAACAACCAATAATATCAAATTTATTAAAATTGTAAATTAAAAAAATATAATAATTTAATCATTATTAATATTAAATTTAAATGATTAATAAAAATAAAAAGGTAAGCTATCTTTTCTAAAAATACGTCTAGTATATATAATCCCATGTATATACATATATGTACAGTATATTATTTAAAAAAAAAACCATAACCTATTATATAAACATATATAAAAATATATTAAAAACAAAAGTGTCACAACGTATATGATTTATAAAGAAAAACCTTTAGATTCTTGTATCCACGTATGTATTAAAACTGGTTTGATATATATGTACCAGATAAAATAGATACTATTTGATGAAGTTCAATAAATACAAAATTCAATCCGCTTATACATTTTTGAAAAAAGAAAAAAAAATTAAAATTTAATAAAGGTCCAACTATTGTAATCATTTATATTTTTTGTGAGAATGATTAAATTTTAAAAATAACTAAGACAAAGCTTAACCACGACCTGTTAACCTTGTGAATAAATAAAGATTTAAACTTGCTAAACTAAAGAATGTTAAATAACCTACAATTTTAGAAATCAACATGCACTAAGTACATGCAGAGAAACGACTCGAGAAGCTAGAAAAAAAATAAGAAAGAAAAAAAAAAAACAAAATGGAATAGGTGGACAGGAAATGTCTAAGTCTTGAAGCTCCTTCTGTTTATTCATTAGAATGTAAATGGTGATAGCCATAGAAGCTTTAGATGGCAGTGTTAGCTGTGGGTAGCACAGTGATCGGAGACTATGGAGTAATGTTAACATATTCTTGTAATGGAGCTTTCTTGTTTCTAAAGTGTAAAGAGATGTTGAAAACTTTTCAAGATCTTTATTTTATTATCATCTATTTTCACCGTTATTTTATTATTATCTCTTTTTATTACTTTCAAAGTAATTTGTAGCACATAATGAATGAGTACCAAGTTAATCACAAAAATGATAGATATTTTGATAAGGAAGGAAAAGAGAACTCACTTGGTGGAGTGCAAAAATCTGTAACAAAGACTTATATCCTCTTCTCCTTTGCTTCGCTCCTAATACGCTTCTACTACGTTCTGCCTTCCTAATCTCTTTTTTTTAACTCTTTTTTTTATTATTTTTATTTTTTTAACCAAGAATCAGTCATCCCCTAAAATGTTCTTCTAGGTTGCTATTTATCAATTGAAAAAGGGAACAAATTTCCTTATTTTAGCCAAAAAAAGATGGCTTTTCTTCCTACAAAACCTCCGTTGCGGTCGTGGTTAGTGTCATGCTTCCACCTACCCATCTTGTCTTCTTTTTAAATTTAAAATCAAATCAAATTTATTTTTCTTTCTTCTTTAATTTTAAATTAATTAAATTAATTTTGCTTTCTCTTTTTTTTTATTATTTAATAATAATTAAATCTTATAACTAAAAAATAAAGTAAATAATTATAAAAGGATAAATAAAGGGATGAATGGTATAGTATTCATAGTCGTACTAAATTCTTGATAACAGTATAGTCAATTTGTTAATTTTTTTTTAATTTAGTGTTCTACCTTGTCAATTCTAAAATAAATAAAAAAATTACATAAATTTATAAAAATTATATTATTATTATTATTATTATTATTATTATTATTATTATTATTATTATTATGCATGAATTAAGTTTCTATTTTATAAATAAAATAATAAAATGATGATGTATCATTTCTTTTTTTACTCTTATACTCCTTCAAGGAGGAGGTGTGTTCCAAGGGCTAGGATGTTGCGGGTAATGGGTACTAAATTGATGAAGAGGGAGGTGAAGACTTTCTCATTCCTTTATAAAATGGAAGCTTAGAAAAACTAGGTCTAAGAATAATAATTATACAACACATAATGATTAAGGACAAAAAATTAATTATACAACACATAATGATTAAGGATAAAAAATTAAACAAGTATGTTTACTTTTTAAAAAAATATGATAAATTATCATCTTTTATGATAACTTATCATCTTTCAATTTTATTTAAAATACTAATAAAAGAATGATGTATCAAATGGATAAATATTTTCGTTCTAAACTTTGGATATATTATTTCTCACATCTCAAACAACTACAAATTTAATATTTTTTCATTATTTTTCAGCATCAACTCTGAAAGTATTTCTATTCTTCTTTAAATTATTAAATTGCTGCAAAATAATTTGAAACTATAAATTTTTATTTTAAATATATTTAGAAATAAAATTTAAAATTTCTTAAAAAAATTTTAAAAATTAAATAATATTGTAGAACAGTAACAACTTTTACGCTATCAGCCTATGTAATTTTTTATTGTAAGTAGAATAAATTAAAAATAAGAAGATAAATACTAAAGTAAATCAGCACTCAAGATTTTTTTTAATCAAAATTATGTCTTATTAATCTAATAATTTATCGAATTTATGATGAATAGGAGCCAACAACAATAACTAGAAAAAAGTTGATAATTTTTAAAGTAGGTTAATTAAAGTAATTTCAAATCAAACTCAATGTTTCACAACTCTATGTGGCATTCTAAAATTTTTAAAAATACGGATTGGAGTCACATTGTCAGTTAGGGGATATTTTTAAATTACTAGAAATAACCAAATTATTTATAGAAAACCATGAAAATACACTGTAAAATATAAATATTTAAATCGTATAAGATCTCGCTCAATTTAAAACAATTTTTTTTGGTAATTGCTAAAATTATTCTAAATTGAGATAAATAAATATGAGGTCAAACAATTAGTGTTACACATATAAAGTAAGACGAGGTTGTTATTATAAAAATTAAGAGTATGTGATCATACAACCATGAGCGATTATGATTATAAGTTATTTAATAGTTATATAACCATTTTAAAATATAATGTGATTATATATTTTATGCTTAAGTTATTTAACATTCGTAGGATCATTTTAAATTGTGTATGATTATACATTTTATTGTCAACCATTCATAATTATTAAAATTTAATCTTATCATTTTCACATTAAAAACTTCTCCTAATTAATATTTTTCATTCTCTCTCTATATATTAATCATTCATGAATTTTTGGTATGAAATTTATAAAGTTTAAAAATTTGACTCATTACACAATTAAACCTAAAATTAAGATTAATATTTATATATTAAAATAAATAGACTTAAGCATTTACACCCTAATTGAAGCGATGTAAATATATATGGATGAAGAACGTCTTTATATTTTTGAAATGATTAATTATCAATGATGAATGTTTACTTGAAATTAAATAAGATAAATGAGAATATAACAGAAGGAATTAATGGTAGTAGATAGGAAATACGATATCTATCCTGAGAAGAAAAATGGTGGTGGAAAAGGATGACAAATGGGGATCCAACACGTGTTTGAATATGATTTTGATTTCCTCGAGGTGCCAGTTTATGTGGATGTTGCATGAGTTGGAAACACAAGATCGGAGGAAGCCACAAACAGTTGTGTGCTATTCCTTCCTTCTTCATTGCCTCAGCGGAAACCCTTTCCACCGTATTATAGGATCACATTCCCTCTTCCCTTCTTGCTTCTCCTTACATTGCTTTCTTTTCCATTTTCTTTTGATTCTCTTAGGCTTCAATTACCGTCTCTTTCTGGGTTCTTCAAACATTCTAATCCAGGTTTGCTTCCCGTTCTTCTTTTTCTTATTATATGTTTTTTAAATGCTCATTTTTTTGATCAACAACTATACGGTTTCATGATCCTATTATGCATCGTATTGCTACGTGTATCTCTTATTGTGGAACATCTCTCCTTTTTTATTTTAATATAATTTTTACAGTGTGTTTTGATGAAATTTTAAAAGTTTCTTCCAATAAATTTGGAGCAGTTTTTTTATTGTTTTGTTTCCGAGGTAGGATAACTTAATCAAAATTATTTTCTTTGTTACTAATTTTGGATAATCAAATTAGATTTTCTATTGCGGTGAACAGGATGATGATTATCGAAATCAAATATGAAAAGGATAAGAAATGATAGATTCAAATAAAATCTTGCTAATATTCGAAGAAAAGATCAGAGTAATAAAGGTGTACTTGTTGTATAGAGAGAGATTATCAAAATGCATTACACTTTCAAAAATTTTGTTCTAACAAGTTCATGAAAAGATGACAAAAGGCATGTATTTGAGTCTACCCTGTTATAATTTTCTTAACCATTTTCTGTTTCGTTTTCTTCATGTTATTAATGTGATCTATAATTTCTGATTTATAATATTGGAGAAACAAAGAAGCCTTTACATCTTGTATCCCTTTAATCTACCATAAGAAAGAAAAAATATACAAATTTAATATGTTTGGACACCTTTTGTTTATATATCTGTTGGACATTTTAAGATAATTTTATTCTATAATTTTTTATATAAAAAAAAAGGTACAGACATTTTCTTACAGTTTTTTCATGTATAAAATTGTAAAATTTTATGATACACAATTATCAAATCTTTAAATACATACAAAGAATTATGTTGTGGTTAGTGATAAAAAAATTTGAATTAATTTTTTTATTTCTTTTATTCAAATTGTTTGATGTGAAATTTTAATAAATATTATTCATTTTAATTCAACATATATTCTTTTCTTCTAAAATTTCACATTTATTATCCACTTTGTTAGAAACTATTCTTTCAATCTTTTAAGAATTCATATTTCAACTGTAATATTTATTTTTTTTTGTAAAATTCATCCATCTATGTAACTTTTTGACTTGAACTTAACAATTTTCTCTTTAGGAATGATCCTTACCCATGATATCATTCTCTCAATCAGTTCTCCCCATTAAGAAACTACTGGTTGTTGGGAAAAGAGAGAAAACTTCACTTTCTTTCTCTCTTAAAACACTCACAAGAAAATATATATATATATATATAAATTTAATATGATTTAACATTCTTTGTTTGTATCCACAAAATATCATAAAAAAATTTATTACTACTTATATGAATAAAGTAAATCTTCCTTTACAATTTTATACATATAAAATTGTAAATCCTACCACAACACATAATTATTCAAATATCAAATATATTAAAAAAAATACATTGTTGTAATAATAAAAAATTATTCTAAATTTCATGTTAATTAAAAAAAAAATTATAACTCTTCCTTCTTTGTTTATAAAATCTTAAATTTTTTCGATCCCCTTTAAAACTTTTGTTCCAACTACCCTTCTTCCTTACTAGAGAATCATGGGTCAAAAGAACTTTTTTGCGCCCACACTTACGCCGACATACACGGTATTTTCATTATTTTTTTAATTCAATAATGCAACCTCTTCAACAAAAAGAAGAGAAGGATAACACAACAGAATTATAGTCAAAGCAGGCTTATTATATATACAATACTACAAACTAGCCTTCAGTTTATAGATATATGTAACCTCTTTCAGTTGCTTAGCATTTATTTCACAGTACACGTCAACAACTCACTTAGCATTTAATGGCGAAATTAACAAAAGGAATAACTTGATTTAATGGTGTGGGATCAAAGTAGGTATAAATCATATATATTCATGGAGTGAAGTTTTATTTACTTATCCATCTTGCTAATCAGTTTGTTAGGGAATAAAAAAATAAAAATATTTTATTGAAAATGCATTAAAATATAATATAAGTCATAATGAAATCTTTTATCATCCTTAATGAAATATATTAATAACTTTTTAATAATTTTTTTTACTTTTATTAAGCAGTGATTAGCATTTGCATACTCACATATACGAAATTTTCTTAATTCAAAAAATTATATTAATCATTATATTTTTTTATTTTACTTTTTATTTGAATAGAAATAATTATTTCTATTTATTATTCATTCACTTACAAGTTTAACATATTATATATTAATTATATTTTTTTAATTATACTTTTAGACTAATTCTCAAGTAGTGATAAAACCTCACAACATTGAGGAGAGATAATGTGAAATAAATAAAAAATTCAAAAATAATTATCATGAAAATACAAATAATAATCATATTTTTAAATATAAATGTTTTTTTTATAGATATAAAGCATTAAATTAATCAGAAGTTTCTTCAGAATAGATTTTAGACATGAATGTTGGTAAAAGAAAATTTTTAAATATATAAGAGGATTAGGATGAGACAACATGCAAATGTTGGTATCCAACACCAAATTTATATATCCTCATATTTTTGTGGTGGAAAAGGGTAACATATGGTGATCGAACACGTGTTTGAATATCATTTTTCTCTTCTCAAGATGCCAGTTTATGGGAACGTTGCATGAGATAGAAGCACACAAAATGGAGGAATCGTAAACATTGGTGAAACGTTCCTTCCTCCTTCATCTCATCAACAACATCCCCTTTCACCGTATTATAGGACCACCTTTCGTCTTCTTTCCTTCTCCTCTTAATACTCATAACACATTGCCCTTTATTTTCCCTTTGTTTTTTTCTATTCTTCCATCTTTTCTGGGCTTTTCAATTCTTATCCAGGTTTCGATCACTTTTATTTTTTTATTTCTTTGGCATCTTAATTATTCTTTTCCTTATTTGTCTTGTTATATAGTATGTTTTATAAATGTCTTTCGTTCACATATATATATATATATATATATATATATATATATATATATATGTATATGGTTCCATTTTATTATCACCATAAGCCTTTTGAATTATAATATGATTTTTACAATATGGTGGTTTGTGATGAAATTTTGAAAACAATTCCACTAAATTGGGAGCAATTTTCAATTATTTAATATGTTTATCTATGATTATTTCTAATTGATATAAATTAAACTCTTGTCTTTATACGTTATGAAATGTTGTAAAGATTTCCATATATATAAAGTTTCCTTTTAAAATTTAGATGTTAGTCACCAAGTCAAGAATTTTGGTGAAGAGAGATTTGGAAGAGAATATAATGCGCAACGTAACAATGATAGTAGCCAATAGCGTGTTTGTCCTTGGTGTGTAAAAACTTGTGGTGGAAAAGGATGAGATACACGTGTTTGAATATCCTTTTGTTTTCTCCTTGAGGTGCTACTTTATATGGACGTTGCATGTGTAAGAAACACAAAAGAAGGAGGATCAAGGCTATAAACAGTTATGAGCTGTTCCTTCAACTCCTTCATCATCTCAACAGCAATTAACCCGTTTCCACCACCAACTTTACTCTTTCTTTTTGCTCCTTTTGTTCACATTTTTTTCTCTTTTGTCTCAGACTTCCATTACAATATGCTTGTAGAAATGAAGCAATGAAACAGCAAGTTGTCTTTTGGATTTAGAATTCCAAATTTTCAAACTGTATTGAACCATGATTTGAGTAGTATCTGCTGTGAAAATTCTCATGACATAGTTTACTTGTTTGTTTTCTAATCTCTTGAATTTCAGACATTTTGGTGGCATACCCAATTGGTGCTGTTTGGGAATAGACCTTCCTGTGAGAAATTTTGAAGAGGGACCATTTTTAAAATCCACTATGGAACCACTTTCAGAATCCCCTATGGTAATTACTCAATCAATCAACTCACCAAATAAATTAATCATTCTTTTTTATTTTACAGACAAGAACCAATCACACTAACACTGACCAAACTTCACCAATTGTTTCCTCTCAGGGAAGAAATGATTCTCCAGGAAGTCTTGATTCTCCCAAGTCTTCTAAGCATGTCATTGACACAGCTGTACCTTTTGATTCAGTCAAAGATGCTGTGTCCAAGTTTGGAGGAAGTTTGTCCAAGTTTGGAGGAACTGTTGAATGGAAATCTCGTAGAACCCAGAGTATGGAGGTATATATATATATATATATATATTGTTTGAATTGTATTTATGCTTTACATTTTCTTCATGGTTTTGGTTTTTTATACAGCAACAGCACCATTTTTGTATTAGGCTCCATGTATCATATTGTTTCTTAAGGAAAAAATTCCTCTTAAAGTTGAAGTTTTTGAATCATAGTACAAATTTAATTAAACAAAATTATAGATAAAGCGTGCATTAACAATTGAATGGGAGTAATTGCAAAGTAAAGTATTAACTTTTTGTGTACCTCACATGTTTCCCATTACATTGGGACATGCATAAAGCAGCAGTTTGATTTTCTATTTGTATGGCTGAACAGAGAAGCAGGCTTATAGGAGAAGACTTTGGAAAAGCAGAAACTGCTGAGGAATTGGAAAATACCAAAAAACTTGTAGAAGTTCTCAAACTTAACTTGGAAAGGGCAGAAAAGGATGAAAATGAAGCAAAAGAAGAGGTGGAACGTGTGATTCTCAAAATTGAAGATTTGGAGCAGGAGATTATGAGTGAAGCTAGTATTGAAGCCAAGGCACAGCTTGAGGTTGAAAGAGCCATGTATACTACAGCGGTTTCAGAGTTGGAATCGGTTAAAAGGGAATTGGAATTAGTACGCAAGGAGTATGTTAGTATAAAGAATGAAAGGGACATAGCAATCAACACTGCAGGAGAGGCTGTTGCAGCCTCAGAGCAGATGGAGAAAGAAGTGGAAGATTTGGAAGTTGAATTAATTGCAACAAAGGAGGAATTGAACTCCACAAGAACCGCACACTTGGAGGTGGAAGAACAAAGATCAGGAGTCATTAATGAAGAGTCTCACAGCATGAATGTGGAACTTGAACAAGCAGAAAAGGAACTCCAAATATTAAATGAACAAGTTTTGTCAACCAGGGTTCTTAAATCCAAATTGGATGCATCTTCCAATTTACTTGTTGATTTGAAAGCTGAATTAGCAACATATATGGAATCAAAACTGAAAGATGAACAACAAGAGGAACTTGAGGAAATAAAGGTAAACATAGAGAAAGCAACTGCTGAGGTTAACAGGTTGAAGGAGGCTTCTATTGCACTAAAATCAAAACTAGAAGAGGAGAAGTTAGTTCTCACCACCCTTAAGCACAGTGAGGAAAAGGCTTCGGCTGCAATTTTAACTCTCCAAGATGAACTTGAAAAGTCTAAGTCTGCAGCAATTTTCCTTCAGATGAAAGAGAATGAAGCGCGAGAGGCGATGACTGAGTTGCCCAAGAAACTGCAAGAAGCAGCACAAGAAGCTGATGAGGCCAAATCACTTGCTCTGGCTGCTCAGAAAGAACTGCTTGAAGCACAAGAAGAGGTTGAACAAGCCAAGGCAAGATCAATTGCATTGAAAAGTAGTTTATTGGCAGCACAGAAGGAGATAGAAGCAACCAAGGCTTCTGAGATGTTGGCCAGAGATGCAATCACAACATTGGAGAAGAGTGAATCAGATAAAGGCAACAATGACAACAAGGATTCTTCATCATTGGTGACACTCACATTAGATGAATATCATGAACTCAGTAAGAGAGCCTATGAGGCAGAGGAGCAAGCCAATGCAACCATTGAAGCTGCTAGTTCTCAGATTAAGATAGCAAGGGAGTCTGAGTTAAGAAGCTTGGAGAAGTTAGAAGAACTTAATGAAGAGTTGTCTGTAAGAAAGGAATCTCTCAACATTGCAACTGAAAATGCTGACAAGGCAGAAGAAGGAAAATTAGCTGTAGCACAGGAATTAACAGCATGCAGGGAGATGGAAGAGCAACAAAAGAAGGCTGGTGAATTCAATGATGACCACACTACTGCTCCTTTACCCGATTCATTAAGCTCAAAGGGAAAAATTCCTTCCAATAACACTGCTGATACTGGATCACCCTCAGCTACAAAGACCAAAAAGAAGAAGAAGAAGTCATCATTTCCTTCAAAGGTTGTCATGTTCTTTGCAAAGAGGAAAACGCACCCAACCAAGTAAATCTATTCGATGCCAATTGTCAGAATTTGTATCAAGTTATTTGGTTGCAAGAAGAAAATAAGGCCATGCATTTGTAAGGTATAGCTGCTCCATTGTTCAATATTGCAATCTCTGATACAAAATTATCATTCTTTGATTGTAAGCTATACCTGCTCCATTGTTCAATATTGCAATCTCTAATACAAAATTATCATTCTTTGATTGTAAGCTATACCTGTTCCATTGTTCAATATTGCAATCTCTAATGCAAAATTATCCTTCTCTAAGGAAAAGGCACACAAAATTCTATGATAGGATCCAATTTAGAAGGTGTGGAAGTTAAGTCCCATTGAAAATATAAAATTATAATTTAAGGTTTATAAAAGTTTATGCTTCAAATTATAACAACTTTTTTTTCTTGTGGTGTGTGATTCTCGCAACTTCCTTGTCAATTTACTTTTAAAACATGTATACTATAATAATATATTTGCTGGAGCTTTGAGTTTATAGAGATTTGCTTACTCATTCTCGAATTGAAAAATGTTTTGGACCATGTTTCACAATTGTTGGTTTCTTCAAATAATTAATATGTTGCCCCCCCCCCCCCCCTCCACCCACACTTTTTGTTGCATCCTCCACTTTATTCAGTTAGAACTTTGGACCATATCAATATAAAACAATTGCCAAACCAGATATTGAAGTTATTATAAAAAAGCCAAAATACTTAAAAACTTTAAGAAGTAAATAGTTATACTTACAGATAATAATTAAAAAAATTATCCAATAACTTAAAGAACCAAAGAATCTTAGACGAGAGTAAGGAAAAGTTTTAAGTATCCCCATAGGTTAAGATTGGAAGGAATAAAAAATTGTACCATGAATGCTCCAAACCCTTTTAATGAATGTACCCTAAAAAAAATTTACCATCAATAACCTAAATAAGTTTGTAAGAGAATATTAATAAATATGTGCAATATTGTTGGTAAAATTATAATAAATGTACAATGTCATTTCAAGAATATAGGGTGAGAAAGTATCTTTTAACAAAAATTTGATTTTAAATATTTATTTTTAAATATTTCTACTATCTAGACTAATAATATGGAAAAATTAATATTTATCTAAATCAAGATGAGTTATGAATTATAAACTTATATATAACAAACAAATTTTTAAATAAATTATTATAAAAAGAATAAAATTTATATAACAATTATTGAGTAATTATATTTTTAAAAATTTAAAATTTAATTCATAAAGCTTAAAACTTAATCAACACAACAAATATAAAGAAAGAATTAATGTATCAAAATATTAGGATTAAAATTTATCTAGCATTCACTTAAGCAATTATAAATTATTATTTTAATTCAAATTTTAAAAATGTAATTAGATGTCATATTTACTATGATAGTTGAAGTTTAATTTATTTTAAATAGTACATTTATCTTAATAGTAATTTTGTTCTTAATAATACACCTATCCTTTTCTTTTCTTCCATAAAAATTCATTTTCTGGGATAAAAAATAAAATATAAGTGATCATTTTAAAAATTAAAACATATGAAGAATTATAAATAATAATAATAAAGAAAAAATTAGCATAATAGAAACTTTTAAATTCATTTTTTAATAGATGTCAAAATTCTTTTTTCAATTTTTTTTCTTACCATTCAAACTAACATGATTGTAGTATTTTCAAAAAAAGAAATTCTTTCCATTCAAATACATAAAACCTTAAATTATTTTATCCAAACCCTAACTAAAGAAAAAGAATAGATATGATAAAATTGAGTGAAGTATACCTTCCCAAAGGCGAAGAAAGAATGTGGATTAGAAGGGTCAATGCAGGCTTCCTAGTGAAAATGAAAATTGATGCAAGGATCAGAAGATTTAAGGAAAAAAGTTATTATTGCATGATATGAAGATGCATCAATTAAATCTTTTATCTAGAAAGGTGAGCCCAGTCCGTATAGATCCTCAATATGGTGCAAATCCATCAGGGGAGGCTGCTGGGAAAGACTAGTTTAATGAAGGAAACATAAAAGATTGGGTATTAGAGCCACCGTATCTTTTTGCCATTTTATCCGTTTTAATTTTTATTATTTTTTATATATAAAATTTTATGATAATGTTAAATATCACTTTTTTTTATAATATATTAAAAAACTTATTTTTTAAAATACAACACATGGGTATCTTAGCTTTATTGAATTCATCATTACTGTCTCTTGACCGACAGAATTGAATAGAACAGAAATTTGAGATAACTGATTCAGCTAGTTGAAGAGGAAAATTAGTGCCAATATCAGATAAATGAAACTAATGAATTTGAAGCTAAAGATTCGATGGGGAAAGTGATCAAAATGATTCTTTGAATGCCGTCTTGGTGTACTCTCACCATTATATTATCATATATAGAAGAAAACACGATGCACACACATCAAGTTAAGCAGAAACGTGCTAATAGCAACAGAATTTGAACATTTTTTGAAAATAAAATCTGTTTTTGATAAAAGTCGTTTCTAAATAATTTTTAATATATTTTTAAAATAATTTTAATTTTAATTTTAAAATAATTTTTTTTTATTAAAATTATTTTTAATTTAAAAATATTTTTATTTTTAAATCTATCCAACTTTATCATCGTTAAGTATTATTTTATAATAATAATAATAATAATAATTTATTTTTATTTATTTAATTTTTTACATAATAAAAATAAAATAAATAATATTATTTAATATATATTATATTTTTATAATTTTATATTATATAATTAGTTATAATATAATATTAGAATATATGTTATTTTTATATAAACTAAATATAAAATAATATAAAATTATTTATTTTAAATATTAATAATCAAATAATATATAAAATAAAAAATTTTATAATTATATAATATTTTATATTATAATTATTATATTACTATTTGTTTTTATTATTGATAATAATAATAAATTTTAATTTTAAAATACTTATTTTTATTATTTAAAAAGAATTAATTACTTATTAACTTTTTATAGATTTCCAAATAAATATTATTTGATGTATAAAAATTATATTTAATTTATAATATTATAATATAATTTTATGTCATATAAATTTTTATAATATAATATATATAAATTTAATATTAAATAATATAAAAAATTATAATAAAAATATATAAAATTATTTATTTTATGTATTAATTATCAAATAATATATAAAATAAAAAACTATATAATTATATAATATTATTTATATTATAAATACTATCATCATAATTATTATTGTCATAGTAATAATAATAATAATTTATTTTTATTATTTTAAAAATTTTAATTTTTTATTTATTTAATTTTTATATATTAAAAATGAAATAATATTAATTTATATATAAATTATATTAAATTTATAATAATATAATAATATAAAATAAAATAAATATTAAATAAAATAAATATTACAATAATAATATTTATAAATATTATATCTTAAATATTAATAATTAAATAATATATAAAATATAAATTGATATAATTATATAATATTTTTTATATTATAATCATTATATCACTATCATATCATTATTTTATGAACATTATTTTTATTCTCATCATTATCATTATCCTCGTTAATGGCATAATCATTATCACTATAAATTTTTTAATCAATATTTTTATTTATATAATTTATAATAAAGTAATATAATAGAATGATTTAATTTACTTTTACAAAAAATTTTAAAAATTAAAAATAAAAATTAATTTTAATTTTAAAATTTTTAAAACTAAAAATCAAAAACTACCAGCCTTAATAATTTATTCTAAAGGATGAAATTCCAAAATTCCTCCCATTTGATTTGAAAAGCAAAATAGGAAAACATTTTATTATAAATTTTCTCATTGAGTTATACAATCAAGTTAAAGGAGACAATTTTCCAACCTAACACTAATTTACTAATATATAAAGTTAAAAGTAGACAACACTAAGCAAATTTGAGATGGGAAGAGAAAAGAACTAAGAAAGCATATAATAAAAATATAGTAACATCAACCATGGAGACAATACTAAGTAAGCTACAATTCATCATCGTAAACTCAAATCTTTAGTTTGAAATCAATAATCAACTTACAATAAATTCAAGGTGTGTATTTTCGTATCCTTTTAAATTTGGAATACTAAACCTCTCCTCATATGGGATCAATGAAAAGTTGACATATGTACAATATGGTTATCCATATTTAATGTGGTCAAACATAATATAACATGTTATAATGAAAACTTTGCACTTAAGGTTAGAAATTTTATAAATTTTGTTAAAATATCCTTCTTCTAAAATACTTTATTTATGATTTTAGAAAAATTATTTTTATTTTATGTATTTTATTTTATTATTTTTTATTTAACCTTACACCTCATCCCGATAAAAAAATCTAAAACAAATTTATTTAGGTCATATTTTTTTCATAAATTTATTTATATCATTAAAATTTATAATAATTATTTCAAAAATCATCCTTATCATAAATCTTAATTGATTAATATTGTAAATATTTATATTAACAATTTATCAAAATATAACTTTTAATACCATATTTCAATATTTTATATTAATAAAATTATTTATTATATGAAAAATACTAATAATATATTTTTAAAATATATTTTTACATAATTGATTAATTTTTAAAAATTAAAATACTGATTACATAATTGATTAATTTAAAAAATATATTAATTTTTAAAAATTAACAAACTTTATTTATGATTTTAAAAAATTATTTTTATTTTAATGTGTTTTATTTTATTATTTTTATTTAACCTTGATTTACACCTGAACATAATAAAAAAATCTTAAAAAATTTATTTAGGTCATGATTTGTTTTAGAAAGTTAGGTTATATCATAAAAATTTATTATTTTTATAATAACTATTTCAAAAATCATCCTCATCATAAATCTTAATTGATTAATAATGTAATATTTATATTAACAATTTATCAAAATCTAACTTTTAATATCATATTTTAATATTTTATATTAATAGAATTATTTATTATATGATAAATACTAATAATATATTTTTACATAATTGAATAATTTTTAAAAATTAAAATAATGATTTCATAATTGATTAATTTAAAAAATATATTAATTTTTAAAAATTAACAAATTTTATTTATAATTTTAAAAAAATTATTTAACGTATCTTATTTTATTATTTTTTATTTGACATTGGTTTATATCTTAACATGATAAAAAAATTCTAATTTTTTTAAGTCATAACTTTTTAAAAAAAATTCCTTTATATCATTAAAATTTATTACTTTTATAATAAATATTTTAAAAATCATTCTCATCATAAATCTTAATTAATTAATAACCTCTAATGATTAAAAGATGCAAGTAAGAATAATTTTTTTAAAAAAATAAAATAATTTTTTAAATTTATATTTAATTAATAACATCTAATACTATGTTAGATTAACCTTTAATAAATTTTAAAATATTAACATAAACATTATAATTTTATTTTTATAGTATGATGTATTATATTAACAATTATAGAAATATTAATAATAATTTTTTTATTTTTAAATTTTAAAAATTAGTATATTTTTTAAGTTAATCAATTATGGAATAAATATTTTTAATTTTTAAAAATTAATAAATTATGTAAAAATATATTATTAGTATTTTTTATATAATAAATAATTTTATTGATATAAAATATTAAAATATAATATTAAGAGTTATATTTTGATAAATTGTTAATATAAATATGTACATTATTAATCAATTAAAATTTACAATGAAGATGATTTTTAAAATATTTATTATAAAAGTAATAAATTTTAATTGATATAAACAAATTTTATAAAAGTCATGATCTAAACAAATTTTTTTAAGAATTTTTTTTATCATGATCAGGTGTAAATCAAAGTTAAATAAAATATATTAAATAATTTTTTTTAAAATTATAAATAAAGTATTTTACAAGAAGGACATTTTAACAAAATGTAGAAAATTGTTTTATCTTAACTACAACGTTTTCATTATATCATGTTATGTTTGACCACATTAAATATACACAACCATATTGGACATGTTAATTTTTCATTAATTCTTTATGAAAAAGGATTTGATACCCTCGTATGGAGCACATCTAATTTCAAATAAAAAAACCTTAATTCAGACCTGAATTTGGCACTATTGAACAACAGAAATTATGTTAGTTGCTACAGGATTTTACTAATTAAATAATAATACTCATAATTCTATATTTTCTCTTAGAAAGAAAAAAACTTAGCTCATCAAGTAGTATCCAAAAACCATTCAAAAGCTGAAAATTTTGAAAATTTATTCCATATAAAAAAATAGAGAAAATAAACATAGACTGGTATAAGAACAGGGCACGTCGATACTAGTGCAAAAATAGGTTATTATAACAGGATTTTACATCGGTTGTTCAAAAATCGATGTAAATAAAAATGTGATGGCATTTTTGTAAATAAATGTAAACTTTCTACATCGGTTCAAAAAAGAACGATGTAGAAAATGAGTTTTTTTTCAACTTTCTACATCGATTATGAAAACAACCGCTGTAAAATGTCTTCCCCTGTCACTTATTTTTTGACGCTGGTCATCTTTAGCTTTATTCTCCAACCCCAGTTTCTTGTTTCGGTTTGTTTATCTCTGTTTTCGTTTACGTCTTAGCCATTGCTCGTAAATGTCCTTTCTTTCATACTACTCTTTCTATATATAATCGAATGGTTTAAAAAACAAAAATTTGTATATCGAATTTGAAGTACCATGCTATTATTACTTAAGTATTTCTATAGTGAAGGTATAGTCTTTATATATATATATATTCTCAAATCAAAGAATCATTGGCGCCAAGCGTGAGGGAATGCTAGACGTTTGGTAATATCTCCTCCTGATAAAACAAAGGCTCCCATTGAAGCGCTATATCCTATAGCTATTGTGTGTGTATACGGCAACCCCATTTTCTTGTTTCGGTTTGTTCTCTCTGTTTTCGTTTACGTCTTAGCCATTGTCACCGCCCCTATTGTTCGTCGTTGCACTCCGTCTGTACGTTCGTGGTCGTCATCGCCGTTGTAACCATTTCCTCCGTTCAAAGTTGTCGTCGCGCACCCTAAGGTTCAAAGTCGTCTTTGTCGTTATTTATGCATCTCATTCTGTTATTATAGTTGAAATTTACATTCATTTTAGTTGTATTCTATAATTTTCAAGCTTCTTATTTGGCTACCGCTATGTTGTGCTGTTGTTCGACTACCGTTGTGCCTCCATTTTGGACACCGCTCTGCCTTCGCTCAACCATTGTTGTGTTGACTGTGAGGTATTTTCTATGCATCTCTACTTTGTCATTGCAAATGTGAAAGTTTGCTTAGGTGATATGTATGTTATAGTATTGATTTTGAGTTTAAATATGTTGGTTTCTTTTCTTGAGTTCAAATATGAGCATACCCTTAGTTTCCCGTTCAAGGTTGAACATAATGAGTATATTACTAAACAAGTAAATCATTCATTATATTCAATCTTGAATTGTCCAAGTTGGACAGTTTGGGACTAAAGTTTTTTATTCAGTGGTTAACAATTTCTTCTTAAATCTTATAAATTGTACTTGATGAAATTTTGGTTTAGTTCATTTTGCATTATCTCTGGGTACATGCTTGATTATGGTAAATGAAACCACAATGAAGTTATGTATTTCGAGACTAATGCGAAATGCTGCCAAAATTTCACCAAGTATGATATTCAAGATTTTAGAAGTGTGTTAATCGATGAATAAAAAACTTTTTTCTTGAATGAGATAGGGCCTTACCAATAGTGAGGATGATAAATTAACAATACGTTTTTCATATTTAGTACATTTTTTTGACATTTTTTCAACTTTCAACACTTGCTTGATGTAATTTTAAGTTATTTCATTTGTAAATTAAAATTTGATAATAAATAATGATGTATTTAGTTTAAATATATGGATTATATGAATTCTGTATTGTCTGCCTGGTAATTTTGTGTGTATATGTAGGTATTGTGAGTAAATAATACGGTAGTATGCCTAAACAAAATGAACATTTTAAAAAAATAAACTTTCTATATCGGTTAAGACTATAATCAATGTAAAAAATACACTTTCTACATCGGTTGTAGTCTTAACCGATGTAGAAAGTCATTCTACATCGGTTATAGGCCCAACCGATGTAAAAGGTCTTATTTTCTATATCGCCCGTTTCAACACCTCCCAAATAACCAATATAAAAAATTCATAAAAACTTATGTAAAAAGCTCATTTTCCACCAATGCGATGTTGTTCGTTATTCATTAACATGGTTTGATAAGAAATATTGAAAACCTAGTTTTGATAGTGTATATCAAAGATATAGTCACAATAAGTCATATAAATGATAGCCATCTAACCTTGGTTTAAACAAGCACAATATTCAACCTAATGTCACAAATAGCATCATATTAGAAGATAAACCTAACCTGTGTTCCTCAGTCACCAAGATGATTTCGGCCAATGAGAGTATATCTTGCATGAACAACATGCATTTCCTTTACTATGTTAGGTGAGGAAAAATCAACCATAACTATCTTCATTGGAAGTCAAGGTGCCCATGTCCATACCATCATTTAGCATCCTCTCTAAATGTTGTAGGAGGAAATTTTTCGATCAAATGCTTTCTCTTCCATTGACTCTAAAAGATAGAAAGATAAATAGATCTTTTAAGGTTACTTTGTTTTTCAACCTTTTGGAGAAAAATATATCACCACTTACACCAAGGTTAGTGTAACGTGATTTGCATTGGATTTTGTACTGTTTCTTTATTTTGTAAAACATGTAAACATTCATTTCCTACCTTTCTATTTTTAAAAAAAAAAATCTTTTTTTTTTCCTTATGCCTTTTCTATTGTAGTTTGTCTATTTTTGTAAATCACAAATGTAAGATATTTGTTCATCACAAGAAGGCTTGCATTGAATATGCAAAAGAGATTGGTTCATTGGTGAGAAGGCTTCTGTAGTTGATGCCAATAGGAATTGGAATAAAGGAGGATTGTACGTTGAAGATACTAGATGATCAACCTAGACTAAAAGTACATGAAATTTTCTATCCCCCATGTTCGAAGAGGTTCAGTGGGTACATTGCAACATCAACTTGTTATGGAATGCACGGATTGTTCCTGTTGAAGATGGATTTGGGATGATTGGCTAAATTGTTGTTGTTATAGCATTAGGGTCAAGAAGGGTTAGATAGAAAAGAAGGAGAGTGCACAGGAACAAAAGGGTCTTGAAGAATGGTGATTTTGAAGAAGATAGAGGTCCAAGACTTCTGAACTATAATACTATCGACATAAAAGTATAACTTTTACGTTGATTATAATAATAACTAATATAAACTTTTTTTATATTAATTATTCAATTAATATAAAAATTTATAATATTTTATATTAATTATTTTTATATTAATTTTTATCTGGTATAAAAAGTCAATAATAATTAATCTAAAAAGTAATTTTTTTATTTATGAAAAAATTAGAAGAAGAGATAAAACAAGGAGAAGAAAAGAATTAAAGCTAACATGTAAAATGACACATTGAGAACGATTGAAGTGACACAACTTCTTAAACAACATTTAAAAAATAATTATTTATTATTAAAACTTAAATAACAATTATCTTGTGATTACCTCTTTAAATGACTTACTTAAAGAACGATTGTCACATAACCCTTTTTACGATGAAGTTGGAAAGTAATTATGTAACATCTATTTCAATATATTATGTTCTATTTCTTAAGAAGTTGATAGGCAACTCAAATATAATATACTTTTAATGTTAATATTACTTTTTATCTATAGATATATCGATAATATGATACTTTTATAAATTTTGTTTTCTATGATTTAAACATTGTTGTATCACTTTATTATATAAATATATTGAAAAACTTTTTCATAAATTATAACCGATATTATAAACATTTTTGAAGTGTAACTATTTATATTCTTTTTTTAAATTTCTTTATTTTTTATCATTAAAAAATATATATGTTAATTAATTTTTATTTTATTTATAATTGTTCTTAGTTTTGGATACTAATTTTCATAAGATCTTATATAATGGAGAGTTGCTCATTATCCTTTTTATTTATATACTATAAAAGATTTGTTAATCATCATAATTATTAATATTCATTTATTTTGATTGATTCATACTTAAAAAAAATTAGATATGAATTTATTCTATATTTTTTATTAATTCTATTTTTTTCTTGGCTTCTTCTTAATTTTTAATAGATTTTATAATCTATATTTTTTTATCATAATAATTTAAAAGTTTTTATGATAAAACAATTAGTAATGGTTTAAAAGTTTATGGCAAATAAGAAGAAACGATATATTATATTTTATTTTTTAAAATTTAAAAAATATATTGTGATGATTTTATTTTTTTTAGATTATAACTTTTTATATCAATTAGATTACAATAGATTTAAAAATTTTAAATTTTATTTTGATTAAGATTACAACTGATATATAGTTGAAGAATTTTTACAAAAGTTACTATAAAAATTTACCTTTTTTAAGTCTTTTCTTTCTTTAATTTTGTAGTTTAAGGTTATGCACTAATAAACTTAAACTTAAAATGGAATATTATATTGTTATGTTCTGAATAAAATATTTCTATTTAAATCCCAACTATTATTTTTTTTTTATAATTTTTCACTTTAATGATATAAGTGATAAGAGAAAATACGAAATGATCAGTGGGAGATATATTTATCCACAATCATTAAATGAGAATATAGGTGAAAACAATAATTAAATAAATTTTGAATCATTAAAACTTAAAATTGTAAAATAAAAAATTGGAGGTGTAATATTTTAAGGACTTGTATTATTCTTTGGTTTTATTTATTTGTTTACACATTTAAATTCTATCAAATGATATTTAATATGCATAAATAGAAATAATATTAAAATTATAAAAATAAATTATTTATTAAATAAATTAAAATTATTATTTTGCATAATAAAATGGTTAATAAACTTCATTCTTTTAATTAGTACATTTTCTATATTTTTATTCCATTTATGGAACATGATTTGCATACATAGTATATAAGAAGAAATTATTTATAATTTCTCAATTTTATTTTTTAAAATAATTGTTAGTTTCACAGTTCAAATTTAAATGTTTAATTGCATATTATTATATTTTTTAAGATTAAAACCAATTCTTTCTTATATTTATGTCTAGATTAAAATTTTAATTTAAACAAATTATTTCTGTTTAATATAAAAAATAAAGAATATGAAAAATATATTTACTTTAATGTAATAAATATTTAATATTTATAATAAAAAATATTCACTATTTTTTTAATACTTAATATTCTGTATAATATATACATAACTTGCTAATTATAAACGAAAGAAAGAAAGAATTTTAATTTGAAAATAAAAAAGGTACTGAGAACGTACTGATAGGTCAAACCGATTTAATGGTGAACTGAACTATTCATTAATTTGGCAAAAGTCAGTCAACTTAACATTTTGAAAATCAACCTGCAAAAGTTATACTATTCTTTTAAAATATTGCAATACATATTAAAAATACATTACATTCATTCTCATTATTCTTATCTTATTTATGATTATATGATATTTTTTTATATTTTTTAAAAATAAAAATTGTTAATCATTAAATTTAAGATATAGATAATATAAAAATAATTTTGGTATGTAAGGCCATCTTTACTTTTTTTTTATTATCACTCAAATTTTTGAATAATAATAATTCTTTCTATTCTTTATTTATTCAACACTTTTTTTATTATAATATTCAGTGTAAATTGTTTTAATTTTTTTAATATAAAATTTTGTATTTCTGAAATCTTCCAAAAAATTATTTTTATTAGTTAATTTTTATTATATACTTTAATTCATTGTAAAAAATTTTCTTTATATTTTAAATATTACATAAATCCCATTCTATTTCATAACTATAATAGAATTAAATTTTTTAAATTATTAAATACTTAAATATACAAATTTAAAATAACAATAGTTAGCATAAAAATTACTGATAAAATATTATAATTTTATATATTCAAAATGATAAAGATTAACTTAAATTTATTATAATAAAAATAATCATCTGAGCTGTTATTTGTTTTTAAATAAAAATATTTTTTATTCTTGAAAAATTATGCTAATAAGTTATTTTATTCTATTTCTAATGATTAAAATAATTAAATTGTTATCAGAAATTTTTGACTAATTTTTATTTTTTAAGGTATGAAATCATAATTTATTTGATTACTTATGTTCTTATCCTTTTAATGTTTTTGAATTTTTTTATTTTAATTATTTATTAATTTGAAATTTTATATTTAATTATAGTATTTTCAAAAATTAAAAAAATTATAATGTTTAACATATAAATTTTTTTGTAATAAATTAAAATTTATCGTATGGTTATTTTTATCAGTATAATAAAAAATAACGGTTCAAAATTTAACTATGATATATTTTTGAACTAAAATTTTTGTATAAATTTAAAAATAAATAAAATTTGTACAAATAATATAAAATATAAAATAGAATAATTTACTCCAATATCAACCACCTGCATCATTCATATTAATTGAATAGCTTATCGTGAAGGGTTTTTTCTCTCTCTGAATATACTTGGGGTTTGATTCTCATACTTTTAAAAGTAAGTTTAAGAATATGATTTCGGAAAAATAAAAAACGAAGGATAAAATTTTTACCCTTAAATCAAGAGAGGTATAATATTTATAAATATGAATAAAAGATTAACATGTTAAATTTATATTAACTTATCAACTTATTTTTTATTTTAAATATTATAAAATTTAAAAATATTCATTAAAAATTAAAAAAAAATCCTCCTCTTTTTCTCATGCCAAAACTAGCCTAATAGTATAATTATTATCATTCAAAAATATCATAGCCAGCGGAATCAGGTAAGCTATTGGATCCTTTTCACCAATAAATAGGAACTACGTACGTGTGGAAACTTTTCCTTCAATGTTTGGTATTTTTTTTTTATAAAAATAGTATCATTCATTTATTTATACATATTATTTAATAATTATTGTTATTTTAAATAAAAATTAAATTCATTAATCTACCTATAAATATAAATATATATTATTTAATAATTAATAATTTTTTAAATAAAAATAAAAAATAAATCCAGTAATCTAAGTATGAATGTAAATGTGTACGTAACTATAGCTACCTAACAATTTTTTTTTTCTCCTTAAAATTTCATAGAGACAGATCTATGCTATTTAGTGGGGTGGGACCATCTCACACCAACCTAACTGCAGTCAATAACTTGATGTAACATCAACTCAAATAGAAGAGCCATAGCTATTTGCAACATATTTTTTTATTGGTCATTGATAAAGTAAAATAATGATGACCAAAGGTTTGAGTCAAAACCCAAAAGCATTATTTCGTTTATGGGAGCACTGGTTGAGGAGTGAAGGAAACGGTAAGAAGCCAATTCGTTTATGATAAAATTGGAGTTAGGAGAAGGAAAATAGGAAAGACTACGATGATGATGTTATGGATAGTGGCAACATTGATTGGATTGATTAGCTTCTAAGACAAGGAAAATCAATAAAATGGAGTAGGAAACAGCTTAGTGAAGCTTTTTCTTTCTTTTTCCTTTCTGACGCCTCATGCTATTTTTTGACTGCTTCCTCTTCCTCTTCCTCCTCCTCAAGCTGCATCATTTTTCTTTGGTGCTTGCTAGTATTTGCCAATTTAGTTGCAATTCATATCCTTGTTTAACATCAACCAAATATTTTTTTGCTCATCTTATTAAGGTTTGTACAATAGTCATCAATAGTTGAGCATCTCAGAGAGAGTACTCTTCTCAAAATGACACTCCTTGTGTGGCTCTTTCTTGGACTCTTGTGGGCTCAAATTCATGTCATCTCCTCATTCACTAATTCTGATGACGGTAAATTGTCATGCCATCACTTTTAGTTAGTGTCAGTTATGTAAATTGCTTTTATTCTATCTAAATATTTCCATTTCTCCCTTTGGGTCATCTGCTTCTAACTATAGCTAATCAAGAGTTATGAAATGAAGTATTAAACTGGTTTTATTAAGATTTTGAATTTTTTATTATGAAATCTAAACATGATCTATAATAATATCTAATCCTTAGGCATATATGATGCCCCTTTCTTCTTACTCGAAATATCTAAATATTCAGTACTTGTGTTTTAGCATTACTCATTATCTGAACTTATCCTAATTAATACAAGTTGAATATGATATGTGATAACTAAAAAGATTATTTATATATATATATATATAAAAAACAATATTGCTAAATGGTACGAAGTCTTTTACGGAAATTAACGCATGATTCCTGTTTCAGTTTTAACCCTTTTAGGTTATTTCATTTATTAATTAACCAATAGAAAAATTACCCCTGTGAAGTTCATAAAAAATTCATGTGTAAAATTTTGCATTGGTATAAGAAAATGGTGTTTTATGTGAGAAACAAAAATATTAATTAGATATTCATATTTTACCTAGAAACTTGTGCATATGTTGATGTTATATTCTGGATCATTGAAAAGGCAGTATAGGATCAAATGTTCATCAATGCTAGCTTATATTCCACAATCAAGATTCAAGACCTATAAGTATTTTTGTGACCCTCTGCCCTTGATGGGCAAAATTGTTTTTGCTCCTAGTAACTGTGAATAGTCCACAGTGTAAAGAAAATAAAGTAATCTCAGTGGATGGACTATAGAGTGAATCAAGTTAAGTTCAGTCGTTGCCCATATATATATGGAGATGTGAAGATCTTGCCTACTGAAAACAGCACTTCTTTGTAAAAGAGTTTTTCTATTCTCTCCAAAGAGAAAGTCATAGATATTGTAATCGTCCAAGAGTTAGTTGCGAACTTTTGTATTGCTTATAGTTGTGTGCAGCACTTGCTCTTCTCTCTAAATGCCATCATTTACAGTATTCTACATTATATTTGAATATGATCAGTTGTAACCTTGGCTACTTCTCACTCTTTCAATTTATTTTAAAAATAAAGACAAAAAGAAAGAAAGGATGATACGTAGAAATGAATAGCAAGTCTTATGAACAAAATATACTCAAGACTACTTAGATATAGAAGTTATACATTGATGAATAAATAAATTTAAAATCACTTCAACAATTAACTGAATGTTCATATGCGCAACCTAAATTAGGCTGATGATAACTATTTTGGCAAGAATTTAAACTGAATTCTCCTTGGCTTTTAAAGTTAGAAGGAAAATCATGTAGCTCATAGAGCTTTATTGATTAGTCGGCATTATAATTACTGAATGTAGCTCAGTTTTTCGCAAAGGCTGAAAAACTCACAAATCAAAGTGACCCTTAAAAGGAATTAGTAACTACCATCTTGCGTTTTTGTTCAGAGCATTTTGTTTAATGATTATACACTGTTGCAGTTGTTGCACTTCGATCTTTAAAAGATATATGGCAAAATACACCACCCAGCTGGGACAACTCAGATGACCCTTGTGGAGCACCCTGGGAGGGAGTGACATGCAACAAATCAAGGGTTACTTCATTGTAATAATTTAGCAATTAGAAGTTATTGATCCTTGTGTTTCCTTAGTGAGTTGATTTAATCATCCTTTTATAAAGTCATTTGTTATCTGCATTTTAAATATAGGGGACTGTCAACCATGGGCCTGAAGGGTAAATTAAGTGGAGATATTGGTGGACTCACAGAATTGAGATCCTTGTAAGTATGGTTTTCTGTTTCCTTTTGGGATGAAACTATAGACAAGGATAACAGTTGCACCATGTTGTTAATCTTAACTTGCCTCAAAGAAATGATCTCTAAAGAAAATTGCCACCACAACATTGACTTAACTTTTGTTATAAAAAAGAAGAAACAAATTTCCATAGCATTGCATGGTTTCAGCTGATTAACATTGCCAATTCATTTAACTGCAGGGATTTGTCATATAATAAAGGTCTAACTGGTCCTCTCTCTCCACAGTTAGGAGACCTAAGCAAGCTGAATATCTTGTAAGAATCAAGAATCCATATAATTTCATGGGGTGATTTCAAGTACTACTTCCAGCAATTTCCATAACGGTTTCTTTCTCTATTTCAGGATCTTGGCTGGTTGCAGCTTCAGTGGCGATCTTCCAGATGCATTAGGAAATCTTTCAGAGCTATCTTTCCTGTAAGAATAACCTTGGAAAAAGCACTTACATCAATGATATCAGAATTTTGATGTGAGCCATTGATATTGAAATGAACAAAATGTTATGAAATGTTACATCACACACCTATTTATGGAATAGAAAATGAGAATCCTTGAAGCTACTTGAACTAAGCCACTAAATCATGAAAGCTAAGAAAGTTATGCTAACTAACCATGCATATAACTAACTGATAGTAACTAATCAAAATTCAGTTACAAATTCAGCATATGCATATGGAATTTATGAGCTCGGTTATATAACAAATAAGTGAACCACCCCTTTCTGAATATTCCTTTCTGGGATGATTAATTTAACACTATAGCATCTCAATGAACTTTTCAGGGCTTTAAACTCAAACAACTTCACAGGAAAAATACCTCCTTCATTGGGAAAACTCTCCAAACTTTATTGGCTGGACTTGGCAGACAATCAGCTGACAGGGCCTATCCCAGTTTCAACCTCCACCACCCCTGGATTAGACCTTCTTCTAAAAGCTAAGCACTTGTGAGTTTCTTTTCTTGTTATGTTTGACACTTCTGAGTTTCTTTTTAGCTAGTGCCCGTTTCATCTTTTCATAAGTGCTTGTTGCTATATTGAGTACTATATTATATCAACAGTGTTTTGATTGCTATGTAATGCAGCCATTTCAATAAGAACCAGCTTTCAGGTTCCATTCCCCCCAAACTTTTCAGCTCTGAGATGGTACTCATACACATGTAAGTTGACTTTTTGACTTTGGCATCATTTAGTGTTTTATAGCTTATAATCTCAGCTTTTGTTTTTCTTCCTGACAGATTATTTGATGGAAATAATTTAAGTGGGACTATACCTTCAACAATAGTACTAGTTCAGACACTTGAGGTTCTGTAAGTGATTCCTTCCTTCATATTTAGAATTTTATTTTTATTCACTTAATTCTGTCTTCCTTTTGTTTGACTCCATTTTCCACTTTATTGCACTAAACATCTTGTTTTGGTGACCTTTCTCTTAATTGTTCAAATTCATGACAGCCGACTTGATAGGAATTCTCTGATAGGAGAGGTGCCATCAAATCTCAACAACCTTAGCCACATCAATGAATTGTGGGTACTTACATTAGAGATATGGACATATAAAAGGATTTTAAAATAAATATAATGGAGATTTATACAGTTTTTTTCTTTTTCAGGAATTTAGCACATAATAATTTCACTGGTCCTTTGCCTGACTTAACTGGAATGGATACACTCTACTATGTGTAAGTAATTTGCATCGGTTGGCATTTCTGTTTTCTTTCCTTTATTATGATTTTATCATTCACATAATGCTAATCAATTTATAATCTTGAGTAGGGATCTTAGTAACAACTCTTTTGATCCATCTGAAGCTCCGACTTGGTTCACAACTCTTTCATCACTCACCACTCTGTAAGTCTATTAACTATAGAAAAGAGTTTCTCTCTTAACCTGTTCCCTAAAATTATTGACACAACATATAATCTAACAAGGAATTTTCCTCCATAATCTATGCCATGCTCAAGTATTATAGAGTTTGGATCTCTTCAAGGTCCTCTTCCACCGAAACTCTTTGACATTCCTCAAATACAGCAAGTGTAAGTTCCTAACTTTTATGTTGAAGATAACTAGATCTAGAACATATTACAAACAATGGAATGATAATCATCATTGTTTTCGTATTATCAATTATTCACAGGAAACTACGAAACAATGCATTGAACAATACATTGGACATGGGTGACAGCATTTGTCCCCAATTGCAGCTTGTGGATTTGCAAGAGAATGAGATTTCCTCCGTGACACTCAGTTTACAATACAAAAATACATTGATGTGAGAAAGTGTTTACTCTTTAATCTGATACTTTTTGTGCTCAACCATTTGTCATGCCATTTTTCTGATGTCTATCTCATGCTTCTCAGTCTTATAGGAAATCCAGTGTGCAGTACTGCTATCTCAAACACAAATTATTGCCAACTTCAGCAACAGGCTAAACAACCTTATTCCACCAGCTTGGCTAACTGTGGAGGCAAATCTTGTCCTCCTGATCAAAAGCTCAGCCCCCAAAGTTGTGAATGTGCCTATCCATATGAAGGAATGTTGTACTTTAGAGCACCCTCATTCAGAGAACTCTCTAATGTAAATACTTTCCATTCACTTGAAATGAGCCTATGGGTGAAATTGGGTCTAACTCCTGGCTCAGTTTCTTTGGAAAACCCCTTCTTCAATAGTAATGATTATCTTCAAGTGCAACTAGCACTCTTTCCACCAACAGGGCAATATTTTAACAGGTCAGAAGTTCAAAGAATTGGGTTTGAATTAAGTAATCAAACCTATAAGCCTCCAAAAGAATTTGGACCCTTCTACTTCATTGCATTTTCTTATCCTTTTCCAGGTAACAGAGAAACACATTACATTTACCATTTGCAACTGGTTACAGTAATATCTAAATGCACGTAATTATTTCAGGTTCCCATAAAGGAACTTCTCTTTCCAAAGGTCAACTTATTGGGATAGCAATTGGGTGCACATTTCTGGTTCTGAGCCTCATAGGATTAGCTATCTATGCAATTCTGCAAAAGAAGCGTGCAGAGAGAGCCATTGGATTAAGTAGACCATTTGGTAATTATTCAATGTACTCATTTTCTTGCCATTAGTTGTGTAACTTTGTGAATCAGTGTGTACAAAACCTCCAAGACCTGGAAAGCTACTATCTGCTTTGCTTATGCTACATTCATCTCTTTCTTCCAGCATCATGGGGACCAAGTGGAAATGATAGTGGAGGTGCACCACAATTAAAGGGAGCAAGATGGTTCTCTTATGATGAGCTCAAAAAGTGCACCAGCAATTTCTCTGAAAGCAACGAGATAGGCTTTGGCGGCTATGGCAAGGTATTGCACGTGTCTTAACATATTTCGTATGTCTAGTTCTTGGAAATGTTTAATAATTCCCTTTTATTAACTCCAGGTGTACAAAGGGATTCTCCCTGATGGAAAAATTGTTGCAATCAAACGAGCTCAACAAGGATCAATGCAAGGGGGTCTAGAGTTCAAGACTGAAATTGAGTTGCTTTCAAGAGTTCACCACAAGAATCTTGTTGGTCTCGTGGGGTTCTGCTTTGAACAAGGGGAGCAGATGTTGGTTTATGAATTCATGCCCAATGGAACACTTAGGGAGAGTTTGTCAGGTCAGTTCACAGTGCATGAACACTAGAAAACACAAGTAACAAGCTTATCTTCTCAAGGAAAAGCAATTTTAACTTTCAGTTTTGTTGATTAAATTATTTGGTAAAAAATCATGGTACACAACAGAAATATTGAAGTATTGCTCATGCTTTTGTGCAGTTTAATTTTTAGCATTTATTATGAAACTACAAAAGAAAATAATCAATAATACTCCTTAAACAATTAATAGAATTGTCAGCATCAATGTGAGTTGCAGGGAGATCTGACATTCATCTGGACTGGAAGAGGAGACTTCGCATTGCTCTTGGTTCAGCCAGAGGACTTGCATACTTACATGAACTTGCCAACCCTCCCATTATCCATAGAGATGTGAAGTCAACTAATATTTTGCTGGATGAAAATTTGACAGCAAAGGTTGCAGATTTTGGCTTGTCTAAGCTAGTATCAGACAGTGAGAAAGGCCATGTTTCGACACAGGTTAAAGGGACATTGGTAAGTAACATTGCACCTTTTCTTTTGTTATTGAGATATGTTTTTGTTTTTGTTAGTTAGAAGCTGCAATCTTAGTTTAGAAGAAACCCCCGCATAACCTTTTTTATTGTACATTTAGATGTTATTGTACATAAGATGCACCATATACAATCACATGCCCAAAGTAACAAAATAACTATATTCAGATTTCATTTGCGCTCTATTGAAATTATGGTATTTTAAGTATAGAGAGATATAAAAGAGAATAAAAGAATTGATATTGGTCAAGAGGTATTACACCAAGAATGGATGTTCCGATATGATCTTTAATGTAGAGTACTAACTCTTATTTTTAGTAATCATAATCATAATTAATTAAGAAAACAAATCATGATAAGATAAGCAAATATGTTAACTAATCCCAAGAAATAATGATAAAATAGGAAAACTAATCTTCAGGAATAATCCATGATAAGATATTTTGGATATTTTTATATATTCTAACAAATAAATCCTTTACATGAAAATTAATAATATAATTTGAGACTGAAATAAAGAGACTAGGATGATTCTCTAGAATTTTGACAGATTTAATTGATACTTCTACCAATATTGTGGGGTCAAGCTAATTTTTTTGGAAAAGCTCAAAGACCATGTTGATGTTTCTGTGAAAGTGACGAGGCAAGTCGATACTTATGATGATGTTATTGGGTCACACTAAGTTTTCTGGAAAAGTTATGAGGTCAAGCTCATATGGAAGATGTAGTTGGAATGAAGAACATATTGAAACAATTGTTTGAACTTGCCAAAAAATGCTATAGGGTTGACATGGTAGGAAAAACATTTAATTTGAAGGAAGAATCATGAAAATAAAATAGAATATCAAATTTTTAAGGAGTTTGTCAGTAAATAGAGATAAGACAATTTATGGAATTGCTAGTTACAAAATCTCGGTAGTGTTGTCATTCACTTGCTTTCACTCTTCATTTTGGCAACCACAAATTGACAATTGAAATGCTTAACATCTGCAGGGTTATCTAGATCCTGAATATTACATGACCCAACAACTAACTGAGAAAAGTGACGTGTACAGTTTTGGGGTAGTTATGCTTGAACTAATAACTTCAAGACAACCTATTGAGAAGGGTAAGTACGTTGTCCGTGAGGTGCGCACGTTGATGAATAAGAAGGATGAAGAACACTATGGTTTGAGGGAACTCATGGATCCAATGGTTAGAAACACACCAAATCTCATAGGATTTGGGAGGTTCTTAGAGTTAGCAATGCAATGTGTTGAGGAATCTGCTGCAGACCGTCCAACAATGAGTGAAGTTGTGAAAGCACTTGAAACCATTTTACAGAATGATGGGATGAATACAAACTCCACTTCTGCATCCTCATCTGCCACTGACTTTGGAATTTCTAAGGGTGCTATGAGACATCCTTACATTGATGCTACTTTTACTAAGAAGGACAGTGCTAATGATAGTAGTAGTAATGCCTTTGACTACAGTGGAGGGTACACACTTTCAGCAAAAGTTGAACCCAAATAGATGCTACATAAATGCTTTTGTTAGGCAGACATCATTTTCTTTTTTCTTTTGTTTATTCTCAAACGAAAATATTAACTTGTTTTGTTCTTTTTTTTATTTACAAAAACGAATGTTATGTATTCTTTTTATGGCCAACGGTTTTATTGCATGTATTGTTTTGGAAGAAATGTTGCAAGTTTATCTCACAGTTTCAGTGTAAGTGTTAGTCTAACAATTCTGATTTTCAGTTGAAATAACATTTGTATTAATACTCTCCCTAGGATGGAAGCTTTGCAAATCGTTGAGTTCAGATGTTTTCTTTGTCTCTTGAACTAAAGAACTAAAAGTAGTATCCTCTTTCCTGAATTTTTTTTGTGAAATAAGATGATTCTTAGAATAGAATTTCTATAATCATTCTAGAAACATTAATCTAATGTCCTACAAGTTATGTCCTTGAAAGATCAAACTCCAATGGGAAAAGGAAGTTACACTAATCTTTTTCCCAACAAAAAATTAGAAGGCTGCACGCACTTCTACTTATTTGAAGTACCAAGGAGCAATTTTATCTTGAAAGGATACCGATTAATTTTATTTTTGAATAAGCTAGATATATAGAACCATGGCTTCCATTGGTATTATAAAATTATAGACGTCATATAATTCTTAAATATGTAGCAAATTATTTACTGAAGTATTGCTTATATTATCACACTTTTATTGTCAAATGCGTCACTTTGTTAGTGGTGATTTTGTGAAAGGAAAATTTTGTATTGTCACGGCCAGAGATTTGTGAGTCTTCAAGCTATACAATAATCTTACGAAACGAAGGTGCAAAGAAATATGGTGAAAAGAAGGGTTGATAGGAAAACCGAGCGGCCAACAAAAAATATTCTTTGACAGGAAAATAGATTAACAAGAAAAGAACCACAAGTTAATGGACTGTAACTTCAACAATAAAATAAAATAGTGTACCATAGATAGTGCATAAAGTAAATAGAAAAAAAACAACAACTAAATGTGCACTAAGAGTAATACAATAAATGTATATAGGTAAGAAACTATAATTACAAGAATGTGATTTGAAATTAAAATATTATAAAAAATTAATAATAATTTTAAAAGATAAATTGTGATAATTTTAAATTTTGTTAATTTTTTTATAAATTTATATTTATAAAAAATTAGTTATCAAAAAATATTTTAATAATAATATAGATAGCATAATCATTGAAATTAAATATAAATTTTATTAATTTAATATTTTTATCAATTTATACAATTTTTAAAAAATAATTGTTATAATTTTTTTAAATGAAAAAAAATGATAAATGTGAAAAAAAAATGTTAAGAACAAAATAGAAGTGAGAATCAAAATGTAAAAAGATTAAAATGGTAGAAAAATAAAGGTAAAAAATATAAAGAAATTTAAATTGCATCAAAACATACATAAAAGATATGTGAATGATTGGGTTCGGTTAGTGGGATGGTAGTCTCCATTAATAAGTGCAGCATTTTAAATATTTGTAAAGGAGATTTTTTTAATTATTTTAACATTCTAATAATATTATATCATGTTTAAGTTGTTATATAAATTATTATTAGTTGTAAACTTTTTTACAAAATTATTTTATAATAAAATAATAATATTTTTAAATATTTTATAAAAAATATGAGTCTTATCAATATTTGAACATAAAAATAATTATGCACAAATAAAATTTAGGTATATAAATGTTAATTCAATTAAAGATGTTTACATTTTTTTACAAAATTGGTTACTAGCAAATTATGCACACTAAGTTTTATCTATGAAAAAGTGTATTAGTTAGAATTAGAAAGAAAGTATTTAAGATCGTCTGCATCGTTTAGATAAATACTATTTTAACAATTAAAATATTAATTAAATTTTAATTTTTAAATTTATAAAAAAAATGGTGTAAGTGATACCTTTAAATAGATATAAAATATAAAAAAAATTTAAAAATAAAAGAGCAATCACAAGTACAAATTCAATTATAAAAGAACATGGAACTTTGGTTTTATTTGTGACTTTATCCAATATTTCCTTTCAACTTTCTTATGAATAATAAATTAATAAGAGTTCATAACTAATCACCCCATTCTAACTTTATTATTACCAAAAGATCATGTAATAGTAATATTTTTTTCTTATGTTATTACTTTAATGATCATGCAAGGTAAATAATTAAGAGAAGCATAAAAAAACTCAAGTTTGTTAATTTAATAATTGATTAAAAATCAAGTATTTTGATTGATCTTTCAAAATCCTAGATCCAATCTACCTTATAGTTCTGTTAATTAAGAAATGATACAATCGTCTATTTTCTAATTAACTTAAAAATTAATAAGAATGATCAATTCTCATCAATTAGTTAAGCGTAATATAACAAAGACAAGTGAATAGAAAACATATGCATTCATAACAAAGAGTGAGAAAGGTTTACAACATCGTATGAAGGCAAGTGCACCTTATCGTTTTCTGAAGTAAAGAATGAGTAAGAGTATCGTCTCCACAGGGATTTGGTTCAAATACTGAATTCCTACTAGTCCACTAATTGAACTCAGTTATGGGGTCGCGTAGGCAACGCAAATTGAAGCGTGTAGGCAACAACGCAAACAGAAAAATAACAAGATTCACAGATTCTGTCACTAATCTAGAACTCTGTTCCAGTTTGCCTAAAACTACTCAAAATAAACTCTAAACTGTCAAACACTCAGCAACTGATATAAATGTGTAAGAATTCAAATTATGGAAGATGTTAGGGTTGGATTTCACCAAAACTTACTCTATGTAACCTTTGATCATTACGTATATTCAAGATAAAATATGGTTGAAGATCGAATTCACAACTATTGATTGAAGGTCAATCCCTTGACTCATCAATTCTTCACTCAAATTAGGAATACTAATCCCTTAGCAATTCCTAATTTGACGTGAGCCTTAATTTCAACAATTCAAACGATCTCACAATCGCAAACCTCTATCCCTAGAGCCTTCATAATTATGTTATTCAATCTCAGTTCCAATTCTAAAACCAATTTCCCAATTGCGAAGAAGAATTTTGGTTCAATTTATAAGTGGCCAAGTCATAAAAGCATTAAGCAAAAAGATGAATAATCAACGTTAAAGGAAAACAATCTTAAATAAATGCAAAATCTGGGTTACATAAGATCAGTTACGGATTCATCCCCCCCCAACAGGGACTCAATTACACATAATGAAGAAGAAGAAAACAGGGGAGGGGGAGAAGATCTTGATCATGACAGCACGCTGTAGATGCACTTCGTCTTCCATCCTAGGGTTCCTCCTTCACCCAGAATAGAACTAGCGTATGGGGAAACTGCGGCTCTATCCTCTATGTCTGCGCTCTGAAGATAGATCAGTGGATAGAGTGAATGATACCCTATTTTCATTCTGTTCTGGGCTTTTTATAGCTACTGGTCTGTAGCGTCGCGTGTCCAACGCGGCCCAACAGCGTTGCCAACGCGGAACCCTGTAACAGATTGCAGAAATTAAAACATATCAGATTTACGAGAATTTATCATCCAAAAGGCTCTAAAACTGTATTTTCCAGATTGTGCATGAGTTATTCAGTTTTATGTCATTTTCTCATGTTTTAATGGTGTTTTATGCTTCAATTACTTACAATTACATTGAATTATGTTCTAAATAAGTGTCTTACTGGACACTTATCACAACCCCAAACTTGAACTCTTGCTTGTCCTCAAGCAAGCATTAAACTACAGGAACATAATTAATTCTAGATAACTCAGCATGCATATCATTTCTCTCAAATGTATTTCACTCCCCTTCTTCACTCCGACTTGCATCAATCAAAACTTTCAAAGATACTCCATCAAGCATTAGGAATAGAAGAAAGATAGTTACAGATTCAGAATATAGCATTAAATTGTGAGTAAAACAGTGTTTATATTATAGTTACAACAATTTTTTATTAAGGAAACATGACCTAGACTCGCAACTCTCATAAGGTTAAGTGTTTCACTCTTTCTCTCAAGTGTTTGGGTTAGATGTTTCTCTCTATGTCTCCAAATCAAAATTTCATTACCATAGGCTTGCCCCGATTCTCTATCTCTACCAATGAGTCGCATGCTTACATAAATCAAAAGTTCTTGTAATGGGTTGTAACGTGGCATAGGTGAAAGGTGGGTGGAATTTGGGAAGTGGGTTTATTGAAGCTAAAGAAACTATGAGAGAGTTGGAGAATTCATTTTCCATTAGTTTGGAGATGTAAGATCACCCCCATAAAAGTGTTTTCTTGTTTTCAATATTTCTTTGCTTGGGTACCCGAATTCCTTTCTTCTTTTTTTTTGTTTGTTTATTTTTATTTTCTTTTTTGTTTGTTTTTTTTTTGAAGGAAACCCACTGCCAATTACATTGCTACTGACACCCTTAATCCCAAACTTAGAAATGTTGTTTGTCCTTAAGAAACTCCAAACTTAGTGTAAAACTCAACCTCAAATACAAGTAACCTTCTCCTAGTTCTTTTGGCTAGGCATATTCATGGTTCTTCATAGTCTTGGCTGGAGATGAGCTAATCAAACACAAAGAATTGGGTATAAGGCTCAAGGGGCTAAACAATGGACAAGAATGCAAGATGGGTCATTTGGTCAAATAGGTGCATATCAAAGAAGTGCCTTAATCATGTTTATGCAAGCATGGGATACTGGATTTCAACTAAGAAATAGGGCAAGTTCTAGAATGAAACTCAATTTGTGACCATACACACACAAAAGAAATAAGTGTTGAGGTCCAACCGCTCACAGGTAATTTGTGCAAGCCTAGAACATGCATTACAAATTAATTGTTGCAAACCATAACAGAACAATAAAGTAATTCTCATTCAATCATGCTACATTCTGCATCATGCAATTGAACGTTTAGGGACTGTGCAATCTCTCCATGCTGTGGAGAATGAAGTTCTATTACAATTTATGCTCATTGGAGAGGGAAAAGGAATGATGTTAAAGGTTGATTTGAGTGTTGGGGTTGAGAAAACCCCTACACTGTGCTTATTCAGTGGGTGAACTATGCATGAGTGTGCTCTGGTGATCAGATGAGTGAAAGTAGCAATGTGGTGCTTCACTCAGCCCCGACGCGTTGGGCACGCAAGGGTTAGTTGCGTTGGCAACGCAACTGGGCAGAATGCAGATTCATGTGAATTCATTTTAAATTCTACATAATTAATGTATCAGCATTCAAACAGTACTGCAATAGTTAGAGTGAGAGTTCACTCATTGATCCAATGCACAATTCACTGTTTAAAACCATTTGGAAAGATCTCACCAAGTGGTTAGGTTAACTAAGGTCCTTGGTGTGGAACATGTGTGTCAAGCTGTGAAATTCTGGGCATGTAACCTGTCATTTATGTTGCTCCTGCTGGTCCAGACCTGCATGAATAGTCAACTGCACTGCTTTTATTTATTCTACTTAGTATTTACATATACTTTTCTCAATTTAAATTAAAATGAAAGGGAAAAACTAGTTTTTCAAGGGTTGCTTCCCTTGCAGCGCTTGTTTAATGTCCCTAGCTTGACAGTTTGAGATTCAGTCAAGTGACTGAAGGGTGCAGGTAGTCTTCTCCCTGCTGATTTCACCTCCATGATAGTGCTTGACACGCTGACCATTGACTTTGAAGCTTCTTTGGGACTGCATATCTTCAAGGGTGATGGCACCATAGTCTGAAACTTCTTTAATCACAAAAGGACCTGACCACTTGGACTTCAAATTTCCTGGAAAAAGTTTAAACCAGGAGTTGAACAGCAACACTAGCTGTCCAGGTTCAAAGACTCTATGTTTGATCAGTTTGTCATGCCATTGCTTGGTCTTTTCCTTGTAGATCTCTGCATTTTCGTTGGCATTAAGGCGAAATTCCTCTAATTCATGCAGCTGTAACAGTCGATTCTCTCTGGATGTGTTAGCATTGAAGTTGAGAAATCTGGTTGCCCAGTACGCTTTATGCTCAAGTTCCACAGGTAAGTGGCAGAATTTCCCAAAAACCAGCTGGTATGGAGACATACCAATGGGTGTTTTGAAAGCTGTTCTATAGGCCTAAAGTGCGTTATCTAACCTGTTTGCCCAGTCTGTCCTGGAACTGTTCACAACCTTCTCCAGGATCCTCTTTATTTCTCTATTGGAAACCTCAGCTTGACCGTTACTTTGTGGATGATACGTTGTGGTTATTCTGTGCCTAACGCCATATTTGCTCAGAACTGCTTCTAGCTGCATGTTACAAAAATGTGTCCCTCCATTACTAATCAGAATGCGTGGGACACCAAATCTGGACAGAATGTGCTTCCTTAGAAATCTTATTACAGATTTGGCATCACACGTGTGTGTAGGGATAGCTTCTACCCATTTTGACACATAATCTACAGCTAGCAGTATATACTCATTAGAGTATGAGAAAAGGAATGGTCCCATGAAATCTATGCCCCACACATCAAACAGCTCCACTTCTAAGATGTTAGTGAGGGACATTTCATCTCTCTTTAAGACATTTCTGTTGCGTTGGCAGGTATCACATGCAACAGTAAAATCTTTGGCATCCTTGAATAATGTAGGCCAAAAGAATCCGCTTTGCAGCACCTTAGCTGCTGTCCTTCTTCCATTGAAGTGGCCTCCATAGGCTGAGCTATGGCAGTGCCACAAGATGTCTCTTTGCTCTTCACGTGGGACACACCTTCGAAGTAGTCCATCCACACCCCGTTTGTATAGGAAGGGTTCATCCCACAGGTAGAATTTACTGTCATGGTACAACTTCTTCCTCTGCTGCCAGGACCATTCATTCAAGATAATCTGCGCAGCTTTGAAATTCGCTACATCTGCGTACCATGGTGCAACAGTAATGGCCAACAGCTTCTCATCTGGAAATTCCTCGTTGATTAAGACTTTCTCATCTTCTATGATTTTTGTAGGCAACCTGGATAAGTGATCAGCTACACCATTATCCTTGCCCTTTCGATCTTGGATTTCAAAATCGAACTCTTGGAGGAGTAGGATCCACCTGATCAGCCTCGGTTTTTCCTCCTATTTTGACAGCAAATGATTCAAAGCAGCATGGTCAGTATACACAATTACCTTAGCACCAATTAAATATGACCTGAACTTGTCAAAAGCGTAGACGACGGCCAGCAACTCCTTTTCATTTGTTGTGTAGTTCAACTGTGCACTGTTCATCACCTTGCTAGCGTAATATATGACATGTAGTTTCTTGTCCCTCCATTGTCCTAGCACTGCACCCACAACAAAATCACTTGCATCACACATGAGTTCAAATGGGAGACTCCAGTCGGGGGCTGCAAGAATAGGTGCTGTGGTGAGCCGTTCTTTGAGTGTGTTGAACGCCTTCAAACATGCATCATCAAATCTGAATTCAGCGTCTTTCATCAATAGGTCACACAGTGGTTTAGATATTTTGGAAAAGTCCTTGATGAATCTCCTATAGAATCCAGCATGTCCAAGGAAACTTCTCACTCCTTTCTCATTTACAGGAGGAGGAAGTCTCTCAATGGCTTCAACCTTGGCTTTATCGACTTCTACACCCCTTGATGAGACCTTGTGTCCCAACACAATGCCTTCTTGCACCATAAAGTGACATTTCTCCCAATTCAGCACTAAGTTGGTTTCCTCGCATCATTTCAGCACACAAGACAGGTTACTCAGACAATTGTCATAATCAGAGCCAAACACTAAGAAGTCATCCACGAAGACTTCAATAAAGTTCTCCACCATGTCAAAGAAGATGGCTAACATGCACCTTTGAAATGTGGCAGGTTCATTACACAACCTGAAAGGCATCCGGTGATATGCAAATATTCCATAAGGACAAGTGAAGGCAGTTTTCTCTTGGTCCTTGGGATCCACCACGATCTGGTTGTAACCAGAATATCCGTCCAGAAAACAGTAGTAGGCATGCCCAGCTAGTCTCTCTAGCATCTGGTCCATGAATGGAAGAGGGAAGTGATCTTTTCTGGTGGACTCATTAAGTCTCCTGTAATCTATGCACATACGCCAACCAGTCACTGTCCTTGTAAGAATAAGTTCGTTCTTCTCATTAGGGATCACTGTTATCCCTCCTTTCTTAGGCACAACCTAATCTGGGCTGACCCAAGAGCTATCGGAGATTGGGTAGATAATACTTGCATCCAATAGCTTGATGACCTCTTTCTTCACAACCTCTTTCGTGGTTTGATTAAGTCTTCTCTGGGGATGCACTACAGGTTTAAAATCTTCCTCCATTAGGATTTTGTGCATGCAGAAGGAAGGACTTATTCCTTTTAGATCTGAAATAGTCCATCTAATGGCAGACTTGTGAGCTCTTAGAATCCTCAACAATTTCTCCTCTTCTTGTTCATTGAGGGAGTTGCTCACAATTACTGGAAACGTGTTCTTTTCCCCCCAAGAATGCATAACGGAGGTGAGATGGAAGCTGCTTCAGTTCTGTCTGTGGGCTATCCACTTTTCCTTCTTCCTTTGGAAAACTTTCAGAGGGTTGTGAACTTGACTTCATGGGAGGATTAGCTTCAAGTGTGACTATGCATTCCTCCACATCTTGGCTATCTTTTTCTCTCTCCTGGCTTAGGCCTTTGGATTTCCAGAGTACTCCTTCAAGAATGGACTCACTGTCCTGTTTTCCAAGAGGAACTGACAGTGACGTTGCCAACGTGGTTACTAGCAACGTTGCCAATGCGTCCATCCTCATGCGATGTGGTTGTTTAGCAGGATGCTTCATGGCTTCAAACACATTGAACGTCACCTTTTCATCCTGCACTCTCAGCATCAGTTGTCCTTGCTGCACATCAATAAGCGCTCGTCCTGTAGCAAGGAATGGTCTTCCTAGGATCAATGGAATTTCAGCATCTTCCTCCATGTCCAACACCACAAAGTCAGCTGGGAATATGAATATGTCTACCTTGACCAGGAGGTCTTCTACCACACCATATGGATGTTTAATTGATCGATCAGCCAGTTGGAGGCACATCATGGTAGACTTCACCTCCTTTATTTCCAGTTTCTTCATTATGGAAAGGGGCATCAAGTTGATGCTAGCTCCTAAGTCACATAATGCCTTTCCAATCTACAAATTCCCAATGGTGCAGGGAATTGCAAAAGATCCTGGATCTTTCAGCTTTTGAGGTAGCTTTCTTTGAATGATGGCACTGCATTCTTCTGTAAGAGCTATGGTTTCATCTTCCTTAAGCTTCCTCTTCTTGGACAACAACTCCTTCATGAATTTCACGTACGAGGGCATTTCTTCCAGTGCTTCAGCTAGTGGTATGTTGATCTGCAGTTTCCTAAATATATCCAGGAATCTAGAGAACTTTCTCTCTTCCTGCTGTTTCTTCAGCCTTTGAGGAAATGGGACATTTGGCGTTGCCGACGTAGCTTTTTCCCCGTTGGCCACGGCTTCCTCAAATAGTTGCTTTTTGCTTTTTCTCACCGGCTTGTCATGGAAGTCCTTCTTCTGTTCTTCCTTTGCTGCTGATTGTGGACTGACTGCTGGTTCTCCTCCAGGTTGCATTTCTGTTTCAGTTCTAGATGGTGGGTCTGCTGGAGCAGCATCATCATTGGTTTGTATGATTATGTTTTCTGTTGTCTTTGGTAATTTGGGTAGCCTCGATTCTATCATCTTTCCACTCCTTGTTGTGATGGCATTGCACTGCTCCTTGGGATTCACTATTGTGTCACTGGGAAAACTCCCAGTATTTCTTTCTGTGAGTTGTTTGGACAGCTGTCCCACTTGATTCTCCAAATTCTTGATGGATGCTTAGGTGGATTGCATAAACTGGCTGAGTATGTTCCCCAAGTCTGCAGAGTTGTCCTACGGTTGGTTTGTCTGCTGTTGAGTGGACTGTTGCGGAGCATACTGTCCGTTCCTCCTAAAGTTGTTCTGGTTCCTGAAATTAGAATTATAAGAGTTAGAATAAGGAGGATACTCAGGCCTTTGTGGTTGGCCCATATAGTGCACTTGCTCCTGACTGAAGGTTTTTGTTACGTCTATGTCACACCATCTGTTTTCATGTTCACCCCCACAAAAGTCTCATTTTAGGACTTGTGCCGGTTGAGGGGTTCCTACGTTAAAGACCTGTAGCTGTTTTGTCAAAGCCTCCAGCTGCTGTGATATCAGCTTGTTCTGAGCAAGTATTGCAGTTTGCGTGTCCAACTCCAGCACACCCCTCTTGGGGGTACTTCTGTCAATTGGTGATTGGTACTCGTTGGAAGCCATTATTTCAATCAACTCCATGGCCTCTTCTGCAGTTTTAGTATTCAGAGATCCTCCTGCTGAGGCATCTATGATGAGTCTGGTGGCTGGCTTAACTCCATTGTAGAAAATATGAACTTGATGAACATCGGAGAAGCTATGATATGGACACTTCCGTAAAAGTTCCTTGAACCGCTCCCAAGCCTCACAAAGTGATTCTCCTTCCTTCTGACCGAAACAGGAGATCTCCCCTCTCAGCTTGTTGTATTTAGAGGGTGGGAAGTACTTCATGAGGAATTTGGATACCAATTCCTCCCAGGTGGTGATACTTCCTCTTAGTTGGGTTTGCAACCAATACTTGGCGTGATCTCTTAAGGAAAAAGGGAAAAGTCTCAATCTGATCACTTCGTCAGAGATGTCATTCATCTTGATTGTGTCACATATTTGGAGAAAGCTTGAAAGGTGGAGATTCGGGTCTTCCACTTCACTTCCTCCAAACTGGTCTTGTTGCACTAGATGGAGTAGTGTCGGTTTGATTTCAAAGTTGTTGGCAGCGATCGGTGGTCTCACGATACTAGCGCTGCAACCTACATAATTTGGGACAGCGTACTCTCCCAACGTAATTCTCCTGTTAAGCTGGTGTTCCTCCATGATAGAGTGATGCACAGGGTTTTCTTCGCTGGTCCGTTGCAGTCTCGTTGCTCTTGTTGCTCCTTTCGTAACCTTGTTTCCATTCGGTTTCTTCTTGCGAGCTTTTCAATCTCAGATTCAAAGATCAATTCCTGTTCTTGTTTACCTCGCATAAACAAGTTAAACAAGATAAAACCGAAGAAAGAATCAGTATGTAACAGAGTCAGAAATATAAAACAGAATTGCTCAATCCAGTGTATTCGTAGTACTTTTCAATATTGAAAAACAAATCCCTGGCAACGGCGCCAAAAACTTGTTGGTGTAAAAACGTATGAAGGCAAGTGCACCTTATCGTTTTATGAAGTAAAGAATGAGTAAGAGTATCGTCTCAACAGGGATTTGGTTCAAATACTGAATTCCTACTAGTCCACTAATTGAACTCAGTTATGGGGTCGCGTAGGCAACGCAAATTGAAGCGTGTAGGCAACGCAAACAGAAAAATAACAAGATTCACAGATTCTGTCACTAATTTAGAACTCTGTTCCAGTTTGCCTAAAACTACTCAAAATAAACTCTAAACTGTCAAACACTCAGCAACTGATATAAATGTGTAAGAATTCAAATTATGGAAGATGTTAGGGTTGGATTTCACCAAAACTTCCTCTATGTAACCTTTGATCATTACGTATATTCAAGATAAAATATGGTTGAAGATCGAATTCACAACTATTGATTGAAGGTCAATCCCTTGACTCATCAATTCTTCACTCAAATTAGGAATCCTAATCCCTTAGCAATTCCTAATTTGACGTGAGCCTTAATTTCAACAATTCAAACGATCTCACAATCGCAAACCTCTATCCCTAGAGCCTTCACAATTATGTTATTCAATCTCAGTTCCAATTCTAAAACCAATTTCCCAATTGCGAAGAAGAATTTTGGTTCAATTTATAAGTGGCCAAGTCATAAAAGCATTAAGCAAAAAGATGAATAATCAACGTTAAAGGAAAACAATCTTAAATAAATGCAAAATCTGGGTTACATAAGATCAGTTAAGGATTCATCCCCCCCCCCAACAGGGACTCAGTTACACATAATGAAGAAGAAGAAAACAGGGGAGGGGGAGAAGATCTTGATCATGACAGCACGCTGTAGATGCACTTCGTCTTCCATCCTAGGGTTCCTCCTTCACCCAGAATAGAACTAGCGTATGGGGAAACGACGGCTCTATCCTCTATGTCTGCGCTCTGAAGATAGATCAGTGGATAGAGTGAATGATACCCTATTTTCATTCTGTTCTGGGCTTTTTATAGCTACTGGTCTGTAGCGTCGCATGTCCAACGCGGCCCAACTGCGTTGCCAATGCGGAACCCTGTAACAGATTGTAGAAATTAAAACATATCAGATTTACGAGAATTTATCATCCAAAAGGCTCTAAAACTGTATTTTCCAGATTGTGCATGGGTTATTCAGTTTTATGTCATTTTCTCATGTTTTAATGGTGTTTTATGCTTCAATTACTTGCAATTACATTGAATTATGTTCCAAATAAGTGTCTTACTGGACACTTATCAGTGGCTAAGAGTCAAGGGTGGGTTGGTGGTCATCCTTAGAGGCAGGTGGAGAAGGGTAAGGGGATGAGGGAGTAGCCTTAGCAGAATTGAATAAGAACTCCTGAAATTATAATGATGTAGTAAGATCAACACTAGCAATGATGGAGTTGAAGGTAGAGGTGTTGATTTTTATAGGAGAAGGAGAATGAAGTGGTCAAACAATGTAAGGTTGTTTGTAAGTGGGGCAGTGGGAAATGGTGGAGGGGTAAAGGTCTCCAGATAGGGGAGGGAGGTCATGTTGGTAGATCAGTGAGGGGTATGATGACTTGGAGGGAAACAGGAGAGGGTAGAGAGGAGGAGGAAGAGTCTAAGATAATTGGACAAGGTTTTTTAGATGATAGGGCAAGATGAATAGGGCAGGTTCAATATGTTTTGCTGGGAAGAGGTATAAAAGAAGGTGGGACAATAGATAGATTAGATGTATCAACATCTAGTTTGAGCTTTGTTTGCCTTTCCAAAGGATCATGTTGAGACTAAGCAAGTTGTTTTGCCGATGTGGAAGCAATAGGAGAAGAAGTAGCAGAACTACCAATGCTATTAGTAGACGAGTGCAAGTCAGCAGAAGAGCTCGAATTAAACAAGTCAAAAGAAGGCTTGTATTTTCTAAAATTTCATTAAAGTTCTTTTTTAGATGTATCCTAGAGAGTTAGGATGAGAAAAATATAATTTCATCATCCTGATCTCTCATTTACCAAAGTACTTGGCAGTGATGATCTTCTTGTGAAAGAGGGTGAGGTGGTCAAGGATCAGTCTCTTGATGATCTCAATGATGATGTTCCCATAGGGAACATTTTTGCTTCAGTCTTTGATGACCTTATGCATATAGTTGAAGATGAGAAAGGGGAGATTGACCTTATGCTTTATCAAGAGATAAAATAGATAGAACCATTCCGCAAGGGATACATGGTTCATTAAGCTGGTGTGAGGGAGAACCATGCTTTGGAGAATAACATGAATGACTCTAGCCATGTCATTCATCTTCGAGCTTTGGTGGTTGGAGGAGGATGGATCAACATACAACACAACATCAACACTAGCTACAACATTCTTCTCCTAGGTGAGAGAGTGAATGACACCTTCAGATTTACACTTAAGCATTTTGCTCAAGAAATCATGGGAGAACAAGGTGAAAACCCTAAGGACATTGGTGACCAGAAAAAGGGGATATCTTAGGAGGTTAACATTAATACATTTTTCCAGAACTTCACTATGATGCCTTGGTACCAACCAGCATCAACAGTGTCGAAAAAAGTCATCCATCCAGCAACATTAACGCTTTGTTTGGATGGGGTGAATCAAGGAGGAAAATTAAAGAAGGATGGGATTATAGAGGAAGTCCAATTTTCCATATGTTTTGTTTACTTTATCTTTAATGGATGGAAAGATTAACTTTTCATGAACCTCACAATTTTTTGTTTCCCCCTCTGTAGCTGTGAACAAGAAAGAAAGGTGAGAGGGAGAGTTTTTTTTCTTTATTTATTTTAAATTTTTAAAATTATTATATATTTTTTAAAAATAAAATAAAAAAGATATTTATAAAAAATAGTAAAAAATTAAATTTTTTAAAGTTAAATTTTATTTTATAAATTTCTATAAAATAAAATTTATCCTAATAATAGAATTTTTTTTTCTCTTTTCCATCCATCCAAATAAAAGAAGAGAATTTTTTCTTTTCTTTTCCCTTTCTATCCATTCAAACAACTCATTTTTCCTTCTTATTTCCACTTTCTTTATTGTGTTTCTTTCTTTCCCTTTTTTTCTTTCTTGTCTACTTCCCTCATGATCCAAACAAAACATAAAAAAATTGAAGAGAGAAATGTCGTCTTTCTCCAAAAGTTCACTTGTAGTATATTTGCACTGTATTGCTTTGCGATTCAGTTGCTAGAAGGATATTTCTTGGGTACCATTGTTGAATATTAGGGTTTCAAGTATAAGGAAGATGGAGGATTTAAGTGCAAGTGAGAAAGAATAGATTAAAAGGGTAAAAGAAGGAATAGAAAATGTTTAAGATATTTGGAATGTGGAAATCGAAATGTTCAAGGAAGTGGGAGAGAGAAGCGCATGTTAGACAATCTCCATTACTTGGAGAGAAAGAGAGAGAGTTAGTGTTGCACTGTAAATATGGCACGTCCCATCATACAAGGATAATTGAAATATTTGAAAAAGGTAATGATGAACGTGACAGAGCAGTTAAAGCAACAAGAGATGTGGTGTGCTGGGAAATTGCAATTGCTTTGGGTAGACCAAGCATTTTTAGAAACTTAAATCAAACAATATTTATAAAATTAGCCATGTTTCATAGATTAGACAAGAAACATATATTAGATAAGTTGTGCATTATAGCAAGTTATGTGTATTAGACAAATAATACATTTTAGACAAGTTACACAAATTAGATGCTAGTGCAATTCATATTTATCATATTCCAAATGAAGATAAATTGATCCTCAGACAAAGGTTTAGTCAGAATACCTGCTAGTTGATCCTTAATATCTACAAATTGTATATTGCAAACATCTTTTTGAAAATAGTCTCTTATAAAATGATGTTTAATTTCTATATATTTGGCTTGAGAGTGTTAAATAGGATTTTTAGAAAAGCTAATAGTATAAATGTTAACACAAAATGGGAATATTATTCTCAAAGATATTGTAATTTTCTAATTGATATTTTATCCATGGTAGCTGTGAACAAAAGCTTGATGTTGAGATGTACTCTGCTTCAATAGTAAACAAGACAATCGTGTTTGCTTCTTACTAGTCCTAGAGATGAGATTTTCCCTAATGAAGTGACATCGCCCACTGGAGCTTCTTCTTTCTACCCTATCTTTAGCATAGTCAACATCATAGTAGCCAATCAAGTTCAAAGATTTTTGCGCTTTATAGATAAGTCTGATAAACTGCCATTATCAATTTATCTGCAAAAATTTAGGCATAATTATTGCATGATTAATGATTACTCATTGGTAATTCTACCTAATTTCCCTTATTTTTTTTACATAAATGGTCACATAAGTAGAGAATTATAAAGTAGGCAAATTTTGAGCCAAAAAGAGTATAAAAAGGCATAAAAGGCAAACAAGTAGGAAAAGGACAAAAATTCCTCTCAACATGCCTCATGGCAAGACCAGGCTTCCAGCATGGTTGTGTAAACTTGAGTGTGGCCATGCCAATGGAAGGCAACATGACCATGTAAAATAAGTAAGCATGGTCGTGTCAAATACAACACGATCGTGCCAAAGCTGAAAAACACTAAACAAGAGCCATATCAGCCCTAGTGACACAGAAGAGAATCCAGTCAACCCTAACAACGCTACAAATACCCTAGACCAGCTGCAATAACTAAGGGAGAAACTAGGTCAACTTGGTTCACAATAGTTGAAACCCTAATCCACCCCTAAAAAGGAGGTTTCGCCTTAGGAGAAGGGAGTGCGAGAGCCCTTTCACACATCTTATAGCAGACGTTCTAATATTCTGGGCACAACCCTACCTTTCCTCCATCCTCTATCTCTGGCCTCTCCATTTTTAGTTCCTGCTCTGGTGTCCTCCAATAGGATCTTGGTGGAAGGAACTTCATGGTGCAGTAATAGAGTTTATTGTTGGCCATACTAGTAACCCAATTTTGTTTCTCTCATCTTAGGATTAAGTTATGGATGTTTTTAGGTTAATTTTTATCATGTGTAACTAATTCTAAATTTATGAGGCTTTAGTGAATCTTGTGATGTAATTTCTTGAATCCCAGTATTTTCCCTTGTACCATTACGTTATGAAAAATGGTATTTTAGTTATCCAATTGTGTTAACTTATTATATGTAATCCATTAATAGGAATTGATCACTCTTGTTAATCTGTGAGTTGGTTTAGGGTAGGTGATTGTACCATCCCTCAATTGATGATACTTTTAGGTAACTAAATCTAAGGATTTTGGAGGACAAATCAAAACCTCCTAGACTTTATACTTCTCTTATCTATTTCCCTTGAATGATCATTGAAGATAATACTTAGAGGATATATTATTACTATTGTATAATCATTAGATAGTAATAGCCTTAAAGTAGGTGATTAGCAATTGTTAGGGAGAATTAGGGGTAAAAGTAAGTAGAATCACATGGGGATTCAAAGTCTCATATTCTTCCATAACTTTCACCATGTTCTTTTATTTACCATCCAATTTTAAAAACATTTTTATTTTAAACTCACCCACACACACAACCCTCTTTTAGCAAGCTTAAAAGTTAAGGTTCAAACTTCTGTTACAAATTGTTGGTGCAACAAATTATAAAATTAGTAGTTCCAACTAAATATCTAAACATTCTTTTAACTACTTTTAAGTGTGACTCCCTATGATTACTCTAAAATCTTGCACAGATACAAATGTTGAACATGATTCCTAGTTGACTTGCAGTTTTGTAGAGGAGAGATTCAATCATTCCTCTACATACCTTTTGGTTTACAGGTTGTCCATTTTCATCCTTTGTCAGAATAACAGATGGATGCATAGATGCAGGTCTGGACTTAAGTCATCCATCTTGTACTTTTGAAGTAGTTTCTCAGTTTACTTATATTGATGAACATAGATACATTTTTCTTCTTGCTTAATTTGAAGACCAAGAAAGAACTTGAATTCTTATGCTCATCTCAAATTCATTTTGCATAAGCTTAGCAAAATCTCTGCATAGATTTTTATTATTAGCCCTAAAAATGATGTAATCTACATATCTCTAAAATATGATTAGATCATCTTGATAATTTTTTCTAAAATGAGTAATGTCTACTTTTCCTCTTATGAAATTTTTTTATAAGAAAAGAGCTTAGTCCATTATATCTTGCTCTAGGAGCTTATTTTAAATCATATAAAGCCTTTTTCAGTTTACAGATGTGTTTGGAAAATGATTAGTCTATAAATTTAAGGGGTTGTTTTACAAAAACTTCTATTGTTCTGTTTAAGAAACCACTTTTCACATCCATTTGAGAAAGAGCAATGTAAGTCTAGGATGCATATGCAATTATTCTTCTAATGGCTTCTAGTCTAGCTATAGGAGCAATGGTTTCAATGAAGTCTATACCTTTTTATTAGTTATACCTTTGAGCGACTAACCTTGTTTTGTTTCTTACAACTTTCCCTTGTTGATTGAGTTTTTTTCCAAAGACTCACTTAATGCCAATGATGGTCTTCCTAACAGGTTTTAGAACATTTGGCCATAACTTATTCTTGTGGAACTGAGTCAATTCTTCTTTCATAGCTGAAATTCATCCTTCATCAAGAAGTGTATCATCTATCTTTGGCTCTAACTCAGACAGTAAAGAGACGTTTCCTTGATCTTTGAAGTTGGATCTAGTTCTGATCTTTTGAGTTAGTCTTCCTAGAATTTGATCAAATAGGTGATGAGATTTGTACTTGATATCCTTTACTGTGGTAATATTTGAGGATGGACCTTGGGAAGAATTAAACAACTGTCGGTTTAAGGACTCATCCTTAGGTTCCAACAATGATTATCTCCTTGACTTTTGTTGTTGGATTCCAGACCTGCAAGTTCATCTTCTTGATCTAATAGAGTATTATTAGTTAATTTTCCATCATTAAATCTAACATAAATTAATTCTTCAACTATTAAGTTCCTTGTATTATAAATACAAAAGGCTTTAAAAAGGTTTGACTAGTCAAGGAATATTCCCTTATCTATTTAAGAATCAAACTTTCCAAGTTGACCTTATATTTAATATAAAACATTCATATCTGAAGGGATGAAATATGTTATTTTTGGTCTTCTTCCTTTTCATAACTCATTAGGAGTCTTGTCTAATATAAGTCTTATCAAAACACAATTTTTTATATAACAAACAATGTTTGCTGCTTCTTCTCATAATTGTTTAGGGAAAGAGTTTTCATAAAGCATGGTTTTGGTCATTTCTAATAAAGTTCTATTTTTCCTTTCAATAACCCTTTTTATTAAGGTATTCTAAAAGTAGAAAAATTATGAGAAATACCATGTTTATTGAAGAATTTGTTAAACTTTTCATTTTCAAATTCTTTTCCATGGTCATTTCGAATAACTGCAATACAAAATCCTTTTAATTTTAAGCTCTTTTGCAAAAGATCTTAAAAACTTTATAAGACTCATCCTTATTACCCTTTGAATCCATACATTGAATAGTAATCTATACTAATGAATCCATACTTTTTACCGCTTAGACTTTATATATGAGTAGGTCCAAACAAATCCATATAAAGTAACTCTAGTGGTCTATAAGTGGAGATAAGGTTTTTGTTTTTGAAAGATATTTTGACTTACTTTCCTTTTTAACATACTTCACAGAGAATATCCTTTTTTAAAGGTACATTTGATAGTCCTTTAACCATACCATATTTATGAAGCTTTGAAATATGCTTCATACGTATATGCCTTGAATTTGTGTGTCAAATCCATTTTTAATCCTTATTTGAAAAAGACAAGTTATTTTTTTATCATATAGTTCTTCTAAATATATCTTGTAGATGTTACAACCCTATCTTTCCCTTATCTCTCACTTCTAGCCTTTCCATTTCTAGTTCTTTTCTCTATCATCCTCCTATAGGATCCTGGTAGAAGGAGATCCCCTAGCGGCACAAACTTAAAGTAACTATTAGGTCACTAGTAGCCCAATTTTGTATTTATTTTTTTCATTTATTATGAATATTTTTGGATTATTTCTTATAATGTTTAACTAATCCCCAATTCATGGGGCTTTGGAAAACCCTTTGATGTAAATTTCTTGAATCTCCTTTCCCCCTTTATTTTATGAATGATTATCTATTTTTCACAATTATGTTATCCTATTGTTCTTAAACATAACTTGTCAGATAAAAGAGATAATATTTAGAAGGGAGATTATTGCTATTGTCGGATCAAGGAGAAGTAGTAGCCTTAGAGTAGGTGGTTAGCAATTGATATTTTTCTCATTCATAAAAAAAGGTGATTTGGGAGAAAAGAAAGTAAATTTAAAAAAAGGATCCAAAGTCTCATGTTTATCCATAACTTGCATTATTTTATCTTCCATTTTCCAAAAATTGATTTTATTTTGAAAGCATTCAACAAAAACTCTTATTTGGTAAGTGTAAAGGTTAGAATTTAACTTTATATGTAGATTGTTGGTATAGTCTCTGTGTCATCGATACTAAGGGTCTAAAATACCTTTTTTCTACTCCAACAAATATACTTGCTTGTGGGAAAAACTTGGCAAAATTTTTATACTCACGTTTTGCACACAACAATTACTCTTAAAATTTAAGAAAAAAAAAAGCTAATAATGAGAGTAAACTAGACAAGATTCCAACAATATAACAATTTAAGTAAACGATGAAGAAGAACAAGGTAGAACTTCCTACTTGATCATTAAATGACTTAAGTTTTCTTGGATAGGATAGAGGTTTTCTTAATGAAATTTATCAAAAACTTCAAAGGTGGAGTTTGAGATTAAGTGAAGGAGAATGTGGAAGAATGGAGAGTATTTTGAAGAAGAGGAAGTTCGACTCTTTCTTGGTGAACTTGGAAGAGAAATTTTGAAACTCAAGGAAGGTGAAGAATGAGAAATGTATTTAGCAAGTATGGGTGCAAAGTATTGAAAAAAAAAAGTGCTTAGGATTTTAATGGTTACCTAATAGATATTAAAGTGTGCTAGAATTGATGCTTTAAAAAAATCCTTACATATTACAACATGTTTGATTGAATTCTGAATGAATAACGAAGGTCTTGAAAGTGTTTTTTAATTCCTAAAAAATACTTTTTTTATCTTTTAGTGGTTACTTCATTATGCATTAATTAATCATACTTTTTTTCTAAAAATTTGAGATGATGCCTAATTAAGACCTAATTACCCTAGTTAATTATTTCAATGAAATAAAAAAAATTTATCAAAAATTTTAAGATTAAATTTTTTATTAATAACTAATTACCTTTATTTAACTAAATTAGATAATTAATGATTAAATATCATTAATTGAAATATTATATTTACCAATCAAATTAGTACAAATATCTTTATTTAAAATATAAATATTATTAATTATTGTATTTTTTTAAAAAAAATAAGGATCTCCAAACTTTCTTTTTAACTATCTTAGTGCTAATATTTAATTTTTATTAAAAATTATCTAATATTTATTTTAGCGGCATTTTATATTAAAATTCCAATTTATTATATAAATAACCAAGAAGTCAATTTATTATATAAAAGATTAAATTATTTTATCAAAACAAATAATTTAAACTACAAATACTTTAAATAAAGATATTTTCTTCTAACCACAAATAAATAATTAAATTTATACAAATACTTACAAAAAAATTTATTAATATAATATTATTTGATTACAATATTAAATTATTTTTAAAAAATAAAATTATCCTTAATAAGTTATGTTTTCAATATGTTGGACACACTTTTATAAATGTAATTTTTATTTGGTTTCATGGATGATATATTACATGGGTTTTTCTATGAAAGTACAAGAGGATGTTTTTTTTTTTCTTTTTAGACCATGTACATGTTTTATGGATATTGAAATTATACTTTGATTATAGATTTTACATTATATTTTATGTAAACTTTAACTTATAAAAAAAATTTATTAGTTTGAATTTATGCTTCATTTTAAAAATAAAATTCACATATTTTTTACATCACTCATTAGTGGAAAATAAGTTTTTTATATTGGTTGTCATGGACTTTTTACATCAGTTATTTGAGCGGTATTAAGTGGACGATATAGAAAATAAGACTTTTTACATCGATTATAGAACCGATCTAAAAGGTACACTTTCTATATCGGTTGTAGGCAGAATCAATGTAGAAAGTATGACTTTCTACATCAGTTCTATCTGCAACCGCTGTAAAAAGTCATATTTTCTACATCGGTTCTACCTACAACCGATATAGAAAGTGTACTTTTTACATCGGTTAAGGCCACAACTGATGTAGAAAATCACTTTTTACATCGGTTATAGTCTTAACCGACGTAGAAAGTTCATTTTTTTTAAATGTTCGTTTTGTTTAAGCATACTACCATATTATTTATTCACAATACCTGTATATACACAGAGAATGACTAGGCAAACAATACAGAAATCACATAATCTATATATTTAAACTAAATAAATCATTATTTATTATCAAATTTTAATTTACAAAAGAAATAACTTAAAATTACATCAAACAAGTGTTGTAATTTTAAAAGTTTTAAAATAAGGAGGGTTCTCGGATAGGTCAACCATGTACCTATTGAAAGCAGAGAAAAAAAATGTTAAAAATTGCACTAAATATGAAAAAAGTAATAAACATTTTAAAATAAGTTAAAAAATAAACATAGAATGATGATATAATCAAATAAATAACTAACTTGTATCATGTAGTAACATTTTCCCATATTCCTTCATGATGATCATTTTGAATAGCATCTACATCATCAATTTCATTTTCTTCATTGATACTAGATATCTTTGATGATAAGAAAGTTTGAGAAATATCAATATTTGAAAGATCATTGGTGTCATCACTAGTGATTGTTGTCTTTCCTTGAAGAATAACTGACCACCTTTTGGTAGAAGGATCTTGAACATAAAACACTTATTTTGCTTGGTGGATCATGATAAAAGGATCATCCTTGTAAGCTACTTTTTGAAGGTCAACCAATATAAATCCTAATTCATCAACTTGCACACCACTATTACTATCAACCCACCTGCATTTGAAAACAGGTACTCTAAATTTGGTGTAATCAATCTCTCAAATCTCTTCAATCACTCCAAAGTAAGATATGGAAACCATTACAGGATTTTTATCTTTGGAACTTGGAAAATGCATCGACTCTGCTACCACTATAACCCCACTATTTTTCATGGTACTTTTATCATCTTAAGAATTTATGTAAAATGAAAAACGATTAATATCGTATCTAGTCCAACATATGACATCAAAGTTTAGGTTATTTGCTAGCCACTTCAATGTATCAGAGGCACCATCATCCTTCTTAATTATTTCATCAAACCAGTTTAAGAATGTTTTGTTATGCTCATTCAACAACCATTTCTCATTCATTCTAACATTCTCTTCCCTTATCATGGTTTTGTGAGTAGATAAGTAAGGTTCAACCTCATTGGTATTATTCAAAATATATAAATGTGCTTGAAGGACTTCCACACAACCTATGCTTTTCACAGTTATGCCTCGTGTACCTTTACCTCTGTGTCTTCCCTCATGACGAGACTTAGGAACTCCTATGGGTTCCACCTTTGAAAAATACTCCGTGCAAAACTCAATTGCCTCTTCTGCAATGTATCTTTTAATCATAGATGCATCGGGACAGTGTAGATTCTTCATATACCTTTTTAATATTTTCATGTATCGTTCAATTAGATACATCCACCTTAGAAAAATTGGACCATATAATCTGATCTCCCTTACTATATAAAAACCAAGTGAACCATAATGTTAAAAAATTATTGAGGAAAATACATCTCTAATTGGCATAAGACAGTAAAAGTTTCATGTTCCAACTCATCCAATTTTAGAGGGTCAATGGTTTTGCTACATATTGTATTGAAAAAGAAGCACAACCTACCTATGGTATGTCTAACTTTTTTAGGAAAAAAGTCACGAATAACCACTGGAAGTAGTTGTTGCATCAACGCATGACAATCGTGAGACTTTAACCCAACTAACTTTAAATTTTTCATAGCGACAAGTCTTTTAAAATTTGAAGAATAACTGTGTGGCACTTTAACCCCATGTAGGCACTCACAAACTTATTTTCTCTTTTTTTGACAATGTATGACATGCTGGGGGAAAATATGTCTGCTTTCCTACAGACTGTGGAGCTAACTGATGTCGTATACCCATCTAAACCAAATCCAGTTGAGAATTGATACCATCTTTAGTCTTGCCCTGTATATTGAGAAGTATTCCAATGATGTTATCATACACATTTTTTTCCACATGCACCACACCAATACAAAGTCTCACATCAAGATTGCACCAATATGGAAGATAAAAATATTGATATTTTCTTCCATATCCTTGTCTTGATCTTTTCAAAAATAGTTTTGATGTTTTTAACCCGTTCATAAATTTGTTGTCTAGTTAAGGCTTTTGGAGCAACATCATTTTTTAGCAACCCATTAAAAGTTTTCCTTAATCTACAATAAAGGTTATAGTCTTGAGAAATTTCTGATGATCAAGATAAACTGTCTTCCTTCCATGATACAGTTGATGGTAACTTGTGCCTTCTTCACATATAGGACATGCTTTATTCCCCTTAACACTATATTCGCATAAATTTTCATATGCTGAAAAGTCATTAATAGTGAAAAAAAGCATTTCCCGCATCTTGAAATTTTCAATACCATACCCATCAAACACATCCACACCTTCTTCTCATAAATTTCGCAAGTCTTCAATCAAGGGAGCAAGATAAACGTCTATGTCATTTCCAAGTTATTGTGGACCTAAAATCATCAAAGACGACATGATTATTTACGTTTCATGCACAACTTTGGAGAAAGGTTGTAAATTTTCAAAAGTACAGGGCATGAACTATGCTTACTACTTAAATTACCATACGGATTCATTCCATCTGTTGCAAGTTCAAGCCTTAGGTTTCTTGGCTCATTCCCAAAATCTAGATATAGTTGATCAACCATCTTCCATTGCAAACCATCAGCTGGATGATGAAGTTTTCCATCAATCTATCTTTCTTCTACATGCCATCTAAGGTTCTTTGCTTCATCTTTATTACAAAACAATCGTTTAAACCTTGGAATTATTGGAAGATACCACAACACTTTGGCTGCAGGCTACTTTGTGCTTTCATTGCAACTAGAATCACCATTCTTCAGTTTATAACGTGAAACTTGACATACAGGGCATTCATGTAATCCTTCAAACTCATTTTTGTATAGTATGCAATCATTGGGGCAGACATGTATTTTTTTATACTACATACCCATCGGACACAACACCTTCTTCGCCCTCATAATTACGCTTTAGTAATGTATTACCTTTTGGAAGCATTTCTACCAATAGTTCAAGTAATTCTGTGAAACTTTTATCACTCCACTCATTCATTGACTTCAATTTGAATAATCTTAACACTGCTAATAATCGTGTAAACGTAGTGCATCCCGGATACAAAGGTTTCTCCGAATCAGTAGACAAGTTACCAAACATATTTTCCCACTCAAACAACGCATGCCTTATATCACGAATCATATTCTTTACCCGATCTTCCATATCTATATCAACCTCCACCGTTTGTGACATACTTGGCATGCCTAATAATTCACTATGCCATGTCCATTTTGTATAACTTTTGCAGAACTCATCACAAAGAACATGCTCTTTAATTTGATCAACAGCTAATTGTCTCTCATTTAGATAATTAACACACGGACAGTAAAATTGTCCATTACTCTGAGGTAGATTTGTCTGCGCAAAATTCAAAAACTCTTCGACCCCATTCTCGTACTCATCACTCGTCTGTGTAGCATTTATCTAACTACGATCCACACTATACAAGAATCATAGACACATGATTTAGGATTAACCTTGTCACTCATAATTGGTAATTTATTGTCCTCACTATTGGTAAGGCCCTATCCCATTCAAGAAAAAAGTTTTTTATTCATCAATTAACAGATTTCTAAAATCTTGAATATCATAATTGGTGAAATTTCGGCAGCATTTCGTATCAATCTCCAAGTACATACCTTGATTGTGGTTTCATTTATTATAATCAAGCATATACCCAGAGACAATGCAAAATGAACTAAACCAAAATTTTATCAAGTACAATTTACAAGATATAAGAAGAAATTGTTAACTACTGAATAAAAAACTTTAGTCTCAAACTGTCCAACTTAGATAATTTAAGATTGAATACAATGAATGGTTTACTTATTTAGTAATATACTCATTGTATTCAACCTTGAATGGGAAACTAAGGGTATGCTCATATTTAAACTCAAGAAAAGAAACCAACATATTTGAACTCAAAACCAGGTTCATGCACTCAAGCATTACCTATATTTAAAATGAAATCAATACTATAACATACATATCACCTAACAAAGCAACGATGCAAAGGCTTCTTTGTTCAAACTAACACAAGAAAACTTTTATATCTGCAATGACAAAGTAGAGGTGCATAGAAAACACCTCACAATCAACATAACAATGGTAGAGCGGTGACAGAGTGGTGGTCAAGTGATGTCCAAGCGAAGGCAAAACGATAGTCAAACAAAGGCACAACGGTAGTCAAATAAAAAGTTTGCAAATTATAGAATACAATCAAAATGAATGTAAATTTCTATAATAACAAAAAGAGATGGATAAATAATGACAAAAAATGACGAAGGTTTCTTATAACTTAGGGTGCGCGACCACGACTTCAAATAGAGGCAATGGTCACAATGACGACGATGACCACGAACGTAAGGGCAAAGTGCAACGATGACGACAATGGCTAAGACAGAAACGAAAACAGAGAGAACATGCCGAAACGAGAAACTGGAATTTTAGAGAATGAAGTTAAAGACGACTAGGGTCGAAAAAAAAAGAATAGGAAAAGACATTCTACATTGGTTGTTTCTGAGAATCGATGTAGAAACGACTTATTACATCGGTTAAACGAATAACAGATGTAGAATCTTTGTCATTTTATTTACAAAAATGTCATTACCAACTTTTTACATCGGTTCCCTAAGAAACGATGTAAAAAATTGTTTAAAAAACCGACTTTCTACGTCAGTTCTTGAAACAACTGATGTAAAAAGTACTTTTTACAACGGTTCTTGTAAATACCGATGTAAAAAGTTCATATTTATTTACAAAAATATCACCACAATTTTATTTAAATGAGTTCTTGAACAATCGATATAAACTTCTGTTATAAAATATTATTTTTTTATTAGTGATTTAACATAAGCTTATAGGTCAAATTTTTTATAATATTTAATATAAAAAAAGGTTTAATTAATATATATAATTTACATATTCAAATTTTATAAGCTTTGAGTTAGAAATGCATCCTATAATAAAACTTAAACAATTATATGAGTTTATGTAGATATAAAATAATAGAAATATTATGTACAATTTTGTCAAAAATATAAAGAGTATTAGTATAATTTACCTAATTTATATATATATATATATATATATATTAATTTTCTTAAATTTTTAAAAAAATTATTGAAATACTACCTTAAATTATATCACCTACTTACCTTAATTTAATCACTTTTTTATATAAAAAAAAAGCATTTTCTTCCAAAACTTTTAATTTTATATTAAAATTGATACAGCACAGAAATCGCATGTACCAAAAAATATTAATATAGAAATCCAAACACGTAGGACAAGCATAACTATTCCAAAATTTAAATTCCTTTTGAAAAGGTCCACAATGTGAACAGAGAGAGGGCCTTTCCTGTTTCCGGTTCCCGCACTATGTGTCCCCTACAATTTTAAAAATTAAACAAACATACCATCAATAATTACCAATTGTTAATTTACCATGACGCCACCAAAATAGAGCCTCGAACTCCACCCTATTCAATCACGCCACGTGTCCCATAAAGGTCTCTACGTCAACGTAGCGGTAGAGAATTAGAACCACAGAGACCCACCGAAGAAACTACCTCACCGAATCCTAATCTTCCTTCTCTTCCTTCTTTTCCTTTGCCCTAATCCCCCGAATTCCGGTTGGTCTTCTTTTCTATTCTCTTCCCAGATCCCGGCCTTAGGCGTTTTTCCTTCCCTTTCTCAGGAAAATTCACCCCGATTTTCTCGAGAAAGTGTGAAAATCAGAAGAATCATGAGCTTTCAGGACATCGAAGCTGGCCGGCCTTTCGGTTCGAGACGTGGGTTGATCAATGGGAAGCAAGACCCAACGCAAGCGGTGGCTGCCGGAATATTCCAGATCAACACCGCCGTCTCCACGTTTCAGAGACTCGTCAACACCCTCGGTACCCCCAAAGACACCCCTGAGCTCCGCGAGAAGCTGTTAGTTCTTCGTCATCGCTCAATTTTTTTGATTCCATCTTCCTGATCGTTGAGAAATTCTCTCTTATTCATTCAATTGAGCTTTTCCTTTTTCCTACGAAGAATAAAATAAAACCTTTTTTTTCTTGTAAATTCCGCTATGGAATTTTTTTCTATATGTTGATTCAGCTGCTTTACCCTTCCAATTATGATAATTCAACGTTGCTTGATGTTTTCGGTGATCGTTTTCATATAGGGGCATTCGATGCTCGAAATCGCAAAGAAGTTAAAAGGATGGGTTTTATTTTTAAATAAGTTTGGTGTATTTCTCGATCCACAATTGCAGTGAAACTTTTATTTTATTTATTTATTTATTTATTGGAAGTTGCATGTTAATTTGTTTAGGAATTTGGAGCTACTGTTTCATTTTTAATCGTGGGTCTTATTGTTATTTAACGTTTGGTTCTGTGTGCCGCTGTGATTCCTCTTCTCCTGGAGGCAATTCTCTGCTAGACAGGAAGAATAATCAAAATTTATGTTGTTAATAATTTAATTAAGATCCTCTTTCCTCTGGTTGTTTCTTTAATCAGGATTAAGCTATAGTAATGATATCCTAATTTTTCATATCAGGAAGAGGACATACTGTGTAATAGAGAATTCAATGATTTTCCCCTGTACTTATAATGTTTTGAGTAGTTAGATTAATATAGAAAGAAAAACTTACACCATGCTCACAATTTAAAAGTTGATAATAAACAAAGCCAAGGGATGTTGTGAACTTGGATACTAACTTTTTTAACTTGCAGCCACAAGACAAGACTACATATCGGGCAATTGGTGAAGGATACGTCCGCTAAACTTAAGCAAGCTAGTGAAATCGATCACCATGCTGAAGTTAATGTAAGTTTGGAGCTTTATCTTGCATTGTACCACATCTGCATGTGTGAAGCAGTTTTTTTTTATATGGTCTCCGTCTCTGATTATTCTATGATCAACTTTCAAAATGTACGAACGTTTCTGAAAACTACTTTTACTGAAATTCTTGCTGTCCCTTTTACTGAATTGGTAATTTCATGATAGTTTAGCATCAATTATTGCAAAAGTTTGTTGTAGTTGTATATTGTTTTAGGGTGCCATGACCTTCAATGTCTTTAACCTCAACAATTTCTTGTTTTTTGTTCAGGCAAGCAAGAAGATAGCAGATGCTAAACTCGCAAAAGATTTTCAGGCAGTTTTGAAAGAGTTTCAGAAGGCACAGCGTCTTGCTGCTGAGAGGGAAACAGCTTACACTCCTTTTGTTCAACAAGCAGCCCTTCCTTCAAGGTGATTCATCTATTTTTAGTAGAGTCTGTAAAAATTTAGGAGCAAGACCACTCTTCGCCTTTGTTTCTGGGTGTGTGGCTTATGTAGAATATAAACAGTTACAATGAAGAGTAGATTACCTTTAGAATACGCAGTTTAATTTGTATGCACTTGGTTTTTTGTTGATCAATTTTGCTTCGTTAATCATTGTCAGTGCTTTGTTGTTGGTATTAATTCTGATTACTCTGCAAACAATAATTATGACATTGGCTTTTCTTTCTGGCCTGCAGCTATACAGCTAGCGAAGTAGATGTTGGTTCTGATAAGACTCCAGAACAGCGTGCCCTACTTGTGGAATCAAGGAGGTGATTTCTCATATACTATCAGTTGTAATCACTGATTTGCAGAGTCATTTTCTTGAGATTATTGCATTGTTTCCAGTGAGAGATTCTACCCCCATATCAAATTTAGCTATATTAGAAAATTCATATATGGTGTGACAAACCACACTTTGAAATGTAATTTTAGGTCAATTATCAGTATTAATTATTTGAAAATTTATATTAGACTGAAAAAGAATTGATATTTACTGAGACAAATTGCACTTTGAAATGTAATTTTAGGTCAATTATCTGTATTAAGTATTTGAAAATTTATATTAGGCTGAAAAATAATTGATGTTTATTCTTTTTTCCTTTTAGTTGTTCAAAGGAGTTGGCAATGTGAATTGATCCTCTCTATGTCATTAACTTCGATGGAAAAGTGCATGATTATTTATCAAATAAGGCTATCTTTCTAATTTAACCTGTTGTATTCACCACCGCAGCCCTTACATGCTCATTTGCATCTGCAAAGTACTATTATGCTGAAAAGAACTGACACTGACAGCACACTCTCTTCCCCTCCCTCCTTCCCCCCTCTGTTTTTGTCTTTTATAATTTTCTATGGTTTCATGGAGTTGGTGGCATAATCAGTGGCAAGATTCTCCTTTGTATCACTAAATTAGATGAACAATGGAGCTTTCAATTGTGTTATCAGAAAACCCTACTTTTCACATTTACCTTATTGCATTATCCTAGCTTCTCAGCTCTTGCATTTTTCATGCCACAGGCAAGAGGTTTTGTTCTTAGATAATGAGATTGCCTTCAATGAAGCTGTCATTGAGGAACGGGAGCAAGGCATTCAAGAAATACAGCAGCAAATTGGTGAAGTTAATGAGATTTTCAAAGATCTTGCTGTGCTTGTCCATGAGCAAGGAGCCATGATTGGTAATTTATTTCATCCCTTTTTTTTCCTGGTTACATGGATGTTTATAATGATTTATGAATATATTTTTTTGTACTTGTGTATGTTATCTGATGCCAAAATTTTCGTTTTGCAGATGATATTGGCTCCAACATTGAGAACTCCCATGCAGCTACCGCACAAGCAAAATCCCAACTTGCAAAAGCTTCAAAAACCCAAAGATCAAATTCTTCTTTGGTAATACATAATTTTTCTTATTGCAATTGTATTACTCTTTGCAAGTCTAAACCTGCTTCCATGACACAAATTTATTATATATGTGGAATCTCCTGAGTAGGTAGGTATTTTCTAAGAGGAATGATTGTAGGGCCAAAAAAGGCGGATTGACTTAAAAATAGTTTTGTATGGGCTTGCTGTATTGAACTTATTATATAACTGGAGTACCTAGTTCATAGTTCTAGGAATGACTGAGATTCATGCAGCTTAAATCAATATAGGTGGCCTATGGTTTTGTCTAGTATTGTCATCTATTTGTATATTGCATAGCTTGTTTTTCTGTTATGGGAGAGGGATTGTCTCATTGTTGGCTGAAGAGGGTGGGGAGAGGGGCTGGGAAGCAGTGGTTGATGGAGAATAACTATTACCTTCTGTAATTTCCTGCTTAATTATAGATTGTCTACCGTCATGATCTTTGGTCTCACCTTTTTTAATTTTTTCCTTTGAAAGCTGTGTATTTTCCTTTGTTAATCGTGGGTTCTTTTTCTTTCTTTTCAAAGACATGCTTGCTTTTGGTGATATTTGGGATTGTGCTTCTCATCGTGATCATAGTTCTTGCCGCTTAGTCAAGAGATCATCTCAATTCCATTATGGAGCAAATGCATAGTTACGGAGCAGCAGAAAGCCTCTCCCGTGCTGATGATGTCACTTGATTGGTGTTTTACCGGTTCTCATGGTTGACTGGAGTTTGTTGCATCAGTACATGATGTGAGAATTCCATAATTTTGTTGTGGGGTGTTATGTTCTCTCTCTGTTGGGGTATTAAGGATGTGTCACGAATTATGGTGTATCTTCTCCCTTCGTTTCTTCAATTAAAAAAAATTAATTCGTTGATTTTCCTTTACTTGTAAATTCAACACTAAAACTGGCAGTGCTGACACTTCAGCCAAACCTTCATATATGATAATGTGTTTTCTTTTTAGCTGTTATTTTCTAAAATCGGAGTTTTAATGTATGTGGAAGAAAAAGGAAAAAAGAAATGAATGTATTTGATGTATTAAGTTGTTGATTGCCAGTTATTCCTAATGACACTTATATGCCGAATGAACTAGTTCGTCTGTCATTTGAAGGCCGAAAACGTGATAAGGCGAGGGAAGGATGGAAAATTGCTAATTGGTCCTAGGAATTTAATTATGCTAATTGATGCCTTTTTTTATTCGCCTATAAAATCACGAGGTAAAATTAATTTATCCTTATAAGAGGTAAAATTGATCCTTCTAAGATTGGCCAATCCCTATAAGATCAAAAGAAGATTAATTAATTATGGAGTAGCAATCTTGCTTAACTTAAGCCGAATTCCCATCGATATCGCTTTTTCGTTGCCAATATCGCTATCTGTACGCTGGAATTTCCTCGCAATTTCCGCCAGGTACATTCAAAAAGCAAACTTGTAACGATGTTGGTAGTATGTAAATGTGTTCCTAGTAATTTATGTAGTCTTGTTTGCTTCTGCGGATTTTGCATTTACAATGTCTATCCAACCGTAGTTGCCAAGTTATCTTAGATTATTTGCTTCCTTACAATCATGTCTCGACAACTGCATGAGTATTCCATACGGCACTTTCTTGGTGCTACTTGGTCCTTGTAGAATATGTTTGGTTTATATTTTAATAGAATTAATTATTAAAGAAAACGATGCTACAAGAATTAATTTTGCGAGAATTGATTGATGTTAGAAGAATTTGTTTGTGGAAGAAAGGATTGTTTTCACTTATATTTAAACAATAAAAAAATGTATGAGGGGATTATGATGAATGTGAGAATTTAAGATGGGGTCACAATAAATTTATCAATATGTTTGCATCATGGGTCAAGCTTGAGCTTTATCAGACCGTATATTCATTCATGTGAACTAAAATATGAATAAAATTATGGAATTCTAGATTTTCTTTTAGTAATGTGGATCTAAAGTAAGCTTTATTAATATTTGATATTTTTGAACTAATTGTTTATACTTATTGTATATTTTGAGATTTACATAATTGTCCGTGATCAAGTCAATTCAAGCTTGCGGAAAAAATGAGTTAAAATTGATTAAAAATTTTAGTTAGAGGTAGTTTGGGATTTGTAAATTTAGTAAGCAACCTGAATTGAACCAACTTGGATGATCAAGTTGGTTTGAATCATGTTAGTAGATCTAAATATACTTATATTTAAAACGAAGTTAATTTAAAATTTCAAAAGTTTTATAGAAAATAAAAAAATAAGTATTATTGCAAAAAGAAATAAAATTAAGTATCAAATCTAGTCAAGTTGGTCAAATTCAAAATTTTCCAGTTTGAGTGATGGATCAAGTTTGACATTTGTTGAATTAAACTAAATTTATGGACTGACTTATCCCTTAATTGGCTGACCGTTTGAATGTTGCAAATGAAGTTTCTGAAATGTGAAAAACAAAATCACATCCATTTAACTCAGGTTTTAATTGCATAGAGACCCGTGTAAACCAAGTTCTGATGCATAAATAAACATAAGCATGAACTATTTTTTTTTTTTTTGGATTATGGTAATGTTAATTGCTTTTGTAAGTTTAACTGGACTCATAACACCTGTACTCTCTTCAAAACTCAAAACAAATATAGATAATCAAAATTGCAACATCACATCAGTTCAATCCAAATTGCTTTTGATGAAATGAATGTAAATTTAGAACTAAATTGATCAAACAATAAATGTTGGGTTGAATAAATTTATTTGAACTTATGGTCATAATACCATGTTTTCTCTTATGATCATAATCCATGTAAACCAAGTTTTAAGGCATAAACAAACACAAGTTTAAACTATTTTCTCTTTGAACTATGATCATGTTAATCGCTTTTGTAAGTTTATGTACTCTCCTCGAAAGTTAGAACAAATAAAGAAAATCATAATTGCAACATCAGTTCAATCCAAATTGCTTTTAACGAAGGCAATGTAAATTTAGAACTAACTTGATCAAGCAATAAAAAAAATTGATTGGATTGAATGAATTTTCTCCTCAAAATTGACCCAATTTAATCTAAAAGCACTCTTATGTTATAGTTTAATCTCTTTGCAAAAGTTACTCTCCTTGACTTTTAGATGTGGGGTTGAATAAAAATAAGAAGTTATGAAAAGCTGTTGAAATAGGTATTTGACTATGGCAAACATTCAAACTTAAAAGTTAATTTTGTAAATTGAAGTGGTTTTCCTTGTCGCTAATGGATATCATCAACTGAGAAAACTAATCAAACATGTGCGGTTAAATTATTTGTTTTAACACAATATGCCTTCATTGTTGGCAGAATATAAAGCAAATGAGAAATTTTATAGAATTGATTTTGAAAGAATAGGTGCTAATAGAGTTAATTCCTATTTATGCATGATATTTTAAAAATTAACTAAACAAATTATTTAAATAAAATAAAGTAAAAAATAAGGATAGGTTTATTTCAAAGTTCAGTATTAAGTTCTTATTTCTTTAATCTAATCTTGGAAACACTTATCAAGAATATATAAAAAGTTATGCCTAATGCATATTGTTGACAAATGATAAAATTTTAATTGAAGAATTATGCAAAGAAATTTTTTAAATTTAAAATTTAGAGATAGATTTTGGAATCTAATCTTATATTTGGATAGAGTAATTTTGAATTATTAGATTTTATGTATTTAAATGAAAAAATTTAAAAATTATATAAATTTTTATTTAAGTAATTTTTATGTTAAATAAAAAAATTTCAAAAGACTCTTATTTAAAAAAATTTTAAAATCTTCTATTATTTTATTTTTTTTAAAATTTATTTATAATTCTTTTAATACATTATTTTTTTAATAATTATTTATTTTTACTTAAAATTTTTTAAAATTTTAAAATTCTTCATTCAAACATAAGTAAGAGTTTTTTTTCACTTGAGCAGGAATAAAAAGGATCATATACGTTATAATTTTATTAAGAAAAAAAAAATACTTTTGAAATAAAAGTTAGAGATATTGTACATGAGTTGGAAACATTAACGATGTTATCCACAAATACATGTTGATAGTTAAATTAAAAAAAAATAAAAATTATTTATGATCATAAAGTATTTATCAATGTTAAAAAAAATTTATATCAAACTTTAATATAATTAATTATGCTATTTTTTATTGGAGTCAATGTTAAACTTAAAATGGAATGTTTAGGTGAATAAAAATATAAGAAAAAAATTGAAGTATTAAACATAAGAATATTTAAATAAATATATGTACACTAGAAAAAATACAAATACATTAACTCTATATAAGAATATATTGGCATGACACCTATAAAAGAAAAATAACAAAAACTTGATTAAGATTTTTTTTTTCATACAATAATAAAAACAATAAGATTCAAATTTATTTTTCTTAAAATTTTGTATAAACCACTTTAACCTCCAATCCTTCAACATTGAACCAATCGGATGTTTTGAACTTGTACAAAGAAGATTATTGAAAATACTAGTGAGAAGAGTTGATAGCATGGTTCTTAGTCCTGTGCAGGAGTAAACAAAAAACAAAAAGAACTTGAAAAAATTAATAAAGAAACTTCATGGGAAATAATATTTTAAAAAATTTGATCATTCACTGAACCTAATGATGTCATGCGATCCTTGTAGCCAACCTAATCTAATAAAATATGGGTTACGTTTCTGTTGTTAGTCTGCTTGACAGAATAATAAAAGTATGAAAATATATTTTAAAAAATGTATCTTATTGACACCCGTTTTTCGACCTGTGAGAAATTCAGAAACAACTCTGGTTATATTTGGTTAAATGAAAAGAAGAAAACAAAACTCTATTCCTATATAGTACTAAGAAAATACTCCTAGGATAATTTAACAAATAAGAATGTTTACAGCCACTGATAAAGATGCATTTCAAAAAACCATTACGATTGTTTTAAATCTTTGCTCAGTCTGCTATTAGAATAATATAATGATGCAACGACAATTACAAGAGTTGATAACAAGGCTGCAATAAACGTGACAGTAGAAACAAGATCAGCATGCGCCTTTTTTCCAGAAGGTATTCTCCAAACAATACGAGTATCATACAGATTAGCATCATCATTTTCCAATTTGAAGAAACAGTTGTGATGTTTCATCTTTTCCTGCATGCTGCAGCGCACTAACATATCCGGGGCACCAAATTCAACAGTCGTGTAGCCACTTTCATTCAAAGGCTGCAAAACAAGAGGTAAAGAAAGGAGTTGAAGCCACAACTATTTTGTCTTTGAAATGGGATAACATTTGGCTATACTAATATATATAACATTAGCACTAATTGATAAAAAAGTAATTTGACACAGTATATGTTGAATAGAATCATTTTGATCTCTAGTTGAAGCAATTATCATATGGTGATATTGCCTTCAAAAGATATGCACCCTACTTCCTTTGCAGAACACTAGATTCCAATAAATATACAAAGGGCCAGTTTATCTGAAAATGGCATCAAGAAAATTATTGAATCATAATAGCCTTACTTGATATCGTGCATGCAATGGAAGCTCAATGTTGATATCAGTTGGTTCTAGCAATATATTCGGGTCAACATCATAGTGGATTTCAACAGCAGAACGGTTGGACAAGAATGAAGGCAGCTCCAGATTTGTATCGCCAAAGACAGCTATATCACTGAACACTGCAATAAAAGTGTTATTAACTTGAAGAAGAAACCTGGAGATATTCCCAAATTTAAAACATAAAGTTTTTCCCATTTTTTCCCTTTAAATCTGAAAAGCAGCTGAACAGTAGTTACCACCGCGCTGAACAAGATGCTGTAATTCAAACGGATCAGAAAAAACTCCAGATGGCAGTCTTTCAATAATTATGAATTCACACGAGTAGCTTAAAAGTTCAGACAAATATTTTGACTGTTGGGTCTGAAATTTGATTAAAGTAGACACACTACGGTGTGAACCTTCACCAATCAGCTTGCGCTTTAGATCTGACAATCTCAGCCCAAAATTATGGTTATCTGGAAGCAGTTCACAAAAACCAGAAGTGACTTCTTGAGACATGAAATCTTCAAAATCTGAATCACGTAAGTTCATATATCTCTCATAATATGACTGCATCAGAAATTTCTTGGTGAATGAAAGAGCTTTTGCATTTCTGTTATTGGAGTTAGCATTTGGAGAACCCACCACCTGAAAATACAAGATATTATGTAACAAAATTAAAAGAACAGAAACGTGATATAGGCATACTTCTGTGTATGAGAAAGGTCAAACTAAACATGATATTCTCTAGGCTACAATTAGGCAAGATTAAAGCCAACTATCGTGATACTAAATATTGATAAGTGCATCTGCATGCAAATGTTTATCCAGAGAAAAGAAAATAATAAACCAACATATATTACACGGATTTGTGCAAAACTAAGGGATCTATATAGGTATGGTCTGTCAATGTCAAATTTTGCTCTGAACAAACTTGCAATTTTTTCCCTTTTTTTATATAAATATTTATTAGACAGAAGAGGAAAATTTAAACTAGAGGAAATGATATCCTCCAAAAGAAAGAAAGCAAACACAAATGCAAGGAAAGCAGAATCAATAATACAGCCGGGCCATCCAACCATTGTTTACATCTTAAATGATTATTCATTTAATCCTCCCAACTAACTCAGATGGGAATTATTCATTTATGATATGCACTATTATCAGCATATAATGTATAGGTGCATGTTTAGATACCTTTTTATGTGTTGTGTATTTTCAAGTTGAACTGTCCAGAGAAAAGAATTGCCAGTAAAAGAATCTAAGTATACCAATAAATCATGCAACAAAAAGTATACCTTTATTAATAGCAGGAGTGAGTAGAAAACTGGCCATTTTTTTTCTTTTGTTTCTTTCTTTTTATTTTGGTATGTTGCAGTTGCACTACAATTGCTAAAGGAGATAAAATTCATCTCTGTTATAACCTATTTTTGCATAAGAGAATAATAGAATTGACTACTGATAAACCTCAGTTATGTGGATGTACGAAAGAAGAAAGAAAGGGGAGCAATAAGGGAAGTAAGCTGGGAATAATAAGCCAAAACAGCAATTAATTGAAGGGAGTTATGCATGTATAAGAGAGTCCAGTAATGACAGGGTACAGATGTAACAAACCAGATGGGAGTGGAGGAAATGAATATTCAGAAATCACAGAATGAAAAAAGATGGAGTCAAATGGAAATATTAGATGCACTGAATGTGTCAATGACAACAAAAGTATGCACATCAAGATTTGCCTTCTATCATTTTAGGCATGGTCAGTGCCATGATGCTTGCCTCATGTTCTCTACCATTGATGATGTTTTTTGTTACCACAGCCACCAATCATGAGTGGAGTGTCTTTTCCATCTTCCCAAAGACTAGATTCTCCGTGATGTAGCATGGGACAATCGATGATCTGAATGAAATGTGCATTATCTATGAGTGCAATGCTCATTTTGGAATAAGTCATTACAACTAGAACAACAGAGGTTCCTAATGTACGCCATTGTTGCTGCATCTCTTGTTGCGATATAGAGGCAGCTAATTGATAGAATCTTTAGAAACATCAATGGAACAATAGATAACAATGATGGAGACCATACTACATTAGCATTTGCTGGAGTGAGTTGTGAAATTAGCTAGAGGAAATGATTAAAGAGAGTCATTCAGTAAGGAATTAGAGCCTTTGGACAGGGATGAAGAAGACTCTCAAAGCTCTACAGTAATTCAATCTTTAGATTTCTGTTTTTCATGAATATGTAATGTTCCAGTGGTTCCAATCGCTTATCTCTGTAATTGGGGTTTATTCCCATTTTTCTTGTAATTGAATACCTTGAACCCTATCAAAGATGGAGCAGAATCATAAATCAACAAGTATTTTACTAACCTGACTTGAAACTGAAAGCAAACATCTTCCTAGCGACCATATACATGAACTCCACGCTAACAGATAGATGAAGAGCGAAATGCATCGCCAAGTTGCCATGAATAAACTGCAACAAGGTAATTTGTTTTGAAGCCGTGAGGGATTATACACATCAGCTAAGTGATTAAAGAATCACTAAATCCATTTTTTTAAATTCTTAATTCATCTGCATCTTAGATAATAACTTAGCGAGAGCAAAAACCATAGTAATATTCTTCAATTTTTTAAAAAATTAATTTGATCTCTCGAAGGTTATGGAACTATGAAACCATAGTATCATTTTCACATTCTAAAAACCCCTCGATTCTAGTACCTGTTGCCGCTAATGAGGAGGAGCGTGTGTGCGCGTCGCCGGCGATCAGGCTCTGAACGGCTGCGGGCAGGAGCTGGTTTCTAGGTACTGGAAGTGTGTACAGATGGAAGGAGCAGCGTAGGATAACCAGATTTCAGGCATTCACAATTTTCTCGGTAAGTTTCAGATTTAGATTACCTTTTTTATTATTATTATTACAAGAAAGAATAAATTGTTTAAAAATAATCCTTTTGAAAAGTTTTTTTTTTTTAAAAAAATTCACATGAATCTTCCATCATCGTTAATATAATATTTTTGGGTTACACAAGATGATTTAGTTTAATATATCTGTTCAGTAATAATAAATTTACGTTAATATTTATACTTATTTATTTATCTATAATTTATGTAGACGAAAGTTTTGATATCTTTTTATACATTCCATTTATCTATTAATTTTTTATTATTTTATTTTATTTTCTTAATATATGTATTTTTAAATTAATTAATTATTATTTTTATTTATTTTTCCTATCATATACTTTTGTTTCCTATTTGTGCAGGAAGATAAAGCCATTTGTAATCATTTATTATCAAAATTCTAAAAGCTAAGGCAATCATTATGAGGACAAGAGCTTTCGACGGAAGCTAATTTGGGTGTGGAAATTGAAATTTTATTCATGATGATATATTTGCAAATAAATCTTAAAGTAGTCCTTTTTTTCCTCTTTAATATAATAACTTTAATTATATTTAATTTTTTAGTTTTTAAATTTGATAATTTTGATCTTTTAATATTTTTATAATTTTATTTCTTTTAAGATTTTACATTGTTGTTAATTTTGTTATCAATTATTGATGGATTTTCTTTGTTTTTTACTCTGATTTAATTAATCAACTATTAATTTAACTTAATTTTAGATTAAAAATTAATTTAACTTGATTTTTCATCCAATTAATTTTATGAATGTATTAATTATTTGATGAAAAGTTATCAATAGTATTTATCAATAGTTTTAATAATATTATTAACACTAATAATATTATTAGTTTATCCTTTTGTTTTCATATTCTCTTTAGCCTTGCGTTTTAGTTTATTTATGCCTCTAGTTTATAAGTGTTTAAAGCTTGTGTTCTGCTGTCCTTCATTATCAACGATTAGCACATCTCCCTTTGACTATTTATTAATTATTAATTTGCTCATGAATTTGAGGTTACATATATGCTCATAGAGACAGAAGCTTTGTATTAGAAATAATAAATGTATGCAACTTAGATAATTTTAATCATATTTTGTTAACAGTGGATTAAGAAGATGGATCCCATTGCCTATATTCAATGGATTCTACTTTAGTTTAGTCATTTTCATATTAATTTTAAAATAATGATTATTATATGTTTATTTATTTATTTTTTCATCATATGTTTATTATATTTTTTATTTATTATATTAACTAGCCTTAACTAAAATGTACTTTATTTTTTCTATCGAAAGATGTTAAAGAATTTTGGTTGATGAAATGTTATTACTTCGTTTTTTTCATTATAAAAGGAATAAAATATAATAATATAATATTATATAAATAGAATTCGATTTATTTTTTGTTATGTTCATTAAATATTAGATTTAAATACTTTTAATATTTTAGTATAATTATAATGTTAAAATTAAATATTATAATATTAGTATAATAATTTACGTTAAGAAGTGTTAATATATTTTTTAATATAATTTTTTAATTTAGTATTATTTTTTATCCTTATACTAGGTTTTTAACATTTGTTTTAATATAGTAACATGAAACAAGTATAAAACGTTGGTATTTAACAAATTTTTAAACCATTAAAAATTATCTAAAATTTAATAAAAATTATAAAAATCATAGATAAAATGCTAACAGTTTAAGCAATATTTAGCTTGCTTGAAATTATTAGTAATTTATTTTCATAATATTTAAGCAATATTTAACTTGCTTGAAATTATTAGTAATTTATTTATTATAATATTTTAACAGTTTGAATAACTATAGATAAACAATATAATAAAAATTTTAATTTTTAATAAATAAAAATAATTTTTTTATAATGATTGATAGTAGATTTTAATTATTATTTTTAGATAATAAAAGTAATTAATATTAAAATAATATTTTTGTCAAAGTTTGCAAAATTAGTGATATTAAATATTTATTTTTTTGATTTTCTTTATATTATTTCTATTTCTCTTTTGTCTAGATTACAAGTAATTTTTATTAAAAATAATTCTATTTAAGTTAAAAATATTTACATTGCTATAAGGCTAATTCTTCTAATAATAAGTTGTATTAATCATTTAACTATTTATCTCTCCTGTCCTGTGATTACTTTCTATTTATCATTGACTTCTAGTGATAAATTTATTTTATATATAATTCATTCATATTTTGCAGAATATATGTAATTTCTATTTTTAATCACCATTTTTAATTTATTCCTGTTTTAATATTATTTTCTATTTTATCAGTATATTTTTTTACCTATGATTTCTGATATTCCTACTGCTTGACATTGATCATACACATTGGCATCCATGTTGCAACTTCGTACATATCTAAATATCTAAGTTGAGGTAAAATAATTATGTTTATTTAGCGTTTGCACTCATATTTTTAATCAGTATATGATTCGTGAAATTGCATGGTTATTTTTACATTTAAACAATTTATGAATAAAGGTAAACTAAAATAAATTGTAAATATTTTTATTAATAATATAATATTATATTATATTACTGAATAATTAAGAGGATGAAATTTTTTGGATTGAAAATAAAATTAAAAATATAAATTATTTAAACTATGATATATAACTTTTATTAATATAATATATTAAATATAAAATTATAAAAAATTAAATATTTAACATGAAAAAATTTATGAATAAAAATAAATATAGCTCCCAAAATACTTTCAAATGAAAATTTTAATTTAGTATATGGACATAAATTTAAATATTTATTTGCATAATTAGAAGTCATATCCAATCCTATATTAATATTTTATTTTTCTTATTATTTCGTATTAAGTTTAGCATGTATTATATTTTATCTTTTGTCATTTTTTATTTATATTATCAAGGATTTATATAATAAAGAAAATATATAATATAAACTTTTATTATCCATTTATTTTTTCTGAGCTTTTCTATTAACTTTTTAATATCATTATTATATTTTTAACAATAATATGATTAATATATATTTTTTACAACTATTAAGTAAATATTTTTAGTATAATTAAAAATTATTAAATAAATAATAAAATATGTAATATTAATATTTAATTTTGATAAATTATTAATATAATAAAATTTATATTATCAACAAATTAAAATTATGGTATATGATTTCTTAAAGTAATTATTATATAAATTCGTAATTTTAATAATATAATAATTTTTAATTATTGAATATTTTTACAGTGTCGTTAGGACTTAGGAGACAAATTATATTTAGTTTAAAAGTATATTAAAGTTACAGTTATAATAATTTTGAATTAATTTTAAAACTATTATACTAAAATAATATAATAATTTTATTATATATGATTTTTAAGTAATTATTATATAAATTCATAATTTTAATAATATGTAATTTTTAATTATTGAATATTTTTTACAATATCATTAGGAGACAAATTATATTTAGTATAAAAGTATATTAAAAGTTATAGTTATAATAATTTTGAACTAATTTTAAAACTATTATATTAAAATAATATACTAATTTTATTATATATTATTTTTTGAAGTAATTCTTATATAAATTCATAATTTTAATAATATGTAATTTTTAATTATTGAATATTTTTTACACTGTCGTTAGGAGGCAAATTATACTTAGTTTAAAAGTATATTAAAAGTTATAGTTATAATAATTTTGAATTAATTTTAAAACAATATAATAATTTTATGATTGAACACAAAGTAAAATATATTTAAATACTAAAAATATAATTTTTTAAAATTAATTTATATATTTATTTAAATAAAATTATTATTTAAATTAAAAAAATTAATAATAAAAAATAAAATCAATACTAATAAAAATTAAAACTATTAAAATATGATAAAAACTAAAACTAAAACCAAAATCAAAATATTATATAAATTCAGTGACTAAATATTCTGTTAAGCACATAAATTTCTTGTGACACTTCATATTGTTTAGGAAGAAGGGAGGAGTTATTTGTTTGATGAAGAAAAATGATGTTTTGTTTTCTCACTCAACGTAGTGGCTGCTGCTTCCTGCTGCAGTTTAATTAAAATTTCTACAATGGAGGTCAGGACTTCCTTTATACTAACTTCCAGTTACCTGTGAGTGGCGCTTGTACTTTGTTGTACAAAGAGAAAGAGGGTTCATAGAAGGGTTTTACAAAGGGAAGAATGAGCTATTCGGGCATGGAAGAAGAAGAAGAAGTCCCAGACGTTTTGTGCCAACTGGAAAACGTTCAAGGCTTAGTGGACGCCCTCACCGCCGTTCGGTGGAAGCGCCACCAGGTAATAATCCCCTCCTGCTCCTTCATTTTCCACAATTCCATTTCTTAACTGACTAACTAACCAACCAGTAACTACCTAGGATGCCGTGTTGGAGTTGTCCGAACACGGCATCGTTTTGATCGTCGAAGAAAGCGGTTGCCTGCAAGCCAAGGTTTATCTCAAACGAGAGGTGCCAATCTCTTTAATTTCATCATTATTTATTTATTTTTAATTCCTTAATTTCTTAGTTTTTATGATTTCGCTATTTGCAGCTGTTCATTCGCTACGATTACAACGCACGAGGACGACCTCGTTTTGGTGTGAGTTTGGGGCTTTTTGTGGATTGCTTGAACGCCTTCTCGGTTCCTGGTCAATCAAGCGTTATTCAGATTCAGTATCCAGGTCCTGACATGCAGGTTCTTCTCAAGTATGTAACTGTGGCTATGCCTGTATTTATTTTCATTCATAATTTGGATCAATCACACAAGTGCTGCCTCTACATTTTTATCTGATGCTCTGGAGATTGTTGTTGGCACTACTTTAATGAGTAGGAATATTAACGGATAACAAAATGTGAGTGTTCGCATGCACACACAATTTAAGATTAAACCCCAATTCTTATCCCTCAAATTGTAAATATCGGTAACTTTAATGCTTAACTTCATAAAATCTTTATTATACTCTGATTTAACAAAAAAATTATTTGTTTGTCTTTTTCCATCTCATAGTAAATGTCATTTTGTAAAGTTAGGGTTTAAAATGGGATTGTTAAGTTAGACTAGAATGAGTGTTTACTCCACAATTTAACTGTTAATTGCTTGAGAGAAGACATAGTACAAGAAAATATTATTGAGCATAACTATATACCAGCTCTGGTCCCAAAGGCACTTACATTCTCCTCTCATAACAAAGAACAGTGCCTTTTTTACTTGTCATGCACATGGAAATGAACAAGCTTCTATTTGTGCTTGCTAGTTGCTACCATAGTTCTATGCTTTGATGTTAAAATGAGCCTTTATGTGTGCTTGCCTAGGTCTTCATTAGGTGGTTAAAAAACAACCACACTTGAAGAAAAGCAATTGGGCCTGTGCCATATTTTCAACTACTAGAAACATAACTCATGCCACTAACAAATCATGTCATTGTGTTGCATGCAAGGACTTCCATGAGAGGATCCACCCCATTTTATGTCAATTTCCTATAACACTCCATCTTGATTTGAATTCAGTCTTCTTATAATTAATACCTAATCCACACTTTTACTAATTCCCAGCCAACTATCAACTTTCATAAACATCATGAATAGCTAGCCACCCTTGTTTGTTAACATCAAACGAGAAACTAAGTGTGCATGTTCCCAGTTTCATTGACACAGCATGATTTCCAAGTAAGAATGAAGGGTCAGAATTTGTTCTGCATGATTTATGAGATACATTGAAAGGCCATGATAGGTTTTTTACATTGAGAGAACTCCATTTCTAACTTAAACAATCAGGCCCATTGCCATTAGCTTTATATTTTTACCAACTAATCATAACTTGAGTTATTTATGGTCCCAATTTAAGTTCAAACATTATTAGTCAAGGAATATGTGTAATTCCACAAGTTTTAATCAAATCAAATGATGAGAGTGTGGTAGTTAATTGGGAAACTATAATGCCATTATAGACTTGCAACGCTGCATCATAGCCTGTGGCCACTGTAGGTAGTGCAATGATCACATTTTTTCATGGTGAAAACAACAAAATTCTGTATTCACCATTCCTACACAAATATTTAAAAACTGAAAACAAAGTAAAAACAAGGTGATAGATATTTGTATTGTTAGTATTAACATGAGATGGAAACAGACGATGTTTCTCAACTCAAGCAGACCCATATGTTCCATTTTCATCCTAAATCTTTCCAAAACTTACCAAATTTGTCTGAGTAAACTCTATTACAAATGCTAATAGAAGTTGCCTCAACACCATCCTATGTAAGTGTAGGCGGAGAATTGCCTTACATTACCAATTAGGATTTTTATTCTAAAATTTATGGTAGAGACAAAACTGACAAAAAGGAAACAAAATGTTGTTGGTGCATGAACCCTACCAGTACCAACATTTAGCCACACACAGTGCAATGTCAATTGTACTCGAACATACATAAGATGACACATCAGCAGGTTCTGTTTGCATTTCCAACAGTTGGTGTGTGGAGAAAAATTCACTTCATTTTGGAAAGATTAGAGACATAATGCAAGAACTGGATCAGATTTGGAAAGAAAATGGAAGAAAACAGAGTAAAAGTGTGTCTGTGTTCTCCTCCTTGAATCTGCCCCAAAAAAAAAACAGAATCAAGTGGGTAATGAATAAGAAATGCAGAAGAATGATACAAGGGAATCAGAGAGTCCCTGTTCTCTCCTCTACCAAATTTCTCCTCAAATCAGCAACTGTTTGTAACTGCTTCCCAACTCCTATTTATCATTTCTCTCTTTATTCTAACTAACTAACTGACAGCTTAGCCTCTTTTATATTTATTTCTTCTAGAGTACACTAATTTTATTGGAGGTCTAGCACATAAATCAATCAAAATTCAGTTATTGGACAAAAATGAAATCCAAGGTAATGTTATGGCAAGAAAGATGCATTTTTCTCCCATAATATATTGTAATATAAATTCCAGTATCCTAACAGCAATGGAAGAGCACATTAGCCGAATTCCCTAAACACCAGATCAACTTATAAAATTAGATGAGTGCACACACATGATGTAAATATGGTTCAGTAAATTACTTGCGTATGTCCATCCAGTGGGTAGAAATAATTTTACTGTGAGAAGGAACAGTACGAGAAAACTTGTGTGTATGGTCCAAATTCAGTCTCGAAGCCCTAGTATCCTTTGGATGATCAAAGGACAACTTCTACCTTCCTTGCTTTTTGTAATTTTCTTTGTCAAGTTAGAACTTGTGGTAGCTGTAATGATGGTTTCTTGAATAGGGTTCTTTATAACTCAATTTTCTTCAGAACTCTACAATGAAACAATTTGATAGAATTGTCTTATTTGTGTCTAAAATGCACTTTCTCAACTTCTTTAGATCAGTAGATTCGCTGGATGCCAGTGTTTGTGCAGAGATCAGGACAAGGATTCCAGATACAATTGCATGGGACTACAACTTTGAACCTGCTGGGTCAAACCCTTTAACCTTTACTGTTAAGGTATGCCATAAATTTTCTCGTAAGGAATGCAAATGCTGCTTGAATGACTTATTATCCTTTAAAAGTCCTTGGTTTTCTTACACTCTGTATTTCATAAATTAAAAGTTGTTGCTTATGAATTCTGCAATTTGCAGTCCTTTAATATGATAAGTTTGATTTTTTGCCTTTGTCGATTGTGAATATTCATTCTTTGGATGTACACAGTTGCCTAAAATGGATACTCGTGGAAAAAGAATTGCTATTTGTATAATGTTAACTGACATTTTGATTATTAATCTGCACTCAGTCTGCAGCACTAAAAGAAGCTATTGAGGATCTTGAATGGCCTGGATCAAGCATCCAGATTATTCTCGAGCCAGATCCTCCTTCTGTTACGTTGAGAGCTGAAGGACATGGAGACTTGCAGGTTTGTATTGTTCTCAACTCAAATGATCACATGCTGATTGCTGCTTTGAAATTTGAATTGATTATATTCACAATTTGTTTTTTACAGATAGATTTCATGTATTATGTGAATTCTGATCTCTTGGCAGCATTTCAGTGTGATCAACGGGCTTCTTTCAAGTATTAATTGTTTTTTCACGTTAAAAGTTACTATTTTTACATGTTAGTATTGCCATAAATTTATCTGTCATTTCTTTGCATATTGTTAACAGGTACAAATATAAGTTCCTCAGAGCAACTACTTCTAATATGCCTAGCAGTGTCATTAAAGAAAATAGAGGAAGCAAATTAAGCATTGGGAGAGGTGGAATGTTGAAAGTTCAGCATTTGGTTTCAATTGGTCGACCATCTGTATCACACACACATGTCGATTCTGTAGGCTATCAGCAGCCAGGTCGAATAGCTCATATTGAATTCTTTGTGAAACCAGAGGAAGTTGAGGACTAAATGGAATGATTATTAGCCAGTGTCAAGGACAATGTGCCTTATCATTTTCCATACATTGCGTTTCTAACAAAATCCATAAAGTGAAGAAAGGTTCTCTCAAGTTTTCCTATATATAGCCTTAACTTTTCTGAGGAAAAAATAATATCCTTCCTCTAGTAGCTCCTGCAAAATTACAATGTAGGTCAAAGGTACTTTTGTAGCAAATTCCCATTTAATCCAAGTTTAGAAGGAACAAGCTTGGTAAGGCCACCTAAACTTCAAATAGAATCATGGCAATGTTGAACAGATTTCGTAAAATTTCAATACTTGGTTCAATTGGTTTATAGGCAAGGCTTTGAGGGATTTTGTTAGGAATCAGCTTGTGTTTGTGTATGGTTAGGATGATTTCCTTTTGTTTTAGGCTTAAATGTTCATGTATTTTTGTTTAATCCCTATTCAGTTTTTCACATCATTTTAGTCCCTCAATGTTTCAAATTGATGACATTTAGTTCTGGATGTTGATTGGGATCTGTTAAAGTCGTGGCCAACGGAAGGCAAGGCCATCCCAGCTATGACATTTGTCTATATTTGCCTCACGTGTCAAAGTTACCTGTTTCCCTCTGCCAACTTGCCGAGAGTTTCTCATCTTTATTCCTCACAGAAAGATGAAGAAAAGAAAACCATTAAACAGAATTCGGCATAGAATTTGTTCTCGTCACAGAAGTATCATTCGTGCCTACCCATTCGCACAATCTCTGCACTCTGTCACAATTTAGAATTGGTTTTGTTTTTGATAGAATATTTCAAATGAAAAACCCCTAAGAAATAACCATGCTATGATGTGCTTGATAAATATTAATTAAAGATGAATAATATTATAGGTCCTATTTTAATAAATATTTGAGTTAAAGAAAGTCCACTGGACATAACATTTCTTCCGTGCGATAAACACCGCAGACCTGTAACCTATTTTTTTTTTTTTTATTTGTGGGTCAACACCAGTAAGTAGTAACCTTTTTCGTGTTTAACAAATAACAACCCATATTCAAGATTTTGGGCCATTTTCATCAAGACGCGTCTTGTATGTGGCATTCTAGGGTATAGCTTTCTGCATCCCATAAAATAACAGAAATTGCACCCTTACGAAATTATGTTTATATTTTTTTTTTTTTGAATTTTTTTTTTTGAAATTAAGATTTGAGAATGTATATTTTATATTCTAAAATTTTAATTTCATAATGTATTTTTTGTATTCTGAAATTAAAATTTGGAAATATATATTTTTATTTAATTTTGGAAGGTAACAAATACAGTTCAAAATTTTAATTCTGGAATAGAAAAAATACATTCCTGAATCTTAATTCTGGAATGTATTTTAAAAAACTATTCTGAAAATTTAATTTACAAGTGCAAAACTACATTCCGAAATTAAAATTTCAGAAATTTATTTTATATATTTACGGAAGAATAAAATTGAATTTTTTTTTTAAAAAAAGTGGAAGAGTTGTGAATAGAAACAAAAAGGGATGCAAAACGTAATTTCCAGCATTCTATACATATTAGTATATCTCTGGTATGTTGTACCAAAAGATAAAGTATAAAATATAAAATATAAAATATAAAACATGTTAAATTATGTTTTTAAATTTAATATATTATTATAAAAATAAAAATAAAATATAAAAATACTCGTAATAATAAAACTATTTATCTATAAATGGGTATAAATTATTAAACTAAAATAGAAGAATATTATTAATTGTAACATAAAATAAAAATATTATAATTATTAATTATTTTGAAATGCTCAACTTATGTTTTAGCGTTAATATTTATAGCACAATCTATAAATTTTTCTAACCATTAAAATTTAAAGTAATTTTCAATTTTATCAGACAAAAGTTTAATACTAATATTTTATGTCACCAAGTATATAGATTAAGAAAATAATTTTTTTATTAAAAAATAAAATAATTTTTATATTTATAACAAAAATAGTCATTTATTTAATTTTTAATAATTAAAGTATTTAAAAATATGCATTTGATGTCTTTTTACTTAGGTATGAAACATACATGACAAAAAAATTTAAAATTAATTAAAATGAATATATTATATCTAAATATCAAATAAATATTTTTTCTTTACATGAATTTATTTATGGGTGAAATTTAAAATCACACACACATTCGCACACATATATAATCAAAATTAAATGTTCTTATAGATTAAACTTGATTAAATTTTACAATATAATACCCATACATGTTTTTCATTTTTTTTAAAACAGAGCTAATTTTATTTAACAATCTATTAAACTTGTTTATATTTTTATATAATATCTTATGAATAATTATTTTAAAACATTTGTAGTTAAGTAAATCTAAATATTTATAAATATAGAGTTTAAGGGTTTTCTTAATATGAAGATGTAAAAAAATAATTTAAATTTAGACCATTACACTTTAATTGTTATAAGAGATAAACTTCTTTTTATATGTAAAGGAGTGTCCAAATTTTAAAAATTATTTTGTTAAGATTTAATAAATGGTTAATATTGTGAATTAATTGTCATTAATAACAAGTTGCATATTAAGTTACAGATCTCACTTATAAAATTATACATAAGATCTTCTTTTCCGTAAATTTACAATATAATTCTAGTGAATATTAAAATTTAACATTTAATCTATCCATAAGATATGAAAGTAATATTTTGTTAGTAAATATAATTAATACAAGTAATTAATTTATTGTAAATTAATTTAATAGATAAATACTATAATATATGAAAATAATTATAACAAATATTTTAAAATAATTTACTATAAAATATCATATTATTTATTTTAATAATTTGAACTTAATATTTAATGATAAATAAATTTAATTTAGAATTTGAAATAAAATTTCATTGAAATTTAAAGACAATAATATTTATTATAATATTAGAAAGGATTTTATTTAATATAAATATGAAGATATTAACCTTTTTATAATAAATTTAAAAATTAATATTTATATGTATGAATGTAAATTATTATACTTTTAAATTAGAATTTTAATTTTGATATTGATGTTATAGAATAAGTAGTTAATAGTTTGTCCAATACACAAGTTTTATTTTTTAATTTATTTATTTTTGATCGATCATATCTATGTAAAAATTATTTAATATGACACATCATATTATTTATTTTAATATTTTATATATAAAATATAACATTAATTTTTTTTGTAAATATTTATAAAAATTTATTTTTTTACATGTAAGTTTTGAATTTATTTATCTACTAGATTGTATGTCGATGTCTAAGATATTGAAATATACAATTTATGGTTAAAATCAATCTTATATGTTAGGTCAGAAGTCGAAATTAGATATTCAAGTGCAAGATTATGGATTAGAATCGATCTGATGTGTTAGGTTATAAGTCGAGGTTCAAGGCATTAAAGTCTAAAGCTTATAATTTGATCGATCATATTATTTTATTGGATCATGAGTCTAAATTCAAGATATTCAAGATTTAGAGTTGGAACTGAGCTTATCTATTAGATCAAGAGTTAGGATGTAGGATATTTAAATGTAGAATTGATGATTGGAACATGTCTTATCTATTGAGTTATAGGTTGAGATTCAATATTTTCAATGTAGAATTCAAGGTTGTTACTTATTTTATCTACTATATTATAACTCAAGACATAGGGTTGTAACAAGGCATGGTAATCCAAGCTTAACTCACTTAAACTATTTATTTTAGTGGTGAAATTTGAGGGTTTAAAACCTACCATCACACCTTAACTAACCATATTTTAAATTAGGTTAAGCGAAATTGATTCTTAGATTAATATTTTAAAAATATTAAAATATTAATTTTTTTTATGTTTATATATATATATATTATGTAGTGTGAATAAAATTAAAATATTTTATAAATTTTAAAAGTTATTACCTCGTTAAAAAACTTGAACCACATGACGATGGTACTTGTAATGGCACTCTAATGCATAAGTCACTTTTTATTTTAGTAGAATAATAATAGTAAAATGCTCATCTTTGATGATAATGTGAGATCTTTATATAAAGAATGGAGGTGCTGATGTTATTATTGGATGAGGTGAATGATGTTCTTCCATGTTTTGGAGGAATTGTCTTACTATTTATAACTATTAAATATTCTAACATCTTTCGAGTATAGAAGCTATGAGTCATGGAAACTAAACATCTGTAGCAATGGTGTAGAAGTCTCATATTGTTGCTTAAGCTATATGTTGGAACCTAGTGTCATTCTAGTTGGCATAGTCGTTAGGTATTGACCCATGATATTATGATCCAAAATAAGAACCATCCGGCTTGGTGCAATGTTGAAGTGAACTTTCCAAAATTGGGTTGTACAACTTGTGTGATGGGGCCTTTGTACATAAGATTGCCAACCTTGTATACGTTTCAAATTAAGATCTAGGTGCATTTTATTTAAAGAATTATGTCTAGAACAAGGATAAATTTTCCTAAGAAAGTTGGTTTGAGGATCCACAAGATTTGGAGCTGGAATATTTGACTTTTCAAAAATGTGTTATTAAAAAATGGTTAAATTTATATAACCTTTAAGTTTAGAACATATGACTTTGATATAACACATGGTGTGGATTTATTGGTGTGTCTTGTTGTTTCTTGTATATTACTATAATGCATGATTATTTTCATTAAATATCAAGGAAAAATGATGTTTCTAGCCTTATATATATATATATATATATATATATATATATATATATATATATATAGTTTTTTTTTATCGAAGTTGCTTTTAGAAATCCTTATTGTGAACAAGTTGTCTTATTTGTTTCTTGCACTCTTGTCTTGGTTGTGCTAATAATATTTTGCCAATGGTTTCTTAAGAGTTTAAACTTTAATTTCCTTGTAATTCATTTCTTCTTCCATCCTTTCAAAGCTTCAAACTTTTCTCTAGGTATTCAATAATTTTTTTCCTTTTCATGCTTTCTTCTTACTATACATTTGCCTAAGAATCCATCTGCAGCTAGTTATATTTTTTCAATTTAATTTTTAGGATAATCTATGACTAGGCGTTTTATTTAGAGGTGAGAAGAGAGTAGCAATAATAGGTCTTCTAGCCTTACTGGACCCTCTCCTTTTCTTATACCATAGCCTTTGCTAATGTATGAGGATGAAGATCTTTCTCTCCTCTAGAATAAAATGCAAATAATCCTTAAGATTAGTTAAGGGGTATAATCTTGAGCTTAAATATTGTACATTTTTCCTAATTTTGTTTAGTTTATCCTTTAGTAATCTTCTATTGTCGAGTTTGATTCCTATATGGCTTTTGCAGGTTTAGAACATTGGTAGAATGGCTAGGGATGAAGACCAATTGTTTAACATACCATGTGACCACTTTGGTTAAGGACCACAGTGTGATTGTTGAGGATAATTCAAGGAAGTAGATTTCTCAAAGATCTTCACACTCTTGATATGAATATTTTTTTAATTATTGGATGGGTGACCAAGACTTAAAGTGTGTTGTCTACAGAAGAGGCTGGGAAGATCTGCTCTGCCATAATTGCAAGCAAAAGAGCAAACCACATAAGATCAATAATTTCCAAGGAGGATAGGTCCTACTGTTTACCTCAATCAGAGGTGTAAAGGGATTATACATACATGTATTTAATTTCCTTAGGAAAATCCTTTTCCCTAGGTTTCTACTAATGATAAAGGGTTTCTACTAATGATAAAGGGAAACTCCAAGCAGAAAACCCAAATGACACGGTTGATATGAACAGAGCCAGATCTAAGGGTTCTTCTATTCCCATCAGCTAGGATGTTGCGACGTTTGGTTGTTGGAATTTAAGAAATTCCCAAATAAAGTGGCACTAATGGTGGGAATGAACACCTTAGTATATAGGATGGGTATGGAGTAGGAGACCTTCTATTGCTAATATTTCTTTATAATTTGCAATGAAGGGATGTTGCTGGAAATACAATTGCTATCTTTTTGGCGGCATTTCTAGGATGCAATTCTACTTGTCATAAAGGATTCTTATATGGCCTTGGCAAGGATGTAGGGAGAGTTAAAAACTATCAAAGAAAAAATGAAGGAGATGGAAGATGATGTGGGAAAGGCTTGAGCTCAAGTCCAAGAGTTATTGAAGCGAAAAAAAGAAGGATTCTTATTAGTAAATCAAGGAATTAAATAGTTGTAAAAATATTTAGGTTAAACATGATACCCTAGAGCAAAGGTTTATGTCTAGAAAGGTCATATTGAAGCAAACTTTGAAGATAATACAGAGTCTCCAGGATGATAATGTTGCAAATGGAAGGTTGGATGACTAATACTAAGGCCAATATTTTGAGGCTTGAGGTCAATCACAATAAAATCTACAAAGAAGTTGAAGGGATAATGTAGGTTACTATGATTACGACTAAAGATGAGCACAAAGAATAATTCAATTAGGATCTACCCGCAATGGTGGGGAAGAGTTTTGACAATGTAGTTAGTCAACTAATGGTAAAGTACCTTGACCTCGCGATTTAAGGAATAAGCCTTATTTTAAGGTGGTTGATGGGAAGATATTCCAGTTGGTCAAAGGTAAGTATAAGCGTTAATACGTTGTTGTTGTAGAACCTATTTTCGTAGTTGGTCTTAATGTTGGAACCACAAGAGGCATAAAAGTTGGTGATAATCCTTTAGCTCTATTTGTTCAACCTAAAGAAGAAAATATAACTCTTGAGTTTGAAGTGTTTTTGACATAAAATTTTTATTTTATTTTTTATTATTTTAGTGTTTTTATTTTTTCATTTTTACTTCTGTACTTTGAAATTTTTAAATATACATATTCTATAAATGATTTTATTTGGTCAATTTTACTTATTATAAGCATTTATAAGAACGTAGTAATTTGTCTTCCATAGTTAGTAGTCATAAGTGCATTGAAGGTGTAATTATTTTACTTCCAAATTCATTCCTCCAAGGACATTTGTTTCATTTTGTACTGCTTAGTAATGAATCAAATCCATTTCCTGTTTTATAAAGGACAAAATCAAATCCATTTCCTGTTTTATAAGGGACAAAGAAATTTCATTGGCTGAGAGATTTTTTTTTGTGATGCCTAAGGATGAACTAACTTTATTGGTCTTAGGACATTATCTTTCGCATAAATAATTTTTGAGGAATTATGAATCTCTCGGTACTTGGAAATAAATGAATAATACACTAAATATTTTTTTATTAGATTTAAGATAATATAATAAAAATTTTGATCATTCTAAGTAAAATATCATTGTAAAGGTTGAGGCCTAAATCAACCTAGAAATTTAGCTCATAAGGTGATGATTATCCTCACCATATATAAATTTTGTTGGTCATATCTATAGTCAACATGAGCTTTTAATGCACCCTTCACACCTAAGACTAGACATCTGAATTATAGAGTTTGCAGGACTGAACATTTGTGGATATCCCAATAACAATTAGGATAGACTTTGATACTATAACACCTTAAAGTTAAAGTCCATTTTTACGCTTAAGTCGTACACGATTTCATTATTAGACTGTTATCTCATGATGCATAATCTTTGAAAATATTTATTAGAGAAAATACCATAATTTTTTTAAAACCTTTTGACATAAAATGCAAGCCTCGTCAAAGTAGTGTTCGTAGTAAAATGTAAGCAAACAGGCATTTTCATGCACATATAACTTGTTAACACTATAAATTATTTCTTCTATTTTAATTTTATCCACTAAGCAGTAATTCAGTTCATCACAACTCAAACATATTGGCATTCATACAAATTATAATCATACAGTCTTTATTTATACCTAGTTAGGTTAAGGCATTAGTGCCTTTACACACTTAATTACATACATAATTATTCCTACCATATTTAGATTAACTTTACTTACTAGTAATTAGGATGCACTCATCCATCTATTTACAAATTGTATATTATGGGTATGTCTTGATTTCTCTTTCCTTAGAGATAGAACTTTGCAAACACTTTAGAAATGTTGGTGATAACGCTTTAACCATTAGCTCTCATCCAGGGCGACGAAGGTCCCATCGACCATCTCTTGTAATGCCTGGAATGGATAGGGTTTGTGGTATGAGAAAGTGCCATGGGACAACTAGAAATGGGAAGTACTGTAGTATTGGGACAATATTTGTGAGTCTGTTTCCCCTTCTGAAGAATAAGAGTTTTCAGTAGGTGCTGCTGGAGGTGCCTGGTAGTCAGGTGGAGGTGGAAATACTCCATTAGAGTGGAAGGCTTCCAGAGGGATAGTGATATCAGTGGTGGAGAAGTCTAGACTCATCATAATAGAAACAAACAAATGACCTAAAGAGAAGTAAATTCGCACATTGGCTTGAGCTGTAATCATTAGTCCATGAGTGTTTCCAGTTCAGTTCACATTAGTGATTTCCATGAAGACTACTAGGTTCGCGAAAGATGTTAGGGGTGTTTGGGAAGAAAATAGTGGGAGAATGGGTGAGAAACTAAGTTTCTTAATAGGATTCTACCCTAAGGTTAGTGACATCACTTTCATCCCAGCCACTTTAGTTTATTAAAAAATATGTCATGCATACAAGTTTAATTTTAATCTTTCAAAAACTTTAGCTGAAGTGGATTTCTTTTACACAAGATGAATTATTTTAAATTAAGCATGTAAATTACTTGAGCATCATCTATCTTTAGGATCACATGATAGATATCATTTGACTATTATCTTCTCTATGTCTTACATAATTCTTATCTTTGCTCAATCACTCTCTTAGTAGTCATTAAGACATAGACATACATTAATACTCAGTCAAACAGTATAGTCTCAGTGGTTTTGCTACACTACCTTTTATTCTTAGGATATTATCTTATTCCTTGATGGTTGTCTCCATCATAAGTATTGAAGACCTGATGCTTCATAATAGAAGGATTTTTGGAGAACCCTTTTGTCTCCATTCTAGAAGGACTTGATGCCTTCTGAATGTTCATAAGGCACATTAAGAGCAGTATTAACTTTTTACACAAGTTCTTTGTTTAGTGATCTCCTAGTTACTTAGATTCCTTTTTAGAGGCTTCTAGATAATATGCATGCTCAAACAATCCAACCAATATGCCATGCACATTTAGTCTCCATTTACATGCTAATATCACATCATTATCCATACATGATTATCATGTAATAAATCATTCTCTAATCAACCATGAGTAATATCTATACACTTTACATACCTCTTTATATACTCATAAAGTAATACAACATGTTGGCATAGATTCTTAAGCAAAATTTATCTTTAATTCAACACATTTTTATTTTAACTTGATGTTATTCCTTGGCCAGCATATACACTTACTCCCATAACTTGTCCAACTTGTTTAATCCTTAAAATTTATGATGAATCACTTAAGAGATCTTAGTCCACTCATCCTTATAAGTTACCTCTCAACCTTTTCTTTTCTCAAAGATTAATCTCTTCTTAGTAATTTTAATGAAAGATCATGGTGTATAACATCTTCTTCTCAAGTCGGTCGAATGATATTTTTAGTTGTTTACTATTTGTATTTTTAATTAAATGTCTTATATCATTTAATTAATTCAAGTTTAAGTGTTATATGGTTTATGCTTCTTAGCTATTTAGGTTTGTTCCATTAGTAACCCTATTTGCTTGCCTCTTTGTTCATGAACTTGAATTTTTCTACTCATGTCTTAATTTAATTATCCTTAAGCATCCAAAATATCCCATTTTCCCATTTCTTACTTAGGTGTCCGAATGCGAACTTTCTAGTCCTAAAGCATTATAGCTTAATTTTTATTCTCTTAGAAAGGTGATTTAGACTAATTAAAATTTAGGCTATTAATTACACCAATCTTAGAAATTTTTAGGGCTTTTCTTTCTTGTCTAGTGAGCATGGTCAAATGCCCTTATTTCCTCCCCCACTCTGTAATTAATTTATAATCAACTCCTTAAGCTCACTTTGTTCTAGTCTTAAATTCTAGCAAGGTTTATAACTAGTTCTTACTAATCTTGTGCACATGACCGAATGGTACCCAGCCATTACCAAATCTCTTTCAAATTTACAATTTCTTCCTTAAACTTTTTTAGGCTCGACTTTACATCTTAATTGAAATTTTACCTCAAGTTTCCTTATTTAATGGGAGAGTGGCCAAATGATCTAGGGGGCTAAAATAAGATTTATTTTTCTTAATTTGTCCTCTCATGGTCTTGGCGTTATGGATTTTAGTATATTTTTACCCAAATTAACTAAAGTTGCTGAATAAGAAATTTACAAATTTCAAGTTCCTTCAGGTTCCTTTTTATACCCTAATCAAAATTTTAAACTCAAGATTTCCTAATTAACTAGGAGGTGACCAAATGCTATACATGTCTTGAAAAAGGTTTTTTTTTTTTTTCAATTTTCTTGTCAAATGACCTCGATGTCATGAAGTTTAGCAATCGATTCATCATATGTCCTTAGATCCATCCATAAAATTTCCTTACTCCATATCTTTGGTCATGGTCATGAAAGATCTTAAGTGATTTGTGCAACTTTGGGTCTAAAATTTTACCTTTACACTTAGTAATTTTAAGTCCAAGTCCAAGTTAAGTTTATGGATATCATGTATAATTTTTCTTGTTCCTTTAAGAATTTTAATACATGAGTCCATATCTGGACTCTTAACAAGTACAATTTCATAAACAAATATTTTTAAAGAAAAGACATAACTAAGTTTCTAATTTTGAACATAAAAATCTTAAAGAAAGCACCTTTTATGACAAACAAATGTAGATCTACTAGATCTACTCTAACATCTATCAATCGCTTACCTTGAAAACTTCAAAACTTTTCTCATAAGAACTCAAATCTACCCTAAAGTATCAAAATTGATTTTTAAAATTTTTAATCGATTCAATTGCTCCTAAGGTTCCTAGAAGCACTTTAATCTATTAAAAATCCTCTTTTACTTTCAAAAATCAGTAAAACTTTGTGATGCTCATATTTAACCATTTAAGGGAAGTTGTTAGCTCCAATGATTTCAAACAAAAAGAGATCCATAGATCTTAGAGAAGGACCTACAAAGAATAAGAGAATTAAACCATAAATACAAGATTAAAACTTAGAAAAATACAAGGTAAAATCCTACTTGTTGAATACTTTGTGATGGATTTGATGGGGATTTTATGGCTGATCTTGCTCTCTTTTGGTGGTCCACACGAGATCTCCTAATGGTGGTGGTGGGGCTTTGAGGTTTTGTCTTAATTTAACTTAAACCTCAAAGTTGGAACTTTAAGTTTAGTGTATGATTTTGGGTTTTTGCTTAGATTAATTATAGATAAAATTTAGAGAGTTTCTCTAAGTGTTTATAAGATGGATAATGAAGAAAATAAGCCCATCCAAAGCCATAATGGAATTTGACCATGTAGGGGCACTTTGGGAATTAATTTCCCACTTAAGGCATTTTGGTACATTTGCATGTAATTTCTATTTTCTAAAATAAATATGAATGTAAGGAATTATCCTTTTAGGATTATATTAATGCTAATTTTTTTGAATTTATCATTAGTCAAGATTAACCTATCCTAAACATAGTTAATTTTAATTAAATAAGGTTAATTTACTTTAACCATAGTTAATTTTATCTCTCCTATTTATTATTATTTTTATATGAAATTAATGGATCAATGGCTCATATGGTGATTCACCACCATATTTTCCAAATGGTAATTTTGAGCACAAGGGATGGAGCCCTCTTCCTAACTTTTGCTTTGCATTTTCTTACCCTACCGGCCTTCCAAGGGTATTTTGGTCATTTTTCTCAACATGTTTTGGATAGTTTCCAAATTGTTCCTTTGATATTTCTAATCCTTATTGATTCATTCCTGAATCATTCTAATGTCATTTTCCATTTTTCTAGAAACAGTTAAGCCTTTGCGAAAAGAAGAGTTTTCTAAGGATGTTTTGGGCATTTGTAGAGTTTTTTGATATCCTTTTCACCCCTTCTTTGTTCCTACGCTTTTCTTATAACTTTTTAATTATCCTTGAGGAAGGTTTCCTTCTTTATTCAATAATTATTCATAAAAATTGAGTTTCATTTGAACTATAATACCTCCTCTGGTTCATAGTGTTCCAAGTTTTGAAAATCTCTTTTCACTAAGCTTCACTAGCCTATAAGCTCCTTTTCCATTTTTATGAGTAATTTTGTATGGTCCTTCATAATTATGAGCAAGATGCATATCGACATAGAGTTGACATGGCTTTCATTTTCTGACATGATCCATAAGATATGCTTCTATCATTGGAATAAAATAACTAGCTGTTAATGTTTTCTTCATTAGTGTCCTTCCTAAAAAAAATGTTGACAACAACCATCATTGATGTGTTCATGCTTGGATGAACATCATTTTAGATCCATGGAGTGAAGGTAATAAAAAGTGAAGAACCAAAAATAGAAAGAAATGTTGCTCAATTATAAAGGAAAACCTAGAAAATTAAGCATAAAAAGAAAGGTGATTAAAAGTAGAAATCTATCAAGTGTAAGGTGTCAAAGTTACTCATGGAAGGAGTAACTTATAATCCTCATCTTCACCATATTCATTTCCATCTCTAATGATTAAGAGTACTTATCAATGGCTCAATCATTTGTTCTCTAAAGAAGGAGACTTCGAAGAGAGATAACACTCTCACAAAAGCTATCAAAATTTGATAAAAGTGTATTATAAATTCTAAAGTTGATTTTACAAAGGCAAAGGATCTATTTATAAACCAAGGCCAAGGGAAATTCAGCTATACATACTTTTGGATTCCCATGTGTCGCAACCGTAATTACGACGAGACGACGAACTCGCTAAAATTTGAAATGAATTAATTTGATTTGATTGTGGAGTCGCCACCAAATTTTTGTTTAAGGGAAAAAGATTTGGAAAAACCCTGACTCAAGGATGAGATTCGAAGTTCGGGAGTCGGTTACGAGTAGGGAAGGTGTTAGGCACCCCACTCGCCTGTTCCATGGAACAGTACCCTTAAACTGAGTGTGTGATTATTTGAAAATAGCTTGATCCCTTAATTAATTTGAAAATAAATAGGTTGATGGAGGTTAGCCTGACAGGACTTGATCCTGCTCCTACGTATTCCCCGGTGCAATGGGAAATTCAAGGCTTACGTAGTTCTGGTTTTAGGAGAGACTTGATCTCTTGAAGAAACAGAGGGGTGATTTGAGGATAGGATTGATTTTTGAATATACTAAGATTGTGTACTTGCATAACTCAAACCGTCGTAGGCCGTGAGTGAGTTCGCACGAATTGTAACACGGAACAGCAGAGAAGGCTGCCTGTTTGTATTAGAATCCGTTGTACGAATCTTAGAGATTTAAAATAGATATTTGAAATAGACGTTTTCTAACAGAGTTAGTAGATAGAGGTTTTCTAAAATTTATGCTTGCAAAATCCAAATCGTCGTAGGCCGCATTTGGATCTGCACGAATTAAAACACAGAACAGCAGAGAAGGCTGCCTATTCGTGTTAAAATTCGGTTGCACACACTTTAAAAAAAAAAAATTAAAACAGTTGTTAGACATTTTTGGTGGGATTAGTGAACAGTAGTTTCTAAAATCGCGTGTTTGCAAAAATCCAAATCGTCGTAAGCCGTATTTGAATCCGCACGAATTTAAACACAGAACAGCAGAGAAGGCTGCCTGTTCGTATTAAAATCCGCTTGCACACGTTTTAGAAAATAAAAACAGACACTACACTTTTGGAAACAGACATTTTACGGAGTTGGAAGATAGCAACGAAAGAAATGACTTGATTTGATAACTGGAGAGAAAGATCGAATTTTATTTCATAAAAAAAGCTAAATAGTAAATTTTGGACTTGACTCAAATTTGCCGAAGAGATTAAATTTTATTAGCATTATTATTTATCATTTTCTTTAATATTTAGGAAATGAAATTAGGATTAAAGAGAATTTAGGCCTGACCCAAAAAATGGAGAATTTAACAAGGAGAAGTTGGTCACAGAAATGATATTGGGGCTTTGGCCCAAATACTTGGAGTTTGAAACAAAATTGGGGCTTGACCCATTTGAGGAATTCAGAACCTGGAGTTAAAATTGGCAGCTACAACAGATTTATTAATTCGATATCTCCTATTTTATTCTTTTCCGGAACTGTTTTGGCTTCCTAGCACATACTCTTGAGACTCACTCTTAGAATCAAGTTGATGATTAAAAGAACAATTTTCAGCAGAATCCTATAATCTAGACTCAACACCTCCAAAGACTCCATGTAACCATTTTAAGTGACCCGGATTTTCAAATACTTAACATGGATTTGACAGGGCTCTCAAATTTGCATTCTGTTCATCCAAGAGTTAAAGGTGCACGGTCAAGTGGTGATCCTACCGTCATGATATTTCTAAGCATAAGGCATGCTTCTCCTTAATTCAGCACTTCACAACCTATCATGTTTAAGTTCTTTTTAATTAACTTAGCCTTACTTCAACTTATAAAAGCATGCTAAAACCTGTTACAGCAGCCAGTATGTTCCCTAGTTGAATGACATTGATGCAAATTTGGCTAGGTTATGAAACTCCTTAGCTCTTACTTCTAGGGTAATTTCCTGTAACAACCTTACTGCTAAGGCCACAACAGAATCTGAGTTGAACCTGACCAAACTTAGATCCCACTCATGACATTTAAGATCAATTACACAGTTTGGGAGCTGTTGCTTCCAACTGTGACAGTTCTACAGGGTGTAGTTTAGTGGAGACATGGCTTTATGCAGTATGCAGAGTCAGGGATCTACACTTGCCATTACTGTGGATTCCAGCCTTACTAGATTTGAGTTTTAGGCTTAACCTTTCACAGTAGCTCATTGTGCCGAGGACCAGAAAACCCTTATGCATATCTCTCAAACCTGAGCCACAGCCAGATCTTGAGATTTCCCATAAGAAATATCAAGGATTGCCACGAAATCAGCCTCTCAACCTTCAAATTTCAGATACTGCCATAGCTTACGGCCCACAACATGAGTTTAGTCCTCTTACCCCCACTCCAGATTATCATTCTGTTTTCTAATTCTTCTTGCAAGATCTGCATGCATTAGCCTAGGTGTGAATCCTAGACTTACCTATTAGATGAGGGCATCAGCTTCAGGCTTGACCCTTTTAAGCACAGATGATGCTTGCCTCCTGAGTTTAATTTTGGCCAAGGATTGACTGGTTTAGGCACTGTTTTGATTAACATTTTCCAATGGCTCTTATTGTTCACTAACTCTAACAGAATGTTAATCAGTGGTCTCATAAACTATCCATAGGCTCCCTATATATCCTCCTAGATTCAGAATAAGCTAGGCCTAGGTTCAAATGAATGTTCAGAATTATAGCATTATGTACTAATCTCCTAATCCTGATTAAAACTGAATAGCAGAATTTAGGGGTATTGGTAGTGAGAGTCATATTGAGGCATAGCAGACCTGGTCCATGCCTTGAAACTGGATTCTGTTGTCCCAAACAAGGATGCCTTTGACAGTAGAGGAGTCCTAGAGTTTTATCTTAAGATTGAATCTAAACTTACTCAATCAACCAGGTATATTAAAAAAAAATGGTGAGTTTCATATGCAGGCCACTCTCAATCCTTTATTACAACCTAAGGTAAGTATGCTAATCTGATAGCCTAAGAGGTTCCTGAAAGTTAGCCATGAATCTGGTTAGGGACGTGAAGAACTCACCTATTGGTATTTCCTCTTTAAACTGACATTCCCTGATTGATTATCTATTTTAGCTAAGGATCTGCGGAAGTTAGAGGACATCAACATGTTTGCTGATGTGATGGATTTGAGGCCTGTTTTCCCAGCAGTTTTGAACTTGCTGTTTTAGGCCTGGAGGTGGTTTTACAACTTATACTTTGAAACCTTTCTCAAACTAAACCAAGTTTTCCAAGGCCTTGTGAAGAGTAAGAATTGGGGTGTGGTTAAACCTGTTTGAAGGCCATGAATAGAGTATTGGTTGGGCTCCAAGGTGATTTGATCAAAGACCAGATTCCAACAGTTCAGATTCTCTGCCTCTACATGGATCAAGACTTCATCATGCTGTTATTGGCGTTGCTATATCCATAAGGCCTTTTAAACCTGGCAGGTCTAAATACTGCACCTGGTTTTGGCAAGCTAATCTACCCCAGGGTTTCAAAGGATTGGGACATTTGGGAAATTTGGTGGAGATTCAGACCAGGTCTCTAGGTTCATCTCTACCTGCTGAGAAAAATTCCTAGGTAGTTGTTTCAGAATCAGAGAATCAGGCTCTTGATTGGAGTTCCAGCTGGTAAACTGATCAACATTAGTAATCATAAATGCTGTGACACAAAATCAATGTGAGTAATTTAGACCTCTTGCAAGCCTAGGCTGCAAGTTCTGAATCTGTTACTGGACAAAAAAAAAAACTGTTAGCTGCATCTGGTCTTACCTCGGGCTAAAATCCTAGGCCTCATATCCTAGTAAGTGGTCTGTCACATATCAGGCTTCTAGATGAGGATAGGATTGTAGGACCATGCTCAGGGTTTCCTTTTACTTATTCATTGCACAAGTTCCTACTCTCTGATTTGAGTCTTCACAGGTCAATCGACTCGGATTTGGCTAAGCAAGGCTGGCTAGTTGGGATCTAAACTCCTGACCCTGACTAATAATTCTATCTCAGCATAGTTAGGGAGTATCTTCTATATTATTCACAGGATTCCCCTACAGATCTTTGCTGACCAAGATGGAACTAGTCCTAGCTCCAGCTGAACGTTTTAAGGGCGTTCTGTTAGATACTGACTTCTTGGCTTTGAAACTGAATTCTGTCAACAGTATATTCGACTAAACTGACCTTGGCTGTGGAAAATCCCAGCAGCCCATCCTATTGTCTCAAATTTAACTTAATCACCACAGCAGGTAGGTGGTGCATTGTCTTGCCTCAGGCTCAAACCATAGAGGAATCCGGCTATAACCAGGGCCTGACTACACTTAGGTATATGTCAATTAACAGGGATAGCAGCTAAAAAACAGATCTGTGCGAAGTCTAAACCTGATACGATCGGTATATCCTAAACATATCTAATCTCTCCTTTTAAACTCATAGCAAACAGAGCCATATCAGACCAAATTCACATTAGGTAGAGGCAGATTCGCTTCCGCTTTCATAATATGCAATACCTAAATTATGTTGTTGATAAACCATAACCACTGACTTTGATTATGTTTAAAATCTTCCAAGAAACTCAGCAACTCATGGTTAAATTGAACGCACATATGACAAAGAGATCAACCAGTAGTAACAGAAAACACATCGTCAACCAGCATGTTCAATTCATTAATGACCAAAACCATGTACGAAAGTACAATCCGATTGGACAAGCGAAATTGATTCAAATTTTCAGCAGGCAGTCAGAATCACAGGTTTTATCAATGCATCAATGCACATTTCAGATCTATGATGAGAAGAACTAAGGGTTTCAGTGTATAGATTCATAGGAGTTCATCCAGAATACTGACCTGGACAGGATTCAAGCTTTGAGGAACGCAGTGTCTCCTTCGATTCAGGTTAGGAGTGGATTCTTGCAGAGCAAACCCTTGGAAACTTGAGGAAGAGATTGACGCAAGGCCGTTTCTGAACTCCTCCCGCGAGAGAGAATGCTCTTTTCTCCGCTTCCTCTCAATCTTCTCACCCCGCAAGAAAAGACCCCCCCTCTTTTTCAATTTTTGTTTTCTTTTATACTCCCTTCTTGACCAAGGTTATTTATTCTAAACCATGGTTATCTTTTGACCATGGTTCTAACTAACTTAACTACCTTCCCTTATCCTTTTCTTTGTCTCTTTTTTCCTTGAATGTTTTTTTCCTTGCTATTTTCTTTTATTATTATTTCTGCTTTTATTTGGTTTCTTCTCTCTCTCATTTTTATTATTGATTTTTATTATCCTCCTTGTCATTATTTTTTTATTATTATTACTAATTGATTTATCTCACCTTGGGCAAAAAATGGTGCTCACAGTTTGCCCCTCTTTACTCATCTCCTAGCAGATAATATAGAGGATGTCATCCTTGATGTTATCGTGATTAGGAGTGAGTAAAGACATGAGCAGCTTTTGTCCGAGGTGAGAGCCTCAGCTGTTACCCGTCTTTTCACTAGCGTGGGGTAAGACATGCTCTTACTGTTTTGAATGAAAGATTTCACGACAACTTTGGCTTGCGTACACTGTGCTTACACTACTTTATTGGATATGCCTTGATAACTTAGACGAAATTTAAACAGGATAGGTCTCAATACGCCCAGACGCTGGAAGTTAATAATGCAACACTTGAATAGGTTGGGTTGGCGTTTACACATGATGGGTCTGACTAAACTAAGATGTAGAAAATTAACGCGCGGCGTCTAAATAGGCTTGGGCAAGAATTTTGGCAAGATGGACTTGAATAAGCCGATATGCAGGAAATTAGCATGTAGTGCCTAAATGGGCTGAGCAAGACTTTAAACATGGTGGACTTGAATAAGCCGGAATGTAAAAAATTAAATTGCAGCGTCTGAATAGACTGGACGCGAAATTAGACATGATGAGCCTAAATAGGCCAAGATGCAGGAAATTAAAATGCAGCGCCTGAATAGGCTAAGCAAGAATTTAAACATGATGGGCCTGAATAAAGCCAAGATGCGGAAAATTAAAATGCAGCGCCTGAATAGGCTGAGCAAGAATTTAAACATGATGGGCCTGAATAAGCCAAGGTGCAGGAATTAAAATGCAGCGCCTGAATAGGCTGTGCAAGAATTTAAACATGATGGGCCTGAATAAGCCAAGGTGCAGGAATTTAAAATGTAGCGCCTGAATAGGCTGAGCAAGAATTTAAACATGATGGGCCTGAATAAGCCAAGGTGCAGAAAATTAAAATGCAGCGCCTGAATAGGCTAAGCAAGAATTTAAACATGATGGGCCAGAATAAGCCAAGATGCAGAAAATTAAAATGCAGTGCCTGAATAGGCTGAGCAAGAATTTAAACATGATGGGCCTGAATAAGCCAAGGTGCAGAAAATTAAAATGCAGCGCCTGAATAGGCTAAGCAAGAATTTAAACATGATGGGCCTGAATAAGCCAAGATGCAGAAAATTAAAATGCAGTGCCTGAATAGGCTGAGCAAGAATTTAAACATGATGGGCCTGAATAAGCCAAGATGCAGAAAATTGAAATGCGGTGCCTAAATAGGCTGAGCAAGAATTTAAACATGATGGGCCTGAGTAAGCCGAGATGCAGAAAATTAAAATGCAGTGCCTAAATAGGCTGAGCAAGAATTTAAACATGATGGGCCTGAATAAGCCGAGATGCAGAAAATTGAAATGCGGTGCCTAAATAGGCTGAGCAAGAATTTAAACATGATGGGCTTGAATAAGCCGAGATGCAGAAAATTGAAATGCGGTGCCTAAATAGGCTGAGCAAGAATTTAAACATGATAGGCCTGAATAAGCCGAGATGCAGAGAATTAAAATGCAGTGCCTAAATAGGCTGAGCAAGAATTTAAACATGATAGGCCTGAATAAGCCGAGATGCAGAGAATTAAAATGCAGTGCCTAAATAGGCTAAATCCTTTTGACAAAATTGGTATTATTTGTTAGTTAGTTTTGAAAACCTCCCTTTTTTATTAGTAGAGTTGGGCCTCTTCAGCTCCTTATAGCACGGCCCTCTAAGTCTGAAGCAAGCTAGAATCAGAGATTTCGTCTTCTCTTGTTCCATGTCTTAGAATTTCAGCCAACCTACGACTGTGCTGAATAAGATGCATCATTTTGATTATTGGAGAATTATTAGTCATGCAGAAATTCCCAAACCAAACATGATTTTAATGTAGTCTCGAAATAAAGTAATTACCATCTCATAATTGCGATTTTGAATTTTATACACATATCTGATCAATGATGATACAATTAAACATTGGGTAAAAGTGGAAGTAAGGGAGAAAATTTGGTCTTGACATATTGAGATATATCAGAAGAAGTAGATTTGAGAGATGCGAGGTCTTGACTGAAACCCACACTAGTATTGTATTTCTGCAACATCTTCTATCTCAACAATCCCGCTTCCTAAGAAACCGGAATTTGCCCCAGTGTTGGTCCGAACTTGTGCGTATTGTCCCCAAATCATTTCCTTTCTTGCCCCTTTTTGCCCCAGTACCGGCAAGGTCCAACCATTTCTGACTAAAATATGTCCCCCTTTCCAACAGATTTGCCCCAGTGTCGATAGGGGTTTGGTCCGTTGGTCCTGCTTTCTTTGCTATTTTTCCTTTTCGTTTGGACCGCTCTTGCGGTTTTTCGGTTAGTCCTGTCCTTTTGCATAGGCCGCCCTAGCGGGTTTTCAGCCTAGCGGTTTTTTCCTGATTCGCCCTAATTTTTGCCTAGGTCGCCCTTGCGGGTTTTCGGCCTAGCGGGCTTTTTTGATTTGCCCTAACTTTTGCCTAGGTCGCCCTTACGGGTTTTCGGCCTAGCGGGCTTTTTCTGATTTGCCCTAACTTTCACCTAGGTCGCCCTTGTGGGTTTTCAACCTAGCGGGCTTTTGATTTGCCCTAACTTTTGCCTAGGTCGCCCTTGCGGGTTTTCGACCTAGCGGGCCTTTTCTGATTTGCCCTAACTTTCACCTAGGTCGCCCTTGCAGGTTTTCAACCTAGCGGGCTTTTGATTTGCCCTAACTTTTGCCTAGGTCGCCCTTGCGGGTTTTCGACCTAGCGGGCCTTTTCTGATTTGCCCTAACTTTTGCCTAGGTCGCCCTTGCGGGTTTTCAACCTAGCGGGCTTTTGATTTGCCCTAACTTTTGCCTAGGTCGCCCTTGCGGGTTTTCGACCTAGCGGGCCTTTTCTGATTTGCCCTAACTTTTGCCTAGGTCGCCCTTGCGGGTTTTCGACCTAGCGGGCCTTTTCTGATTTGCCCTAACTTTTGCCTAGGTCGCCCTTGCGGGTTTTCAACCTAGCGGGCCTTTTCTGATTTGCCCTAACTTTTGCCTAGGTCGCCCTTGCGGGTTTTCAACCTAGCGGGCTTTTGATTTGCCCTAACTTTCACCTAGGTCGCCCTTGCAGGTTTTCAACCTAGCGGGCTTTTGATTTGCCCTAACTTTTGCCTAGGTCGCCCTTGCGGGTTTTCAACCTAGCGGGCTTTTTCTGATTTGCCCTAACTTTTGCCTAGGTCGCCCTTGCGGGTTTTCGGCCTAGCGGGCCCTTTCTGATTTGCCCTAACTTTTGCCTAGGTCGCCCTTGCGGGTTTTCAACCTAGCGGGCTTTTGATTTGCCTTTTCGCATCTCTAGGCATAGTACCTTTTTACAACATCTGAATTAGTTGGGTTAGGCAGATCTTTTCCGTTCATATCTGCTAGAATTAAAGCCCCTCCTGAGAAAACTCTCCTAACCACGTATGGCCCATGGTAATTTGGAGCCCATTTTCCTTGTGATGCCTTTTGTACTGGCAGCACTTTCTTGAGTACCAGATCACCTTCTCGAAATTGCCGAGGATAAACCTTCTTTTCAAAGGCTCTCTTCATCCTCTTTTGGTAAAGCTGCCCATGGCACATTACTGTCAGCCTCTTTTCATCGATGAGGTTTAATTGGTCCATCCGAGTTTGAACCCACTCGGCTTCTTCTAATTTCGCCTCCATTAAAATCCTTAGTGAAGGGATTTCTACTTCAATGGGAAGGACAGCTTCCATTCCGTACACAAGTGAGAATGGAGTTGCCCCAGTAGATGTGCGAACCGAAGTACGGTAGGCATGAAGAGCGTAAGGGAGCATTTCGTGCCAGTCTCGGTATGTTAGCACCATTTTCTGAACGATCTTCTTGATATTTTTATTGGCTGCTTCTACTGCCCCATTCATCTTTGGTCGATATGGGGAAGAATTGTGATGCTGGATTTTGAATTGATCACATAACTCTTTCATCATCTTGTTATTTAAATTGGTGCCATTGTCTGTGATAAGCTTATTTGGTAACCCATATCGGCAAATTATTTCCCTTTTCATGAATTTTACTACCACACTCCGGGTCACGCTGACGAAAGAGGCCGCTTCTACCCACTTGGTGAAATAGTCTATGGCCACCAGTATGAATCGGTGTCCGTTGGAAGCCTTGGGCTCGATTGGTCCAATGACATCCATACCCCACATCGCGAACGGCCATGGTGAAGATAACACATTCAGGGAGATGGGTGGTGCATTGACATTGTCAGCGTATATTTGGCATTTGTGACAAGTTTTGGCATATTTGTAGCAGTCATTTTCCATGGTTAACCAATAATATCCTGCTCTGAGGATCTTTCTTGCCATGGCGTGTCCATTGGCATGGGTACCAAAGGATCCCTCATGGACCTCTTTCAAGATTTTGTTGGCTTCTGTTGTATCCACACACCTGAGCAAAACCATATCATGATTCTTTTTGTAGAGTATTTCGCCATTGAGAAAAAAATTTGTGGCCAAACGGCGCAGGGTTCTCTTGTCATTCTCCGAGGCGTCGGCAGGATATTCCCTATTTTTCAAGAAACGCCTTATGTCATAGTACCATGGTTTACCGTCTGACTCTTCTTCGACCGACTGGCAGAAAGCTTGCCGCTCCCGGTGTTGAATTTGGATAAGAGGCATGTCTTCGTCGCGGTCAATCTTAAACATGGAGGATAGGGTAGCCAGGGCATCTGCTAGCTGATTGTCCTCCCTGGGTATGTGAGAAAATGTGATCTCTTCGAAGTGTTCCAACAATTCTCTAATATAGTTTTGATACGGGATTAGTTTCGCGTCTCTGGTTTCCCATTCTCCTTTGATCTGATGAATAACCAGGGCGGAATCGCCGTAAACCTGCAAATGTTTGACGTCAGCCTCAATTGCTGCTTGGACTCCCATTATGCAGGCCTCGTATTCAGCCATATTATTGGTGCAATCAAAGGTTAATCTGGTTGTAATGGGTATATACTGGTCGTTCGGAGAAATTAATATGACTCCAATACCATGGCCCATTATATTTGAGGCATCATCGAACATCATCGTCCATCTTTCCTCAGTCTTTTGTTTCTCCAAACTATACACTGCTAGCAGATCTTCATCGGGGAATTCATGCTGCATAGGCTGGTAGTCATTCAAAGGTTGTTGAGCCAGGTAATCGGCGAGGGCACTACCTTTGATTGCTTTCTGCGTCACGTATATGATGTCATATTCTGATAGCAAAACCTGCCACCGAGCGATCCTTCCAGACAAGGCGGGCTTCTCAAAAATATATTTGATTGGGTCCATCCTGGATATCAACCAGGTGGTGTGGCTCAGCATATATTGTCTCAAACGATGTGCGGCCCAAGTTAGTGCGCAGCAGGTTCGTTCCAATAGGGAATATTTTGCTTCATAATCGGTGAACTTTTTGCTCAAGTAATAGATCGCGTGCTCTTTCCTTCCTGATGCGTCTTGTTGGCCGAGCACGCACCCCATGGATTTATCAGTCACTGTCAGGTACATGAGTAAAGGTCTTCCGGACACCGGGGGTACGAGGATTGGTGGGTTCTGTAGATAGAGCTTGATCCTTTCGAATGCCTCTTGACAATCTTCATTCCAGTTCATGGGTTGATTTTTACGCAAGAGCTTGAAGATTGGCTCACAGGTAGCTGTTAGCTGAGATATGAACCGAGCAATATAGTTCAGTCTCCCCAGGAACCCTCGAACCTCCTTCTCAGTTCGCGGGGCGGGCATCTCCAATATAGCTCGAACCTTGTCGGGGTCAACTTCTATCCCCCGTTCACTAACGATGAACCCTAGTAATTTTCCTGACCTCACTCCGAAAGTACACTTGGCTGGATTCAGTCTCAATTTGAATTTCCGGAGTCTTTCGAATAATTTTTGCAAATCATTCAAGTGATCATCATCGGTTCTGGACTTGGCTATCATATCGTCCACGTATACTTCAATTTCTTTGTGGATCATGTCGTGGAACAGCGTCACCATAGCTCTCTGATAGGTGGCTCCGGCATTTTTTAAACCAAAAGGCATGACCTTATAACAGAAAGTGCCCCACGCAGTAATGAAGGTAGTTTTCTCCATATCTTCTTCAGACATCTTAATTTGGTTATAACCTGAAAAGCCATCCATGAATGAAAAGCATGAGAACTGAGCCGTATTATCAACCAGCACGTCTATATGAGGTAACGGAAAGTCGTCTTTTGGGCTTGCCCGGTTCAAGTCTCTATAATCTACGCACATTCAGACTTTTCCATCTTTCTTAGGGACAGGTACTATGTTTGCCACCCACTCCGGGTAATTTGCAACAGCCAAAAAGCCAGCATCGAATTGTTTTCTCACTTCTTCCCTAATTTTCAAGGACATTTCTGGCTTCATTCTTCTTAGTTTTTGTTTAACTGGTGGGCCTCTAGGTTTTAAGGGCAGTTTGTGCTCGACAATGGACGTATCCAATCCTGGCATATCCTGGTAAGACCAGGCAAAAATATCGTTGTACTGATGTAGCAATGCCATTAGCCGAGAGCGGTTATCTCCCCTGACGAACAAGCCTATTTTTACTTCTTTCTTATTTTCTTCTGTCCCTAAATTTATTAGCTCGGTAGACTCTTCATGAGGTTGTATAGACTTGGATTCTCTGTCTATCAACCTGAGCAATTCCTTCGGAGGTTCGTAGTCAAATTCAATTTCTTCATCTGCTTGATTATTGAGACAGTCAAAATTGCTTGATACAATACTAGCGTGACTGGTATTAAGTGGGTTATTTTTGGATCTGCGTTATGAAAAAATGAGTGAAACGGAAGTAAGACACGGGGTATTGGGAAAAAGCAAGAGAAAATAATTATAAGAAAGTTCAATCGTATTATATTGATCAGAATGTGTACACAATACTGTTCTATTTTTTTTCAAAAATGTATGGCAATTACAGAATTACATTGAGACCGAATTAAAAGTCATGGGAAGTTCGATTGTCTCCCAATTGCTCAATTCTTTCCCGGGCGGGCAGGCCGTCACTAAATCCTCAATGCTGATCATCATCTTTTCTTTATTCAGCATGGCCACAAAATCTGGGGCTTCGTATCCCGCGCTCCAAAAATCCTCTGATAGGTGACGCAGAGGGACCCTCTTCCATCCTTCTTTATCCTCCTTAGTAGGCTTATACCCCAGCCCATATCGGCGTTTGTTCTTATTCAACTGTAGGGGTTGGATCAATCCCTCTTCATTTTGCCCCAGTTTGCCTCCGGGTTTAAACCCATTTTTCAACATTATCTTGGCCATCATTAATAACGCTTTTGAAGGCCGAGGTTGGCCTACCGCTTCCCCTTCTTTAATAGTTGTGACATTAGCAATCTCTAGGGCTTGAAAGTGTGTTTCCAGAGCTTCTTCAGCAACTTCAATATAAGGAGGGTTGGTGGGTTTACTGACTAAAAAATCCTCCTCGGTCGAGACGATAATTAACTTATCGTCTGTGATGAACTTCAGCTTTTGATGTAAGCTGGATGGCACAACCCTAGCTGAATGTATCCAAGGTCTGCCCAATAAACAGCTATACGCAGGCAGTATGTCCATGACCTGGAAGGTCACGTTAAAGATAATTGGCCCGATCTGAACTGGCAAATCGATCTCCCCTATGACGTCCCTCCGAGATCCATTAAATGCCCTGACGACCATTGAACTTGCTCTTAACTGGGAAGCTTGGTACGACAGCTTAGACAGAGTTATTTTAGGCATTACATTCAGGGATGACCCATTATCGATCAACACCCTCGCCAGGATGTGGTCCATACATTTTATGGATATATGGAGAGCTTTGTTATGTCCGGCCCCTTCTTCAGGTATTTCGTGGTCGGCAAAAGTGAGGAAGTTATTGGCTGTTATATTGCTTGCGATGCCCTCAAACTTCTCCACTGACAGGTTATGCACCACATGAGCTTCATTGAGTATCTTTAGCAGAACCTTCGGATGAGGCTCAGAGTTCATCAGAAGTCCCAGTAATGAGATCCTTGCTGGCATACGATTGAGCTGCTCGACCACAGTGTATTCACTTTGCCTTATCATCTTTAAAAATTCACAAGCTTCCTCATCAGAGACAGGTCTTTTCAATTCCTCTACCTCGTCTTTTTTGCTGATTTCTGGCTCCGGACCGGCCAAGATCGCCTCGCCGCACGACTGTTCCTTTCTTTCTTCTCTAGGAGTGTAGATGCGGCCACTCCTTGTCATGCCACCTATACCAGCTATATTTACAATATTGGGTATTAAGTCAATGGTACCTTCAGGCTTATCTTCTCTATCTTTCCCTCCAAAAACTTCTACATCATATTTCCAAGGTACTTCTTTGTTGCTATGGTATGGGAAGGGCCCAGGGATCTTTATTGTCACAGGTTTTAGCCCATTTGGGGTTGGGACAGCGGTTTCCTCGGTGTATTTGATGATCAATGGCCTGGGGCATCCTGGGAAGGCCTCATTAAGCATATTTATTTCCAGGTCGACCTCGATACATAGACGGCCCTGCATGATTGGGCAATGGGTTGCTCCCTACATTCGGAGTATCTTTCTCAAAATTGAGCCACTTTGCGTTTATCAGGCTCTGGACCTTATATTTCAACCCCTGACAGTTTTCGGTCGAATGTCCTATAGGCCCCGCATGATAGTCACATTTTGCTGCCGGGTCATACCATTTCGGATACGGAGGTTCCAATGGCTTCATGGGACATGGTGCTATCAAGGAATTTTGGAACAATCGGGGTAGCAAGTCGGTATAGCTCATGGGTATTGGATCGAATTGCACCGGCTTTCTTTCATTATTTGCCCTTTTTTGAGGTTGGTTAGTGTTTGGGTTGGTGTTTTGATTCCATGTTTTTTGCGATGGAGGTGGCATGGTTTGTGATGGCTGGGCTATGAAGGGGGTCGTGGGTCGGAAAGATGCAGGAGGTGTGTAGGGTGGTTGGTAGTTAGGTTGGGTTGTAGCTACCATTTGAGGGTATTGGGGTAGGTACTGGGGCGGATATTGTGGCGGATATTGTGATGGATATTGTATCTGATAGTTGGGGTGTGGCGGTGTATTTGTTGGACGGTGCGGATCGTAAGTGACGAAGTGAGTTTCTCCGTCTTTCTTTTTCCAAGAATTATTGGCTGGTTTTTTCGTATTTACATTACCAACCGTATTGTGGACGATACGCCCTCGGCGTAAGCCGCTCTCAATGCGTTCTCCGATCAGTACCATATCAGAGAAACTGGCCGACACGCTTCCCACCATTTTATCGTAAAAAGGAGCCGGGAGGGTCTCCACAAACATGCTTATCATCTCCCGTTCGAACAGGGGTGGCTGGACTTGGGCAGCTAATTCCCTCCACCTCTGCGCATACTCCTTGAAAGTCTCCTCTTCTTTCTTAATCATATTTTGTTGTTGGGTCCGGTCAGGGGCCATCTCGATGTTGTATTTATACTGCTTGAGGAAAGCGTCGGCAAGGTCTTTCCAAGAGCGGACATACGCCCTTTCCAACTGCGTATACCAACTAGCTGCTGCTCCCGTAAGGCTGTCTTGGAAGCAATGAATCAGTAGCTTATCGTTATGGGCGTGAGAAGCCATTTTTCTGCAATACATGGTCAAATGGCTTCTTGGGCAGCCTGTCCCCTTGTATTTTTCAAATTCCGGTATCTTGAATTTGGGCGGGATTACCACATCAGGGACCAAACAGAGATCCGAGGCATCTGTCATTCCGTAACCACTGCCCTCGATAGCCCTGACTCTCTCCTCCAGATGTTGCCACCTGCCACTGAGATGGGCTTCCTGGCCAGAAGGATTTGCCTGGTTTTCATTTCCTACCTGTCCTGTCGGAGGAGTATAAAGGTTAGGTTGAGTGGTGGCAGGGCCATAAGGATGGGGTGGTGGTTGTTGTGGGTGTAGTGGGTATGTGGTTACAGGGACGGAGTATGCAGGATTCTCAGTGGTGGTGGTATTCATGTAGGTGTAATTAGGGATGGTGTTTTGAGGGAAAGAGGCAGTGGGGTTTGTCTGCGGTGGATATGCAGTAGGATTTATGTGGTGAGTGACAAGGGGATACGTGTATGAGGGGTAGGTGTGAAGATTTTCATCCGGATTCATGGAAATATCGGGAGCTTGTTGTGTGTTAGGGCAAAATGGGGGTGTGAATCCTGGTGGCACACCGTATTCTCGATCCACATTGATGTGCAGAGGTCGAGAAGCATTAACCACACCAGCCGCTTCTCCGCCAGAGGGTCCCTCTGCGTTTTTTTCCAGCATCTTCATCAACTTAGCTACCTGTTCTTTCAGGTCAGCCACCTCGTTTCTCAGCTCTTCATTCTGGGATTCTAGCTCGTTCATTATTTTTGTTTGAGAACGCGTGCTATAAGGATGCCGAGGAAAGCGTGAGCCTGCTATTGTGTTTTCTGTGAAAATTTTAAAATTTAATAAATTAAAAATCAAACAAGTGAAACATTAGCTTTAAGTTAAAAATATGAAGGATTCAGATGTCTCGATAGGCATCGTTTGTTTGCTGCGCGCTTTGAGTGTGAAATGGAAATTAATGCAGCGTCATAGATTAATGCAGAATCAAATTTTCATTCAAAGTGCAAGTTTCAAGGTACATTCTGTTCATCCTTTTCTGCTAGAACAATGTATTTTTTCATCCTTAAGATCAGTTCTTTACAAAAGTGGATAAATTCCTCGACTTCTACTGGGGTATGGAGCGGATGTAGTGAAGCCTCAGCCTTCTTGAGTAGTGGCGGGATTTCTTCGATGGCCATGTTTGCCAGGCTGGCTAACCTCCCGAAACATCTAGTCCAATGGTCGGCTGTGTCTTTACACCATCGCATCTCATCCTGGATATCACTAATACCCCTCTGTTGCATTCTGATTACCTCGATAACCTTCCATCTTTCTTCATCCAGCTCATGCCCCCATTCGGCTACCAGGTTTTGAATTTGCTGATTCAGTTCTTCTATGTGGTGTTGCAACACACTTCTTTCGTCCATTATTCGGCTTTTTTCTGCTCGTGCTTGGTTTCTTTCGTTTGTTGCTTGATCCTTTTCGCGCCTGATCTTATGGACTCGGTCTCTGAGTTGATCAATCATATCTCTCATTTTTCGGCCTTCCTGTAGAGCTGTATCCTTCTCTTGTGCTCTTATTCCTAATTCTTTGTTAGCCGCTTGCAAATTCATGTGGATTTTAGCCGCATATTCTCTCTCTGACTTTTGTTGTTCTCGGAGACTTTCCAGGGCGGCATCTTTCTCTTGGTTCTGTCTTTTTAATTCGGCATTCTCTTGTTGGGCCTTCAACAATCTTTCTTCCAACTCATTACTCTTGGTGGTCATGCTTTCCAGCTTTGCTTTTAGTTTTTTGACAATTTCGTCTTCAATTTCCTCTTCTTGTACTGGTTGGCTTTCTGAAGGCGCTATTTGAGGTTTAAAAGGCAATTTGATCTGTTGCACTCTTTCTTTGACCCATTGCCTGTATTCTTCTTTGGCTGCACAACTTCTAACCCCTAATTCTTTCCCTTTTCTGGTGACTATCTCCCAAGCTTCCCGTACCTTTCGAAGAGGCTCCACGAAGTCTCCTTCGTAGTATACATTAAAAGGGGTCAACAACTCTGCCGATGGGGGACCTCGAATGGGATAGGCAAGTTGCCGCTGTCCCAATATGGGGTTGTAATTAATACATCCCTTTGTTCCCATGAGGGGGACGTTGTGGAATCCCTTGCAATGATAGATGACTGAGGTCCTTTGTTGCCATGTTGGCTGCCACCTGATCTTGCCCTCCGTCAAGCTGGACAGGTGCTCTACCCATTCTCTCCCATTCATTTCTTTTAGTTGATAGCACAATAAGTCGGAAATGGGACACTGGACTTTCATCTCTCTCTTAAATACATGTGCCGTGATCCAAACGTAAAATATCGGTAAGCAACAGGCTACCTTTCTCTTGTTCTTCCCATAACATAGATCCAACGTGCAGTATAAGTCAGCGAGCAACGCGGGGACTGGGTTTTCAGATCTATTCTTCCAGGATAAGAACACGCTGATTGCGGCCAAATCTATGAAGTTATCGACCTGGGGAAATAATACCAATCCATATATGACCAGGGCGATCACATCCATGTATATCTCCCAATTGTTATTTTCAGCCAAGTATCGTAGGTAGTTCTCCAGGAACTCTCTTGTGAAGCCTTTGAGCGAATTTTTTTCCTGGAATTCTGTGAGGAAATCGCTATTTTGTAACCCGATAGATTGGGCCACGACTCGAAAAGAAGGGGTATGTTCCAAGTGACTGTAGGGCTTGCTTCCTTCCAGCGGCAAACCGATGATTTGCTCATATTCTTCCAGGGTCGGAGCTAACTGGAAGTCCCCAAAAGTAAAGCATCGCAATGGTGGGTCGTAATATTGGACCATGGCAGTAATGGCCTCTTCTTGTACCCTAATCCTTAGCAGGTTTAGGATGTTCCCATATTTCTTTTCAAATGCCAACTTCTGAATTGTCTGCAATTTTCTGATCAAGGGCTCCAGACTTGACAAATCGGTCATTTTGGCCCCGATCTTACATTTTTTCCTCAACTCTGACCCCACATTAATTTCCATTTCACCTCTCGTAGATGCCATCAAGAATCTGATTCCCTCGAAAAAACAAACACATAAAATAGTTAGATGTGTGATCGAATAATATAATGTGAGGCACATAAGTTGAAGCTTTAATGCCAAAAAAAAAAAGAAAAAAAAAGTCAATCATACAACATTAATTTAGGTGAAGTCATGCATAGGAGCATAATATGGAATGATGTGATGGGTATGACCTGACTCATATTAAAATATGATATGGCATGAGACGGCGCGCACCCATCGTGGTGTGGAGCGCTATGCATTGATGCATGGTATGAGATGATAATGTCTAGGAATGGGGAAATGATATGCGAAGGATGTTAAAATGCAGGGACTTGATATGGGGTGACGTATATGTACCCAAGCATGCTATGGATGAACTCCGGAGAGTTTCTCTAGAAATTACCTCTTCTCTTTCTTTTTCCTTTTTCTTTTCCTTTTTTTTTTCTTTTCTTCTCTCTTTTTTTTTTACTCTCCTTTTCTCTCTTCTTCTTTTTCCATCATCATTCATTGAGTTATATATTTTTTATTTATCTTTCTATTTTCTCTTCTCTTTTCTTTTGCCGTTCGTTACATCCTAACGCATGATGTAAATTTAACATGGTATAAGTAGGCAAGTACGGTTTACCGACATAGCCAGAAGTGTGCCCTCCTCGCGTCCTATTGTGAGGTTACCTGTCCTACGGGACTAGGATGTTCAATGTATGCACTTTCAGAAAAGGTGGGTCGTAATCCTGAGATAAATTGGTTACCAGAGCCAAGTTCCGATTCTTAGTGCTTACTGCAACCGTAGAGAAGGCTACCAGTTACAGGGCACTATGAAAAGGACGCACTCTAGCTGGAGTTTTCATGATAGCCAAACGGGACGTGCATCCCAAGTGACACCACTAGACCCCTCTAGTCTTAGGTTTCGCTCAGACCCGGGTGCAGGGCCCCACTCATGATTATGCATTATAATGTATGAAGGGCACGTTATTTTTTTGGGACACCTGCAATTGGGGAAATTGTACAGATATATATTGCAATTTATGATTCATCTATCCTAGGGTTGTACAAAGAATAGATGAACAAATAACAGATAAATAAACAAGAAGATGAATCGTGCAATCAATAAAATGCGCAAACAAATAGGGAAGAGATCAAATATAATGTACACTCAATTAAATCGGGCTTGACTCTCTATCATGTCCCCAGTGGAGTCGCCATCTGTCACAACCGTAATTACGACGAGACGACGAACTCGCTAAAATTTGAAATGAATTAATTTGATTTGATTGTGGAGTCGCCACCAAATTTTTGTTTAAGGGAAAAAGATTTGGAAAAACCCTGACTCAAGGATGAGATTCGAAGTTCGGGAGTCGGTTACGAGTAGGGAAGGTGTTAGGGACCCCACTCGCCTGTTCCAAGGAACAGTACCCTTAAACTGTGTGTGTGATTATTTGAAAATAGCTTGATCCCTTAATTAATTTGAAAATAAATAGGTTGATGGAGGTTAGCCTGACAGGACTTGATCCTGCTCCTACGTATTCCCCGGTGCAATGGGAAATTCAAGGCTTACGTAGTTCTGGTTTTAGGAGAGACTTGATCTCTTGAAGAAACAGAGGGGTGATTTGAGGATAGGATTGATTTTTGAATATACTAAGATTGTGTACTTGCATAACTCAAACCGTCGTAGGTCGTGAGTGAGTTCGCACGAATTGTAACACGGAACAGCAGAGAAGGCTGCCTGTTTGTATTAGAATCCGTTGTACGAATCTTAGAGATTTAAAATAGATATTTGAAATAGACGTTTTCTAACAGAGTTAGTAGATAGAGGTTTTCTAAAATTTATGCTTGCAAAATCCAAATCGTCGTAGGCCGCATTTGGATCTGCACGAATTAAAACACAGAACAGCAGAGAAGGCTGCCTATTCGTGTTAAAATTCGGTTGCACACACTTTAAAAAAAAAAAATTAAAACAGATGTTAGACATTTTTTGTGGGATTAGTGAACAGTAGTTTCTAAAATCGCGCGTTTGCAAAAATCCAAATCGTCGTAAGCCGTATTTGAATCCGCACGAATTAAAACACAGAACAGCAGAGAAGGCTGCCTGTTCGTATTAAAATCCGCTTGCACACGTTTTAGAAAATAAAAACAGACACTACACTTTTGGAAACAGACATTTTACGGAGTTGGAAGATAGCAACGAAAGAAATGACTTGATTTGATAACTGGAGAGAAAGATCGAATTTTATTTCATAAAAAAAGCTAAATAGTAAATTTTGGACTTGACTCAAATTTGCCGAAGAGATTAAATTTTATTAGCATTATTATTTATCATTTTCTTTAATATTTAGGAAATGAAATTAGGATTAAAGAGAATTTAGGCCTGACCCAAAAAATGGAGAATTTAACAAGGAGAAGTTGGTCACAGAAATGATATTGGGGCTTTGGCCCAAATACTTGGAGTTTGAAACAAAATTGGGGCTTGACCCATTTGAGGAATTCAGAACCTGGAGTTAAAATTGGCAGCTACAACAGATTTATTAATTCGATATCTCCTATTTTATTCTTTTCCGGAACTGTTTTGGCTTCCTAGCACATACTCTTGAGACCCACTCTTAGAATCAAGTTGATGATTAAAAGAACAATTTTCAGCAGAATCCTATAATCTAGACTCAACACCTCCAAAGACTCCATGTAACCATTTTAAGTGACCTGGATTTTCAAATACTTAACATGGATTTGACAGGGCTCTCAAATTTGCATTCTGTTCATCCAAGAGTTAAAGGTGCACGGTCAAGTGGTGATCCTACCGTCATGATATTTCTAAGCATAAGGCATGCTTCTCCTTAATTCAGCACTTCACAACCTATCATGTTTAAGTTCTTTTTAATTAACTTAGCCTTACTTCAACTTATAAAAGCATGCTAAAACCTGTTACAGCAGCCAGTATGTTCCCTAGTTGAATGACATTGATGCAAATTTGGCTAGGTTATGAAACTCCTTAGCTCTTACTTCTAGGGTAATTTCCTGTAACAACCTTACTGCCAAGGCCACAACAGAATCTGAGCTGAACCTGACCAAACTTAGATCCCACTCATGACATTTAAGATCAATTACACAGTTTGGGAGCTGTTGCTTCCAACTGTGACAGTTCTACAGGGTGTAGTTTAGTGGAGACATGGCTTTATGCAGTATGCAGAGTCAGGGATCTACACTTGCCATTACTGTGGATTCCAGCCTTACTAGATTTGAGTTTTAGGCTTAACCTTTCACAGTAGCTCATTGTGCCGAGGACCAGAAAACCCTTATGCATATCTCTCAAACCTGAGCCACAGCCAGATCTTGAGATTTCCCATAAGAAATATCAAGGATTGCCACGAAATCAGCCTCTCAACCTTCAAATTTCAGATACTGCCATAGCTTACAGCCCACAACATGAGTTTAGTCCTCTTACCCCCACTCCAGATTATCATTCTTTTTTCTAATTCTTCTTGCAAGATCTGCATGCATTAGCCTAGGTGTGAATCCTAGACTTACCTATTAGATGAGGGCATCAGCTTCAGGCTTGACCCTTTTAAGCACAGATGATGCTTCCCGCCTGAGTTTAATTTTGGCCAAGGATTGACTGGTTTAGGCACTGTTTTGATTAACATTTTCCAATGGCTCTTATTGTTCACTAACTCTAACAGAATGTTAATCAGTGGTCTCATAAACTATCCATAGGCTCCCTATATATCCTCCTAGATTCAGAATAAGCTAGGCCTAGGTTCAAATGAATGTTCAGAATTATAGCATTATGTACTAATCTCCTAATCCTGATTAAAACTGAATAGCAGAATTTAGGGGTATTGGTAGTGAGAGTCATATTGAGGCATAACAGACCTGGTCCATGCCTTGAAACTGGATTCTGTTGTCCCAAACAAGGATGCCTTTGACAGTAGAGGAGTCCTAGAGTTTTATCTTAAGATTGAATCTAAACTTACTCAATCAACCAGGTATATATAAAAAAAAATGGTGAGTTTCATATGCAGGCCACTCTCAATCCTTTATTACAACCTAAGGTAAGTATGCTAATCTGATAGCCTAAGAGGTTCCTGAAAGTTAGCCATGAATCTGGTTAGGGACGTGAAGAACTCACCTATTGGTATTTCCTCTTTAAACTGACATTCCCTGATTGATTATCTATTTTAGCTAAGGATCTGCGGAAGTTAGAGGACATCAACATGTTTGCTGATGTGATGGATTTGAGGCCTGTTTTCCCAGCAGTTTTGAACTTGCTGTTTTAGGCCTGGAGGTGGTTTTACAACTTATACTTTGAAACCTTTCTCAAACTAAACCAAGTTTGCCAAGGCCTTGTGAAGAGTAAGAATTGGGGTGTGGTTAAACCTGTTTGAAGGCCATGAATAGAGTATTGGTTGGGCTCCAAGGTGATTTGATCAAAGACCAGATTCCAACAGTTCAGATTCTCTGCCTCTACATGGATCAAGACTTCATCATGCTGTTATTGGCGTTGCTATATCCATAAGGCCTTTTAAACCTGGCAGGTCTAAATACTGCACCTGGTTTTGGCAAGCTAATCTACCCCAGGGTTTCAAAGGATTGGGACATTTGGGAAATTTGGTGGAGATTCAGACCAGGTCTCTAGGTTCATCTCTACCTGCTGAGAAAAATTCCTAGGTAGTTGTTTCAGAATCAGAGAATCAGGCTCTTGATTGGAGTTCCAGCTGGTAAACTGATCAGCAGTAGTAATCATAAATGCTGTGACACAAAATCAATGTGAGTAATTTAGACCTCTTGCAAGCCTAGGCTGCAAGTTCTGAATCTGTTACTGGACAAAAAAAAACTGTTAGCTGCATCTGGTCTTACCTCGGGCTAAAATCCTAGGCCTCATATCCTAGTAAGTGGTCTGTCACATATCAGGCTTCTAGATGAGGATAGGATTGTAGGACCATGCTCAGGGTTTCCTTTTACTTATTCATTGCACAAGTTCCTACTCTCTGATTTGAGTCTTCACAGGTCAATCGACTCGGATTTGGCTAAGCAAGGCTGGCTAGTTGGGATCTAAACTCCTGACCCTGACTAATAATTCTATCTCAGCATAGTTAGGGAGTATCTTCTATATTATTCACAGGATTCCCCTACAGATCTTTGCTGACCAAGATGGAACTAGTCCTAGCTCCAGCTGAACGTTTTAAGGGCGTTCTGTTAGATACTGACTTCTTGGCTTTGAAACTGAATTCTGTCAACAGTATATTCGACTAAACTGACCTTGGCTGTGGAAAATCCCAGCAGCCCATCCTATTGTCTCAAATTTAACTTAATCACCACAGCAGGTAGGTGGTGCATTGTCTTGCCTCAGGCTCAAACCATAGAGGAATCCGGCTATAACCAGGGCCTGACTACACTTAGGTATATGTCAATTAACAGGGATAGCAGCTAAAAAACAGATCTGTGCCAAGTCTAAACCTGATACGATCGGTATATCCTAAACATATCTAATCTCTCCTTTTAAACTCATAGCAAACAGAGCCATATCAGACCAAATTCACATTAGGTAGAGGTAGATTCGCTTCCGCTTTCATAATATGCAATACCTAAATTATGCTGTTGATAAACCATAACCACTGACTTTGATTATGTTTAAAATCTTCCAAGAAACTCAGCAACTCATGGTTAAATTGAACGCACATATGACAAAGAGATCAACCAGTAGTAACAGAAAACACATCGCAACCAGCATGTTCAATTCATTAATGACCAAAACCATGTACGAAAGTACAATCCGATTGGACAAGCGAAATTGATTCAAATTTCCAGCAGGCAGTCAGAATCACAGGTTTTATCAATGCATCAATGCACATTTCAGATCTATGATGAGAAGAACTAAGGGTTTCAGTGTATAGATTCATAGGAGTTCATCCAGAATACTGACCTGGACAGGATTCAAGCTTTGAGGAACGCAGTGTCTCCTTCGATTCAGGTTAGGAGTGGATTCTTGCAGAGCAAACCCTTGGAAACTTGAGGAAGAGATTGACGCAAGGCCGTTTCTGAACTCCTCCCGCGAGAGAGAATGCTCTTTTCTCCGCTTCCTCTCAATCTTCTCACCCCGCAAGAAAAGACCCCCCCCCTCTTTTTCAATTTTTGTTTTCTTTTATACTCCCTTCTTGACCAAGGTTATTTATTCTAAACCATGGTTATCTTTTGACCATGGTTCTAACTAACTTAACTACCTTCCCTTATCCTTTTCTTTGTCTCTTTTTTCCTTGAATGTTTTTTTCCTTGCTATTTTCTTTTATTATTATTTCTGCTTTTATTTGGTTTCTTCTCTCTCTCTCATTTTTATTATTGATTTTTATTATCCTCCTTGTCATTATTTTTTTATTATTATTACTAATTGATTTATCTCACCTTGGGCAAAAAATGGTGCTCACACCATGCCTCCTAAATTAGGATTCTAAGGCCCAAAACCTAAAAAATAAGGTTACATGCCTAAACTTGAAGGAAAAATATAAGAAAATGGTGCCTTTGGACCTATACAAGTAACGACACCCTAAATATTCCAATTGAAAGTTCCTAAGCTAATATCATGTGAAAAGAGGTCAAAGATATGGGAGGATGAAACTTTTTTTTAGTGTTTCATGCATGTTGACCAGAGCTTCAACTTCTTCTTATAGCTTTCTTGTTGATAGGTGAAATAAGTGTTATAGGGTGACCTCCACATCATCTCCTCGCCCTTCGAAAGCATTTGTACTCGAATATGCAGAACCTTCATTTTGAACAAAATCAAAGGACAAAATTATGATATGAAGAGAATATGTTATTAATGACTGGAGGAATGAAAGAAAATTATAAAATCAAATACTAATCTCATGAATCTTCTAAAAATAATGATTGTAAGAATAGATAATCTGAAGTGATTAGGAACACAAGATTAACACCTAAAAGCGCATAGTTGTTAACACAAATTCCACATGTAAATTTATGTGTTTCCATTATTTTTATTTTTCCTAGAATTTAATTTTCCTAAGAACCTAAGGGATTAATGTTATGCCATATGTGATACTTATTGACTTGCTCTCTTAATATCCCTAGGCATGAAGGATGCTAAAATGAATGTGAATGGCTAGTAGTGGAGTTAGTAGTGGAGTTTCATGATGTGATAAGGAATGATGTAACAAATGATTGTTATCATATACATAAGTAGATACCTTATATTATTAAACATTTAAAGGAATGAAAAGCATGAATATCATATGAACACGTGGAACAATCAAAATATGTAAGTCATACTACCATATGAAAAATAAAGGAATGACTTGCTAGGAACAATAGTATTATAATCATCTTTATTCATAACCACTTTAGACATCCTAGATGCATCAATGGGAAACAAGAAATGAGGCAATCTAGGAACATCAACAGGAAAAGATGCATTATATTTGAAGAAGCATAAATGCATATGAAAAGGATTTATTCATATGAATTAGATATATGCGTATGAATTACAAAAGCAAGTGAATAAGTTAATTCAGGAATATAATTTAGTGTAAAATGCAACAATAATACTCCAAGTATGAAAGATGGTGTGATAAGACTTAGGTTTTACCAATACCATCATTTGTTCATCCTTATTAAAGGATGACACTTCAATCCTTAAATCATGTGAAAATGAGTGAGAAACACTAAACAACACTTTAAGGTTTAAGTTACATTGGAATTGAAGTATGTTAAGAGGTTTCCTAATTAAAAGAACTTTTCTAACCTTAATCCTTTGTACAAAGAAGTTGGAAACTACTTTCTTTCCTTCTCTTTATTTCCTATTTCTCTTTTATCATTTTCCTTTTCTTTTATTTATTTTATTTTTTCTTTTTCAAACCCTTCATTTCTTCCTCGCTTTTCTTCCTTATATGTACTTGATTTTTATAGACCTCACTAAGGGACTAGATTTATTTTCTAGCTATTAAACATAAAGAGTACCAACTAGAATATCTATCATGATGAACATTTCTATCATTTTGCCATGGCTTCCCAAAAGCACATGGATGGCCTCTATCAAAACAACTACCAATACTTTCCCATCTACTAGGAGGTCTCCATTGTCACTAAGTCATTGAATCTTGTATAGTTTAGCATGTGGGGAGGTTTATAAACCTAACCTAGAACTAGCTACATTTATACAACTCCTACCATATATTATTAAAGAGAAAATATGACCTTGAATTAAATATCTTGTATATGGAAGATGTTCTATATTTTTCTTTCCCCCTCTCCATTGACCATGCTACTGAACAACCTTCCACCATTAAAAGGTCTCATTTAGGGGAATACTTTAAAGTGTCATCATCTGAAGATGACTGGGTAGAACTAGAACTAGATGATTCAAGAGAGTATTCTCTACTGTCCCTTAAGATCATGTTCATTTTGTTAGGATATTAAAAGCTATGTGGTCTCTACTTAGGAACTTAAAACACTTTATGAAGGATCCTTTATTGCTAGAGGTTGGGTTAGGCTATTTAACCTTAGACTCCTTGGAATCCTCAGTATCTTTACTTTCTCTAGGCTTAAAAATGGACTCATTCTTTCTATCCTTTGATTGGTTTGAGGTTGTGAGTTTATAATAAGAGTACTTTCCCTTATTCTTCTTATGAATTTGTTTTTCTACCTTAAGGGGTTGATAGTATAAGTTATTAAGACTAATGTAATGGCAAAGCTCCATTATATACCTTATATCTTCTTTGAGGCCTTCTCGAAACCTCGTCATAGTGGCCTAGTCTTATTCAAGTTGGATCTAATGATTGCAACTTTCATGTCCTTATAATATTCAACCAGACTTCTATTATCTTGCGTTAGCATTTAAAGCCTATTGTGTACTTTCCTAAGATAAAGGGTGGCACATATCTACCCCTCATGATATGCTTCATTTCTTCTTAATCTCTTAAAGAGAAACCTTTTGTGGTTTAACTTATCCAACCAAATGAGAGCATAGTCACTAAATTCTAAGATAGCTAACTTATTATTTTGGTCTTCTTTAATGGAGTAACTTGAGAAGATTAGTTCAACCTTTAACTCCCATTCAAGGTATATTTTAGGATCATTCCTTCCTTGGAATCTTGACATTTTGACCTTAATCCCATCCAAGTTATCATGGTGGTTCCTATCTCTCCTATCCCTATGGTTTTTATCTCTAAAACTATTCAAAATCCTAAAGGCATCTATACCCTTAGAGGTGTGCCTATGTATATTCCTAGACCTATAAGATTATTTATCCTTACTATGAGAAATGTCTTTACTCTTACTCATAGAGGACCTCTTATCTCTAGAGCTATGGTTCCTACTCTTAGATGAATGTTTCATATCTCTGGAGTGGGGTTTATCCCTTGAAGAAGATATTTCCCTTTCCTTTTTGGGTGATTTATTTTTATTCTTAGATTGATATTTATTTTTATAATTAGAGTGAGGTCGAGAGTTATCCTTCCTATAATCATTAATATCATATGTGGACATCTTATTTGAATTCTCATGGTAACCTTCCATCCTAAATCTCCTATTATCAAGTTATTTATTTTTATTAGTTTAGATCTAGATGAATGGTGAGACCTTTCAATTTTATCATAGCATTCTTCAAAAGCCTTGTTCTAAAAATGAAACATTCTTTCTAACCTTAGCCAAGTTTTTTACTTGGGATCTTGAAGAATAATTGGCTTTACTCATATTCAAAATGCACTCAACTCTTGGATTAACAAGCATGCTATAATCCAAGATAACAACTTATTCCTAATGCTAGCTCAAATTTCTACCACATACACACTTAGCATTTAAGGAATTTAAATTGCAAGGAGAGGGTCAGGAATGGCTTCTTACACAAGTTATATGGAAATCTTTAACACTTGGTCACTTAGGTTACACATGCTATCCTAAGATAAGTATTAAATCCTCTTATAACTCCTACAACATGCATAATTAAACAACCTCAATCAAGCTTGGAAAGTATCCTACACCAAGGAAAACCTAATGTCCTTTTTACAACCAAATTGTAATGGAAAAATACTTTACAAGAAATCGAAGAACCTACTACAAAATTTTTTTAAATTTTACACAATAAGCCTAACACAAGGAATAAAACTTTAAAAGAATTATCTTCTAAAGATCCTAACAATTTTACAACAAAAGTAAAGTCTTTAAGTTCCTGTAAACATTCAATTATATCTGAGGTCTCCAATTGTTAAAATTAATCAAGAATCCAATACTAATTTAAATTAAATAAACAGAAAATAAAAAAGAAAAGAAAAGCAATAAATAGAAAACAGAAAGAATAGGAAGCAGAAAACGAATAAAAACAGACAAATAGATAGAAGACGGAAATAAAACAAAAGAAACAACAAAAAAAGGGTGATTAAAAATGCAAAATCTGAAAAGAAAAAATATATAATAAAGAAAAAAGGAATTAGAGAAAAATATAAAAACAGAAATTAAAGAAAAAAACTAAAAAGAGAAAAGTTAGTTCAAAAATTGGTTGAGAGATTAGTTAGAAGTTAGTATAATTAGTTAGTATTAGTTAGGGTAGTTTGGATTTAGTTAGAGAAATATTTAAAAGAAAAGATAATAATAAAATAAAAAAATATAAAAATAATAACAAATAGAAAAATGGAAACGAAAACATGCAAATAAGTAAATAAAAATAAAATATAAAAAAAATAGAATATAATAAATCAAAAGAATAATAATAAAAGGGAACAAAAATAATTAATAAAACAAGAAAAACGAAATAAGGAAAAGGAGGGAAGGGAGAATTTCTAAAAGAGCAATATAAAAAGAGAAAATGCTATTTTGAGAGGGACTTTTCTCTTTTTGATCTTTTTAGGATTTTTTGAGATCGAAGGCTCCTTTTCACTTTCTAGAGAAATATCAGAGCTCCGACTCTTGGTAGCTTGAACATTCCATCTTCAAGAGGCGTTGCCCGATTCATGCTGGGAGATGGGCAAGCCTTGACGTCCATTCCTTAGGCCAAAAGCCACTCTGTTGCAGCAGGGGAGGAAGCGATTTCACACCTCTGTAAGATCACTTCAATCAAGGCCTACTTGATCCTCAAACAAAAGTGAAGAAGAAAGGTCAATTTCACTCAGGTCAGTGTCCGAATCCATGTTCATTCTGATTTCCATAAAATTCAGCGTAGTAGTGGTCACCGATTGATTTGAATGATTCTTGAATCTTTTCAATTTGCGTTAATTCCTACGCCTTTGAGTCTTGATTAGAGTTTAGGTTCTATTATTGTGAGTTTAGAGGCTTTTACACTCTACAATACTGCCAATAGTCGCTTCGGTCTATGAGTTCGTTTAAGTCCTGGTTGGGCCACCAAAAGTGATCGACATTTTTTCCCTCTGGATTGTGCTTGACTCGAAAAATGTTCAGGAAATCTCATACGCGATACCGGAAGTCTGGCCCCGAGTACTTTGTTCTATTTTTTCTTGAAACCAGAACACTAATTGGTTAATATCTCCAGTTCGTTATGAAGTACTAGGAGAGTCATCTACTCTAGTATGAGATAGGGGAAATGCCAATGACGTCAAGCAATAGCTCGGTCATGAACTGATGCATACGTTTGTGATACTTCTATCCAAAGCGGAAAGACAAATGCCTACACTGATCTAGTATGGAATAATCGTGGAGATCATGCAGAATTTCAATTTGGATACCACATCTGGTTCTCTGCAAGTCTCATGCTAGTGAAGAAGCCCACCTATTGCAATGGATTCGGCAATTTTTGGGTGTTTAAACGGGCAGGGCCTTGTTGATCAGGAGATAGTGAGGCGGACCTGTGGCAATTCACTCGTCCATGGCGATGCGGGCTAGTGCCTTTGATGCGGGAGATCTGCCTCAACTAGAACCAAAAGATGAAGAGTTGGATCCTGAGACGGACAATGCAGAGAGGCCAGTTTATGCAAGAATGGTACAACTCGTTGCTCTGCTTCAGAACATCATCCAAGTCACCCCTACGAGAGAGACCTTCATATCTTGGTCTATTGCTGGGAGTTGTCTCTTCCAACATCTGGAGTTCTCCTTAAACCCATTCATCATAATGATTGGATAATTATCTGGAATTTGAATGATGCATTCAAATCATTATGTTGAAACTGAGCTACCACATAAGGTGCAACAGAGACTTCTTTAATCTTTCCAAAAAGAGAAGACTCCCTTGGTTCCTTTCCCCCTGGATTCGAAGGCTCGTGGCACACAAATCCTCTGCCTAACTTCAGTGCAGGCAACTCACATGTGGATCGCAGATGTCGTACCCTCTAGACGTTCAGCTAATGGAAATAGAAACGGCTCCCTATAGAAGAGACTGGTCAAAGGCTCGATTTCTAGTTCTGCCAAGTACTCCATGTTCAGCTGGGCACCTGAATATGTGTATACTTATGCAGGAAGAGTTGAAACCCGTCACAGTTTCTCTAAAAATTTGAGAGGTGAGACTGTATTCATGTCAACCTCTGAGTGAGGTATATTATATGAGGACTATTGTAGTGGCCATCAACTCCAACAATAACTGTGAGGGAGACAATCATCCGTTTGGGCGACACACCAATTCATAGATGCTCAGATGTCCACCAAAGTCTGTCCACAAAAGCAACTACAAGGTTTAAATGCGATAGGATATCAGGACCTGGGGCATGTGTCATATTAATTTCAAAGGGAACCATTATTCCGCATACTCAAAAGATGACCGAGCCATGCACGTCACAAGGCGAGATCACACTGGCCTTAATCAAAAGAGAAAACATTAAAGCGTAACCGGAGGCATGGCTTGAATGGTTAGTCTACTTCACACATGCAGCGGTGCCCCGTGCTTGATTCCTATCTCCTACCATTTTGTGCTAATATCCCATTTCAAATGGTGTGGCATAGTTGGGCCTCCTATGCACGTGGAAGCATTGACGCATGGCTTCGACCTTGAAACTGTGTTAGGCCTAGCAAATCTGGCCCATTCTGGCGTCTAACTGAGGGGATATGAAATGGACTTGGAAATTCTCCCATTTGGGCCAGCAAATCCGAAACATGACGCCCTGATTGGGTCGTGCTAATGCTCTTATATAAACTCCGTTACTTTGGGAATGACCTAAGCCCGAATATGACTAAAGTCAAGTGTCTTCCTCTCTCTTAAAATAGGAGCCAGCCCAAATGTAGTCAAAATCAAATGTCCTTCTTTTTTGGAACAAGATTTGTTTTAGTTCCAATTAAACTTATTCCTTTTTAAGATTCATTTTAGTTCAAAATCCTCAAATTTCGTTAAATATCATTCCAGTATTTCATTCTTTTTTAATCAATTTTTTTTTTCTCAAAACCTAATCAAATCAAGCTCAAGTCAAGTTTTCTTCAAATTTCATCAGGATCATTTTAAGATTTTATAAACAAGTTGTTTTATTATTCAGTTCCTCAAGTTTTTCAGTCAAGTTTACTCCAAATCAAGTTTTATTCTTTTTTTCAAATTCAAGTCAAGCTTGTTTTAGTAAAAAAAAAATTCAATTTCCAAATTTCAAAATCAAGTTCCATTTAAATCAAGTTTCATTCTTCTCTTCAAATTTTGAACCAAATTCATTTCTTATTTCAAATCAAATTCTTTTCTTATCCCTATTCTCTTTAAAACTAATTATTTTTTTTTTGGAATCACAAGTCTCATGCAATGAGCTATAAAGGAGAAACTAGCGGTATTCACTGCTGTTCGATATTTAGAGATTCATATAGGCCCTAGTGCAACCTTAGTTGCCTCAGACCTTGTGCATAAGTGGACTAAAAGGTTTCTATTCAAAAAATAAAACTCTTCTAAAAAATATTTACGGGAACACAAGTCTCATGCAATGAGCTCTAAATGGGAAACTAGCAATCTTCACTGCTGTTCGATATTTAGAGATTCATATGAATCCCAGTGCAACTTACGTTTGCCTCGGATTCTGTGCATATATGGACTAAACTTCTCTCTTAAACAATAAAATATTTTCCAAAATATCCTATTCCTTTTAAGCAATTCCAAAGGTCAAGCCTTCACACAAGAACTACGTAAGCCTTGAGTTTCCCATTGCACCGGGGAAGACGTAGGAGCAGGATCAAGTCCTATCAGGCTAACCTCCACCAAGTTATTTATTTTCACATTAATTAAGGGATCAATCAATTTTCAAAAATCACACACTCAGTTTAAGGTACCGTTCTTCAGAACGGGCGAGTGGGGTGCCTAACACCTTCCCCACTCATAACCGACTCCCGAACCTAAAATCTCTTCCTCGAGTCAGGGTTTTTCCAAGTATTTTCCCTTAAATAAAAATTTGGTGGCGGCTCCACGTACCAAAAAAATTCTATTTTCAAATATTAGCGAGTTCGTCGTCTCGTCATAATTACGGTTGCGACAGATGGCGACTTCACTGGGAATATTAGATAGTCAAGCCCGTTTGATTGAGTGTGCATTGTATGTGATCCCTTCCTTATTTTATTCGCACGATTTATTTATTGCACGATTCATTTATTTGTTTATCTATCTATTGTTTGTTTGTCTATCCGTTGTGTAACCTTAGGGTAGACGAACAATATTGCTATATATATCTGTGCAATTTCGCCAATTGCAGGTATCCCAAATATTTGTGTGCCCTCCACACATCATACATGCATTCATCGCATGAGTGGGGCCTATACCCGGGTCTGAGTGCAGCGTAGGATAAAGGGATCTAGTGGTGTCACGCTGGGGCCTACGTCCTGTGTGGCTATCACGAAAATCCCAGCTAGAGTGCGTCTTATCCATAATGCTCCGTAACTAGTGGCTACTTCTACTGTTGTGACAAGCATTATGGACTAGAACTTGTCTCTAATGACCTCTACACCCCAAGATTACTAACCTCCTTCGAGAGGTTCATGCATTAAAGGCCTTAAACCCTTAGGACAGGTAACCCACATAAGAGGTAAGGAGGGCACACACCCCTTTCAAGATACAAGAATCACATACTCCTCATGGATATTTAATTGTACAGAGTCATTCAAGATGACAGAGGGGAGTCAAAATCTGAAATTGGGGAAATACAAAAAAATCAAGAAAGAAAATCAAGGAAAAATAAAAACGCATAAACCAATTTGAAAAAAAAACACAAACAAGTAAGAAAAATTAAATAAAAGTCAAGGAAAATAGGGACTTCTAGGAAAAATTAGAAAAATACTTTTGAAAATATTGGAAATATAAAAAGATTCAAAAGAAAACTTATAGAATGTTTTAGAAAGAGGAAAAATTAAGAAAATATTTTTGAGAATATCAAAAATACGAAAAGATGAAAAAGAGAGAAGATGAAATTTCAAAAACCTAAAGAATGCTTTTTAGAAAAAATTTTAACAAACCTTTTTCAAACAAAACCTAAAGGTTTTTTAGCAAAATAAAAAGTACCAAAATTCATAAAGTTGCTAAAAATCAAGGGAAAATAAGTAAAACAGCACTCAATTATTTTCAAAACCCTCAAATCTCTAAAAATTTTTTGTGCGTACATGCATTCATTCATAAATTTATCACTAAAAAAAAATGAGATTTTAGAAATCATTCCACACCTTTTCCATGTTCATTTTTATACTCACTTTACATCAACATCTTTATCATGCATGAATTTTTTTTTTTTTTTTTGCATTCAAGCTATTTCTCAAAAATTAATTTTTAACTTTAACAGAAATTGGAGAAAGACAACTTCCTCGACATCCTTATAGGACTCGTGCACAATCGAGAATCATGGACGAACTGGAAAGGCAAAATGAGGAATTAAGAAATGAGGTCAAGATGTTAAAGGAACAGATGGCCAAGCTTATGGAGGCCATCCAACTGTCTAAATAGGAGGATGTACCGGGAGAACTAACTGACCCACTATATCCTCCGGGCTTCAATCCGCAAAACCCTCCACCATTAACCATGCCTCCACCAACCGAAGGAGTTCATTACGGGTTTCCTCATAGGCATGCATTCCCACAAACCCAAACATAAGCCCAAACACATATCTTACCTCCAAACCCCACTCCACAAGCTTACCAAACGGTCGTTGGGGGAACAAATCCTATGTTCACCCAAGGGCCTCACTCTAAAGGATCAAGTGGCCAAACTGATGGAGGCCATCCAACTGTCGAAATAGAAGTACGTTCCAAGAGAACCAACTGACCCGTCATATCCTCTTGACTTCACTCCACAAAATCCTTCACCATTAACCATGCCTCCACCCATCGAAGGAGTTCATTATGGGTTTCCTCATAGGCATGCAAAGACATAAGCCCAAACATAAACCCAAACACATAACCTACCTTCAAACACCACAGGCATCCCTTGTGCTGTTCCAAACACCATTCTGCAGGCTTACCAAGTAGCTCTTGGGGGGACGAATCATATGTTCACCCAAGGGCCTCACCCTATATACATACCATCTTCCCACCCTTACAACATGCCTGAGGAATACCGAAGCCATCCTTTTCAGGAGGATACTGAAAAGTGGAAGGTTCTAGAGGAAAGGATCAAGGTAATCGAGGGAAATGCTTATGAAGCCAGAGACGCAGTCGATCTATGCTTGGTCTTAAACGTGGTCATCCCTCCCAAATTCAAGGTTCCCAAATTTGAAAATTATCGAGTAACTAGCTGCCCAAAGAATCACCTGGCCATGTATTGCTAGAGGATGTCCCCCTGTATGCACGACGATAAGCTGCTTGTCCATTTCTTTCAAGACAGCTTAACTGGGGCAGCTGCAACTTGGTATACTCAGCTAGAGCGGGCACATATCCGTTCATGGAGGGACCTAGCTGAGGCCTTTCTAAAACAATACCAGTAAAATGTGGAGATGGCTCCGGATCGAACACAACTCCAAAACATGGCCAAGAAAGGAGATGAGACCTTCAAGTAGTATGCTCAAAGATGGAGGGAGTTAGCTGCTCAAGTACAACCTTCATTATTCGAGAAAGAGCTAGTCAGCATGTTCCTCGACACACTCCAAGATCCTTTCTATGACAAGATGATCGGCAGTATGACTGCTAGCTTCTCATATGTTGTCATCATTGGAGAAAGGATCGAAGGGGGCATGCATCGTGGAAAGATCGCGCAAAAGCCCATAGGGACAATCAACGCTCTCAATGGATCCAGGAAGAAGAAGACAGGCGAGACCTGCAATATGGCTTCTGGTCAAGGCCAATATACTCCACAGATGGCACCTTATGGTCTAGTTGGTTTCCAACCTTCACCTTACACACCCTACACACCATATCCTTACATTGCCACAACCTACCAAACACCTTACCCTCCAACTTATAACTATCCAACACAATTCCGACCACCAACACCATATACGGCCCAAACACAAGCCATGAGCCTAAATACCAACCAAAGCCAGAAAAAGGAGAAGAAGCCTGTCCAGTTCAACCCTATTCTGATCTCGTACACCGAGCTACTACCGCGCTTAATTCAAAATTCGTTGGTCGCTCCTTATCCTCTGAAACCGTAAGAACCACCATATCCTGAATGCTATGATGCAATGCGATTACCATGTTGGATTCATTGGTCATTCCATGAAGGATTGCCTAGCGCTGAAGCGAAAGGTACAAAGCTTGATCGACGCGAAATGGCTGGATTTTGGGAAACTTGCTCCTAATACAGAAAGTAACCACTGTTGAATCACGAGAGCTCATCAACTAGCTGAGACATAGGAGCAATACAATGAGTTGTCTTGTACAAACTGAGATTGAGGATACTCACCCAAAAATTGTCATGCTTTTTAAAGTCAATCTTTTGTAAATAAATATCAATGAATAATACAAAAATTACATATTTCATGTTTCTTAAGCAAGTGTCTCACATTGTTGGCTTTACTTCTTAAATCTGCCATTTCTTTTCATCATTTAACTTATCACTTATTCCTACACCTAAAACAATAAATACCTGTTGGTGACAATGTCAATGCTGTAATAAATAATCTTGAACGTCTGATTAATCAAAGCTCAAAGAAAAACCAAATGAGGAAGCAGAAGAAAGTAGAATCCAACCAGGGATTCCAAATAGACCATCCATTGTGATCCTAAAATCAAGAAGATGTCTTGTCAAATAAAAATATCCCGCTGGAATAACGTTCAAATCTAGGCAAAATTAGGGATGCAAAATAAGATTTGCTGAATTGGAAGCCAAAATGATCCTGGCAAGATCAATATCTGACTATATAAAAAAGAAGAAAACCCACTGGATTAAAATAAAAAATGGTCCAGGAAAAATCAGGGTCAAAATTCAAAATTCAAGAAGAAGAAAAACTTGTTGGATTAAAAGCCAAAAATAATCCAGGCAAAAGTAGGGTCAAAATTCAAAAAATAAATTGACAAAGTCATGATCAGAAAAGGTCTTCCTAGATTCCAAAAACAATTCAGGAAAAATTGGGATCAATCAAAAGCCTGCTAGGTCGACAACCCTCAAAGGACGGCGTAGGAAAAAGTTAAGGTACACACACAAAAAGCCCGCTAGGTCGACAATCCTAAAAAAAGACCTAGGCAAAAGTTAGGGCACAATCAAACAGAAGGCTTGCTAGGTCAAAAACCCTCAAAGGGCGGCCTAGGAAAAAGTTAGGGTACACACAAAAAGCCTGCTAGGTCGACAATCCTAAAAGACGACCTAGGCAAAAGTTAGGGCACAATCAAATAGAAGGCCCGCTAGGTCGAAAACCTTCAAAGGGTGGCCTAGGAAAAAGTTAGGGTACACACACAAAAAGCCTGCTAGGTCGACAATCCACAAAGACGACCTAGGCAAAAGTTAGGGCACAATCAAACAGAAGCCCGCTAGGTCGAAAACCCTCAAAGGCGACCTAGGAAAAAATTAGGGCACACACACAAAAAGCTCGCTAGGTTGAAAACCCGCAAGAGCGACCTAGGCAAAAGTTAGGGCAAAATGAAAGACCTGTTGGGTTGAAAACTCAAAAGAACAGCCCCGACAAAAGTTAAGGTCGAGCCAGGAATCCCAGGGCAATCTAACATTTCTGCACCCCGTCTTTCCTAAAACTGGGGCAAAATTTTTCCATTTCTCAAGTTTGATTATTTTGACAATCAAGATTATGAAAAGCAGCATTGGAAATTTTTATCAAAAGGTGCCATTTTGGCAATCAAACCCACATATTTCGTCATCCTTTCCTTTCAAATACATTATCCTAAATCCGCACATGCAAAACTCTACATTTCCTTCCTTTAAATAGCCAAAATCATTTTGCACACCTTCATAGTGCACATGCCAAAAGAGATACGAAAAATGTAAAAAAAATAAAAATATTAATTTTGAAAAGTCATGCCAAATCAGATGAATCTTGAACCATCATGACATGACATTACTGCTTCCCAAAGATCATCCTCTTGTCAGACATAATGCCACCAAGACAAAAGGAGTGGGTCTTATTCAAATGATGCTTACCACTATTAGATCCCAAAGATTGCAGAAAAGAAGGTTCCGACATTGACCAAGAAGCTGAGAGATAGAGTCAATCTAGCTTGTCCTGATTCTTGATTCCTTTCACACCAAATATGAGGTTCTTGAGGAAAGACATGTCAAAAATCAAAAGTCAAGAGAAACAATAAATTTTTAAACCACATCATGGCATGCATTCATCTCATAGCATCCATTTCATTAAATAATCCTTTCAAGCATCAAAAAGCAATAAATGAGTTAAGACATCATATCTTCTTACATTTATTCAAGCATCACATTTAATCATTCAAGCATCGCAATAAGCGTCCATTCAAGCATCGCATGACTCCTTTTTCAAAACTAATTAAGACCAGGGAAAAATGGCCCGAATCAATCATAATTAAAAAAAAAAGACTCCTAGAAATCAAGTTCAAACTAGGGCAAACGCTTGCCCAGAAAATTCAAATTGGGGCATTCCCCGATTTCTAAAAATAAAGATCAAAACTGGGCCAAGCGCTTGCCTAGAAAAATTCAATTTGAGGGCAGCCTCAAATTTTGGATCAAGTCCAAACTGGGGCAAACGTTTGCCCACAAAAAAAATTCGATTTGAGGTCATCCTCAAATTATGGATCAAGTCCAAACCAAGGCAAACATTTGCCCACAAAAAAATTCAATTTGAGGTGATCCTCAAATTCTGAATCAAGCTCAAACTAGGGCAAACACTTGCCCTAAAAAAGAAATTCTATTTGAGGACATCCTCAAATTCTAGATCAAAATCAAAACTGGGGCAAACACTTGCCCAGAAAAGACAAATTAGGGTAGCTCCCGATTTCGAAAAAATTCAAGAACGAGATCAAAACTAGGGCAAACATTTGCCCAGAAAATTCAAGTTGAGGCAGTCCTCAATTCCTCAGCTCCAGAAAATTTCAAAACGGGGGAAAACGATTGCCCAGAAAAATTCAAGTCATGGCCATCCTCGATTTCAGCAAGATTCAAACCAGGGCGAACACTTGTCCAAAGCCCCTTCAAATCAAGACACCCCTCAATTATCAAGAATTTTCTAAATTGGGGAAAAATGGTTGCCTAAGTTTTTTCAAGAGAATAATTATCAAATACTTAAAAGCCTTCAAGATTAAGGTAGAATAAGTTATTTGTGTTAATTCAAGAAAAACAAAATTCAAAAAAAGTTGTCCAAGCTAGCTGGCGAGGAAGTCCATATTCCACCCTCCTGTGCATTCCTAAGGCACATCATATTACTTCCCACACCTGTCTCAATGGGTCATTGCCTTGCCTTAACAGCCATTACTTTCATGTTGCCACACCTATTCTGTCTCGGCAAGACATCTCTTTTCTATACTTGTCTGTCTGTCTTGACAAGCCTCTCTTTCCCATACTTGTCCTAACAGGTCATTTCGCTTTTTTTGTCTGGCACGACAAACCATATTTTTCGCCTGTCTTAACAGGTCAACCTTCATTCCACCTTTGCATTGCATGCACCAACAGATTTCATTCTCGTGCCTACCCTAACAAGCCACTTCTGCTTTTTTCCTATCTTAACAGACCACTTTTCTTTTACCTATCTTAACAGGTCAATCTTTATTTTATTTTCACATGACCTGTCTTAACAGGTATTATCATTCTTGCCTTACCTGTCTTAACAAGTCATCTTTGCTTCTCCTGTTTTAACGGGCTATTTCTACTTTCTTCCTGACTTAATAGGTTCGCTTCCATCCTGTCAACAACAGGATCTTTACATTTTACCTGTCCTAAACAAGTCATTTTTTTCACTTTCCTTTGCCTGTCTTAACAGGCTTTCATCGTTTTGTTCTTGCCTGTCTTAACATGTATCTTGTTTCTTTTCTGTCAGCAACACGACTTTTCTTCATTACCTATCTTAACAGGTTTCTCTCCTCATTTCAATGCCTGTCTTAACAGGATTCCATCTGCATTCTACCTGTCTCAACAGGTCATTTTTCGTTCCCCTTTGTCTGCCTTTACAGATGTTCATCATTTTGTTTTACCTATCTCAATAGGTATTTTTGTTTCTTTCCTGTCAACAACTCCATCTACATTTTACCTGCCTCAATAGGTCATTTTTCATTTACTTTGCCTGTCTAGCAGGCTTACATCTTTCCTGTCATCAACAGGACTTTTCTGCATTTTACTTGTCTTAACAGGTTCCCTTCATTTTACTTTGCCTGTCTTAACAGGTTTACATCTTTCTTGTCAACAACAGGATCTTTTTGTTTTTGCCTGTCTTAACATGTTTGCATTTCTCCTGGCAACAGCAGGATTTCATTTGCATCATTCCTGGCAACAGCGGGACCTCATTTGCATTTTCCTGTTAACAACAGGACATCAAACATGTTTAAATTCTGTTCGCCTATCTTAACAGGTTTGCATTTATCCTGGCAACAATAGATTTCATTTGCATTCTTTCCGGCAACAACGGGACCTCATTTGCATTTTCCTGTCAACAACAGGACATCTAGCATGTTTAAATTCTATTTGCCTGTCTTAACAGGTTTTCATTTATCCTGGAAACAACAGAATTTCATTTGCATCATTTCTCCTAATTTCTTAGCTCCTCGATCACCTCAATAAAATGAGGTAATAGAGAAGAAAAATATAACATTATTAAAAATATCCAAAATTATGTTATTTGATAATTCACTTCCAATGCATTTCTGAGCAGAAGTAGTTAATACTTTATGTTATCTACATAATCATATTTTTTATACTGAATGTGAAAGATCAACTAGGCAATTTTAGCTCAAAAGTAGACATGGAAATATTCCTTGATTGATTAGATACATCTAAATTCTATCGTATTTATAATACTAGGACTTTATTTGTTGAGGAATTTATTCATGTTAGTTTCAAAAATTGAAAACCAAATGACAATAATTTATTAAATCTAGAAGATGAAGTTGCAGGTCTGGACATAAACGATAAAAGATAACAAGACCAACCATTGGTAGAACCTAACGATGAGTCAACAAATGATTTCTCGTCTAACTCAATCCAAGTTTATGCTAACAACATATAATCCATGACATACCTAAAGTTCAAGCCATATCTTCTTGTAGATCAAATCTTGGGATAACCTATATAGAACATCAGAATAAGATCAAGCTTTAGAGATCAAGGAAATCTTGTACTACTCTGTGCAGTAAAACCAAAACAATAGACGATGCTCTACTAGATGAACGTGTTGGTAATATTTCAAAAGCGATTAAAAGTTCCACATTGCTTTGAAAAGAGTCCTTCTTAGGCTTTATATATAAGACATACCTTGGGGCTTGTTGACAAGCAAGAAAGGAACATGCCCTCGCGCACATGTGCTTGAACCAACTCAGTTAAGAGCAGTGAAATCCCCCCTACGCGCAATAATGTGGACCATGGACTTTTTGATAATCATCTAGGAAAACCTAAAAATATTTGCTTACCCGGAAAACTCTATTTGAAGGGTTTAATTTTTTCGTTGCCATTGATTGCATATTATTAATTATAATTAGGTTTTATTATAAAAATGACCGGCTATTCATTCTAATTTAAATTGTACTTTATTATCATTATACCGTATTAATCTTGTTTAATTATTCGATTTAAAAATTGTCTATTACACGATTATTTCTGGTAATATATTTTAATTTATTAATTATATTCTTTAATGTGTTTTATTATTTTTTCAAACGTTGTCTGAAGTGCCTCTCCTATATAAAGGATGCACATCTTACCTTTTCAGAACACACATCCCAAACATTTTCTCTCTAAAGCTACTGCTGGGTTTTCTTTTCTCTCTTCTTTGTTAGCTCTACTCGTGCTTCTTTTTGTAGACAGGTCTGTTGAATCCTGGAGGATACCGTAACTAGGCGCAAATATCCTTGAGGACAGTGCCACTACACGTCTTAGACCACTGCGCCAGAAACAATAATCTCAAGGATATTTTTCAATGGCCACCAAAGCTACTCGCACTCAATCCTCAAACGACGTCACTGCTGCTCCTGTTGCATATGCCAAGCCCCTCCCTGATGTCTCCAAAATTGAGGTCTTTGGAGGACAAGCCTATTGCCGTTGGTAAGAAAGGATCTACTCCATCCTAGACATGCATGGAGTTGCATTTGCGCTCACTGATGAAAAACCACTTGATCCAAAATATGCTGAAAATTGGACCAATGCAAATAAGGTATGTCGACACACCATTTTAAGTACTTTGTCAAATGAACTCTTCAATGTCTACTGTTCTTATAAGGAGGCCAAGGCAATTTGGGAGTTTGTGCGCATAAAGTACATCGCCGAAGATGTTGGGAAGAAAAAATTCATCATAGGGAACTTTTATCACTGGGAAATGATTGATGACAAAGACATCAAAACACAAATAAATGAATACCACAAACTCCTCGAAGACCTCAAATCTGAAGACATAACCATGCAAGACCAACTAGTAGCTGACTTCCTTATTAAGAAGTTACCCGAAACGTGGAATGAATACAAACAACAACTAAAACATAACCACAAACAGTTGTCCCTTGCTGACCTAATAACCCACATCATAATTGAAGATATTAATCGGAAGGAGATCAAAACTACAAGAGCAAAATCCTTGGACACTAGAGCAAATTTGCTGCAAACAAACAAGTCTCTAAAGACTAGGTACGTTCGTAAACCTTCCTCTCAATTTCTTAAGCCATCTAATCCTACTCCCTTCAAAAAGAAGGGTTCATGCTATGTTTGTGGTGAGCCAGGGCATCATGCACTAACATGTAGATATAGAAACAGAAATGTCGCCCCTCCTAAGGTTAAGGCAAACTTAACTGAAGGAGATGATGTGGTAGCTGTTGTCGTTTCTCAAGCTCTTATCGTGGCCAATGTGAGGAAATGAGTGGTAGACTCTAGGGCTATCAGGTACATATGCACTAACAAAAATGTGTTTACCTCCTAAACCATTGTAGGGGAAGGAGAAGACCTTGTCTATCTTGGAGGCTCCTGAACTGCACCTGTGCTCGGGAAGGGAAAGGTTCTTCTCAAGCTCACTTCTGGAAGAACTTTAGCATTTCAAAATGTGCTACATGTACCGAGCATTAGAGCCAACCTAATTTTTGTGGCTCTATTGGGAAAAAGTGAGGTTAAGGTTTCTTTTGAGTCAGATAAAATTGTGATGACCAAAAATGATATGTTTGTTAGCAAGGGGTATTGTGACCAAGGTTTATTTGTACTGAATGTCTTCAAAATTATTAATGAGAATGATCCATCTTCTTCTTCTACTTACATGATTGCATCTTATGATTTTTGACATGCTAGATTAGGACACATAAATTCTTTTTATATTAAAAAGTTACAAAGTAATGGTCTAATTTTAGGAATTAAGAATGAAAAATTAAATAAGTGTGAAATTTGTATAAAATCAAAATCAACCAAAAGGACATGCTTTGTAATAAAACGAGAAACAGAATTACTTAACCTAATTTATACAGACCTAGGAGACCTTAAACAAATATTGACTAGAGGTGGTAAGAGATATTATGTAACCTTTATAGATGATTGCTCTATGTACACCAAACTATTTCTAATTAGGAACAAAGATGAGACCTTTGACATGTTCTTATCATATAAAGAAGAAGTAGAAAACCAACTAAATAGGAAGATTAAAAGAAATAGATTTGATAGGAACGGTGAATATATAGCCTTTAATGAGTTTTGTGAAAAAGAAGGCCTAATACATGAAACAACCTTCCTTACTCTCCTGAATCAAATGGAGTAGCAGAAAAGAAAATATGACGTTAAAAGAAATGATGAATGTCATGCTCATTAGCTCTAATGCACCTGATAACCTTTGGGGTGAAGCCTTGTTATCCGCATGTCATATACAAAATAGGATACCCCATAAGAAAACAGGAAAAACTCCTTATGAATTATGGAAGGACTACAAACCAAATTTAACTTACTTAAAAGTGTGGGGGTGCCTGTCTAAGGTTATCTTGCCTAATCCTAAAAAGAGAAAGATAGGCTCTAAAACTTTTAATTGGCTGTTTATAGGATATGCTCAACATAGTGTTGCTTATAGATTTCTAGTTTTAAAAAGTGATATACTTGACAAAAACTCCATAATTGAAACCAAGAATGCTGAATTTATTGAAAATATTTTTCCATTAAAAATCAAAAGTATGCCTAAAGAACCTATTCTACCTTATCATCCTTCTATACAAGATAATGAACTTTCACATGAAGATTTAAGAAGAAGTAAAAGACAAAGGAAAGAAACCTCACTTATATCTTTATAGGAAATGATCCTTTAAACTATTTTGAAGTTATCTCTTCATCACACGCTTATTTTTAGAAACAAGCTATTAAAAATGAACTTGAATCTATTAGGAAATGTAACATATGAACTATAGTAGACTTACCCCTAGGGCCTAGACCAATAGTTGCAAGTGGATCTTTAAAATAAAATACAATCTTGATGGTTTTGTTGAAAAATATAAAGCCCGCTTAGTCGCAAAAGGTTTTACCTAAAAACATAACGTAGATTACTTTGACACCTTTGCCCCTATAACTAGAATTTCATCCATTAGAGTTTTAATTGCATTAGCATATATTTATAAATTAGTAATTCACCAAATGGATGATAAAACTGCCTTTTTAAATGGTGATTTAGAAAAGGAAATTTATACGATCCAACCAAAAGGTAGTGTGATTGTCGGTCAAGAAAATAAAGTGAATTTCCTGCTGTATTGGAAGGATACTAGGGTGAAAACTGGATCTCAGATTGAGATGAGACAAAATCTACTAGTGGTTATGTACTCACATTGGGAGGTGGTGCAATATCGTGGAGATCATCTAAAAAAAGTATTATTGCAAAATCCACTATGGAATTAGAGTTTATTACTCTGGAACTAGCTAGCAACAATGCTGAATGGCTAAGAAACTTCTTAGCAAACATTCCCTTAGGAATTAAACCAACACCCTCAGTGTCTATGCTCTATGATAATAAGTCTACAATAGCAATTGCAAAAAATAACTCTTACAATGGTAAGAATCGACATATTCGTCTAAGACATGATGTGATAAAGCAGCTGCTAAAGAATAAAATTATCTCCATTGATTATGTGAAGTTAGAAGTAAACTTGACCAATCCTCTAACCAAACCATTAGGAAGAAAAATGGTTTATGAAACATCAAAGGGAATGGGACTTGAGCCAATAATTAGATCTACAATGACAAGAACCCAACCTTTGTGATTGGAGACCCCATGAAGAAGGTTCATATGAGTAATAACAAGTCATTGTTGATCCCTCTAGCACTAATTAATTTTTCCATTCCTATGATGTGAGAAGTGCTAGGCTGCATTAAACGAGAGGTTAAACCTTAATGGTTTTAATGACATTCATATCCCTTATGGGTAGTGTATTAAATGCAGAATACTCTTAATGAGGTCACCTATATGAATCTCAAGTGAGGCTGCTTGTATGAGATTGAGGTACCATCTCTAGAGCATTCATGAACTACCAGGCAGACGGATGACCTGTTAGCGCAAAACCAGCGAAAACGGCAAAGAGTTGTGGGGGTATAATGTGATAGACAAGCCTATAATTTGCACCAATATGGCTTTGGTTCATAGAAGCTCTGCTTTCACCAAAACATAGCAAGTTAAGCTCATCTGTCTAAAGTTTGGTTCATAGTCCTAAAGACACCAGACCTTATGCATGTTACACTAAAAGAAAACCCAACAATTTTTTTCTCTTCTTCTTCTTTCTTTTCTTTTCAAATGTTTTAACCATTTTAAAATATGTGGGAGATTGTTGGTAATATTTCAAAAGGGATTAAAAGTCCCACATTGCTTGGAAAAAGTCCTTCTTAGGCTTTATATATAAGACATACCTTGTGGCTTGTACACAAGCAAGAAAGAAATGTGTCATCGCGCACATGAGCTTGAACCAAGTCAGTTAAAATCGGCAAAATCCTCCCCTGCGCGCAATAATGTGGACCACAAACTTTTTGGTAATCATCTACAAAAACCTAAAAATATTTGCTTACCTAGGAAAATCTACTTGAAGGGTTTAATTTTTCTGTTGCCGTTGATTGCATATTATTAATCATAATTGGGTTTTATTATAAAACTAACCGGTTATTCATTCTAATTTAAATTTTACATTATTTTCATTATACCGTATTAATCTTGTTTAATTATCCGATTTAAAAAACCGCCTGTTACACGATTATTTCTGATAATCTATTTTAATTTTATATAATTTTCGCTTCAAAAATTTAAATTCTAAATTCAAATTTCAAATCAACTTAATTATATTCTTTAATGTGCCTCTCCTATATAAAGGATGCATAGCTTACCTTTTTAGAACACACATGACAAACATTTTCTCTCAATCCTCCCTTGCTCCTGCTTCTTTTTGCAAACGGGTCTGTTAAATCTTGGGGGATACCGCAACTAGGCGCGAATATCCTTGAGGACAATGTCACTACATTCCTCAAACCACTCCGCCACAAACAACAGAAGGATGAGTATCTTCAAAGGAAAAAGAACTAACTCAATAATTCAAGAATGGTGTTTGGATACTAGTTCCAAAACCTTATGTAAAAACCATCATTGCCATAAAATAAGTTTTTATAAATAAACCCTGAATATGGAAAAGTTCCTAGAAACAAAGCAAGCTTAGTTTTTTAAGGATATAATCAAATGAAAGGTATAGACTTAACTAAAATCTTTGCACCTGTAATTAGGCTAGAAGAGATTCGCATAATGCTTACATATGTATCTCATCATAACATTACTCTTTTTCTAATGGATGTTAAAAATTCTTTTCAAAATGGAATCATAGAAGAAGTATACACTAGATATCCCCCTAGATTTGTTAATCTTACTTTTCCTAAACATATCTATAAGTTAAAGAAAGCTTTGTATGGGCTAAAACAAGCTCTTATAGTTTGGTATGAGACTTAGCTCATTTCTTATGAAAAATTATTTTATAAGAGGAGAAGTAGATACAAATCTATTAAAAAAATATCACAAAGCTAAACTTATTATCGTTCACATATATGTGGATAACATTATTTTCAGATTCACTAATGAAAATCTATCTAGAGAATTTGCTAAGATGAGTAAGATGGGAGAATTAAAATTCTTCCTAGGACTTCAAATCAAATAGGAAAAGAAGTGTATCTAAGTACATCAACATAAATATACTAAAAATCTGCTTCAAAATTACAAAATGGAAAACTCAAAGCTAATGGTCATACCTATGAACCTGTATGCTTTGATAAAAGATGAAGATGGATAACCCATTGACAAAAAAAAGTATAGAGGAATGTTTAGATCACTCCTCTACCTTATTGCTAGTTGTGAAGGTATAATGTTTATTGTTTGTCTTTAAGCCATATTTCAAAGTGACTCCAAGGAGTCTCATTTAAAACTAGTTAAAAGAATTTTTTGTTATTTTGTTGGTACAACTAACTTTGGACTTATCTATAAAGGATAGGAACATTTTAACTTAATTAGATACTATGATGCGGACTATGTTAGAGATAGAGTTGGAAGAAAAATAACCAATACAGGATGCCATTTCCTCAAAGCAAACCTCATTTTGTGGGCTAGCAAGAAATAAAATACAATTTCTCTATTCACCATTGAAGCATAACACATCTCATCTTCTAGTTTCTACTCATAGTTATTATGGGTACAATATGAATTGGAAGATTGTAATATTTATGAAAATAATATTCCTATTTTTTGTGACACCATTTGTGCTATAATCTTGTCTAAAAGTCCTATCTAGCACTCGTATGCCAGGTACATATAAATTAGACATCATGTTATTAGACATTATGTTCTGAAAAGAGTATTTAGTATTAAATTTATTAATACTAAGTATCAATTGGCTAATATTATGATGAAACCCTTCCCAAGGACCCATTTGTCTTTATAAGAAATTTATTAAATATGAGTTATATAAGTGTTTAAGTGCACTCATCTAATGTATGTCTGGTATAACTGTATAAGCTGCTCCATGTGCATGCACATTTACCTCTGCTGCCACATGTCATTTGACATTACCTTTTTTGCAGCATTCATCATTGCTTTTCAAAATCAAAGACACGATTTACAATTGATGTGATGTGCCATATTTATGGTGTAACATCATTCTCTCTCATGAAAATGGATGCAATTCCATGTGCCTAATTCCCATTTTATTAAACCTTATGTCTTTTACTTCTTAATAACTTAGAATTTTTTTTATCTTCTTTACACTCACTTACTATTTCCTTATCTGTCAACCTTTCAATACTCTTTATCTTCCTCAAGTTTTCCTTCTGCAATCTTAACTACCTTCATCAATGGCACCTGGTGTATCACCCATAAATTATTCTAATGAAAACTTAGGGTTACAAATTACTTTTAGTAAAAAACAAAGTACAAATAAGATCAAAAGATAGAAAAATTAGAAAGTTTGATACAAATAACGAAAATACCCTTACATTTAGGCAACCCAAATAATATGCAGGAAAAATAAAAAAAAAAGGTAAAAAGACATTATAATAGATTATAGAATATTAATAATGGTTAAAAAGTTATGAGAAAATATAAGTAACAAAGAATGAACGAAAAAGTCCTTAGAAAACTTCGCAAATACTTAAAATGCCCTTACAAAGCTCTATTTTCTGCAAAGAGCTAAATTGTTCCGAGAAAATACAAAATTACATTAGATTGACTAAGGAATGAACTAATAAGTGTTAAAAATGCTGGAGGAACAATTTGGGAACTTCTCAACTAATTCTGAGAAAAATTACGAAAATATCCTTAGAAGGTTAAGAGGGTAAAAAAGTGAGGAAAAAGCCAAAAGTTGGCTCTACACGGTTTTCACAAAAATTTCATGTGCAAAATGTGGTAATGACTCACTATATGAGTCATCACCACATTTATGGCATATAGAACAAAAATCATAAATGAAAATATTCTTTTAACAATTTTTAAGGTTAATTAACCTTGTTTAATTAAAATTAATCATGTTTAAAGTAAGTTAAACTTGAATAGTGACAAACTTAGCGTAATTAGCACAAAAATAATTCTAAAATGATAATTAGTCAAATTTTTAACTATTTTGGAAAATGGAAATTTCATGCAAAATTACCAAAATTTCCTTAAATGAGAAATTTATTCCTAAAATGCCTTAACTTGGTCAAATTCACTAAGGGCCATAGTGTACATAATCCAAAAATCCTAATCTTCCCCCTTAAGCTTAAGTTTCAATCTTTGAATTTAATCCAAAATCAACCTTTATCTACAAGCCCAACTATCATCACCAAGATCTCTTTGTGGATCTCCAAGGGGGATCATGTTCAGCCACCAAAAGTCTCCATCAAGTAGGATTTTTGATATGATTCACCCTATGCGAATGAATCGGAATGCAGAAACGATAATGGAACGTCTTGAGAATCAGGATATGATAAGATAAGATAAGGTAAGATTAGAATAAGATAAGATGAGATGAGCTGAGATAAGGTAACATGAGATGAGATAAGGTAAGATAAGATAGGATAGGATAAGATAAGATAATATAAGATGTAATAAGATAAGATAAGGTAAGATAAGATAAGATAAAGGAACCCGACACAAACTGCGACCTGCAGGAGAGCACCGAAGTTATCAAGAGGAACGTGACCCTTACCGCGACCTGTCGGAAGAACCAACGTTATCAAAGGTAGTTCTTTGCACAAGAACCAAGGGAATCAACTCACACAAAGATGAAAAACTCTCAAAGAGAAAATATGATTATTCCTCAAAATTTGTCTTTTCACTAAATCTCTAACTCCTATTTATAGCTAACCTAATCTAGTAAAAAAAGATAACAAATTAGAAATCCTAATTCGATTGCAATTTGAATTGCAACCAATTTAAAATAAACAACTTTTAGATAAATATCAAATCCTAATGTAATCTATAGCAAATCATAAACTTTATCACTTAAGATCTTCAATGATTTGACTACATAAATTAATCCATGTTCGAATTGGGCTTGGATCCATGTAATCTTTTTCTTGAACTTCCTTGATGGGAGCTTCAAGTGTTTATTCCATGCGTTTGGTCCTATTTTTCATCATAGGACCTTCCATTCCTTGTAGATAATTTCTTAGATGATCTCTTTTGCTTATCGTGGTGCCCATGTTCACATCAATTTTATTATTTTATTTTTTAAGTTTTCAGCCTTAATTTTTATGGTTGATTTTTTTTTTTGTGGATCTTTTCTCTAAGATCTATAGATCTCATTTTGTTTGGACTCATGAGAGCTCAAGGCTACCTTTGAATGATCACAATATGCATCACTTGTTTTAGTGATTTTTGAATGTTAAAATGAAGTTTGGATGGATTAAAGTTCTTCTAATCACCTTAGAAGCAATTTAATCGGTTAAAACTTTTTAAAAATCAATTTTAATGCTTTGGAAAGTTTTGAGAGGTCAAGAGGAGAATTTTTGAAGCATTCATGGTATGAGATGGATGGATCTTGGAGTAGACCTAATGGATCTACACTTATTTGTCTTGAAAAATACTATCTTGATGGTTTTTATGCTTAAAGCTTGAAATTTGTTGATTTTCGTAATATTATGGACTTGTGTGGAAAATTGTCCAGATCTGAACCCATGGATTAAAATACTTAAAAGTCAAAAAAAAATGAAATCATAAGTTTCATAAGCTTAATTTGGGCATAAATCTAAAATCTACTAAGAGAAAGTTAAAAGTTTTTAACAAAAAAATGGAACAAGCTTCGTAAGGCACCTAAGAATTTTCTTAACCATGACCCAAGCTAAAAGATTATGGACAAGCCTTGTATGGATTCAAGTGCTTAAGGTGCTACAAGTGCACAAATCATGGAACCAAGGTTATATGTGAAGAAATTTTGAAAAAGGTGATCTTAGGCATCAAGAATGGGCATTCGGCCACTTATGCTAAGTTAAGGTTAAAATTTCTAAAAATTTCTAATTATGAAACAAGCTATAAGATTATATCCTAAATGGTGTGAAACAACTCTTAAGATAAGAAAAATTGAACTAAAATATCCTAAAATCAAGAGGTGTGCATTCGACCATGGTTAGGTTTAAATTTTTTAATATGGTGTATTAAGAACCATCACTAGGTAAATGAGAAGAATTAAGTGTATAAGAAAGATTTAGAAGTGGTTAAGTTGATAATTTGACTATAGTAGATAAAATTCATGAAATCAAGTAAAAACCATAATTAAAACTTAAGCTAGATTCGAGGATGAACAAATTGATAATTAAGAATGAATCATGGAGTAGTGAGGTAGACATTTACCATTCGACCATGACCTTTAGGGGTAGAAATTAAATTTATGTTAGAAAATAGAAATTACATGGAAATGTACCAAAATTCCCTTAAGTGGCTGAATTCTATCTTAGCCTTGGGAGGGCTCATTTGCTTCAGGTTACCTTTCTTAAACACTTATAAAAATCCTTTAAACTCTCTCTAAACTCAAATTACTTCTAAAACCCAAAATTTACACAGAGCTTAAACTTCCATCTTTTACGTTTAAGTTAAATTAAGATAAATACACCAAGCTCCTCCACCAATACTAAGAGATTTTGTGTGGACCACCAAGGAGGATGAAGAGCATCCTCTAAGACCCACCAAAATCATCATAAAATTCTTTAATAAGTAGGATTTTACCTTATGTTTTTCTAAACTTTAAATCTTATTTATGGTTTGATTTTCTTCTTTTTGATGGATCTCTTTCTAAGATCTATGAATCCTTTTTATTTGAGTTGGTTGGAGCTCAAAGCTTCCCTTGATGTTTAAATATGAGAATCACAAATTTTTTAGTGATTTTTGAAAGTTAAAGAAAAGTTTTGATGGATTAAAGTGATTCTAGTAACCTTAGGAGTAATTTAATTTGTTAAAATTTCTTAAAACTAATTTGTGATGCTTTAGGATAGAATTGAGAGTTCATATGAAAAGTCTTAAACTGCTAAAAGTAAGAGATGGATATATTTGGAAGTAGATCTACACTTGTTTACCATGAAAAATGCTTTCTTTAAGATCTTGATATTCAAAGTTGCAAACTTGTTTATATCTTTTTTTATATAAGAAAAGTTTTAAAATGCTAAAAGTAAGGGAATAGATCTTGAAGTAGATGTACACTTGTTTATCATGAAAAATGTTTTCTTTAAGATTTTGGTGTTTAAAGTTGAAAACTTGTTTATATCTCTTTTTAAAATCTTTAATCATGAAATAGTCTTGGATAAAGTCCAGATTTGAACTCATATATTAAAAGTCCTAAAATACTAAAAAAAGATTATGTAATAAGATCCATAAACTTAACTTGGACTTTGACTTAAAAACTACTAAGAGTAAATGTGGAACTTTGGATCAAAAGTTGAACAAATCATTTAAAATCTTCCACAACCATGACCAAAGCTATGCAATACTGGAAAATCATTAATGGGTCTAAGAACATATGATGTACCAAGTGCTAAACTTCATAGCACCAAGGTAATGTGGCAGGAAATTAGTAAAAGGACCTTTGTTTAAGTCACCTATAACATTCGATCACTTCCTATTTAATTAGGAAATCTTGAGTTTAAAATTTTGATTAGGATATAAAGAGAAGCCTAATCAAGTATAATTATAAAATTATAAATTTGGAAGTGACTTGAATATGATGGAGTGCTCTTTTGGCCATATTGGTTAAATTGGATGAAAATGTACTAAAATCTTGGTAGAATTTAAGAATAAACCTAAACATGCGTAAGGAGATAGTTAGAAATTAATTATGGAGTAGGGAAAAAAAGTGAGCATTCAGCCACCACATTAAGCAAGGAGGAAAAACCTTAAAAATTTGTGTGATATGAACTAATAGTCTATGTCCTATTTAATGTAAATCAACTTTTAGTAGAAGAAAAAACACGAACGATAACACCTTAGGACTATGACATGTGGATTCGGTCACTAACACCCTAAAAATGAATATTATTTTTACGCTTAGGTTATATACATGGTTCCATTTTCAGACTGTTACCAAATGATGTAGAAACATTAAAAATAGGTATTAGTGAAAATATGAGTTAATCTTTTTTTAATAAAACACTTTGGTAGAAAATGCAAATCTCATCGTAGCAGAGAATAAATAAACAAACGTCTTTAGCCACATCAAATTAAATTTTGCTTAGGTTGCCTTTATGGGCTTATTACTTTTTAATTACATAGATTCTAGTAGTGTTACATACGTTCACATAATATAGACTTCATAATCACATGCCTTAATTACATACTTAAATAATTAAGGCATTAATTCCCTTACATATTTAATTACACATATTATTACACTACATAATATCTATTAATCATACAAATAACCATCTATTTACAACTTAGACATATTAGTATGACATCATTTCGTTCTCCTTCAAAAGGATCTTGCTCCCACTTCAAGTACAAGAATCTTTACCATCACGAACAACGTCTGAGGCACTTGGGAAGAAAAATGGAAAGTAAGGGTGAGAAACTAAGTTTTTCCGTAAAATTCTGCCCTAAGTGTCATCATTTTTATCTCAACTACTTTAGTTTATTAAAAATCATGGCATGCATATAAGTTTGATTTCTACCTTTCGGAAATGCTACTGAAATGGCATTCTTTTACTTACATATAATTTCCTTAATCATTATAAGTTCTTGGAATTACATCATAAATATTATTTGAGTATCATCTCCTTTATGTCTTACAAAATTTCTCATTCATTCTCTATTCCACACATTTGGAAAATTTTAAGACATAGGCATACATCATTATTGGTCAAACAATATTAACTGCATTAAGCACATAACTTGTGTAAACACTCAATTATGTCTGAGGTTTTCTTTTTAAATTGACTAGTAAATAAACAATAAGTTGAATAATGAATAAATACTAAACAGAAAGCAGAAAAATAAATAAACAGAAAAGAAAGAAAAAAAATAAGAAAAGATAATAAAAGATATAAATAACAAAAAAAATTAGATTAAATAAAAATTCAAATGAATAATGAAAAAGAAGAAAGAGAAGATTAAAGAAATAAAGGAAAATAAGAAATAAAAATAAAATAAAATAAATAAAAAAATAATAATAATAAAAAGTTACTAATAATAATAATAAAATAAAAGAAATATATATAAAAATAAAAAATAAAAAATGGAAAACACAAAAAAAAATTAATTAAATGCATAAATGAAGAGAAAGAAAGGGTGGGGAGGAGTTGGTTGGAATACGGTTATTTTTTAGCACATGGTTAATAGTTGAGGAGTGCAATAAATAAAGGAGAAGGAGCCGGAATAAGGGTCGGAAAAACTTGAGTTCCAAAGGAGAAACAGGGAGCGATTGTATCATTGAGAAAAAGAGGTCATCAAGAACGCTAAGAAAGAAAGAGCTTTTAGGGGCTAGAAATTTCAAGGAGATTCTCATCAGCTCTAAAGAAAAGAAACCTTGCTCCAGTGGTCCAGATTGACATCTCAGGGCGCGCAAGAAGAGGAGTTCAACTCCATTGGTTCTAGCACGCTCACGTTGATTCTGCACTCGCTGCATCACAGGTTAGTCGAACTCTCTTCACCCTCTAAATCAAAAATTCTGCATCAATTTCATATATAAATTAAATCTTGCATTTAGTTATAGTAAATGTATGTGATATTTGCATGGGAATCGAGTGTTCATGCGATGCGTGGCTGGTCAAGAATCCATTTCGCCAAACATTTTTTCTTAGGCCCGATAGTTATCATATGAAGCAGTGATAATAGGCCAGAAATGAATTTACATAATGATTATTATTTGGGGTAAAGTCAGTGAGTCTCTTTTGTCGGATGGAACGAGGGAGTATGACTCCATAATAGAATCATGTAGCTACTTGTGATATAGCACTGATCTTAGGGGTATGATGGGACTACAACAAACACTATCCCAAAGGCTCTCGCTATTGGCAAAATCAAGCGAAATACAGAATATGTGAGTGATATTCTTGGTAGGTAGCTTATGGAATTTTCTTTCAATGGTTGAACATCCCCGTATGAAGTATGTATCCACCAGTTTATGCAAAGAAAACTACGGGAGCTCAAGACTCAAGCCCAATCCTTGTTGATCTATTAAGCAACTTCAAGCTAAAGTTCATATTATGGATACACTGATACCGTTGGAATAGTCATGTGGAAGAGGAAAATAGCATCATGCCCTCGTATTGATGATAACTGCCCTTTGTTAATAAATTCGCAAGATCCTACCATATGTCCCCTGGTGAAGTTAGGCCTGCCTATTTTGGTCGCAAAAGAAGAATGTCCGAGGCATGTAGAACAGGTGACAGACCACTCAGAATCATAGTAGAGGTTATTGGTGAGAGGACCAGTTATAAGTCTTTAGACATGGCTCCTACAAAATACCATTGATCGGTAGGAAAACGTTGGATATAGAGTTTGAGAGAGCCAAGAATTCCACGAAATTTGACTACTCTGATGTATGTTGGAGCCTATACTATCGGGGGGCGGTACTTAGAGGAAAATCCTACTGTGAGCGATCCCCCTCCTTTCCCTAGATGAGACACTTCTTAATAGAGACTTGGCTATAAGTAACAATCCATTGATGAAGATGACAACCACTGATGCAAAAAAGAATGATCAAGCTTAATCTGATCGCAAAATGATGTCTACGGACATAGTTCCGTTTGATCTTGAAAGCAAGGTTATTGAGAAAGTAAGGGAGCTGAATGCACATGAACCATCCTCTGAGGGAGAATTTTGAGAATCATTATTGGGAATACCAGGATAAAGAAATACATCCTATTGCTTATACCAAGCAGTATAAGGATAAAATGGGCTCTAATTCAGTGATAAAAGAATAAAGTAGGAATGGTGTGCTGGTTACTGGGACATCAGAGTCAGAAATAATGACCAAGTGTCCAGAAAATAAGTCTAGGGTGTAAGTCCTCTGCGTAAAGTTGAAAGGGAATTTTAATGGGTTGTAGATGTCCTCAGATGAGAAAGTCATCCTATGTATTGCGGGCCAAACCAGGATAACCTTAGAATTCTATTAAAGGTTTTTCAAGGTGACAAAGTGAGAGAAATATGGCAGTTATTTCAAGCTATTTTCTGAGAAGACTCTTTTGGATACAAAACCGAAAGTAAAGGAGTGAGCAAGGGAAATGAGCGGTCCAATATTGATGGGAAAGTTGTTTCACAAGCGTAGAGAAGTACACTAACTCAAGCAAATAGATCCTGGAATATGTTACGGGGTTTGAAGTTGGTGATGAAATTCAGTACGGGTGAAGCCCGATGTAATTGACATTCTCCATCCAAATTGATGTGGCAGTAGAATAGTGGATCAATTGGTAGCTGGACTATGTGAATGATGTCTCTAGTACAAGTCTCGTTATTGAGTATGAACCAACTCCCGAGATAGGTCTGTTAGCAGTAGCAGCAATATCTCAATTGGTTGAAGATAATTAAGTACAAAATGGCGACTTTTTATCATGGAGTTTAAAGTCAGGGCAGTTTCCAGAGAGGAAGTCAGGTAGCATGCTATATTGGTTGTGAGGAATGAATCGATGTAACATCAGTCAGAAAGACATAACAAAAACAGTATATGCCTTACGTCAAATGACCCTTGCATGCAAAGCCGGGCAGGGAAATCCGATTCTAATGAGGTGCTGGATCGAGGAAAGGAGAGATGCAGCGTTAAAGAAAAGGCAAAGTCAAGAGTCAATAATAATATGCACTCGTTCCGATATCAGACCGTGAACTCAAAATAGCATGGGAGAAGTCTACCCTAAACCTGTGAGCAGGTCAAACAACATGACAGAGAAGGAAAACCCCTTTAAATTCCAAAGTGAAATTTTCAAGTGACATATACGGTTCAAAAAAGGGTTGGTAAACCTGCTGCATGTTGTTGACTAATTGTTCGTATGGTAGGGGCAGTAACAAGCCCATCTACATACACACAAATAAGCCGAATTGAATTAAGATGGTATAGTAATGAGCCTACTAAATCACAGACTTGAGCCACTTCTAATGAATCAAGCATGGTTTTTGATTAGACCAGCCAACGACACCAAGCTAACCTTTCCTTAGGCTCATTACCACTAGGCTGTGGTAAAAATCAAACACTTGGGCTTCCCTAAAGCCAAGTTAACTATGTTTTTTGGCAATATATATATATATATATATATATATATATATATAATGTAAATGTACGGGATAACAAAAATCCATAAGATACAAAATTTCTTAACCCTTGATTTCTCAACAAAAATAAAATAGATAATTCATCTAGCACAGTTATATCAGATCAAGACGAATGGATTGGACTAAAACCGACATGCCTCTTGAAATGATCCTTTTTCGCAAAAAAGACAAACAAGGAGAAATATCTTCTTCTACCATGTCGAACCCAAATAGCTTTTCAAAAGGTATCTCTTTTCAAAGTAAACATAAAATCTTTCAAAAAAATATCTTTTTGGGGATCACAAGTCTCACGCGATGAGCTCTAAATGGAAAACTGGTGGTTTCACTGCTATTCGATATTTAGAGATTCATATAGATCCCAGTGCAGCCTTAGTTGCCTTAAACCTTGTGCATATGTGGATTAAGAAACCCTCTTAAATAATAAAATCTTTCAAAAAATATCTTTTTGGGGATCACAAGTCTCACACGATGAGCTCTAAATGGGAAATTGGCAGTTTCACTGTTATTCGATATTTAAAGATTCATATAGGTCCTAGTGCAGCCTTAGTTGCATTGGGCCTTGTGCATATGTGAACTAAGAAACCCTCTTAAATAATAAAATCTTTCAAAAAATATATCTTACTGGGAATCACAAGTCTTACCGATGAGCTCTAAATAGGAAACTGGCGGTTTCATTGTTGTTCGATATTTAGAGATTGATAGGGGTCTCAGTGCAGCCTTAGTTGCCTTGGACCTTGTGCATATGTGGACCAAGAATCCCTTCCAAAAATTGAAAAAGCTTTCCAAATCATCTTTACCTTCGAAGGTCAAGCCTTCAAATAGAACTACGTAAGCCTTAAGTTTCCCATTGCACCAGAGAATACATAGGAGCAAGATCAAGTCCTGTCAGGCTATCTTCCACCAACCTATTTATTTTCATTCTAAATTAAAGGGATCAAACAGTTTTCAAAAAGTATTAAACCATACTCAGTTCAAAGGTACCATTCTCCAGAACGGGCGAGTAGGGTGCCTAATACCTTCCCTATTCGTAACCGACTGCCGAACCTTGAATTTCTTCCTCAAGTTAGGATTTTTTCTCTTTTCCCATAAATAAAAATTTGGTTGCGGCTCCACTTAATAAATCAAGTCCTTTTTCAAAAAATTTAGCGAGTTCGTCGTCTAATCGTAATTACGGTTGCGACAACTTGCTTGAACATCAAACATATTTGGAAGTTACATTATAATTATCATTTGACTATTATTTCCTCTATGTCTTTCATAACATTTCATTCAATTTCTATTCAACACCTTCAAAAAATCTTAAGACATAGACATACAATAATATCAGTCGAACAATATAATCTAAATTAAGCATATCAATTGCTTACACATCATAAATCTGATATTACATTACAGATATTATTTGACTAACATTTCTCTATGTTTTACAAAATTTCTCATTTACTCTTTATTCCACACCTTTGGAAAATTTTTACATTTCTATTCCATACCTTCAGGAAAATTCAATTACCATTTCACACTTTCGAAAAAATTCAATTACTATTTCATACCTTTAGTTAAATTCAATTACCATTTCACACATTTGGAAAAATTTAGTTACTATTGCACACCTTTGTGAAAATTTTAAGACATAGGAATGTATTAATTAGGTTCCCTTTTAAAAGCTTCGAGATAATCATGCATGTTGAATTAATATTCAACCAATATGCCATGCATATATTCATATCATCATTCACTCATGATTATCATGCATAGCATCATTATCTAAACATCCATAAGTATAACAAGTTGGTATCACATTCTCAAGCATATAATCATCTTCTAAATCAAGACTTAAGTTTATCATTAATTCTTGGGCAACATAATCTTGTATAACTATAACATGTTTAACTTGTTTAATTCATAACATTTTATGATGAATCACTCATGCAAACTTATTCCACTTATTCTTCTAAGTTATCTCTCAACCTTTTCTTTTTTCAAAGGTTAAGTTGTTTTACATAATTTCATGAAAAATCATGATACTTAGAATTTCTCCCTAGATGGTCAAATGACACCTCTTAATTTATTTACTCTTTGTGTGCTTCAATTTGCATGTCTTATATATATCCTACTTATATTAGATTTAAGGGTTGTGTATTAGCAAGATTTTAACTTACCTGCATCCATTTAACCATACATGGTCGAATGGTACCTACACCATTGCCAAGTCTCTCTTAAACCCTTATTTCATTTCTTTTACATAGTAAGCATCCTTATTACACCTTAATCAAGGTTTTAAACTCAATTCCCCTTAATTAATCTGAACATGACCTAATGCTCTAGATCTCACTTTCACTCCAAAATTGATTTTCAATCATCTTCTTAAGCTCACCTAAAATCCATTCTAGAATTTTAGCAAAATTTTACGTTAGTTTTCTTACCAACTTTACAATTTTTTCCTTAAACTTACTTTGGATCCTCTTGGCACCTTAATTTAAATCTTAACTCAAGTTTTCCTTAATTCTTTAAGGAGTGGACGAATACATACACATAAATCCTAAGGCATCATGGCTCATTTTTCCTAACTTAGAAGTTAGAAGGTGATTTCTACTAGTTAAGGTTTAGGCCATTAAACATTACCAAGTTTAGAGAATTTTAAGACTTCACCTTCACTCTTGAAAGGTATGGTTAAATGATCATGTGCTCATTCACTACACCATGATTCATTTTTAATTATCATCTTGTGCATCTTGGAAACAAGCGTAAGTCTTAATCAAGTTTTTTAACTTAATTTCAGCAATTATGGTCATTATAGACGAATGGTCATCCAAACCATTTCCAAACTTTTCTTACACTTTTAACTTTTCTCATTTACATACTAAGAATTCTTAATTAACTCTAATAAAGATTTTAAACTCATTTCTTCTTAATTAAAGAAAGAGTGTTCGAATGCACACCTTTTAGTTCTAGGGCATTTTGGTTGAATTCTTCATCTCTTAAGAGTTGATTTACACCAATTAAGACTTAAGCTATTAGTTAACACCATCCTTAAAAAAATTTATAGCTTTTACTCCGTTCTTGGTGAAAGAGGCCAAATGCTCACCTTGAGCATTCAAGGTCATTTTTTCAAAATTCTTCCCACATGACCTTTGTTCCATGAATTTGTGCACTAGTAGCATCCTTACCTCTTAAACCCATCAAGACTTAGAATTGCTCCATAACTTAGGTCATGATTATGAAAAGTTCCAAGTATCTTATAAAGTTTGTTCTATTTTTTATCCCAAAATTCCACCTGTTTATAATAAATCTTATATCTAAGTCCAAATCAAACTTATGAGACTTATGGTATAATTTTTATAGTCTTTTAAGACTTTTAATCCATGAGTTTAAATTTAGAATTTTATGAAGAAAATCCACAAGTTTCAAGTTTTAAGTATAAAAATCTCAAAAAAATATTTTTCATGACAAACAAGTGTAGATCCACTAGATTTACTCTATGATCCATACATCCATCCTATATCCTGAAAACTTCAAAAACTTTCACATAAATTTTCAAATCTTTCCCAAATCATCAAAATTAATTTTTAAAAAATTTTAATCGATCAAATTGCTTCTAAGGTGGCTAAAAGCATTTTAATCTATCAAAACTCTACTTTAACTTCCAAAAATCATGAAAAATAGATTATTCTTGTATTTAACCATTCAAATGCATTTTTGAGCTCTCATAAGTTCAAAAAATAATGAAATCCATGGGTCTTGAAGAAAAGATCCACACAAAAAAAACTAAACCACGAAAATCAAAATTTAAAGCTTAAAAACATAAGTAGTAAAATTCTACTTGATGAAAGTTAGATGATGGAATTTTTGTGGACGCTTGCTGGATGATCTTGGTCCCCCTTGTAACGATCCACAAAAATCTTCTAGTGATGATGGTGGGGCTTGGATGTTAAGTGTTGATTTAACTTAAACTTCAAAGATAAAAACTTAGATTTAAGGTGAAATTTTAGGATTTTTGAATTAGATTAAGCTTTAGGAGAGTTTATAAAAATTATTTAAGTGTTTATAAGATTTATAATTATAAAAATAAGGCCTACTAAAGCCCTTAATAAATTCAAACAAGCTAGGATAACTTAAGGATTAATTTTCCACTTAAGAACATTTTGATAATTTTGTATGTAATTTCCATTTTTTAAAATAATTAAAAAATGTAAGAAATTATAATTTTAGAATTATATTAGTGATAAATTATGCTGAGTTTATTATTAATCAAGTTTAACTTACCCTAAACATGGTTAATTTTAATTAAACAAGGTTAATTAACCTTAATCATGGTTAAAGAAATTTTTACATTTATTATTTTTATCTTTTATGAATTTAATTTTGTGATGACTCATGGTGAGTAATCACCATGTTTTCCACATATAATTTTTGTGTAAGATGTGTGGAGCTCATTTCTTGCTTTTGTTCCTCATTTTTTTTCCCTACAGACCTTCTAGTTATTTTTGTAATTTTTTGGTCATTTCTTAAGATGTTCAAAATTTGTTCCTCCACTATTTTTAACACTTATTGGTTTGTTCCCAAACCACTATTATGTCACTATATTTTTAGGAATAGTTTAACCCTTGTGAAAGACAAAGATTTCTAAGGGCATTATGGACTTGTTTGGAGTTTCCTACTGACTTTTTTGCCTTTTGTTTGTTCCTATTCTTTTTTCATAGCTTTTTTAACCATCATTAGTGCATTATAATTCCTTAAGATGTATTTTAAATTTTATCTTGAGTTTTCTACACATTTCTTAAGATTATTTTAGTGTAACGACATTTATATCTTTTACTAAAATTTCTCTAATTTTCTTTGAGATTTTAGAAGAAAGTGTTATAAGCATTTATTTCCAAGTCATGCAACTCAAGCAAAGAAATTTGAGATTTTACATAGGCCATTTTAGAAGTTTAAAGATAACTAAATAAATCATGAATAGAAAAACTTTGAATTCATGAGCAGAGAGGCAAGCAAATAGATTCATTAAAAAACAAATCTAGCTAGCCAAGTTATTAGTCAAAAAATATAAAACATATAACACTTAAATTTGAATTAAGTAAATTGTGCATAAGACATTCAATTTAAGTAACAAAAAGAGTAAAAAACTATAAAAAGGTCATCTGGCCAAGTAGAGAAGAAGTTTTACATTCCATAATCTTATATTAAAAATATTAAGAGTTTAATCTTTGAAAAAAGGAAAAGTTAAAAGGTAACTTAAAAAGATAAGTGGACTAAAATTCTAAGTGATTTATCATAAATTTTATAAATTAAGCAAGTTGGATAAACTATGAGAGTAAGTATACATGTTGCCCAAAATAGTAATATCAAGTATAATTAAAAAAAATTTGATCAAAAGATTAGTTTTTATTTTGAAATATCATACCAACTTGTTGTATGGATTTATGAGTATACAGAGATGTATATAAAATGTATGGATAATACGTCTTATTGTTTAAAGAGTAATGTATTATGTGATGATTATGTATGGATGGTGATGTAAAACTAGTTTGAAAATAGAGTCAAAATATGCATGACATATTAGTTGGATTGTTTGAACATGTATATTATTTAGAAAGTTTTAAGATGAACTTAATTAACTAAGGGATCATTAAAAAAAATTACTTATGTGAAAAATTAATAATGCTCTTGTAACATTCAAAAATTTTCAACATGAGCATTTGAAGCCACAAAATTTATAGAAAGAAATTAAGTAGGATTAAGAACAAAAACAGATAAATTAAAAAGTTTGGTACAAATGACAAAAATACCCTTGCACCTAGGCAATTCAAATAATCCGAAAAAGAAATATAACATAAAAGTTAAAATATACTTTAGAGGATTATATAACATTAAGAATGATTAAGAGTAATATAAAAAATTTAAAAAATTAAGAATGAATAAAAATATCCTCAAAAAACTTCAAAAATGTCTAAAACATTACTAAAAAGTTCTATTTTTTACACAGTTAATCAATTCCCAAAAACATATCAAAAGATTAGTTTTTATTTAGAAATATCATGTTAACTTATTGTATTAATTTGTAAGTACACAGAGGTGTATGTAAAATATATGGATAATACTCTTTATTATTTAAAGAATAATGTGTTATGTGATGATCATGTATGGATGGTGATGTGAAAGAAGTTTGAAAATATAGTCAAAATGTACATATGGTATATTGATTGGATTGTTTGAGCAAGCATATTATCTAAAAACTCTTAAAAAGAAATTAATTAACTAAAGGATCACTAAAGAAAATTATTTATGTGAAAAGTAAATAATAGTCTTGTAACATCCAAAAATTTTCAAAATGAGTGTTTGAAGCCACAAAAATCTATAGAAGGAAACTAAGTAAGATTAAAAATAAAAAAAAAACAGATAAATTAAAAAATTTAATGCAAATGAAAAAAATACCCTTACACCTAGATAACTCAAATAGTGTGAAAAAATATAAAATAAAAGTTAAAATACACTTTAGAGGACTATATAACATTGGAAATTATTAAGAGTAATATGAAAAACTAAGAAAATTAAGAAGGGACAAACACGTCTTCAAAAAACTCGAAAAACATCTAAAACGCCTCTAGAAAGTTTTGTTTTCTACACAAAGCTAATCAGTTTTGGGAATGAACCAAAAAATGTTAGAATTATAAAAGGAACAATTTGTAATTTTTTCTGATAATGTTGAGAAAAATAACAAAAACACCTCTAGAAGGTCTGGAGGGCAAACAAAGTGTGCACGAAACTTCCATGGGAAAATCATGATGATGAATCACCATGTGAAATCCACCCAAAGAAAGCTCATAAAAGATAAAAAATAATTAATGTTAAGATTTTTTTAACCATGGTTAAGGCTTATTAATCTTGATTAATTAAAATTAACCATGATTAAGGCAATATAAACATGACTGGTGACAAACTCAGCTTCATTAAAACTAATCGAATTCTAAAAGGATAATTCCTTAAATTTTGAATTATTTTAAAAAATAAAAATTCTATACAAAATTACCAAAATACCCTTAAATAAAAAATTAATACAACTTTACCGTTGCTTGGCCGACTTAACCATGATTAAGGCAATATAAACATGATTGGTGACAAACTCAGCTTCATTAAAACTAATCGAATTCTAAAAGGATAATTCCTTAAATTTTGAATTATTTTAAAAAATAAAAATTCTATACAAAATTACCAAAATACCCTTAAATAAAAAATTAATACAACTTTACCGTTGCTTGGCCGAATTCACTAAGCTATATGGGGGACCTAATTTGGCTCAATTTTTACTCCTTAAACACTTAGCAAAAATCTCCAAACTCTCTTCAAGTTGAACCAAGTCCAAAATCTTAACCTTTGACCTTAAGCTTAAGTTTTCATCTTTGAGATTTAAACTAAATTAAAACTCTAAACACTAAGTCCCATCATTTAAACTAAATTAAAACTCTAAACACTAAGTCCCACCACCATCAAGGAAGGAACCAAATTCAACCACCACAGCCCAACAATAACCTCATAGTAAATTACTAAGTAAGATTTCTACTTTGTCTTTTTAAGCTTTAACCTTATTTTTTATGGTTGATTTTTTTTCTTTTGTGGATCCTTTCTCTAAAATTTATAGATACTCTTTTGTTTGGACTCAAGAGGGCTCAAGACTTTAAATGATTCAAAATGAGCATCATCATTTTTTTGTGATTTTTGAGAAATAAAATGAAATTTGGTTAGTTTAAAGTGCTTCTAAGGAATTTAAAAGAAATTTAATCGATGAATTTTTTTTTAAAATTCACTTTCATGCTTTGAAAAGTTTTGAGAAGTCATGAGTTAATTATTCTTAGTAGGAGATGGATAAATCTTGAAGTAAATCTTCTGGATTCTACACTTTGTTGTTAGAAAAAAATGCTAGTACATGATTTTCTTTTATGTTTAAAGCTTGAAAGATGTTAATTTTTTTATTATAGTAAACTTGTGTAATATTATGTCCAGATTTAAACCCATGGTGTTAAATATTAAAAAGTGAAAGAAAAATTAATTTATAAGTCTCAAAAGTTTAATTTATGCATAAATCTAAAAACTAAGTAAAAGCTGTAATTTTGGAACCAAAAATGGCACAAGCCTTACAAGACACTAAAGACTTACTTTGACAATGACCCAAGCTATGAAGTTTGGACAAGCCTTGTATGGATCAAATGCTTAAGGTTCTATAAGTGTACAAGATCAAGGAACCAATGTTGTATGAGAAGAAAGTATAAAACATACTGCATTCAATGTATTGTTATTGTATATTATTTTCTGTCATCTTTTGACGGTAAGCAATCCCTGATATTGTTATAGGTTGTGGCTTCTATGATGGGCCATGATAAAGATAAAGAATTCAACAAGGTCTTGGGGGACTCATTATATGTTAGAATACGCGAAGCTCTATTCAGCATTAGTGAATCAAAATCCATAAATGAGGAAGAGCTTAAGCGAGATGAAACTATTACTACTATAGAACCTATTCAAAGAGAACAAGATGAAAAAAGTGAATCCTGTGAGAATAACAACAACCAATGTGCAAATAATAGCAATGGTGAGATTTTAGATAAGTGAAGTGAAAAGATTGTAGAAGCATATTGTAATGAAGAGCAAAATGAATGTATATATACTACCTGATGGGAAAAAGGATCTAGAAAACCTCAGCCATGTCAAAGATCTAATAACTACAATTTAGAGATTAAGACCTCATTCTAGAAGATAATACTCTTTCTGTAGATCCACAAAGATCAGACTATATATAAAATAACCAAATTGAGTAACTTGCCTTTATCACTTTTCTCTCTTTCTCTTTTTTATCATAGAATGTTAAACAATGATTTAAGAAGTTCATTTTGCAGTAACAATAGATCATTGTTTATGGTTTATTGTGTGGATCTTGTTAAAAGATATACATAGCTGAAGATTTCTATAACATTAATGTATCTTGCAACATTACATATTGATTTTTTCATCTTAAAATCATAACCCTCAATGTGGTTAAATGTTACTGAGTTTTTCCTCTATTGGCCAAACCAATTACTAATAATATAGTTTCAATTATGTTAGTTAAAATTATCCTATTCTTAAATTTAATTGTTCTTTCACATCTTACAACTGATTTTTTTATATCTAATTAGAGATTCACAAAAGCACTTTCCATTTTAAAGGAAACAGCCATTTTCTCAAAAAAAAAAAAAGAAGAAGGGGGGATAATAATGTTTGTTTCATGTAAAACATAAATTTTCCAAAATCAAAATTAGCATTAAATTTGAAAATGTAGAGCTACAAGCCTATTTATTATAGGAGGAATCATTGAGGTACCAGGAATGGTGCTTGGTATCCAAGGAATTAGTGGTTGTGGAGAGTCTTCAATAGTAGTCCTACAAAAGGGCAGATATAAAAATATATATAGGCTAAAAGAAAACTAACAGAAATTGAAGATAGAACCAGATTAACAAGAAATACAAAAGGCTAAGAAACTAACTAATGTGATGAAGGCTTATTATCTTATTTTCAAAATAGACTTTAAAAAAGCCTACAATTTAGTCATCGTCGTCTTTTCATATGAATTACAGAGGTAGAAAAAGGTTCTCTTTATCATCATCAATTTCAGTTGTAGTAAATAGAAATCAACTAATGAATTTAGTATTAACAAAGGACTACTAGATAGTGATCCTATTGCATTGTTTTAAGCTAGGAGGGATCTACATTGCTAATTAATATATTTCAAAATTCACTCATGTTAACTTGAAAAATATGAAAACATACAAAACCAAACATAATAAAACAGAGAAATACAAACACAAAACAATCAAAGCATCTAAAATGTACTTTAAATGCAGAAGATAATATATTGAAGCAAATCATACATAAGCCAATAGACAACAGCGTTCATAAATATTTCATATAAAGGATTCTGTCACTATTTTTAAGAGACAACAACGGTAATCTCACTTGCTATAAGTCCAATAGCAGTTACAACAATACCCAAGAATGACACCATCTAAAATTGAAGAAAAGAAAGAGTGTCAGTGTTTTAAGACAGTATATCGCAAGATAAAGATGGAGACTAGATATAGATTGAAACTCAACCTAAGTGTAACCTCCATACATCATCTTCTTTCCCACTGAATAGGGGAGCAAAATTTAAGCCAAATCCAGAAAACACAAGGTTGTACTTCCTATGGGTTTGAAGCTCAACTTATCAAGTGATTGAGCGAAAAGGAATCTTATACAGCAACACAAATTAGCTAGCACACAAGCCCTCACCAGCGACACAAATCAAATCTTCAATCACAGGCCTTAAGTAGTTATTATAAATTTGCAATAATCAATCAGCGATGCTTATTACATCTTTGTCAAGCAAACCCCCAAATAATTTGTGCAAATATGATTCTAAACTAGAAAATATCACAATCCAAAAAAGCACCCAAAAATTAAAGAAAATGCAAAATGAAAATAAGAGACTTTGTAGGGGTACCAGACTAGTGAAGAAGCAGAGAGATACGGAGAGAGGGGCTCAATGTGATTTTGCGGAAAACAAATGAATTCTGGGTGCTCTCTCTAATTTTTGTAATAAAAAATGAAATTTGAAAAAGAAAAAAAAAAAAGAAGGAAGATGGTTTTGGTGAAAATTTTGTTTAGAGAGCTAAGAAATGGAGAAAGCGCGCGTAAAAAAGGGAACTGGAAGAGACGCAATACAATGTTTAAGAAACTAAATGCCATAAAATATTACAAATATGACTTGAAAATGTTTTAATATATTATAAAATAATAAAATTTTTTAAGGTGTTTATTTATATAAAAGCTGTAAACAGTTTTAATTTATTATAGCATCTCCTAATGGAAACACTGTAATAAACCAAAATACTCATTTCTATTTTGTAATTTTTAAACGCCATAAAATTAGTGTCGTAGTATTTTTTTTTTTGGTATAGTGAATCCTATCCTGTAAAACTCATAATAGCAATGTAAACTTAAAAAAAATGCTAATGCATATTTGCCCTTTGTACATACGAAAGGATCCCCTGCGATATTACAGATGAAATGATGTTAATAGATTTAGTAAAACAATGCATCTAATTTGAGTGTCCAACCTCTATACATAATTTATTTCTTCCTTGTTTATACCATAAAATTTTTTTATTTATTTTATCTAGCAACATGTAATCAACAGTCCTATCTATGATTTATAAGAAAATTAGAAATTAATTAAGAAAAATTACAATGCAGACTGCATTAGAAAATGGAAAACATGCAAATATTTAAAATTCAGAAAATCAATCAATAATCCAAATACATAAAAAGTCAAATTACAAAATAATTTTTTTAAAATTAAAAATAAATTACAAGATAAATAAAAATTAAAAAATAAAAGAACAATGTTGATTTTACCAGAAAAAAAAAACAAGATAAAAATGAAATCCTTTGCTTAGAAGATTAAAAAATATGAATATTATTAAATTTTCGTACAGTTCTTTAAACCTCAGTTAATAAACCATCATTGAAAATATTTTTTTAAGTAAGTATAAATGATTTAGATTATTATTGAATTAAGAATAAGTATATCATTAAAAATATTTAACTTTTATAATAATGATTTTAAAAATTATAATCCAATTAATTGAAAGTATAAATTCTTTATATTAATATATTAAAATTAAATTCATATAAAAATTGAAATAAACAACAAATAATGTAATAAATTAGGTGAAATAATATATCAAACACTTGAAATTGAATATAATTTAAAATTATGAAATTTATTTAATTAATTATAAATATTTTTCTACTTGTGTTATAATTATCCATTGTAATTTGAGAAGATCCGATCTTTTAATACTTTTTAAAGAAAATACTATCCTAATCAACTAATATGATCTTAAATTAATTAAGGATTTTTTTTTTAGATTATTGTCTAACACTGTATTATCTACTATTAAAATCAACTTCCAATTATTATTACTAAAAAATATCATTCCAGACATTTCTCATCAAAGATAACATATAAGTAAACTTTTAGCTATATAAGGAGGTTTTTATCAAAAGCGGGATACTATTCTCTCTAATTTTCTAGTTTTACTTTTATGATCTTTTTCATTAACTTAAAGATTGGAATATTTTTTTATAGACATATTCTCTCTCACATAGAGGTTAAGAATTAATATCATCACAGGTTAAGATTAAAACTAGGATTGGAAATGAATAAGATTGTTCGATAAAGGCTTACAGCTTGACTTGTTTAAAGCCTAGTTAAACTCAATTCGTTTAATTTAATAAATAGATAGGTTTAAGCTTGTTAAAAATCCTTTTTAGATAAATAAGCCAGGCCTAAACTTATGAAAAAACTTATTTAATCTATTCAGGAACCTATTTATATTTATATAATATATATTTATATTTATTTTAATATATTATATTTATATAATATTTATTTTATATTTTTTATATAATATATACATATATGTGTGTGTTTTAGGTCTATTTAATGGTCTATATTGTAAGCTTTAAGTTTGCAAGTTTTTTTTAATTAATTATTTATATAAGCTTTAAGTTTATTTATTGATTTTGTTTGTAATGTAGGCTTTTAAAGAGGCTTGCACGCCTTGTAGGCTTTAAATCATACCAAACCTTAACAGTAAAAAAGTCTTTAACAGGTAACAAGTCCAGACTCAGACTTCAAAATTTTTAAACAGATCAAGCTTAAACATTCAAAACCTAATTCGGCTCAGTCTACTTCTATCCCTAATTAAAATTAAAATTAAATGATCAGAACAAAATCCAACTATTTTAACACCATCAACAACATTGGTCGGAATAAAAGAATTTTATGTTTATTACATGCACATATCTAAATCCAAACAACAAATTATCTATTAATAATTATTAATTTAAATTTATAAATTAATATGAATAATTATGGATACATTTTTTACATGATTTATTATAATTAATCTATTTTTGTTAATGAAATTAATATTTTATTATAACTAGTTTATTATAATTAATTAGAAATTAATTAACTTAACAATTAGTAATCATTAATTTAATTTTGATAATAATTTAAAAATAATGAAAATAGTTGTTTTATTAATAATTTAAAATTAAGTAATTAACGAATATTAAATGTAATAAAATAGAAAAGTAAAAATAATTAATTATTCATATATTTTTAAAGTTTAAATATTTTGTTCGGTTATAACTATCTTAGGTGAATAAGTATGTTGATTAAATCTTAACCTGTAACTACCAAATCGACCTCAATCTAATTTTAATGAGAAAATAAAAAAATCTACTTTGATCGGATTTATAAATAATCTAAACCCGATATATTAAGATAGGATAAGTTTGCATCTATAAAATATTTGACTTGCCTCCACTTTAAACTCAGCTTAATAAGTATAAAAATAGTTGAATAATGGTATCAAATTCTAATATTTTGTTAAAAATATGATTTAATTATCTATTTTTTAAAGATTTTTTATTTATTTATCTATTTCTTAAGTTAAAATTTATTTAATTTAAAGTTTATTTAAAACATGTATACGTAAAAATAAGAAATATATAGTATGAGTTGCTTATAGGTTTATCGAAATTTGATAAAATTAAAATTGAATTTTAATTTTTTAATATCTTTTTCAAATCCAAAATTGACCTTTTACCATAACTTACATGTGAAGTTACATGTGAAGGATAAATGTGATTTCGTATAAAAAAAAATTGGAAGGTTTAAAGTTTAAAAAATTGTAAAGGATAACATAAAATTTTATAAGTTAACAACAACGATAAATTTTTAGTGTAAATAAGATTTATAAAGCTTTAGAAACTTCATCCTTTGGAAAGATCAACAAGAAAAATATGTTGTGTGTAGACATTAGGATAGATACTCAACTTCCTTTATGAATTTCTTTGAAAATCAACTTCTTGATAGATTGATTGTTGGATATACAAATCCATCCTTTGAGCATAAGACATCACCAAAGTCCACTAAAAATTCTAGTTCTTTCCCTTAAAACATTAGTCTCTTTCTCTCTTAAAGGTACCAACCTACTTGTGGAATGTGAATTTTCTTGCATAAGTTAGCTCCATTTCTACGATACTTAAGCTTAAAGTCATATTTTTTATAAACTTCATTTACTTTGTTTACCTTATTTTTAGTTATTTTTGATCAAATAAATATTTCAAACTCTTGTGATAACTAAAAAAATTTAAATCTAGCACCATATAAGTATTGTTACTTATCCTGCCAATTTGAGATCATGAGTAAGGTGATTTCTTTGTGAGATCTAATTATTGTGAAGCATATGATACCATTTGTTTGCCTTGAATAAGCACACAATGTAGTCCTATCTTTTGACGCATATTAGTACACTTCAAATGGATTGAAAGGGTTGGGTATGTTTAAAACATGCAAGGTTGTTAGCTTCCATTTAAGTTCTTAAAATCTTTCCTTACATTTATTTTTCCATTCAAAGGGTTATCTTTTTTGAGTAAGACGGGTTAGTGGTAAGATAATCTGAGAAAATCCTTCTATGGATAATAATAAGTTAGTGGCAAGACGAGTTTATCACCATATTTAAATGTTCCTATTGTAATAGTGTTTCTAAATTTGTTGGATCCATAGAAATTCTTCTTTTAGACATTACATGTCCTAAAAATTTCATTTCTTTCAACTAGAAATTTCTGTTTAATATCTTTATTTTTTCTTGAGGATTTTTTAATACTAATTTAATATGTTCTTCATGTTTCTTATGATTTTAGAAGTATACAAAGATAACATCAATGAAAACGATGATGAATTAACCCTAATAAGGATGGAAGTCTCTGTTCATGTGTTGCTTAAAGATAAAAAAGACATTGGTTGTAGCAAAAAAAGTCATTTAATACTTATAGTGACTATAATGTGTCTTATAAGTAATCTTCAAAATGTATTTTGCTTTTACACATATATTGAGAACTAAAATTTAGATCTAGGAAAATAATGGCTTTATTTTCTGTTTCTAAAAAGTAATATAAGAAAGATTGAGAGGTAATTACAAGTTTATTATGGGTGAAAAAATAATCAAATTAACGGAAAGAATTATCATAGAAAATTTGAGTAACTTTATACAAACATAAGGAATGAAAGAATTGGTTACATGTGAATAATATAGTATCTTCAACAGGTGTAACGTTCACAATTTTTCATGATAAACTCCTTAGGTTACAAATTCCCTTTAACAAGAAATAAACAAGAAATAAGAACAAAAACTAGAAAAATTAGAGAATTTTTAGCAAATAATAAAAATGTCCATGCCCTAAGATGACACAAATAAATGTGTAGGAAACCAAAAAAAATAAATTAAAAGATATTCTAAAGGTTTAGAAACCATCTATAATGTTTAGAGAGTCATAATGTTCCTAAGAAAATGGCAAATGACATAATAATTATTACCAAAATATCCTTGAAAGGTTAGTAGGACAAGAAAATGCAAAGCAGAAGCTAGAAATTAGACCTTATCCATTGAGCAAAAATTTGACATGTGAAAAATAAGATGATAACTCACCTCATTGATGACATGTAAGACAAAAATATTAATGAGTAGAGATAAAATTAATCATGATTAAAGTAAATTAATTTTGATTAATTAAAATTAATAATGCTTAGAATAAGTTAACCTTGATTAGTGTTAAATTCAGATTGATTAGTGTTAAACTAATCCTTAAGGATAATTTCTTATATTTACATTTAATTTAGAAAATGGAAATTACATGTAAATTGTCGCAACTATAATTCCGACGAGATGACGAACTCGCTAAAATTGAAAAAATAAATTTATTGGATTATGTGGAGTTGCCACCAAATTTTTATTTAAGGGAAAAAGCTTTGGAAAAAAAATTTGACTCGAGGATGAGATTCGAAGTTCGGGAGTCAGTTACGAATGGGGAAGGTGTTAGGCACCTCACTTGCTCGTTCCGAAGAACAGTACCCTTAAACTAAGTGTGTGATTATTTGAAACTTGTTTGATCCCTTTAATTAGCGTGAAAATAAATACTTGATGGAAGTTAGCCTGACAAGACTTGATCCTGCTCCTACGTATTCTCCGGTGCAATGGGAAACTCAAGGCTTACGTAGTTCTGGTTTGATTTGAAGGCTTGACCTTCGAAAGGTGTTTGAATTTAAGGGGTGTTAAAACTGAATGGTGCTTGAAAGCTTGACCTTCGAAGCTGCTTGAAAAGGAACATTAGAAGATGGCTAAAGTATTTTGAAAATATTTTAAGGAGAATCCTTAGTCCACTCATGCACAGGATCCAAGACAACTATGGCTACACTGGGATCCATACGAATTCCTAAACCCCGAACAGCAAAAAAAGCTACCAGTTCCTGCTTAGGGTTCGTTGCGTGAGACTTAGAAATTCTAAAATGGAGTTTTTATTGAAATTATTTATAAGAGAATTTTGATCCCACATATGCACAGGGTCCAAGACAACTGTGGCTGTACTTGGGACCCATATGAATTCCTAAGTATCGAACAACAGAAAAAGCTACCAGTTCATGCTTAGGACTCATTGCGTGAGACCTAGAAACAAAGAATTTAATTTGAAAATGATAAAGATAAAGAGAATAATTGAGCTTGAGTAGAAAAAGGATTGACTGATGAACTTGGTTTTGAAAAATATTTGATTGGAAAAGGCTTAATTATAAATGAAAAGAATTAAACTTGATATGGTCTTGGAAAAGGAATTTGAACTTGATTAGGGTAAAAATGAGCTTGACTTGAACTTGACTTGATTTAAAGCGAATTCGATTCAAACTTGACTTGATTTAAAGCGAATTCGATTCAGGACGATTTTGATTGAAAATTTGAAGCCAAGGATTACCCTTGATTCGACATTGTCTTTTTGAGGAAGAAGAGCTAAACTTGGTTTAAGACTTGGTTGGAGATTAAAGAAAATCAATTTGGATTCTGATTTGAAATTTGCTTGAAAAAGAGAACTTAATTTGATTCAAAATTTATTTGCCCTGATTCATGCTTAATTTACTAAATCTGATTAGGTTTAAGCTTCACATGGATAAAGTTTAATTTTAAAACATTATGACTTAACCTGCATGCATGCAAAAAGCCCGATAACGGAGGGAACGAATTTTAAATAAAATTTGGGACGGCTCAAAGCCATAATCTTGGCTTGTTTCGAATCGGGCTTTGCGCAATTGCAATTGATTTTGATATGGCATGACCCAATCTTGAATCCAAGTAGGTGTTGAAGCGTAGGTCAATAAGGACCCAATTTGCATATGGTGGGCCAACTCAGAGTCGGTATGGCCTTGAGTGTGACTCCTTTTATGGTCAATATGGAATAACCTTGGTTTCTAGCAGGGTGGCCAAGAGTTAATAATGTTCCTCTTCAAGGCCTATTATTGTCTAGTAAACGTACGTGACTCAACCAATCAAGACCTGTTGACTTTTCTGGTGGGTCCCATGTTTTTTTAATGGAACACCAAACCACGAACTCCTTTTATCCCCATGCAAGGGCAGACTTTCACGCGTAGGGAGATTTCCTCCCAGCATGCATGCGGCTACTAGATACGAGCCAACGACCCACACATGCATGAGCCAAACCTTTAGTCATTATGGTACCCTACGCTTGCCATCTCCCAACAGCCACCACTGTGGGTTTTGGACTCTTGCCTCACAGGAAGTGGTTCCGTGGGTTATTTACGAAAGGAACTAGTTCAATTGCAATTTCAGTAACTGCCTTGTTCATTTCCCTATTTCCAGGTTCCATTTTGGCAAAACATGAATCTCTATTTTGATCTTCCACCCACTAAAAACTGGTCTGGGAAAACAGGGCACCTGTGTTCGTTCTTTAGGCCATCAACTACTCCCTCGGTCCTCTAGTGGATTGCACCTTCCTTTAGGGATCCTAGCAAGGCCGAATTACTCCTCAATACTCGAATACACCCTTGAGTCATATTTGATGCAAACAACTAAATGGATAGGCTCGGTCTCTGAGTAACCATATTGATGCCGGATTGATAGAGTAACTTCAGGGCTCTTATAATTCTCCTGGGGAAAGTGTCTTTGTATGTGAATGCTTTATAGCAGGGTTTATTTCCCCATCGTGATCAAGAAACTGGGATCCGCATGGCTGAATCTAGACATATGGAGGGTCTCCTGCTATATGTGATCGATCATTGCTTCTCATGCCAAACCTATTACTCCAGGACATTATCTCTTCGAGAAGCTGCTCCATGTCAACCCACCGTTCTTGGAATACAATTTTCTTCCCTTTCGTACAAACACACCTCATGTGGATGCATATGGTCCATACGTACGTTGCATGGGGCCTTTTCATTACATAGCTGGGAGCAAGACTGCTGACCTTAAGTCTTGGAGGTGGCTATGTTGTTTTCTTCGAGTCATGATATCAATAGCCATGGTGGTAAGTTACTTTTGGCACCTACGAGGACCTCTCATGCGATTCTATTCACACCCGAGTCAGTAAAATGAAGTCGGTACCCAGGACTTAGTCATACGCTCATGATTTCCATGCAAAATGCCAAGCCCACAACCCAGGTGTAAGTATGCACCTGCGTCGGCCATTTCCCTATACTTGTCTGGCTTGCCTTTTACTTCCCTATAGCTACAGTATGGCTCCTCCCCTCATGTGGCATTTCTGTCACTGGACGTAGCATGCATGGCTTCCCATGCTCTACCTCAACTTGTTGTCTTCCTAGTGTTCTTTAAAAGTCAATTACTTGAGGAGATTTCCTTATACTGGGTTGTTAATGGCAAGACTATACCCAGATTCCCTCGAATTCCCTATGGTCTAACCAAGAATCTCAAGATCAAGGTTCGAGTGTCAAGAGGACGTCTAGCCTAAAAAAACAACAGAATATTTCCATCTCCGGTGTACGATTTATCTAGGCTACCCAGCACCATGATATATACTTGTAACTAACCATATTTGACGAAGCAAGAAGAGGGAGAATGTAGAGAAACTGACCTGGGCGATGATTCTTGTCTGATCTTTTCCAGGAGGTTCGAGATCTTTCCGAACTATGCTCCCCTCAGCTCTGGATGAAACCAACTCTCCCCCGATCCCAGCGTCCTCCACTCTCCCTGGAAATAAACGAGTCTTGCATGAAGGTGAGAAGACGATGCCAGCTGCCCATCCGAAAGACAGGGACGATGAGTTTTCTTTTTGTCTAGCTCCCCCCAGGCTGTCTCAAGCTACCCCTTTACAAAATACCCCATTTTAGCCATGCTAAGCTCCTCCCCCTTTTCGTTTTGTTTTTTTAAAAACCATTTTTCTTTTTCAGATTCTGTTATTCTGTTTTATTTAATTTCAGCTTTTTCTTTTTATTTTTTGTTAATTAAATTTCATCTTCATTACTTATATATATTTATATTTTGATTTTCAAAATTCCTTATTTTGTTTTAATTTCATATTTTTATTTCCAAATTTAAATTCTTTTTTTTTTTCAAAAAATCTATTTTATTTTTAGTTTCTTTTTTTTTATTCATTATTTTTTTATTATCTTTCAGATTTTTATTTTCACTTTTTATTTTTTGATTACTTTTTGTATTCTTTTAATCTTGCTATTGTATATATTTCTTTTTCCTTCTTTTTTTTTTTATTATTATTTTAATTTTAATTTTAATCTTATTTACTTATTGCATTTCTAGTTTTTTCCTTTTATTCTTTATTTTTTTGTTTTCCAGTTTTTATTGTTTTTTTATGTTTCTTTAATTCTGTTTTTATTTTAATTTCTTTTTATTTTAATTTTTCTGTTTTCTTTTTTTTTCCCTTTTTTTATTTATTTTACTGCTTTTGGTTTGTCTATTTATTATTTAAATTGGCGTGGATTTCTTGATTAATTTTACAATTGGGGCCTCAGACATAAATGTGTGTTTACATAAATAGACCAAAATTTCCTTAAGTGAAAATTTAATTCCCACATGCCATAGGTGGCCAAATTTCTCAGGAATACCTAGGGGACTTATTTTCTCCATTAACACTCTTCTAAATAGTTGTGCAAGCTCTCTAAACTCATCCAAAACTCCAACTTCTCTTAAAACACCAAAACCTACACTAAGTTTGAACTTCCATCTTTGAAGTTTAAGTTATAATAATCCAAACAAAAAAAGACCCACCCCCATCCTTGAAGGCATTCTCGTGGACTACAAAGGAGAGAGAAATCAACTTCAAAAGACCCATTAAATCCTTACATAAGTATTCAACAAGTAGGGTCTTTATCGTACATTTTTTATAAACTTTTAATTATATGTTTGTAGCCTGTTTTTCTTCTTTTTTTGGTGGATCTCTCTCTAAGTTTTATGGATCCTACTTGCTTGAGTTTGATGGAGTTCAAAACTTCCCTTGATGGTTAAAAATAGACATCAACAATTTTTTAGTCATTTTTGAAAGTTAAAAGTGAATTTCGTTAGATTAAAGTGCTTCTAGTAACCTTTCAAGCAATTTAATTGGTTAAAATTTATTAAAAATTATTTCTTTTAAGTTTGGGCAGATTTGAAAGTTTTTATGAAAATTTTAAAGTTCTCAAAGCAAGGATTGGATATATTTTGGAGTAGAAATACACTTGGTTATCTTGAAAAATGCTTTCTGTATGGTCTTTATGTTCACAATTGTAGGTTTGTTTATGTTTTCTCTTAAAAGATTTAATCTTGAACTTGGACTTTGTTAAAATTTAAGATCTGGACCAATATGATAAACTAAAAAGGTTAAATTACAAAAGTTGCAAACTTAACTTAAAACTAGTAAGAGTAAAGTTGGAATTATTGACCTAAAGATGAATAAGACACTTAAGACCCTCCATGACAATGACCAAATCTAAGGAGTAAGGATAAACCATGATGGACCAAAAGACATGTGATGTACCAAGTGCTAAATTTATGACACAAAGGTCAAGTGAGAAGAAATTGATAAAATGATTCTTGTTTGGACACTTAGTGGTTTGACCACTTCTCACTAAATTAAGAAAAAATGAGTTTAAAATTTTGATTAATATGTAAAGAGGATTCTAACCATTTATAAGAAAGGAATTATAAGTTTGAAGAAGATTTGCTAATAGTTTGGGTAAGCATTCGGTCATGCTTGAATAAATTGATGAAAATAAGTTAGAATCTTTTTAAGACTTACGAACGAACCCAAATATGTATAAGGTGGTGAGTAGAAATTAATTATGGATTTGAGGGAGGAAGATGGACCCTTCGGCCAAGCATATTAAACAAGGTGGAAAATTCCTTTCAATTTTTAAGTTAGTGAGAATTAATAGCCCAAGTCCTAACTAGTTTAAATCTCCATCTAATGTAAGAAAAATTGAACCATAATGCTTTAGGACCTTAGGGAGTGGATTTGGAAACCTATAGATTAATTAGGTAAAGTAGGATAATTTTGATGCTTAAAGATATTTAAATAAGACATAAGTAAGAAACTTTGAACTCATGGGCAAGGAGGTAAACAAGTAGGTTAACCAGTGGTTCAAATTTGATTAGCAAAGTTATTAGTCAAGAAAGCATAAAACTTCTAACACTTAACCTTGAGCTAAGAAAGTTATGCAAAAAATATCCAAATTAATAAACACAAAGAATAAATAACCAAAGAGGCCATTCAACAAACTAAAATAGGAATCTAATATTTCATAATCTTACATTAAAAACATTAAGAAAAGCTTAAGCTTTGGAAAAAAGAAAAGGTTGAGAGGTGACTTAGAAGGATGAGTGGACTAAGTTCCCATGAGATATTTCTCATAAATCTTATAAAATAAAGATAGATGGAAAAACTATTTGGAGGAAGGTTGCATGATGTCCAAGAGATTTACATAAAGCATAATTAAGAAATCTTGATTAGAAGGTAGATTTCTAATTAGAATAATTATGCTAATTTGTTATATTGCCTCTTGAACATATAAATATGAATATAAAGCATATGAAATACACTCTTGATTATTTAGAAAAGTGATGTGTTATATGATGCTCATGAGTGGACGATAAATGGGAAGATAGATTGAATTAGAGGCTTTATGTGCTCTGTTGAATGATGCATAAAAATTGATGTGATTTATGGTTCCATAAATGGATAAATTATATGAGAACTTGGATGATTTGGATGCTATTTATGCATACCATATTGGTTAAATATTAAGCATGCATCTTGTCATAAAGACTTCAAATGAAACCTAATAAGTTAAGAGATCACTAAAGAAAATCCTATGTGAAAATTTAAGACACTACTTTTACCATGCAAAGTCATAGGGCTTATGCACATATTGAGATCACATGACCTTCCATATAGAATCCATAGGGCTTCAAGAAATTATGATGGTGACGACCGTCCTGAATGAGCTCATATCCTAGAATAGAAGGTAGAGTATGTGAGAAGTGAAAGATATTGTTTGGCTAAGATTGTTAAGGATATGCCTTAAATTAAATTTTCACAGAAAGGGTGATGAGTAAGGCATGAATGAAATGATAGTCAAATAATATTTATGATGTAATATAATATGATCTTAAGAGAATGAAAGATGTATGAAATTCAGAATAAGTGTCTTGTATGCTTGTGATAGAAGTTAGTTTTTGCAATTGTAAAAAGAAATCCACTTCAGTTAAAGATTTCTAAAAATTTAAAAGTGAACCTGTATGCATGTCATGTTTCTAAATAAACTAAAGTGACTGGGTTGAAAATGTTAACACTATAGTTAGGGTAGAATCCTATTGAGAAACTTAGTTTCTCATCCCCTCCCACCATTTTCTTTCCAAACCCCAATAATGTCATTTATGAAACAATGGTGTTCATAGAGATTGACAACATAAGATGGGTGGTTGGAGCCTCAGGATCCTCATGTTTGAAGTGTTGATGGAAATTTAGTATCACCCCAATAATATACATTTTATATGATAGTTAAAGATGATTATAATATAAATAAGTAATACATAGATAATCATGTATTAGATATGGTAGTAGTAGTTATGTCTAATAATATTAATGTGTGAAATATTTGTATGGTATATGTTTGTAATGTATGAAAGGGTACTAATTCCCTTACACCAATTTATGAACCTAAGAGTACGTATAAATTATTAAGGTATGTATAAATAAGATGGACTGGTACTATATGCATGATTAAGTTTTATATCAAGTAATCATACTAAGTTAAGGCGCGAGTGATGATGCTCGATCATTTATTTCTTGCTACGACAATTACTATGATAAGGCTCGCATTTTGAACTAAGGTTTAAATTTTTTTTATCATATTTTCAATATCAGTAAGTTCTAAAAGGATTCCATATCATGAACTAACAGTCTAATAATGAAACTGCAAATACAACTTAAGAGTAGAATGGACTTTATTTTTAGGATGTTACAAGAGGCAACCTCTTATGAGGCATATATCTTGTATAATAGTATTAGATGAAGTAACTTATACTCTTCTTCTTTGGGATAAAAATATACTACTTGTTTTGGGTCTAGATGCTCACACATTGATGACAAGCTCTTGTTTTGATTGGTTGCAATGTTAAATAATGTACCCTAATTTCACATATGGAAAATATATGATCACCTTCTTAGTGTATAATCTTTCAACAAATGTGGTTTCTCACAATGAAAATAGGTATAGGATTATGATCCTTTCTTATAGGGATATTTTGAACTTGATTGAGATAGTTGGTAGGTTAAGGTGGAAAGGTATGGCTTATTTCAATGTTGATTTTCCTTCTTGTTCCACTATGGTCTAAAAGATTGGACTCACTCTTCTCTCTTACAAGAATTTCCCACAAGGAGTGCTACACAAATTGATTAAGGTTGAAAAATATTGAATTTTCATATGTCCTATGGATTCCTTCAACTTGGTCCTTAATATGTTCTCAAACTTTATGCACTTAAAACTTTAATCAGATGATATAAGTAACTTTATTTCTTGACCAGTTCTTCAATCTTGGTTACATACACTTGGATCGATATGTTTCCTTATCTTATGGACTCTAGACTCTAAACGCTTATTGAGTTATAATTCATAGTGTTTATGAACTTTTTCCTTACGGTTCATCATGGGAAAATATATTTAGTTTTTTCCTATAGAATTTTTTTTCATAACTAAATTCATACGTAACTCACTTGGTCTAGTGGAATTTCCTGTAGATTCCAAATCTAAATAAAAAGCATTATAGATTTTATAATTTGGAGGAGAATTTGTAAAAAATTTCTAAAAAAAAAATTTACAGAAATATTTTGCAAAAGAAAAAGCACACATTTGTAGTACTTCTTCTTGCCATTTTTGTGTTAATGCTTCTTCTTCTTATTTGTTACTATCTTTAACATACATGGATTCCAATTTTGGCAATTAATTAGTAGGAAATTTCTTTCTCCCCGTTTCTAGCGCCATCCTTATCATTTTGAAAATGATAGCCAAACATATCTACATTATCTACATGCATACACACCTATTGATGTGGAAAAGAATTGGACATGTGTCAATTTTCTATTGGTTAACTATTTAAGTTTAAAAAGATAAAAAAGAACGAATAAGAAGAAATAACATTATAGGAGACAGAAGTAGGAAACGAAACAAGAAAGCGTGAACATGAATTGTGGCTTGAAAGTTGAGGAAACTACAGGACGAACATAGGCAAAAAGATTATAGGTTTGGAAGTTGAGAAAGACAACTAAGGGCGAACACCTTTCGAAGCGGATTAAGAGGTTTCTAATCGAGTAGAAGAACTAGGGGAAGACAGGAAAATCAGTCGCATTTGAACAAAGAATGAATCTATCAAATAACACATTTTGGTAGTAGGAGCAATCTAAGTGCACCTACATGTTTGGATAGGTAATGTTTTATATAAATGTGTGTAAATTTAAGACATTGTTATGGATTTTGTTTAGGTTAATATTTGGATCATGTGTGGTTGACGTATATGTTTATGGTTAACAAATAAATTGATGGTTAATTATGTTAATAATATCAAACCTAGTGAAGTTAACCGTTTTTTGGGGTTAAGTTAACTAATATGTTGAATAATGCTAAGCATTTGTTTAAGTAATGTATTTATTGTTAAAACTTTGTGTGCAGTAATTTGTTTTGAGTTGGTAAGTGTATTATTGTTTATGTTATGGTGGTGTACTTTGTGGGTGTAAAGTTAACCAATTATGAATCAGTGTTAACCCCAAGTTTGAAAAGAGTTAACCATTAAGGTAAGGGTGTTTGAGATGTTTATGTTTACTTCTCAAATGTGAAAGAAGTGATAAAAAATGATGTCCATTATGTTTATGTCATAGTTTGTTGTCTTTACTGTTTGTGTTTAATATAATAATGGTGGTATAATTGGTTTTGTTGAAGTTAACCGCATATTTGAGAAGTGTTAACCATTTTGTGTTTGAATGTTTGAGCATTTGTAAAAGTGAAACATGTTGTAATGTATGTATATGAAGTTAACCAAGTGATTGTGTATTTGTAAGACGAAGAAATTGTGATCATTGATTGTTTCGTACCCTTTTTTTTTTAAAATCAAAATGAGTGAACAACAGAAAAAGATATTGATAAATGAGTTTTTATTTTGTTATTTGAGGTAAAATTGAAATGTGTTTATGTGTTGTGATTGACGATTTAATGTATTCATAGATTGTGAACAAGTTCGTCTTAGGAATATGTTGAACACGAAGAACATCGGGAAAATAAACAAGAATCTGACTAAAAAACAAAAAAGTAGAATTAGATCAACACCATTCCAATGGATTATTGAAATAGTTGAAAGCATATCATTGTTTGGTGTGCTAGTATCGGAATTGGTAAATAGGTGGGTTGGTGTGAGTAATGGATTTAGAATTCATAGTAAGGTTATACACTTAAAACCGTTGGATGTTTGTGTAGCTCTTGGACTTCGGATAGTTGGTAAAAAAGTTCCTTACATTGAACGTGAGGTGGATGTTGAGAACGATGGTGATTGTCACATGATGTATCTTTTTGAAGGAGACAACATTACCAGTGAGAAAATTCAGGAGAAACTAGATGAATTTATTGGTGATGATGATGTGGAAGATTTTGTTCGAAAGTCCATATTTTAGATTGTAATGAATTTTATTTTTCAATTACTAGTTGTACATTTAATCATAGGTGTCTTTGCAAGGTTTTAGATGAGTTGGATAATTTAGATATGTATAATTAAGGGTCACCAGTATATGAATTTTTGTGTGATGATTTGAATCGAGTTATGAATGCCTTGCAAGAAGGGAAAAATATATTTCAAATTCATTTAAGAGGTTGTGTACTTGTGTTATAGGTATTGAATTTGCGTTTTTTGTTATATCTTTTTTTTTTCAATTATTATGTGAAACAATTAATTTTAAATAATATTGTGATGTAATTATTAGTACTAGATTTAGGCAATTTATCTGGAAAATCAAAAAACCTTAAGACTAAAATTATTCCCATAGTTTATGAATTGGATGAAGGTTTCAAAGTCAGCAAATGTGTCTTCTTGAAAATTTCATTATCTACATAGTGTAATAATAGATGTAGATTTTTTCCAAATTATAGATAGTTGAACAATTATCATTGGGCGTTGAAGATCGTTTGAACCCTTTAGTAATTGAAGCTTTGGATGAGGCAAGTAGTTGATATCCTAAAATTGGAGATAGGATGTTTGAAAGAATGCTATTATTAGTAAAAAAGTTTTACTGAAGATAGAAAATGAGGGTTTGAAGCATTACACTTCGTCACTTGAGGATGAGGTTTCTTTGATAAAGAAATGACAATGTGATCGAAACAGACATGAATTTAAAAACACAAAATCTATTAAGACAGATGATAAAGTACAAGAATGTATCGGTGAAGAAATTGATCTCCTTATATGTTAGAAGGATTCAGACATCTGAGGTGAAGGATAGGATACCTTATTTAAGGATGCACTTGTACATTCTGACTCAACAAGCTCAATAGAAAAGTAGAAGCTGAAGGGAGATAAAAAGGTGTTTGACTTCTGTATAAGGCCAAAATTACTGAAACAAAACTCAAACGAGTAAGTCCGTTAATATGTTTCTTTGTAATATGATATGTTGAATCTGTAAAATGTGACTTTGGTTATTCTCCCAACGTAACTGGGCTCTGATTAGTATGTTTGGACAATATTTAACTCTAAGGGATGTAGTCTGTATGAAGTTGAAAGAGTGGGTCAATAACATGGTTAGTGATTGATTGATTCATAGGTATATGTTGAGAGTATATAATTGCTTTGTGTAATGGTGTATTCTTTTATGTAAATTTTAGGTATTCTTTGTAGCATCGAAGGTTCTTATGTTTGATGAACTTCAAATGGAAGCCCATATTCATGGCTATATATTTAATGCTGACATTATGGTAAGTCTCTAAATTTAAATGGTTGTCATGACTTATATGTAATTTTTTGTATGTCGATTGTCTAACCATGATTGAAAATAATAGTAAATATTGGTGCATGAGGATTTGGACAAGTTTTGCGAGAAAGAAGAGAAACCATGGTCTAAGAGGAAATTTTCAAAACTTGTATTTAGTCATAGTAAATTAGATCTATTGAGACGTGCAAAATTGGTGGGTACATTATATGTTTGATGTTTTATTGTGATAAATATAAAGTTGTTTATTTTTTTAACTTTGTATGATGTTTGAGTTATATTTTGTAGATTTTTGCTCCTGCATGGCATGAGAGCCATTGGTTTTATTATGTGCTGAATATCAATGAGAAGAAATTGTATACATTGGATTCAATGTGGGGTGCTCCTAGTAAAGATAGAAGTTTTCTTCATAATTTAATGGTGAATATTAAAAAACTTATGTCATTATTGTTCCATGTTAACCATTTATGCAAATAATTGAACATATATTTTGGTGTAATTATTTCCATATATGAGCATAGGTTCAAATGGAACAGTTGTTGAAATTTATGGACCCAAGGATGGGAAATTATTTTGCACCTGTTGATGTGGTGTATGTTAACTTTCCTCAACAAAACAACATGTTAACTTAGTTTACGATTTATTGTCATTGTTTATGTTCTTTTGTATGATGATCCAAGTAAATTGAGTTTTTTTTAATATATAAGCTTCATGTCTCATAATATTATTTAATATTGTAGCCATGGTTGTGGCATCTATGTGCTGAAATACCTGGAATTATGGGATGGTGTCACAACATGGGAGGAATTTACTATGCCTATTTACTCATTACTTAGTGAATGTGTAATTCTAGTTTAGGGTTTATGTGTGTTGTGGTTTTTCTATTTGAGTAGAATGATTTGTTTTGTACTTTATTGGATGACACATGTTATGAATGATGAGAGAGAACATATTCTTAAATGTGTGAGCGATGAGGTATGTTTTAGGCACTTGCAGTATAGGCTGTGTTGTTGTATGTATTGTAGTTTTTAAACAGTATTGTAAGTTGTATAATTGAAATGTTATAAGCTAAACTAAAAAATCAAGAAAAGGCTTAAGAAGAAGAAATAATACTGTAGACATTGATTAAAGTGCAAGTGAGGTTGAGAAGGTCAGAATATGACCATGAAGTCGTGAAAAACTTTATGTAATTATTGAACCTATGTAGTTTATTATGGTTGATTTTGATAACATCTTACAAAATCAAAAGTGTTTTACCTTATTGATGGTTACGGTGTATTTAAATGTTGATTTTTCCTTAACTCAAGTCAAGAAAATGGTGGTTGACTATTTTATGGAACATTGGTGGTAAAACAAATACCTAATAAGAAGGTGAAATAGTAGACAAGTGGAAGATATTGTTAATGTTATACCTTAAATGAAACTGTCACTGAGAATGTGACTATAGAATGAGAATGATTATGATTAAGGCATAAAATGAGTAAGAGTTAAACAATATCTATGTTATAAGGAGAAAGTGATCTAAAGAATGTATAAAATACATGTCTAAGAGATTTTATATGAAAAAGTGATTAAGAGTATGTTCGAATTGCATGTTGTATGAAATTAAATTTCTAATATTATTAAAAAGAATCCACTTTAGATAAGTATAATTTTAAAAATCAATAATTAAACTTGTATGCTTGTCACCTTTTCTAAATAACTAAAGTGGTTGGGTTAGAAATGATGAATCTACCATTAGGGCAGTCATCTACTGAGAAATTACGATTTCTAGTTTATATGAAACAAATAAGCTAGACTAGAGACGAATGTTCATGAGATGGAATACGGGAAGAACTATAAAAGACCTTATATTGCATTGTCCAACTTTGTACCTTTTGCTTTGGATGACGGTAATTTGTGAAGGATATTGAAGCCTTTATTTTATTTAAAGGACTCACCAAGAGTCTTAACTTATTATTGTTTGTGAGTTGTATTAACTATATAACTAATAATGTAAATATTGTATTGGAAATGAATGTATAGCATGACAAGTAAAAGAATGCGAGTTTTCAAAATTAATATGAGTAATGACATCAGAACATTCATTTTATACTATGTTAATTATTATGACGAGTCTTGCATTTTCAACAAATATTTTAAAAGAAAAATTTATATCATATTTTCTGTAATAGTAATTTTACAAATGAATTTCACATCATGAAGTAACAAACTATTAGTGAATTCGCAATACAACTTAAGCATAGGATAAATATCATTATTAGGATGTTATAACTAAAGGATTCTTTATTGGAATGTCATTTAAGTCCATATATGTAGTTAAATGGGAATACAATAGGTATGCTAGTTTTAAAGGATTTACAAGCATGATTAGAAATTCCAAAAATGGGAAGGATGGTGAAGTTAGGTACATGATTAGAACAATACCAATACATATCCAAAGGACTATGAACGTCAACAATGAGGCGGGTGTTTTGTTGAACAAGACATTTTGTTCCCTTGTGTATGTAGAAGAAGGATATGAGAAAATTACATTTATGGAATGAGATATTTGCAACTATGTTGGAAAGGAGTATCATTCTCTTGTCAAAGATGAAGAAGTCAAAACTTTGCTTCAATATTTTAATAGCATGCAGCATAAGACCTTGAATTTCTTTTATGAGATTGATTTGGATGAAGTGTCATGGGTTAAGAATTCTGGACTAATGGAAGAAGTAGAGAAACTTGTGAAGATTTTTGGGATGTTACATTTGAAACAACATATTTGACAAATAATTTTGACATGCCATTTACACCTTTTGTTAGGGTTAACCATCATGGCTAATCAATTTTGTTAGAATGTGGGTTGCTTTTGTTAAAGGATACCGATTCATTTTTTTGGTTGTTTAAAGCGTGGTTGATATGTATGAATGGAAAATCTCCACATGATATTGTGACTGACCAAGCTAGAGCAATCCTAAAGGCTGTAGATATTGTTTTCCCATTTGCCCAACATAGATGGTGCCTGTGGCACATTATGAAGAAAATACTCGAAAAATTAAAAAGGAACATAGTACAAGTCCTCTAAGTTGATATGAAAATAGATGTATACAAGTCCATAAATGAAATTGAATTTGAATATTCATAGCATGAGCTCATAACAAGATATTCTTTGTCATCAAATGATTGGTTGAAGATGTTGAATGAAAAACGAAGGAAATGGATGCCTTGTTTTCTGAAAAATATGTTCCGGGCTGGAATGTCTTTCACTCAAAGTAGTGAAAGCATGAATGCTTTTTTATGGATATATTAATTCAAAGATAAGTTTGTTAAACATTACAACAATATCTTACTCTACAAGATGGAGAAGGAGTACAAGGTAGATTTTTGTTCCTTTAATACATTTCTATTATGTACATAAAACTCTTTTATTGAAAGGAAATTCTAAGAACAATACTCAAATAAAAATTTCAATGAGATTTAATTAGAATTTAGAGAAAAGATGAATTACTATGTATGAAATGTTACAATAAATAAGGATTAGTATGTATATTTGAGGTATTGAAAGAAATGTTTGTCTCTTAGAAGAAATAAAAGGAAGTTATGTATCATGTCCACTTCAATGTACTAATTTAGGATATTAATTGTACTTGTTGCATGTTTGAATTCACGGGTAGTTAGCCACACATTTGTAATACTTGCAAAGGAAAAGGTTAAATCAATTCCTAATAAATATGTACTCCTTAATTGGAAAAAAAATATTAGAAGGACTTACATCAAAATCAAATCTAATTTCACCAATAGAAAACTTCAAATGCAAAGATTTGAAAATTTATGCAAGGAGTTTTACTGAGTTGCAAAGATGGAATTTGAATCTTATGATGGATCAAAATTCTTCTTGGATGTTGTACGTAGCGCTGAGTAACATCTTAAAGTTGGTGTTCAAGTTGGATGGGATATCAGTCAACACAATGAAAATAAAGTCAAACATAAAACATCACCAATTGATAGCATTCGGTATGGTACATGTACAATTTTACCTTCAGTAAATGTAGCTCACAAAGGACGACCTCTATATAAGAGGAAATAAAGTACATGAGAGCGTGTTATGTCCAAAAAGGGTAAAAAGGTTACGTAACATGAACACAGTGATGCATTCATAACCTTAGAGTCATCCCATAAAAAATATCATCACACAGTCATCTTTGGGATAGACGAATGGATGCAACACGCATCACATATGATGTTCTTATGGTATGAGTTATTATGACTTATATATGCCTATAGTGGTTTCACATGACAATATGTAAACCTCATTATGACATCATTGTGTTGACAGGTATCACTAGAATGCTTACATGACAGGTATCACTTACATGATGTAAAAATTAAATTTTTTATATCGATTATAATTTTTAATTGAGGTAAAAGGTGTAATTTTTATATTAATTATTTAATCGATATAAAAAGTTTAACCAATATAAAAAGCATAAAACAACAGATGTAAAAATTTTTTTTTCCGCTAGTGCATCGCATGACATTGTATTATTCTACAATCATTTTATAATTTATTTTCACGTGTTAATCAATTAACCATGTCTAATAGCTAATGATAATTGATTATTGTGGAGTGTTAATAGCTAATAATAGATTCATGGATATCTATAATGGGTAGATAATCGATTGCTGTCTTGTGTTAATTATTATACATTGCACCATAATGGATTGGTAATCAATTAATGTCATGTATTAATCGATTATGGATTGGTCCAATATGCGTTGGTAACCGATTTTGATACTGGATTAATCGATTAACGATGTTACATCTTCCTTATGAAATCCATTAATTGGTCCACATAATTGATTAGGGAATATGTAATCGATTACTATCTAATTTAATCAATTATTCACTCTGCATTAGCTTACTTGAAATTATTGGAGTTTAATTGATTAACCAAATATTCATAATTGATTATTGTTAAGCTGGGCTGAACACAAATTTTTGGGCCTAACATATGTAGGTTTCTCTAACCACTTATTGCATTATATATACGTTCACATTGTCTTGGATGTTGCCTAAAATCCTAATTCCAATATCGGAACCTCATATGAGAAATCCCAAATAAATTTTGTCAAAATCAACCATGCCATCAATAATAATAGCTTTAACATTAGAAACAAAGAAAAAGAAGAAAGAAGGAAGCGGAACGATCCAACTAGCATATTAAACCATTCACGTTGGTTCTCAAATTCAAAGAAGATTGCATGGTTCATCACTAAGTTTAGCGAGAGAAGGTTGATTCCTCCAATACAAACTCGATTGATTTTCTTTAAGATGAGCCACTCCAATTTTCATGAATTGATTAAGGATTCTAATCTACGGGAATTTGTGGGATGGATGGAGATATATACTTGGATCTTGTAAGGGTGTTTTACTATAATTTGACAGTGAAAAAGGGGGTTCTACATTCTGAAGTGAAAGGTAAAAAATGGTACTCACATTAGAAGTATGGGAGGAAGTTGTTAAGCTTCAATCTACAAGGACGAGGTTAATAATGGAAGAAGATCCTTAGATGAATATAATGAGATGGCAACGTATTTGAGTTATTGTAGAGACTCTAACATTAACCCTCGTAAACTGCTTCCAGGGTACTTCACCCTAGAAGATAGGCTACTTTATTTCATCATTTCACATATAATAACTTTGAATGCCTCCAACCGGGCCCAACTTAGAAATGATGAATTGCATATCATCTATGGAAAAAATGGGTTAGAAATTAACTGGCCATTTGTCATCATCCAACACATGTATAAGGTTCAAGAGGATAATGACTTTACTAATGCTATTTTTTTTTTCTAAACTAATTGATCACTTTAAGGTCAAGCTAACAATGAAGGCATTGTAAAGTTGAGTCTAAGTAGTTTAATTGGCCTTAACATCATTCACCGAATTCAATTAGAATGAGTTGATGGGGTTTGTCAATATCAAAAAGATTCATAACCATTTGAACAACGAGGAGAGGATGGTGATGAAGGAGTGGATGCACTCGACGTCGAACAAGGTGGTGAAGGTGATGGTGAAGCGGTTCCTATTGTACCTTTACAACCTAAAGGAGTTCCTATTGTACCGTTACAACCTAAAGGAGTTCCTAAACCTTTTATGAGGTTAGATGGACTTCATACTTCATACTTCAATTAATAACTTTTGTGAGGAACAGAGGCAATAATACAACCCCCTCAATTCTAAAATGACATCGCTAGAGAACTCCTTGAATTCTAGAATGGCATCATTGGAGGATTTTCTTCGGAACCACCTAAAATGATTTAATGTATTAGTTTTTAGTTTATATTTGCTTTAGTGTTTGATGTTATATTGAAAATAATTGTTATGTATTTTATTCAATGACATGTGATGTAATGTTGATTCATAAATATATTTTCATGGTGGTGTACGTATGGAATGCGTCAACTTATTGTCTTCTCATAACATACATTAACACAATGATATAATAACTACATCATAACCAATTAAAGAACTAATCAAAATTATTGTTCATCTGAATTGGATAAATACTCATCTGCAACAAAAATCATTTCTTCCTCGCATGTCAATAATTTTTTACTATTAGCATGAAGAAAATTCTAGCAATTTTGTAACATCCCAAATCGTGCTCTCTGTAAAGCCATCATGTTATTCTCTACGGGTATACGAAGAAATCCTTGCTTCATTTCCTTAAATGTAGTTGAAGATTTCCACATGTGGATGGATCTTATGTTTGGAATTGGTGCATTAAGTTTCTCCAAATCAACTTGTACGTCCAAAGACTCATGCTTACGAAGCCTAAACTCCTTTCTAATGGATTTTTTTTATTTGTAGCCTATAATCTTAATTCTCATATGATCATTCTAAGTCCAACAACAAGTAACGATGATTATTATCCATTTCCAACAATGAAATGAAATGTAAATTTGGACACATAATAACATAAATACATATAGCATGAAGTTTGGAACGGTATGAAGGACAAAAAGATCATTTAAATAGGGTTTGACATGAGTATTCAGCAAGTGATATGAGATAATTAACCAAGTTAAACCTTATGCTTAATTTAGTTCACTATGTGGTTATTGATACAAAAATCAATATTTCGCTCCCAACTGAGCCTTGATAGGACTACATAGCAAGGTTCCTAACATTATCATTCTTATTTCATACATATTAAAGTAAGAAAATACAACAAAAAGTCACACATGTTTAATTCACAAATTGATATGAGATGGTTACCTTAGTGTAACCTAATGGTTAACCTAATTCACTATTCGGTTACTAATACATCAATCAAGATTTTGTCCTCAACTAATTCGTGATAGGACTAAATAGCAAGATTCCTAACATTATCATTCTTATTCCATGTCATATTAAAGTAACAAAACTAAAAAAAAAAGTCATTAATGCTTAATTCTCCAATTGATATGAGATGGTTACCTTAGTGCAACCTGATGGTTAACTTAGTTCATTATTTGGTACTAATACATGAATCAAGATTTTGTCCCCAACTGAGCTTTGATAGGACTAAACAACAAGATTCCAAACATTATCATTCTTATTTCGTCTTATATTAAAGTAAAGAAGCACAAAATAAAGTTACACAAATGTAATTCACCAACTGATATGAGATGGTTACCTTAATGAAACTTGGTGGTTAACTTAGTTCATTATTTTGTTACTAATACATGAATCAAGATTTCGTCCCCAACTAAGTCTTGATAGGAATAAACAACAAATTTCTTGACATTATCATTCTTATTTCATGTCATATTAAAGTAAGGAAACACAAAATAAATTCACTCATGTCTAATTCATTAATTGATATAAGATGGTTAACTATATTCAACTTGGTGGTTAACTTAGTTCAATATTTGGTTACAGATACAAGCTTAAAGATTTCATTCCCAAGTGAGCCTTGATGGAAAAAAAACCATGATTCTTCATATTATCACTCTTCATTGATATCATTTTAAAGTAATAAATCACAAAATAAAGTTACTCATGTCTATTTCATCAACTAGTATGAGATGGTTAACTATGTTCAACCTGGTGGTTAACTTAGTTCACTTTTTGGCTACTGATGGATGAAAAAATTCATTTCAAACTAAGCCTTAATGAGAATAAATACCAATATTCTTGACATTATCACCCTTTATTCATGTCATATTAAAGTAAGGAAATATAAAATAAAATGACTAATGTTTAAATCATCAACTAATATGAGATGGTTAACTATGTTTAACCTGGTGGTTAACTTAGTTTACTATCTGGTTTGTAACATTCATAAATTTTCATAATTAACTTTTGAATCTACAAATAATACCTAGAAGGAAACTTAGGATTAGGAACTAAAAATAGAGAAATTAGAAGGTTTGGAGCAAATGATGAAAATATCCCTACATTTGGGCAACCCAAATAATGTGCAAGAGAAATATAAAACAAGAGTTAAAATACATTTTAAGGAATTAGGTAAACATTAAGAATGATCAGAAGTAATTATATAACTTAGAAACAAAGAAGGGACGAAAATGCCCTTAAAAAACTTTGAAAACGCACAAAACGCCCTTAGAAAGCTCTGCTTTCGACACAAGGCTAATCAATTCCCAGAAAAATATCAAATTACGTTATATTAACTTAGGAAGGAACCAAAATGTGTTGGAATTTTTGGAGGAACAATTTGGAAATTTCTCTAGTAATGTTGAGAAAAATTACGAAAATGCCCCTAGAAGATCTAGAAGGCAAGAAAGTGCGAAGAAGCTAAAAGTGGGCTCCACATGATGTGCACGAAAATTCCATGTGTAAAACATGGTGATGACTTACCATATGAAGTCCATCCAAAGTAAATGCACTAAAGACAAAAATAATAAATGCAAATATTCCTTTAACCATGCTTAAGGTTAATTAACCTTGATTAATTGAAATTAACCATGTTTAGGAAAAGATAAACTTGATTAGTGAAAAACTCAACCTTATTAACACTAATCTAATTTTAAAAGGATAATTTCTCACATTTTGAATTATTTTAGAAAATGGAAATTCCATGTAAAATTACCAAAATAGCCTTAAGTGAAATTTTATTCTTACTTTGCCCTTGCTTGACCGAATTCACTAAGCCCCCTGAGAGGTCTCATTTGTTTCAGATTTCACTCCCTAAACACTTAGAAAATCTCTCCAAACTTTCTCCAAGTTAAAACCTAATCCATAAACCCTAACCTTTTCACCTTAATCTTATGTTTTCATCTTTGAGATTTAAGCTAAAATCAACCTCTAAACACTAAGCCCCACTAATTTCACTAAGAAGCTCTTTGTGGACCATAAAGGGGAGACCAAGTTCAGCCACCACAACCCCACCATAACCCCATACCAAGTCTCTATCAAGTAGGATTTTCTACTTTGTCTTTTTAAGTTTTAAATATTGCTTTTTTATGGTTGGTTTTTCTTCTTTTGTGGATCTTTTCTCTAAGATCCATCGATCCCCTTTTGTTTGGACTCATGAGGTCTCAAGGCTTCCTTTGAATGATTCAAAATGAGCATTGCCATTTTTTTGGGGATTTTTGAAAGTACAAATGAAGTTTGGTTAGATTAAAGTGTTTCTAAGCACCTTAAAAGAAATTTAATCGGTAGAAATTCTTTAAAATTCCATTTTGATGCTTTGGGAAGTTTTGAGAAGTCATGAGGAAAATTTTTGGAGTATTCATGATAGGAGATGGATGGATCTTTGAGTAGATCTTATGGATCTACACTTTCTTGTTTTGAAAAAAATGTTATCTTGAATATTTTTATGCTTAATTTTTTAAAGTTGTTGATTTTATTACTATGATGGAGTTGTATAATAATATGTACAAATCTGAACCGATGGACTAAAATATTAAAAATTCTAAGAAAAATTAATTCATAATTCCCAAAAGCTTGCTTTGGGCATAGATCTATAAACTACTAAGTGATATATGAAATTTTGGGGACCAAAAATGGAACAAGATTCATAAGACACATTTGACTCTCTTTGATCATGACCCAAGTTAAGGATTTTGGACAAGCCTTGTATAGATGAAGTGCTTAAGGTACTACAAGTGCATAAAATCATGGAGGTTGAATGAGAAGGAATTTTGAAAAGGTGGCCTTGGAAAACCTAAAGGGAGCCTTCGGCCATATGGGTTAAGTTAAGGATAAAATTTCTTAAAATTTCTAAAAGTTATATAAACCATATGAATAAGTCCTAAAAGATGTGAAACGATTATTAAAAGAAGAAATTTTGAGCCAAAGTGTCCTAAAATCTACAAGGTGAGCATTCGGCCACCTTAGCTTAAAGGAAAATGAACTTAAAATTTGGTTAATGATGCATTAAGAACTTTCATTAGGTAAATGGGAAGATTTAAGGGTATAATAAAGGTCTAAAAGTTTCTAGGTTCGTAGTAGTCAAAATTGATGAAATCAAGTGAAATCCATAATTAACACTTAAGCTAGATTTCAAGAATGCGAAAGTTGGTAGTTAAAAATGAACCATGGAGTTATGAGGAGGAAAGGGACATTCGACCATGACACTTAGAAATAGAAGAGAAGCCTTAAAAGTTAACTAAACTTGACAAAAATTATGTCCTAAACTCCAACCAGAATGATTCATTAACTTAGGTTAAGTAAAGATGAAACTTGATGCCCTAAACACTAGGAGTGACATTCGGCCACCTTGGAGTTAAATAGTTAAGAAGGAGTTTTAATTCTTAACTAAGGTTAATTAAGCATCCTTGGCGTATAAGTATAAGGGGTTAAAAATTTAAGGAAGTTTGAAAAAGGTTAAGGAGTCCATTCGGCCATGTTAGCTAAGTTAGTGAAAGAAAGTTAAGATTTCACTATGACTTAAGACTAAACCTCGGCATGCATAAATTGAATAATTAGGAATGAGCCATAGGGTTGGAAAGCTACATTATACCATTTGGCCATGACCTTCAAGTGTGATAGAGAAGTCATAAAAATTTCTAACTTCGGTATTAATTAATAAAATAGACTTCAACTAGTAAAAATCATCTTCTAAGATATGCAAAGGAGAACTAGAAGGCCTTAAAAACCATGGACATGTATTCGGCCACCCAAAGCTAAATAAGTATAAATGAGTTTGAAAACTTGGTTTAGGTATATTAAGAAGCTTTGTTATGTAAAATTAAAGGATTAAGAGTTTAAATGAAGCTTGGCAATGACATGTGCATCATTCGGCCATGCCTAACTAGATTGGCATAAATAAGTTAAAAATTTGCTAACACATAACCTTTGAACTTAGTATGAATAGGTTATGCATAAGAGTTGAAAATTGAAGTGCAAAAAGAATAAAAACTTAAAAGGTGTCATTCAGACACCTAGAGGAAAACTTCTAATATTTATAAAAATCATGTAAAACAAATTAACTTTGAGAAAAGAAAAGACTGAGGGGTAACTTAGAAGATAGAGTGGATTAAGCCCCATGAGTGATTCATCATAAAACGTTATAAGTTAAACAAGTTAGACATGTATGGATGTATGCAATTATGTTATCCAAAACTGATTGATAAGAGAACTTGTGTTACTTTATGAATGCATAATGTCTAATGTGCGTTGAATGATGAATACTCATAAATGTTTAAATAATGATGCTATGTATGATGATCATGTATGATTAATGAGTGATACAATTTGAGATCTAAATATGCATAACATATTAACTAGATATTGATTGAGCATGCATAATTATCTGGAAGCCTTTAAAATAAACCTAAATGGCTTAAGGGATCACTAAAGCAAATAGTTATGTGAAAATTTAATCTACTCTTATGTGTCTTGTGGATAACAAGAGGGAAACAGAGTCCACCTGAAAAGGAGACCAAAGGTGTTCTCCTGTGATACTGAAGGGCTTCTTCATAAATCCTTCTATTAAGAAGAAAAAATGGTTTTCGCTTATTATGAGATGGTGATCATCATCTATAAATAAACTCATATCCTTTAGAATAGAAGGTAAAGTAATAGAGCTAATGAGAAGATATTAACTTTTTATAATAGTGTCTGTGTCTCTAAAATTTCCCGAAGGTATGGAATAAAAATTGAATGAGACATTGTGTAAGACATAAAATATAATGTGAGTCAAATAATATCTGTAACTAGATCCCAAAGATTTATGATGATTAAGGGAGATACATGTTTATGTAATAATGGTTGTTTTCTATATAAAAATAACCCATTTCAGTAGGAGTTTTGAAAGATCACAAGCAACCTTGTATGCATGTCATGAATTTTTTAATAAACTAAAGTGGCTGGGTTGAAAGTGATGACATTAGAAATAAAGTAGAGTCCTAGTGAGAAACCTAGTTTGTCACTCCTTCTCTTCGCACTTCCTTTCTGGACGAAGAACATGTCCTTCACAATGGGGATGATCTTCACAGACATTAGTAATATGGATTGGTCTGCAAACCCCCATGGCCTATTAATCACAACCAAAGCCAATGTAAGGATTTATTTTTCGTTGGGATATCTCTTCATTTAGGAAGTTGAATCCAAACTTTTTAACAATGTGTTTCACAATTCCCTTGGAGGCCTTTCACCCCCAATGGAGTTTTTGTCTCTTCTCGGTTATCGAAGGCAACAAATTGCCACTGTTGAAGAACCTCTTCCTTAGAGGGAGAAACAGACCCACAAACTCCATCACACTATCATAGTTCTTCACATCTTTGGTCTCACGAGGAAGCTTGTCATACTCGATACCTTATCGTTTCAATCCTACCAAGAGAAGTTCGACGGGACTTTCATGTCTTTGGATTTGAGTATATGGTTGGAGCGTTTCCATCACTAGGCTTGGTGAGGTTTGATGGTCCCTCTATTTCGTTTGCAAAGAAGAAGTTGAAGTGTCATACCCATAATGTAAATTTTTGTAATTAGTTGGATGCGATCATCCTAGCTATTACTATGTAGTGGTAAGCTAGTTCATGTATTAGAATATGTAGCAAATATGGTATGTATATTATGGTGTGTAATAAAGTGTATGTGAAGGCCTTATGTTTAGCAAATATGCCTAAGATTGTTATATACATGTAAAAAGAACTGTATAATTATATAAAGCTTGTATGTATATGAATGGTTTATGTTTAATTTTATTTACTATTGATGAGAGATAAATGAGGCAAAGAGAGTGATCCACAATGATAATATTCTGTACGTGCATAAGAACGCATAATAACTTATTTGCTAACACGAACGCCATACCGATGAGGCTCATAATAACTTATTTGCTAACTTATTTTCTCTAATAAGTATTTTCCAAAGGTTTCTTATCATGAGATAACACACTAATAATAGAACCGAATGAAATAATTAAGTGTAAAATCGGTATTCATTTTTAGGGTGTTATATGGTTACTGATACAAGATGAAAAATTCTATCCCCAAGTGACCCTTGATGAGACTAAAGACCAAGATTCCTCATATTATCACTCTTATTTGATGTCATCTTAAAGTAAGGAAACACAAAACAAAGTCATTCATGTCTAATTCATCAAATATTATCAGATGGCTAACTAGCTTCAACTTGGTCTTTAATTTAGTTATGTATTTGGTTAATGTTGGAGTTGAACAAACTTTGTACCCAGTTACATTTCACTTCACCTAACACAAAGATTACTCACATTATTTATGCACTTTTACGTCATCACAATTTAGGAATAGCACATCGACTAAGTCATACCTATTTAGAAAATCATGCCTCATATGGAATGGTTAACTCATTTTACATTGGTGGTTATCTTAGTTATGTATTTGGTTAATATTGTAGTGGCTAAAAATTTATACCAATTTACATTTCATTTCACTAAACATAAACTTTTCTTAAATTATTTACTGTCTTTGACCTCATAATCAACATTTTGAATCGCACATGTGGTGACTTATCCCATAAAATCTTCTTGATATGACATGGTTACCTTAGTTCAATATGGTTGTTAACTTAGTTCTCAAGTTGGTTATGTTTAGGTCTTTACAAAATTTATTACCCAATGTCATTTAATTGATTACCACTTGTAAAGTTGCATATACCAAGTTCCATATTCGATGGGTATTCGATTACGAGGTACAAATAATTGATTACCATCATGTGAATTTTATTAAATCTTCCTAACCAAAGGCTTTATAAGCTATTATGTTGGTGACATAATTAATTACTGCCTTGTGGTATTTATGTCATTTGATTATTTAATGTACTTAATTTCATTTTAGCTCATTTTGTAGTCAGAATCCAAATCATGACCTCTAAATTGACTACAATTATAAAAACCAATGCAATGTAACTCATAAAACAATATCATCTAACCATGTAAACCTCTTATATAGAACACCCACAAAATAGGAAAAATGCATAACACAAAACTAGTATGGAAGATTCCATAGATTATTGAGAGTTGTCCCTTAGATCTAGACTCATTGGTACAATATACACTCCAAACAAAATTTTTTATACCATGGGTAGAAATTGGGCATTAGAAAAAAACATGTTCTGGTACACTTTATGCCCACAAGATAGATTCTTAACAAGATTTGTTAACGAGTATAGAATGAAGTGTGAATAGCGTGCTGATGAAGCTAGTAGATTGAAGGAAAAACTTTGTCAACAAGGTATGAACAAGACAAAGCAATGCTCACTTAAAGTAGTCCAAGATAACAACGAACCAATAGAAAGAGCAGTGAATATGATACGTCATGAAACAACCAAATGTAAATTAGGATCAACATGTATGATGCACTATCTGATATATGCAATACTCAATATGCTTAAACGAGAACAATACCACATGAAATGTGTTTGCAAGAAATTCAAAACCAACCACAGTATTGCATAGATGGTGATCTTTCATATGCTAATTAGTTATGTTAAGAAGACATCAAACTTAATGTATTGGTTTACATATCATATTTGGTTTGGTTACTATATCTTCCATGCATTTCTCATCTACTTAATTATGCCAGGACTTGTATCATCCACACTTGTACTTCTTACATCAATTGGTAATGAAAATGGTTTTATTGCAAAACATTGTTAAGATTCAATGTACAATATCAAATATCCACTAATTATCATCCATGACAACAACATAATAAAAAAACAAATATTATACCCTAAACAACAAAGACATGACACAAGCCCTAATTAAACTTTCTTCATCTTCTTTTTCGTTTTATATGTCACCTATCAAGTTGGCATCACCATACTTTCCACACAATTCTTAAGTTTCCCTTTAATGTGTTTGTACATATTGGACAACTCATTCACACTTTTATCTTCCATCCTTATCTCAACAATATCTTCAAATGCATCATCCATAACACATTATATCTCCCACTGTTCCAAGTTCCAAACTACCTGTTTCTAAATTATACCTCATGGTCTTTAATTCATCCTCAACCACATTTAGCCTATGGTGCAACTATTTATTCTTTTCAACCAATGCATCTAGTTCATTCATAATCTTTTCTTTCAACCAATGCATCTAGTTCATTCATAATCTTTTCTGTACATCGACTAGAACATTACCATTTAGGAAATCTAGATGGTGCAAAATCTAACGTTTTAATAACTTCTTGATGTTGAAGATCATCATTTCTTAGTATTGAGTTTTGAAAAATCTAGTATAATGTTATCAATTTCAACTTCATTAGTAATGGAACTAAAAGTATAAACTATTAATTCAGATAGAAACTATTGCAATGGGTGACTTACAACATTTCTTTTTTCAAGTAAACCACTCAATTTCACTCCTCGTTTCTTAATGTTCCATTAATTTATCACACGAGAAAAAAGAATTTAAACACACTGCAACATCTTTATTATAATTGCACAAATGCTCCAAAACCCAAATCTACATATAAATAAAAAATATTATAAATATTAGGAAAAGAACTAAATAATTTTGAATTTATAATCAACTTTATACAAAAAAATATACACACTTGCAAAACAAATGAACATCTTATAATATAGACCTGATGCAAATCGATTCCTTGTTTCAAAATTTCATTAACTTTGGTCAGAATTTCAAAAAACATATCATACATAACACCTTCAGAGTTGAATTTATCAATCACATATTAGTTATCTAACAATTTCAACAAGCTACCATCTATAGCCCAATTGCTTTTAGGGAAATAAAACTCAGCAAACCCAAGAAATATATATAACCTACAGAAAATATCCAAATTATCATCATCACCATTGACGGTATGTAGGTCAATTATATTAACAACATTTACTTGTTTCCCTTTAAACAATCTTTTGGTATACAGTCATTAATTTAATTCTTCAAATCAACATTTCAGTTAACTATACATAACCCTAATGAAAAACAGAAATCTAAAGGAGTAAAAGGAACAACTACATGTTGTACCCTAAAACCTTCATGACTTTCCACCCACCTACAACTTAATTCAAATAACAATCTACTATGTATCTTCATCTTATCTGTCACACCTAACAATCATTAGAATTAAGTGTCTTGCATAGGATGTTTTTGAACGATCGTAAGACTTTCATTAACCTTAATCATTAGAATTGAGTGTCTTGTATAGGATGTTTCTGAATGATCATAAGACTTTCATTAACCTCAACAAGTAATGTGGGATGACATTTTTCATGTACACACATCTTCATACACAACAACATCCAAAAACATTATCATCTAAAACAATATTTAATATCCAAAAAATTCAAAAGTCTTCAAACTTGTTCTGCTAATAAAATTCATTCACCAACTTCAAAAACTACTTCAATAATGGTTGCTTCTTTCAAACAACACAAGAGAAGCAGATTAAATACCTTACTTGCCTCACATTCTTTTACAAAACCTAGCAATGCCTAAAACCAAAACACACACCCTTTTAGACTTGAAAATCCAAACAGTTTAGACAAAAAATTCATACATCCAAATACACCAAAATTTAACCCTAACCAAATATTAACAAAGGGAAGACAAACACCTACTAACATATTCAATTTCAACCAAAATACACAAAAGGAACATTAATACCTACACCCAATTTTAACCCAACCAATATATAGAAAAGAAAGAGGAAAACCTCTAAACCCTACATCAAAGAACCTACTGAGACCACCACAGGAAGTAGGGAAGATGATGAAGACCAAAGTCCAAGGTTAACAAAAACGGAGATAAGGAAGAGCAAAAAAATTTCAGCAAAAAATAAACTAATAAAACATGAAAAATATAGCACCATTTCTAACCTTCGATCTTCCCATATTAGCAAGATGTAGATGGATGTATTTATTATTCATAAGTTTGAGTATCGTGGTCATTGCCATTACCTTCTTTGTCTCCAATTTTACTTTTTGTCCCAATGGCATGTCATACTACATTTGACATACACAATTAAGGTCCTAAATTTTTTAACATATGTCCTCCTATATTTGATGATGCATGTTCATTTTATCATACACAATAAAAATACAATTGCTATATATATGATAATAGTCAGTATCATTAAAATATGTAAAATTTCTTAAATAATTCCTTTAAGTTTACTATATACCAAAATAATTTAAATCAAACATGAACTATATCTCACAATTCTCCCTTTGATTATTGCATAATAGTCGCAAACAAATGCGTGTATCCACTTCTATATTGAAATTCAACCTTTTTCTAATACTCATACAAACTTAAATTTCATGGATATTGTTATAGGTTTATATAAAGAAGACCAATCTGTCAAAACCTAGCTGGAATGGCCATTCATTAGTGGCCTATTTTCTTGGTTGAGGAAGCATATGAGGCTTGATAAACATTGACTTGTATTTGATAGTATTATCTATATCAAAAAGGTAAAGAATATTAGTAACTAATTCATATCTTTCATACCAAAATTTTCCACGGTATGAAGTAGTTACAAGACTTATGCCATATTAGATTTACTTTATGGGAATCTTTTAGTATCTTAATTATGATATGCCCATATCTAAGTCCTATAAAGGAACATCTATTACATCACACCACCAAGTGTACTCTTATTCCATATATTATTAGTTTACTGGAATATTCACAAATTTAAGCATCATAGTACCTTTATAGGTATCTCCCACTTTAGCCTGTTTGTGGATCTATCACTCCTATTCTCAACATCAATATCCTAAGCATTGGCCCAATGGACCTACATATTATAAAGGCTTGGATAGATTAGATCTAAATCATGTTTTTGAGATCCTAAGCCCCACATTATGACACCCTATCTACTTAAGAACATTATTTATAGGTACTAACACAAACGGACCTACATATTATAAAGGCTTGGATAGATTAGATCTAAATCATGTTTTTGAGATCCTAAGCCCCACATTATGACACCCTATCTACTTAAGAACATTATTTATAGGTACTAACACAAACATGCATCAGGAAGGATAAAATGTCTTATTTACATATATACTAAAAGTGAGGATGAATCTTTAATTTTGGAAATTGTAAACCAAAATAGTGGATAGTCATCTCACTATAGAAAACACACATCTGCATGAACACGCGCACACGCACGCACACGCACGCACGCGCGCACACACACACATGTCTATACAAGGTTATAGAGTTAGCATGAGTATTAACTTAAGTTATATATAGAGTGAGAAGAAAAATCATCATGGATACATAAAAAAGAGAATTACAACCTTTAGTGTCACCACAAGAGTAATTTATCTATCAAACCCTAAAAGAAACCTTCCAAACTAACTGATGTGAATGTGAGCACCATGTTAAGCAAGAACGATCATTTCAAAGATCCTCTACAAGAAATGGAAGGTCCAAAACTAGGAATAAAACCAAGCATATGGAACAAGCACTTCAGGGTCTCATTAAAGAAGTTCAAGAAACAGACCAAATTTATCCAAACTCAAATCCAAGATGAGTTAACTTATGTAATCATATTATTGAGGATCTTAAGTGATAAGATTTGAGATTTATAATTATTTGATGTAGATTACATTAGGATTTGATATTGATTTACAAGTGACTTTTTTAAAATTATTTGAAAATAAAATTAAGATTTTAGATTGATTTGCAATTTAATTAGGATTTCATATTTGTTTTTATTAGTTTTTCTTACAATTTAGGCTAATTAGATGTTCTATATAATAGGATTTAAGAATTTCATGTAAAAAAATTTCAAGAATAATAATATTTCTCTTTGAGAATTTTCATCTCTATATGACTTGATTCCTTTGGTTCTTGGGCAAAGAACTACCCTTGATAATGTTGGTTCTTCCAGCAGATCATGGTAAGGGACACGTTCCTTTTTGATCACTTAGGTGTTCTTTTGCAAGTTGTAGTTTTTGTTGGGTTCCTTTACTCTATCTTCATTCTCAAGATGTTCTAAATTAATGTTTCCACAATTCTCATTCATTCAGTTAATATCAGATCTCTGACTCTTAGAATTAGGTGCCATCTATCTCTTACTTTATTTTATGTGTCTTTCTTGCTTTCCTGTGTTCTGCTTCTGATTCATCTTTTGTTTATCATTTTTTAATTATATATCAAATATTTCATAAACTAACTCTCCAAAAAAAAATTGTATCTCTCTTTGTTACTATATTAAGGTCCTTATCTACCAAGTATTTGATAGACAAGTAAAAGTATAAAAAATTGATTTTGATAAAATCCAAGTTGAAAAAAAAAAGTGTGATAGAAATTCAAGTTTAACAAAAAAAATTTCAAGACAATTTGATATATATATATATATATATATATATATATAATACTCTTTATCGTGGTGCAGTTTTAAATTTGACTTCTTGATTCTGAATTGTCCTAATCCTTTATTCTTTTGTTTAATACCTCTTACTGTATATATCTTATGTATCCTTAGTTATTTATTATCCATCGAGAAATCAACTTATGATGTTATTGGTTGAAGAACTTATAAGCCTCCAAAATGGGTATAAGAGGTGTTTGACGTAAGATTCCAAACCTGTGTGACATATTTTAGTAAGAATATCAATGGAGCTAGGCTCAGCTATCCAACTTATGATAAGGAGCTCTATGCTTTGGTGAGGGCCCTACAAACATTGTCATATTACCTTTGGTTAAGAGAGTTTATCATCCGTTCCGATCATCCCAATTTGAAGTTCTTGCAGTCCCAAGGTAAGCTTGACATAAGACAAGCTAAGAGGCTAGAATTTATTGAGATGTTTCCATATGTTATCAAATACACGAAGGGAAAAAAAATATTGTAGCTGAAAAATTGTCTCGAAGGCATGTGTTACTTATAACTCTACAAATCAAATTACTTGGATTTGAATTACTAAAAGACTTATATGATAATGATGTTGAATTTGAACAATTTTGGAAAGTATGTTTTGAACATAGTTTTGAAGGTTATTTTAGGCAAGATAGATATTTGTTTAAGAAAAATAAATTGTGTGTGCTTAAATGTAGTGTAAGGGAAATTATTATTAGAGATATTCATGAGGAGGGGTTAATAGGACACTTTGGCATTCAAAAAACTTATGATATTTTACATGAACATTTTTTTAGCCCAAAATGAAGCAAAATCAAAGGTAATGTCTCATGGTTTGTATACTCCTTTACCTACTCCTAAATACCCTTGAACTAATATTTCAATGGATTTTGTACTAGGCTTACCTAGGACCTTGAATGGAAAGGATAATAATTTTCTGGTTGTGGATAGGTTTAGCATAATGTCACGTTTTATTTCTTGTTCTAAAACTAATGATTCCTCCCATATTGTTGATTTATTTTTCAAAGGGATCGTACATTTTCATGGCTTCCTTAAAACTATAAGAGTGATCAGGATGTCAAATTCCTTAGTCACTTCTGGAAAACCTTATGGGATAAGTTGGGCACTAAAATGTTACTCTTTACAAATGGAACTTCCACAAATAGATGGACAAATTGAGGTTATGACTAGAACTTTAAGCACCTATTATGTGATACAATTCAAAAGAATTTAAAATATTGGAAAAATTGTTTGCCTCATGTAAAATTTACATATAATAATGTTGTTCATACATCTACTTCCTTTTAACCTTTTGAGGTTGTATATGATTTTAATCCTTTATCACCTTTAAATGTTTTACCATTTCCTAGTAATGATTCTATTAATTTAGATGGAAAGCAAAAGACTGAATTTCTACAAAAGTTACATGCCAAGGTTTATGCTAATATTGAGAAGAAGAATGAACACTATGTTCGACATGGAAGTAAAGGATGCACCAAGGTGGTATTTGAACTTGATGATTGGGTGTAGATTCACTTGGAAAAAGAGGTTTCTAAGTCAAATAAGTTCCAAACTACATCCTAAAGGAGATGATCCCTTTCAAGTGATTAAAAAGATCAATGATAATGCCTATAAGATCAATCTTCTAAGTAGCTATGGTAATGTGAGTGTCACTTTGAATGTTTGTAACTTATCTTATTTGATATAGGTGACCTCTTGGAGAAGGAGGTAATGATGTGAATATGAGCACCACGTAAACAAGAGAAATAATTTGAAATATCCTCTACAAGGAATGAGAGGTCCAATGACTAGGAATAGGACCAAACATATGGAACAAAGCACTTTGGAACTTCATTAACGATGTTTGAGAAAGGGACTATGTTGATCTAAATCCAAATCAAAGATGGGTTAATTTATGTAGTCATATTATGAGGATCTTAAGTGATAAGGTTTAGGATTAGTAATTGGTTTGATGTAAATTACATTAGGATTTTATATTGATTTACAAGTAATTTATTTTAAACTATTTTCAAATCAAACTAATATTTTAAATTGATTTACAATTTAAATAGAATTTATAATACCCTATTTTTTTAATAAAAAAACTAAAGGTGTGGCGATGGTAGCATAAAAGTTGCCACCTATGAGCCACTCACCCACCTAACACACACACACACAAAGAAATTAGACATCAATTATAATTTAAGAAGGGGAGAAGCCATTCAATTGGAAAATTGAAAAAAAAAATGAAGATACAAAATAATGCAAATTGAAGGAACAGGAACAAAAAGGAAGAAGAAGGAGATTTTGTCAAAGCACGAGGAATTCTTTTCCAAATTCTTGGGAAATTGGACTAGATTGAGAAGATTCATCAGGTGCGAACATCCAAAAAATTAAATATTTCACCAAACATCAATCTCATGTAAGGGGAGGAGACTCTAGAAGAATATAAGAGTAGTTCTAAAGCTCCCTTTGCTCTGGAATGAAATTTTATTTATTACTTAAAATTTAGGAAATTATATTTAATTGTGTTTCAAATTTAATTGTTGGATTAAATTGATTTGGTTGTTGGTTGATATTTAATTGATTAGAGATATAGGTAGATAATCAGATTAAATTAAATAATTATTTAAATTGACATGAAATAGTATATTGAAACTTTGAATTTTATTTGTATGATTTAAGTTATTGGTGAGATTTTGGATGTAAAATTTTAGGTGCTCAACAATTTGTGTTTCTGTACTATGTTAACAAATTTTTGTAGCTATTATAAATTTATACAATTTTATATAAATTTTAGAAGTTATGATACTTAAATTTAGAGTTGTTAGAAAAGGTTCCTAAAAGAGAACACCATTTAATAATTTTTAAATTATATGAATATATTTCCATGTAGTAGATATAAGGAAGTACTTAGCTAAAGAGTTTGATGAGAAAATTGAATTATTTTCTATTTTATAAAAATATTGAAAATCTATTATCTTATAAAAGTTTGTTCTTTTTCTTTTCAATCTTTTCATAATGTTTTAAAGATATATATATATATATATATATATATATATATATATATATATATATATATATATATATATATATATATATATATATATATATGGCATCTACATGACCTATTTTATATTTAGAAAACTTTATATTTGAACCTTAATATGTAAGGATAAAATATAAAAAAATTGGAGTAATTCTATAGAAATTTTATGAGCTAATTTGTCAAGTTATCCTATAACTAGATAGTGTTGGGATGTTTAATTTTTATTCCTCTTAAACAATTTTTCTAAAAATCTAGAAAAATAGTAATTTGATTATAAGCTTTGAAAAAAATAGATTGTATATTTAAATTTTAATGTTACTAAGATAAGTTAAGTACCCACGTGATAAGTGGAAAAGGACAATGAAGTCCTGACTTTTGAGAAGAAGGCATGGCCTTCAATTGTGAACGATACATAAAGTAAATGAATAGAATGTTGATCATGCATCATATGCATAAAAAGATTTTTTTTGTGAATCACCAATGAGGGTATAATCTGTGAACCCTTCTATGAAAGGAAATTGGGAAATCTAAGGGTCAACTCATATAGAAATAGACCATTTCATGAGAAATGAGAATCTTTTATCCTAGGGGGTACATGAGCTAGGTTTGAGCCTCTCCAATGGCCTGGAATTTCTCATTGTAGCCAAGATTGCTCTAGTTAGACTTAGCCATCTTGGCGAGACCTTGACAATTATCATTACCGATTAAGCAATTTCGTGGTCCATGTGAAATAATGATGATTACGTGAGCATTATCGAGGGCATGTTGTTATTGTGATGAGTGTTGCTATGGGCACACCATTGTAGAAATTGGATCTGGTACCCCATTATTTTGACAAGTGGTGATGATATTTTGGGCCTACATGCATTTGCATTAGATAGGGATGACAACCTCTAAATTAGTGAGGATTATTATGGTATGGGACACAGTAGACCTAAACCTAATCCTGAGTCTATCATCATAGAAATATCCAAAGAGGATGGTATAGTAAACATATTCATGCATTGTATATGATGATTGTTTTTATGATAGTTCTTTACAAACATCAAAGAACTTATATGTTATTTGTCTATACCTGGAATCAGGGTGGTATATGAAAGAGTAATACTTGTATGTTGGATAGGGAATTAATGGATGTGTAAGACTAGTAAAGAAATAATGAAATAACCTTATGCATACAGTGTATGCTAAGATTGATTTTGTGACAATTCCTTATGATTGTCCAAAGGAACTTGTATATTTGGTTATTAAATGGTAATGTAGCCTTCTACTCCTAGTCGAATTCTACTTGAATGAAATGTCTCACTCCCCCTCTACTCTATTTTCTTGTATGCGGTTATGGATCTTATAATGGAGCCACGATATGGATCACATTGTCCTTGATGTTGAAGAGATTACTGAAGTAGAGGCTAGATCGTGACTTTCATACTTTATGACTACGAGAAACAACTATAAGCCAAACATATCAGTAATAGAAGAGAAGACAAAGAAGTCAACCTAGGTAAACCTTATGTTTCTATCTATTATAGTTACATTGACTAGATCACCTACGACTCAATTGTGTAGAAATCTTCATAGGTGATTTAAGAGGCTATTATAGAATTTCGTATTTGTTTATATTAGATTTTCTTCCAATTTAGGCCAATTAGGTTTTCTATTTAATAGAATTTAGGGATTGGGTGTAAACACAATTTTATGAATAATAATATTTCTCTTTGAGAGTTTTCATCTTTGTGTGAGTTGATTCCCTTGGTTCTTGGGTAAAAAACTACCCTTGATAATGTTGGTTTTTCCAATGGTTGCGGTAAGCGTCATGTCCCTCTTTGATAACTTTGGTGCTTTTCGAAAGGTCTCTATTTGTATTAGGTTCCTTTATTCTATCCTAATTCTCAAGACGTACTAAATTAACATTTCCTTATTCTCATTCATTCCATGACAGGTGAATCATATTAATTGGTATTAGAGTTTTGAATCTTGGAAGCAGGTGTATTCTTGTTTTTCTGTATTCTTCTTATTCTCATTCATCCTCTTTATCCTTTTTTAATTTTCTATCATATATTTTGCACATTTTCTCTCTAAAAAAATCATATCTCTTTCTCTCACTATAATGAAGTCCCTATCTATCAAGTATTTGATATACAGGTAAAAATATGTAATAAAAAATAATTTCAATAGAAACCAAGTTCAAAAAAAAGTGTGATAGAAATTTAAGTTTAATAAAAAAAAGTTCAAGGAAATTCAATATATATATATATATATATATATATATATATATATATATATAAACAGTACCTTCAATCTTGGTGCAATTTTAATGAATTCTTGATTTTGAATTACCCTAATCCTTTATTCTTTTGTCTAATACCCTTACTTTATCTATTTTCTGTATCCTTAATTCTTTCATTATCTGTTAGGAAATAAACTTGTGAAGTTCTTTTCTCAAATATTTATAAGAGAATCGAGAGGTAAAAGGTAAGAGTTGGTAAGAGCAATTTTGTAAAAACTTATTTAAGTGTAAACACAAGTGAAGAGAGCCAATGTTGAGCGTAAACACTAACACGGTGTTTGGATTGAGGGAAATGAAGGGAAAAATTAATTTTTTCCTATAGTTGGATGGATTTTATTTTCCTCTTTCTGACACTTGCATTTGCCTTATGGAAGGAAGAAATTAATTTTTGGGCCTACAAAAATATTTTCTCTCCTAGTTACCCATGAAAATGGGAGGGAGGATTTTTTTTAATTTTAAATTGATAAAATTATTAAATATTTTAAAAAATAAAAATTATATTAATATAAAAAATAGTAAAAAAATCAATATATTTTAAAACAAAATTTTATTTTTTTAATTTATACAAATCAAAATTATACTACTAATAATTCTTTACACTCCCTTTTGCACACCTCCAAACAACTTTTTTCCATCAAATTTTTACCCCATTTCTTACCCTGATTTTTTCTCTCCTATTTTTTCCTTCCAATTTTCAAAATCATCCAAATAAAGCATAAGGGAGTGATTGGTGAGACTTACTAAGGGATAGGCCAAGTTTAAGTCTTATGTTGTTTGATTTTCACTATGACTTGGTTTTATCAAATTTTTTTTTGCATATTACAATTTTTTTATGCATACTTGTTAAATATGTTTTTTTCCTAGATTTTTCGGGGTCTTTAAGTGGGTTAGATTATGGAACCTCTTCAATAGACCTAATTTTCCATAAAAACTTGTAAAAATTTCCATAAAATCATGCAGTGAGATTTATGAGATGATCTTTTTCATAAATAAATTACAAATCGAAGGGTAACTACAAAAAATATTTATATTAAAATTCCCATATTTCCCTAATCAATACATGCATAATAGAAATAACATGTTTTAACCCTAGAAATAGCCAAACACCTTAGTTGTTACCACATGAAACCAACAAAGCTCCAAGATTTCTACTTGGATATCAAATACAAGACTAAGAAACACCTTTAGACATAAGAAGCTATAGATACAACCACCAAAAACAAATGAAAATAAACATTTCATTATACCCAAAAGTCTAAGAAAGGAAGGCTCTTTTAAGACATTTCATTACTTAGAGTTCTTAATAGGAGAGAACTCATTTTCAAATATCCTAATACACTCTACAAATAAGAGAGGAAACTGAATGATTAAGATGGAAAGGAGAAGAGGAAATTGGAGAAAATAATAAGGAAAGAACTATATTTGAATGGGAAGGAGATGGGTGGTTGAATGCATGAAGAAGAGTGTGTAAGTGTGTAAGTGAAGAATGAGGCATCACTTGACATCACTTTTCTAAAAATGGATGATACCATGTTACATCATCATGGCCATTTGTCAACTTTATTTGATAACTTGTCATATCTCTTCGAAAACCCATCATATCTCTTTGATAAACATGTCATATCTCTGCCAACATGTCAAGTTATGATGGCAATTAGTCATATCATTTTGAAAACTTGTCCTCTTTCACGATTCTATGGAAAATATACTATATTTATACTGAAGAATCATTAATAAGATAATTCTCACATCTCTAAAATAAATAGCAATAATAACAATAATAATAATAATAAGATAAATATCTCAAATAAAATAAAAATACCCATATATATTTTAGTGGCAATATAAACACTTACTGTAGCATCTGACCTTTTCAAAGAAAAAATATTTATGGAAGCTTCAAAATGTTGGCAATCCATTACATTTTCCCTTGATGTTCCACGTCGAATTATGCATGCAGGATGCCTTCACAAATTACCACTAAATGTGGCTAAAGGAAATCAATTCAAGATGTATTGGGAAAAAAAAACTTTCAAAGGTTTATCTTCTACGTTTTTCTCTTCTTCAAAGAATTAAGTCCATATGCTTCAAAACTTGCCATTTTCTTTTCTTCTTCATGAAGTGTTTTTGAATTCACATGTGCTTTAACAATTATTCGATAATTTATCTCCAACAAATTAGTTGAAATAGAAACATCTAGAAATTACAAACCGATATTAATCTTTAGTTCCACATAAGGGTAGGAGACTCAAGTAGAGTATATGAGTAGTTCTAGAACTCACATAGCTCTAAAATGAAATTTAATTTAATTCTTTGAAAAATTAGAAATTGAATTTTAGCAATGTTTAGATTTGATTATGATTATCTTTTAATATTTTATACTAAATTTAGAAGCTAATGGAAGTGTTTAGAAGCTCCCAAAATATGTTATTTTTTATATTCTATTGAGAAAAATAGTGTCAAAGTTAAGCACAACCGTGCCTTGGAAAAAATCGATCATTTTTATGTGCTAGAGTTTTAACATGGTTATGCTGAACTTGAGAACAACTATGTGATAGTGAGAATGAGTGTGTTAAGAAGAAATAGTATGAATTTATAAGGATCATGTTTTGTGCACCACTAAGCTAAAAGTGATCACAATTATGATGAACTTAAGCAAGGTTGTATAAGAATTAACCATAGTCGTGCCGAGGCTAAAATCACATAAAATTTTGGGTTGGTGCTTTGAGCACAGTCACGTACCCTTTGAACATGGTTATGTCATATTATGAATACAAAGATAAGCTAGACAAAGGGAAGCATAGGCTTTAGAAAAGGACACATGTGCGGGGTCGAGAAAGAATAGGCATGCTAAAGATCAACACAGGTGCACAAGCATGAAGAACACGATTAGGCAAATAAATCCTCATGAACATTTAAAATAGGATGATACAACTTTAGAAAATCTACATAGCCATGCAATGTTATGTTAGCACGAGCAAGCAAGATATTGAGCATGACCGTGAAACTTATTTGATTAAAAGAGATTATATATATATATATACATACATACATACATATATATATATATATATATATGTTTGTATTAAAGAGACTAGAAGTCCAAAATACTGATAATATGTATTATTTTCAGATTAAATAAATTGATGAATAGAGGTTAGGAACTTCATTTGATGTATAGATATTATATATATATATATATATATATATATATATATATATATATATATATCTAAAAATTTTGAAGTGCTTTTGAGTTAAACTCACAAAGCGGAGAAGGACAATGAGATCATGAGTTTGAAAAAGAAAGGGAGACTTTCATATGAGATTAGTTGAGAAATGAGAACTATATTTAGTAATTGGTTAACAAGCATAATGTACATAAAATACTATTTTAATAAATCATTTATAAGGAAGATAATCTGTGAGACCCTTTAAGTTGGCAGCTAGGAAATATAAAGGTTAGCTCATGATGAAAATAGCCCAGAGTTTATGAAAATGGAAATTTCTGAGCCTACAAGGTATGTGAGATAGGTTTGAGCCTCCCAATGGCCTCAGGTTATTTCTTATAGCCTAGACTACTCTATTCAAACTTAGCTAACCTGATGGAACCTTGATGATTATCATTAGCGGTTAAAAAATTTCAATATTTTTGAGAAATGATGATGTTGATGATCATGATGTTAATGTAGTTGAAGATGCACTATTGTTGGAAATTGGATCTTCGTACCCTTATTATTTGGATAAAGTGATGACAATAATTTGGGTTCACATGCATATACATATTATAGGAATGACCAATGCCAAATTAGTGAGATTATTATGGCATGGGATGCAATAGACCTCAATCTAATCTTGAGTTTGTCATTATAGGTACTTGAGGAACATATGGTGAAATAGCCTATGTGCTTTTAATATATTGATCTTGATTTTGGATTAGATCTTTGTGTTTGCATATGATTTTTATGTATATTATATTAATAGAAATGTATAAATGTTTTATTACTATTCCTTATAGATTGTACTTGAATGGAAATGTCTCACTCTCCCTCTATCAGATTTCTTTGTATACAATTATTGAAGGAAGTCTTAAGAAAGATGATCTTATGGTCATTAGTTTAAGTATAATGACTTACACACACACATATATATATATATATATGTATATATATATATATATATATATATGTATATATATATATATGTATATATATATATATCCTTGGCACTTTACATTCAAGGATGAAGAACTGATGTATTTTTTATTATGATGTAGATATAAAGAAAAATTTAACTATTTAGATATGTATATAATTTGAAGATCAAGTATGAGGTGATCTCTTAGTTATTCTTAATTTATATTTATATATAGGGAATGATAGACAAGTGAGGTATAATGAATGTAATTAGTTTGGGAAGTTATTACACTTATGACTATCATCCTATCCAAAATAATTTCCTAGCAGCTTATTAAGTTTAAACTGGATAAAAACAAATAGATGAAAGGTACAAAACGATTTTACAATAGGCCTTTCCATGATGTAATGAGAATAGAAATAAGAATAAAATCAAGGAGAAATAATCTTTTAGGAAAGGCATTTATGAAAAACATGTGATATCATGTTGTGTTTTGGGCAAACTCGTTTAGTGAGTATGAAAATTGTCATATAATATTGGAGTGCAATGACATCCTTATCGGTTGTGACCCACAAGTTTATGAAATTAAGGACTAATGGATTAGGGATATGAAAATTAATATTAACATGTGAACATGTATCATGAATGAAGTTGAGAGGGAAGTAAGTTGATACATTAAGGGATATTAGGGCTTCTAGATGGAGGTCTTAGGAGTATGTTAGGGTCAAGGTGTCAATGACACAAAATAGGGCTCAGAGGTCGAGACTACTGCTAACAAAACTAACTTACTTTGAGGGTTACAAATATTACTATGATTGGTTGGAACTATTCCCAAATGACCTAATGAAGGTTTGGATTATATTGTTTAGAATTGTAGGTTCCTAAACCATAGTACTAAATAACATTTCTTGACCGCTTTCCTAGTTTGGTTATGAATGTAATATGTTGAGACATTAACATCGATGGGTCCTATATGCATAACATTCCTAAGGATGACTAAGAAAGAAGAATCAAAATCATAATTGAATCTTCTTACATGAATTTCATACCTCATAATAGTTGTATATATTACGATGACTATTATATGTTGGATGCTGAGTATGCCTTATGTGTCTATTAATACTTACATGACTATGATTGAATTTATTCCATATAACCTTTATATTTGGTTTGCATTTGAAACGTCCATGTGTGCTTACCCTTTTTTGTTTGCATGTGATATATTTTCTCACTATGTGATTCAACTAAGCATAGACGATGGGCTGTCCAGAGTTACAATTGTTTTAGGCATACGTCCAAGATCCTTTCCCCTGGGACATGGTTGCATAATGGTGCTTTGCGAGAGATTACCTATTATGGTTGGGTGATCGTAGTGACTTATCACCCATCTTTGACTAAAGACCTTCCCAATTATGCTCAAATATATCATTATGTTATTGTTCCTTTAACTACATGAATTTATTCCATGACCATCATAACAACAACTCGTGGATTACCAATGCCCTTGCGTAAATTGAAGATGATAAACACTCATTCTATTGATTTATCTAAAGGAAATTAGTTGTAATTATGCTAAAATTAATGCCTATTTTATAATAATTTTACTTAATTTCCCTTATTTCTTCCATGAATGGTCACGTAAGTAAAGAATCTTAAATAAGGCACATTTTGGGCTAAAAAGGAAATAAAATCAATAAAAGATCAAAGGAAGGATAAAGATTCTCTTGGAGGAAGCTAGCACAGTCATGCTAGAACTCAAACATGCCTTTGTAGCATCCATGGTCTTTCAATACGGTTGTGTAGACTTGAGCATGGTCGTGCCAAATGATTAGCATAACCTTACATTATCTTTAGACTTCTAAACTCAGTTATGCATACCTAAGCACCACTGTTCCCGCCCTAAACGGTGAAAAGGTGATCTAGGTCAACCTTAATGAAGCAAAAGATGACCTAAACAAAAATGAATAAGTCTTATTGTATTTATTTGAGACCCAATAGGCCCATAGATCTCTGCAAATAGGGTTATCCTCTACAATTGAGGACCTCTAAATCATCTCCTCCTTTAAAAGTATTCATCCTTAAATGTGTAGGCTCAAAAATATCAATAAAACAAGAACATAAGTAGGTAGATGAGACTTTTATTAATAAAGAGAAAACAAGATAATACTAGGATGAAATACTATCCTCTTGACTATTCTAATATTTATATTGAAAAAGTAGGTAACATAACCAAGAATAGGAAGTAGATTATATCCAACAAACCACAATTATCATCTTAAAAACTATGAACTTACATTAGTGGGATGATGGTCTTTTCTTGCTTATGTTTTAGGGAATTATTAAAAGGATTCATGTGGCCAAATTCCCTAGGTAGTGATGATGGCTAAAAAAAATGTGAGGGAGTTACCCTTGCTAGCAACCCCAGACATGATAAATGAGAACGGTTTGAAAGATTATGTTGTAGTGTCTCATATGCCTCAATCATGCTATTTTTTATTGGTGGATAAGTGTCGTAACCTTAATTACAACAAGACGACGAACTCACTAAAATTTAAAAAGAATTACATTCGTTTGTAGAGCCACCACCAAACTTTTATTTAAGGAAAAATATTTGGAAAAAACCTAACTTGAGGAAGAAATTCTAGGTTCGAAAGTTGGTTATGAATAGGGAAGGTGTTAGGCACCCTACACGCCCCATTTTGAAGAACGGTACCTGTAACATCCCAATTTTTCTGTGATAAATGTTTGAGACTACAAATAGTTTCTAAAATAAAACTAGGTGAAATTAGAAATCAAAAGCATGGAAATTAGGAAGTTTGGTGCAAATGACGAAAATGCCCTTGCACTTGGGCAGCTCAAATAATGAGCCAGAAAAATGGAAATACAAGTATAAGACATCCTAAAGGGATTATAAACATCATGTATGGTTAAAAGTAATGATAAGAATTTAGAAACCTAAGAAGGGACAAAAACGCCCTTTAAAAACCCTGAAAATGACCAAAATGCCCTTAGGAGCTATACTTTTTGAACAAAGCTAGTCGGTTCCTATAAAAATAGAAAATGACCTTAGATTAACATGGGAATGAACCAAAAAGTCTTAGAAATGTTAGAGGAATTAATCATAATTAGAGGAGATATCAGCCTAATTAACATTAATCTAAGCCTAAAAGGATAATTCCTTGAATTTTGATTTATTTTGGAAAATAGGAAAAATCTAGGCAAATTACCAAAATACCCCTAAGTGCAAAACTAATTCCACTTGGCCCATAAGAGTCCGAATTTTTTGGGACCCTTGGGACCCCATTTGCTTCATATTTTTCAGCTTAGAAACTCATCAAAATCCTCTCCATTCTCTCCAAGCTTTCCATAACTCCAAACACCCAAAACTTACACTTTAAGCCTAAGTCTTCATCTTTAAGACTTAAGCTATATTAAAGCTATAAACACTTAAGCCCCACCACCATCCTTTGTCCACGTCCAGAGCAGAGAAAAGGGGACCCAAGGCATCCTTTAAAGCCCACAAAAACACTAAGGAGGTCTTCAACAAGTAGGATCTTTCTTCTTGTCTTTTTATGCTTTTAACTTGTCCTTTTATGGTGTGCTTGTTTTCTTTCATGCATCTTTTCTCCAAGATCTGTGTGTCTTCTTTTGTTTTCACTTGTGAGAGCTTAAAATTGTATTTTAACCATTCAAAATCAGCCCCATCCATTTGTAGTGATTTTTGAAAGGAAAAACAAAGTTTGTTCGGTTAAAAGTGCTTCTAAGGCACTTAGAAGGAATTTAATCGGTGGATTTTGTTTTAAAATTATTTTTGAAGCTCTGATCAGTTTTATGCTCTCATGAGAAGTGTTTTTAAAGCATATTTGAAAGAGGATGTGTGGATCTTGGAGTAGATCATGAATATCTACCTTTTAATGCTTGAGAAAAGTGATGTGTTGCTTGTTTTGATGATTACATTTTAATATTGTGATTTATCTCTTGTGATGATCTATGTGCTGGATCTGCACCTCTGAGTATGTATGTTAAGAGGTGGAATAAAGTTTTGTAATAAGTTCCAAAGGTTCTCTTTGGACATTAGTTAGAAAGTTACCACAAAAAAGATGTAATTTGTAGCCCAAAAGTAGCTAAATCCTTGTATGGCACCCAAGACTCATCATGACCGGAACCTAAGCATCACAACTTGAATGAAATAAGCATGGACCATAGAGGCTAGAGGGGCTACAAAAGCACAACACCACTGAACCAAGGTGGTGTGAGGTGAAAGCTTAGAAGAAATCACCTTGGCTAACAAAGGAGGGCTTTCGGCCACTACTCCAAAAGCATAGTTTAACTTGGCTAAAATTTTTATAAGAAAATCAAGCTCTGCAATTAGGTTTTAAATTAACAAGATCAACCTTTTAACAAAGTAAATCAAAGCAAAAATAGGTAAAAAACCTCTAGGAGTGCATTCGGCCACCCTAGAGAGATTTTGGCAAAAATGGGTTAAAAATGTGATTATGGATAAATCTACCATTTTTAGCAAGTAAATAATTTAATTGCATGTTTAATAAAAATTTAAAAGGTTAAGTTTCAGAATATATGGCCTAGGTAAGCTTAGGGGAAAATCCAAAAATTACTAAGTGGTAAAATTTCCAAATACGCTTAAAATGGGTAACTAGAAAATTTACCATAACTTAAGCAAGGGTAAATGTCAAATTCGGCCATTCCATTAAATTTTGAGTAAAAAGACTTAAGATTACCTTAGAATATGTCAATTATGAAGTATAAACTTGGCTCCCAAGTAATGTCAACTTAGGTCAACTAGGGTTAAGAAATAGTCAATTTAAGTCAACTAGGGTTAGGAGAAGGAAACCCTAAACCTAGAAGAGTGGCATTCTGCCACTTAGTGGTTAATTAACTTAAAGGAGGTTTTAATTTCCAATTAGGGTTAATTAAGGACAATTTTTATGTGAATAGAACGAATTTAAGGTATGAAGAAGTTTTAAGGTGGATAAAGAGACCTATTGGTTTTTTAGGCAAATGATCTTATGGTGAAGAAGGAAATTATGGAAACCTAAGTTTATGAGGTTGGAATTCGGCTACTATGTTTTAAATTAACTAAGAATGAGTTTCAATCCTTAACTGGGCCCAAATAATGATCTTAAATATGTAAGCAAAATATAATTAAGGTGTATGAAAGGTGGAATTTGAGGAAGTAGGTCATCTGGCCATTTAGGAATAAATTGACCTAGAAGATTAATTTCTACTTAGATATTATTTGGTTTAGAATAAAAGAGACTTTAAAAGTTTAAGAGTCAATTAGACCTAATTATTAAGGTAGTAGAAAGGAGAATAACACAAGGTAACATATTTCAAAGATTTATTAAGAAGGATGGTTAGGACTTAAATATGAAGTTAGAAGTACATTAAGTAATTTTGGTCATGATATACCCTAAGGATAAAGAAGTTTTAAAAGTGTCTAAGATGGATTCCAATTAATGAGTTAGACTCCAAATGACCTAAACTACTTTAGTAACCAAGGGAAAACAAAATTAGAAGAAGTTAAAATTCTAGATTTTATATTCGGCCATACAAGGATAATGATATGATTCACCGTACGCGAATGAATCGGAATGCGGAAACGATAATGGAACGTCTTAAGAATCAGGATAAAATAAGATATATAAGATAAGGTAAGATTAGGATAAGATAAGATAAAATGAGATGAGATAAGGTAAGATAAGATAGGATAAGGTAAGATGAGATAAAATAGGATAAGATGTGATAAGATAGGTAAGGTAAGATAAGATAAAGGAACCCGACACAAACCGCGACCAGCCAGAGAGCACCAAAGTTATCAAGAGGAACGTGACCTTACAGCGACCTACCGGAAGAACCAACGTTATCAAAGGTAGTTCTTTGCCCAAGAACCAAGGGAATCAACTCACACGGAGATGAAAAACTCTCAAATAGAAAATATGATTATTTCTCAAAATCTATCTTTTCACTGAATCCCTAACTCCTATTATATAGCTAACCTAATCTAGTAAAAAAGATGACAAATTAGAAATCCTAATTAGATTACAATTTGAATTGCAACCAATTTAAAATAAATAACTTCTAGATAAATATCAAACCTTAATGTAATCTATAGCAAATCATAAACCTTATCACTTAAGATCTTTAATGATATGACTACATAAATTAATCCATGTTGGAATCGGGCTTGGATCCACGTAGTCTTTTTCTTGAACTTCCTTGATAAGACTTTCAAGTGCTTGTTTCATACGTTTGGTCCTATTTCTCGTCATAGGACCTTCCATTCCTTGTAGATAATCTTCGAGATGATCTCTTTTTCTTATCGTGGTGCCCACGTTTACATCATTCCCTTCTTCTCCAAGAGGATTCATCCTCGAATCTTGATGGTCATCTGCATCAAATTAGGATAAATCAGAAACATTGAAAGTGGCACTCACATTACCATAGCTACTTGGCAGATCGATTTTATAAGCATTATCGTTGATCCTTTCAATCACTTGAAATGGACCATCTCATCTAGGATGTAGTTTGGAACTTCTTTGATTTGGAAACCGCTCCTTTCGCAAGTGAACCCACCCCCAACCACCAGGGTCAAAGATCACTTTGGTGCACCCTTTGTTTGCCTGCCGAGCATTCTTCTTCTCAATATTAGCGCAAACCTTGACATTGAATTTCTGCACAAATTCAGCCTTTTGCTTTCCACCCACATTAAGAGAGTCATTAGTATAAAATGGGTAAACATCTAAAGATGATAAAGGATTAAATCCATATACAATCTCAAAAGGTGAAAAGGAAGTAGATGTATGAACAACCCTATTATATGAAAATTCAACATGAGGCAAACAATTCTCCCAATCCTTTAAATTATTTTGAATTATAATACGTAATAAGGTGCCTAAAGTTCTATTCACAACTTCAGTTTGTCCTTCTGTTTGTGGATAAGCCACAATAGAGAACAATAATTTAGTGCCCAACTTACCACACAAGGTTTTCCAAAAGTGACTAAGAAATTTAACATGTCGATCACTTATAATAGTTTTAGGTAAGCCATGCAAATGTACAATCTCTTTGAAAAATAAATTAGCAATATGAGTGATATCATTAGTTTTAGAATAGGCAATAAAATGTACCATTTTTTTAAACATCTCTAGAACGATAAAATTACTATCTTTTTCTTTTGAGGTCCTAGACAGCCTTAGTACAAAATCCACAGAAATATCAGTCCAGGAATATTAAGGAATAGGTAAGGGTGTATACAAGTCATGATGCATTACCTTAGATTTTGCTTGTAAGAAAATAATATATTTTTCACTAATAAGTTTAACATCATGCTTTATTTTTGGCCAAAAATGATCTTCATGTAAAATATGATAAGATTTTTGAATGCCAAAATGTCCAATTAATCCTCTCCCATGAGCCTCTCTAATAAACATTCCCCTTACGCTACACTTAGGTACATACAATTTATTTTTCTTAAACAAATATTCATCTTGCCTAAAATAGTCATTAAAACCATGGTCAGAACACACTTTCCACAATTGTCCAAATTCAATATCATCTGCATACATGGTTTTTAGTAATTCAAATCCAAGTAATTTGATCTGTAAAGTCATAAGTAATACATACCTTCGTGACAGAACATCTGCTACAATGTTTCCTTTTCCCGTTTTATACTTGATAACATAAGGAAACCTTTCATCAAATTTCAGTCACTTGCCATGTCTTTTATTGAGCTTACCTTGAGACTTTAAAAACTTCAAGCTGAGTTGACCAGAATGGATGACAAATTTCATCGACCAAAGGTAATGTTGCCAAGTTTGTAAGGTGCTCACCAAGGCATAGAGCTCCTTGTCATAGGTTGGATAGTTAAGCATCGCTCCATTAAGTTTCTCACTAAAATATGCCATAGGTTTGAAGTCCTGTATTAAAACAACTCTTATACTCACTCCAGAGGCATCACAATCAATCTTAAAAACTTTATCAAAACTAGGTAAATTTAACACAAGGTCATTAGTGAACTTATCCTTTAGCAAATTACAAGTTTTTTCATGTTTCTTATCTCATTTAAAATTAACATTCTTTCTAACAAGTTTATTTAAATGGGTAGTTATAGAACTAAAATTTTGTACAAACCTCCCATAAAAACTTACTAAACCACGGAAGCTTCTTCCTTCATTAGCATTTGTAGGCGTGGGCCATCCTCTAGTTTCATTAACCTTTTCTTCATCAACACTAACTCTCGTAATCTTGTTGATGACTCTACAGTCCATGCACATGCGCCATGTTCCATCCTTCTTTGGTACCAAGATAACATGAATTGTACATCAACTAAGAATTTTCCTCACAAAGCCTTTCTGCATCAACTCCTCTACTTGTCTTTGAATCTCCTTGTCCTCTTCAAGAACAGTTCTATAGGCTAGTCGGTTTGGAATCGCAGCACCGAGGATAAAATCAATTTGATGTTTAATACCTCTTATAAGAAGTAAACTTCTTGGTGGTTCTCAAAGAAATACATCATCAAATTCTTGCAACAAATATTCAAACACACTAGGAAAAGAAGACTTATGATTATTAGTAAGATAAATATCCTTGTACATAAGTACAAGAAATTGTTCCTTTTCCTTCAAAACACTCTCAACCTCCCCTTTGTGAGCAAATACACAAATTTTATTTTCTTTTTCTTTGTTTTTTTATTTTTCTTTCTTTTCACTTTCATTCTTTTTTTGACTTTCTACTTTTTCTTTACTCTCAATTTTATCTCTCTTTTCTTTTTCTTGAATTTCTAATTCTTTTTCTCTCATTTTACATTCTTTTGAATTTTTCATTTGGTCAAAATAAGCCTCCTTTGGTTTAGGATCTTCCTTCTCATTGGACCAATTAAACTTCGATGATGAATTAGAAGCATATTTGTGATATTTGCGAGTGCTCCTAGATTTGAGTTGTCTTTCCACCTGAATAGCTTTATCAAGCAATTCATCCATCTCCACATAACGTTGTTGCTCCACCACATCGACTATCTCTTTGTTTAGCCCTCCAATAAATATTGCTATAGTGATTTCTTTGTCCTCCTCCACATTGGCTCTTATCATAGCAATTTCCATCTCCTTGTAATAATCTTCAACACCTATGATGGCTTAAGTAAGACTTTGTAATTGTTTTTGGTGTAAGTCCCTATGATAGTGACTTGGCACAAATCTTCTTCTCATGGCTACTTTCATATCTTCCCACTTTCGAATAGTGTCTCTCCATATCTCCTCTTGTGAAGGATAAACCGATCCCACCAAATATTAGCATAATCGATAAAACAAAAAATGGCTAGTCTTACCTTTTTCTCCTCTGAGTAATTGTGACAATCAAACACATGCTCCACTTTTCTCTCCCACTTTAGATAAGTTTCAGGTTCGTTCTTTCCTTGGAATGGTGGAAGGGATAATTTAAGACTTCCCAAGTTGTTATCCTTTTGTCGATATCGTTTTTTTTCTCTTAAACTTTCACTGTTTGATTCTAAGTTCTTTCTCCAATCTCCTTCTTCATCACGGTGAAATAATCTTTGGGGACTACTTCGATGAGAAACCCAGGACCTCCTTGTCAAACAACCCTCCATATCATCCAACCTCCTGTTCAACTGTTGGAATTGATCTTGAACTGATTTTATGAATATTTTTAGATCCATTTTATTTTGATGAAGTTCACCACTCATGTTAGCAATACTGAAAATTGAACAAAATAAATAAATTAGAATAATAAAGCCTCACCAATCACTCCCTTAGTGTTTGCCCTCAATATTAACGTTTTTCGCTCGTGTTTACACTCGAATTGGCTTTTTCTATAATGCTCTAACCAACTCTTTCCTTTTACCTCTCGATTCTCCTTATAAATCCTTGAACCTAGAACTTCACAAGTTTATCTTCCCACAGATAACGAAAGAGTCACAGATACACAAGATGAATAGGGTAAGGAATATTGGTCAAGAATTAAGAACTTAAAAAAAAATTATAATGAATGAAGACTAATTTTTTTTCAATTGCCTTGAATTTCCTTTTTCTTTCTGAACTTCTATCACAACTTTTTTTTTAAATTTCTATCACAATTTTTTTTTGCTTCTTTTTTTTTTATCACAAATCTTTTTTTTTTGGTAGATAACAACTTTATCACGAGAAATTAAAACAATAGATGACATCTGATCACAAGAGCCGAAGCTCTGATGGAAAATGATATGATTCACCCTACGCGAATGAATCAGAATGCGGAAACGATAATGGAACGTCTTGAGAATCAGGATAAAATAAGATAAATAAGATAAGGTAAGATTAGGATAAGATAAGATAAAATGAGATAAGACAAGGTAAGATAAGATAGGATAAGGTAAGATGAGATAAAATAGGATAAGATGTGATAAGATAGGTAAGGTAAGATAAGATAAAGGAACCCGACACAAACCGCGACCAGCCGGAGAGCACCGAAGTTATCAAGAGGAACGTGACCCTTACTGTGACCTACCGGAAGAACCAACGTTATCAAAGGTAGTTCTTTGCCCAAGAACCAAGGGAATCAACTCACACGGAGATGAAAAACTCTCAAATAGAAAATATGATTATTCTCAAAATATGTCTTTTCACTGAATCCCTAACTCCTATTATATAGCTAACCTAATTTAGTAAAAAAGATAACAAATTAGAAATCCTAATTAGATTACAATTTGAATTGCAACCAATTTAAAATAAATAACTTCTAGATAAATATCAAACCCTAATGTAATCTATAGCAAATCATAAACCTTATCACTTAAGATCTTTGATGATATGACTACATAAATTAATCCATGTTGGAATTGGGCTTGGATCCACGTAGTCTTTTTCTTGAACTTCCTTGATGAGACCTTCAAGTGCTTGTTTCATACGTTTGGTCCTATTTCTCGTCATAGGACCTTCCATTCCTTGTAGATAATCTTCGAGATGATCTTTTTTGCTTATCGTGGTGCCCACATTCACATCAGATAATAAAGAGAAAGGGAATTTAAAGATCCTAATTTAGATAACTTAGGAAGTATTAGAATATTAAGGATTCAAAGTTTAAAGGAAAATAAGAAAAGGTAAAAAATTTCCATTCGGTCATGTTTAATCAAAATTGTCCTAAATGAGTTAAAATATTTGTAAATACCTAATACTTGAACTTATAATAATTAGGACATGCATAAGACTTGAACAAAAGAGAACATAAAGAGAAAAGAACTTGAAAGGTGCCATTCAGCCACCTAGATTAAGATGCTAAGACGTAAAATCTTAATGAACAAATATAAATTTCAGAAAAGGAAAGGATGAGAGGTAACTTAGAAGGATGAGTGATGTAAGTCCTTTGTGTAATTTCAACATCAAAGCGAATTGAAGCATTAGATTGGTAGTGTAAATGTGACATTATGCTATGTGATTTACCAATCAAATTTCATTATTAGTTATGAATTCTCACTATCTATGAATGAATAAATGATGGATACTCAGGAATGAGAAAGGATGATGATCATGTATGAGATTGGTTTATGATGATGAATGAGATGAAAATTCGAAACCTATATGTGCATTCCATATTGGTTGGAAATTTTTTTGAGCATGCATAATTATTTGGAAGCCACTATAATGAACTTAAAAAGATTAAGGGATCACTAAAGCAAACTTTATGTGAAAACGTAATGCTACTCTCTTTGTGCCTTATGCGCACTAGTATCTAGAAGGCCCTAAAAAGCTCTACTAAAAAGAAGCCAAAGGTTGCTTCTAGGAGCCAAAGGTCGCTCCAAAAATCCTTGTACTGTGAAGGCATTGAGTCCTTCACCCCTTATGTGGTGGTGACAATCACCTACAAATGAACTCACATCATTAATTTTTAGTAGGAGGTGGGAGTAGAGTCAGTGAGAAGATATTGTTTGACAAATTTAATACATGTCTATGTCTAATTGTTTTCTCCCAAAGGTGGTGAAACTAGATTCATAAAGTGTCCCAAAGGTTGGACAAAGAAATGATAAAGACAGAGAAAAGTAGTAAAGAACAAAGTTTAAGACATAGAATAATTGTATGTCAAATGATATCTTATTTGTAATCCCAAAGTTATGAATGTTAAGAAGATTGTATGGTGAGACACTAAGTTGTATGTTTTGAATAAAATTGATCCACTTCAGAGAAATGCTTTCAAAGAATTAAAAGTAACCTTTTATGTAAGAAATGATTTCTGAAATAAACTGAAGTGGCTGGGACTAAAGTGATGACATTAGAACTAAGTAGATAGCCTACTAAGAAACTTAGTTTCTCATCTCTACTTCTTCCCACTTTCTTCCCAGACACCTTGGATGCTGTTCATTATGGTAGCAACTCACGTACTTAAAGCAGACGTGAGGGACTCTCTCTAGGAAGTGTACATCGCACTAATATAAAAAATAATTGGATGCGAGCATCCTAACTAATAATATGTAGTATTAGTTAACTTATGTATATATTCTATAATAGTTGTAAGTTTACGATTTGTAATAAGTATATGATAAGGCTCACGGGCCTAAGACTTCTGGTCTATAAGATTTGTTATGTATAATTATTGTATGATGTGTATGTTATGCTTGAATTTTGTTTATTTATTATAAGCAAATGATAAACGAAAAGAACAATGCGAACGTATAGTATTCCTAAGGTTTTGAACGTACGTAGAAATCCGTTTAATGATGTATCTTACCGCTAGGAAAGTTTCATCGACGAGGCTTGCAATTTATATTAAACAGTTTTAAAAAAAATTACCGTATTTTTATATAAGTATTTTCTAAAATGAATTCCGCATCATGAGATAACAAACTAAAAATGGAACCGAATGATCGACTTAAGCGTGAAATCGGTATTCGTTTTTAGGGTGTTATAGTACCCTTTAAAATGAGTGTGTGATTTTGATAATTTTGAAAACTATTTGATCCCTTTAGTTTAGAATAAAAATAAATAGGTTTGTCTGAAAATAGCCTGACAGGACTTAATCCTGCTTCTACGTATTCCCTGGTGCGATGGGAAACTTAAGGCTACGTAGTTTTGGTTTTGAAGACTTGATCTTCAAAGAAAAAGATTGAAAGAAAAATTTAAAAGCGATTTAGACATTTTGAATAATCCTTAGTCCACATATGCATAGGATACAAGAAAACTAAGGCTGCATTGGGACCCATATGAATCTCTAAATATCGAACAACAGAGTAAGCCATCAGTTCGCATTTAGAGCTTATTGCGTGAGACTTAGAATTAAAACGAAGTTTTTTTTTTGGAGTATTTTTTGTTAAAAAGGTTTTTCTTCGGAGTCCACATATGCTAGAGTCCAAGACAACTAAGGTTACACTGGGACCCATATGAATCTCTAAATATCAAACAGTAGAAAAAGCCACCAGTTCGTATTTAGAACTCATTACGTGAGACCTCGGAATTAATTAAAAACCATGTCTTTAAATTTATAATATCTTATTTTGGTAGGGAATTATATTCGTTTAGGCATAAATGGATTAGGCCCAAATTAACCCGAAAAAGTGGGCTTAATAGAAATTAAATTTATCTCAAAAATACTTTGATCATAAAAAACATATTAGGTTCAATCTAAATTAAATGTTTGAAATAATAAAAACCATGTTAGTTGAAATGTTTATTTTGTTTTGAGAATAATAATTAAGATTAAGCTGGCCCATTGATGTCCCTTTTTTTTTTTTACCACCAAAAGGCTGAATACGCAATAGGGCCCAAATATAAGTTTGACATGGCAGGATGGCAGCCCCTTTGACTTTGACGAGATTGATCCGTAAAGCGGTATACCCAATGTGCTATGCAATCCATCTTTACCAAATGACCAAGGGGAAATTTAAAATAAATAATCATCCTCGGGAATCGAACCCTAGGTTTGTCATTTGTAGATGATGAACTAACCACTGAGTTGGGACTCCCACTTTAGTTTAGTATTCACGAAAATTAAACTTAAGTGAAACTGAGGGCAGAGGCTACACTAAAGGTAAATCCGGATCTACTAGGATTACACCACGTGCTTTGCTTATTTTACACATGAAGAACCAGGTTTGCATGGTACTGTTTCCAAAAGCGTTAGTCAAGGCCCATCTTGGATTTTGATTGGGCCTAAGTGATAAGCTTGACTTCGGCCTCGTTCCCTCAATCCTAGCAGCACACTTAATTTGGGCCTAATTGTCATAAGAAATACCATAGCCTAATCATGGAATAATTAGCTTTAATTTTAGCCCCCTTGTCATAGGACATACTAGGACCCAATCATGGGATAATTAGCCCAATGTCGGCCTATAGAGTCGTGAGTCTTTTGCTGTTCAATAACTATGGACTGGCTCATGGGAAATTTAACAGAAACAGTTTCATATGGGATCAACTTTCTTTGCTCACTCTATTTCATCTTGTTTGCATCAATTGATAAGAATAGGTGATGACTAATCTATGTAACTTCCTTGTTGTCTGTTAAACCACCTACAACAAATACTATGGGTACATGTAGAGCCCAATTGCGTCACCAACAGTAACTACCAAGCTGTGATTGAAAACCAAAGAAGCCTAGCTCACTAGCTCTCTTCTTCTCAAAAGTCTCAAAGTATTGATAGATGATTGTTACTGCAAGTAATGTTCCTATTCCTGAACCAATTGCTCCCATGAAATCTGCCAATACTGTCAGGGCACCAATACACCCACCTCCAAATGCTGCAGCAGTGGGGGATGGATCGGGTCAACTCTTTCTGCAAGTTTGGCCCTATTACCATTTGTCATTCCTTTCGTTGCTTGGCAACATCTCTGGCAGATGAACCAGACACCTCAATCTAGGTTTTAGAGAACAAGGCGCCGGTTAACAATATAAACACAAGATAGAATAATGCATGGAATGGATTGGCGGTCATGTTAGCTAAGCTGGAAGGTGCAATAATGTAGTGTGAAACACCACCAAGAGGAATAGACTGACCACCTCCATATTCAAATTCATTCCTTTTGCCCTACAGATTTACAAAGATATTTCCACTATACTTCCTTCCTAGGTAGCAGCATGAATTTTGGGCTTAAAAGTAAGAGCCTTAAGGTCCTGTTTTGCCTGCTCGAATGTCCAAGGAAACCATATAAGCATTAGCTTAAGGTTTAACTTCCTATGATCAAGAGGCTCCAACAAAAGCCACTGCGCTGAGAACCATACAACCTTGTCCAGTGGCAACTAAAGCGTTTACAGCAATTGAAACATTCATAGCAGCTAGCATGACGACTTTCCTCAAAGTCATTTGTAGCAACAGAGGATTTGTTTAGCACCCAACTGAGTTGTTTTATTTTAAGTTAATTCTGCTAATTACAGCTCACCATTATGCCTACTCTTTCAATCCTTTTGGATTGTCATCTTGCCTTTGAATAAAGATTCGGTGGTGCTTAAATTAGTTACAGGGTAGGGAACAGAGGTCTCTCATAATCCATAAACTAATTGTTGCGAATCAGCTAATGTAATCAGTGTGACAAAAGAGGGGTTGGAAATAGTTAGAAAGCAAGTCTTACAGGTTAGTGAATTTTCGAAGTCGCATGAACGTGACTAAAACATGACATTGATCTAATCCATGGCTGAAGTTGCAACTATACAGAACATAAAGGCATGTGTGAGACTACCTATGGGAATTTGTTCCTTTCCAGAACTGAGACTAAAACCCATGTCATATCTTTCGGAACCCCTTCAACTGATGCTTGCATCCAAGAGAATTATTTATAGAACTTGGAAAATTTACACATTGAAAACAAGAAGTGCAACTTTCCAGAAGACTGATATAAGGTAGAAGGTTACGACAGTTAATCTGCGAATATACCTTCCTCATCAACCTCTTGGTCAATTTAGATCTCCCAGTTGAGACTGAAACACAAGATGGGAACTATCTAGATTAGCTGCAGATTCACTCGTTTCATCTTGAATCCGCAATCACCTGACACCAGAAAGAACCCTTTCCTGCAAGTTGTTGTGTAAATTTTCCATTCTAGCTTCGTGATCTAAAATATAGTTCTCTAACAAACAACAAATTTTCTGACCCTGTACATTCTGAGATTTATTCCACAAGACTTATTTGATTTGGAGTAGCCATGAAGGCATGGAGGATCTAGAGACATATCAGCAATGAGAATGATCTCATTAACCATATCATTTAGTTGTGGCTTGAGCCAATGTGCCAACATAACTTCAAGGCCTATTTCAAACTGCTTTATTGCAAACAGATCAGAAAATGCAATGCACTATTGCTTTCCACTATATCTAACTCACTATATGATTCTCACGTATTGCCAATGAAATGAATCTTAAAACAAGGTATTCAGTCTCACCTCATCGTGTTAACAGAATTAGATTAACAGGATTAAAATTTAGATATCAATCATAATTATTTCCAGCTCAAAATTTAAGCATCATATTGTTCTCTGTTGCGAATTCGATGGTAAGCACATGGATCAGTGGCAATGTTAGTGCACTCACTTGGATGCTGAAGAATATCGCGATCTGGTGCACCTTTGACCAAATGAGATTGTGCAGATTTGTTCTTCTTCCACAGTGATAAAGAGAACCTCAAGAGGATAAGTCAAAGCGGAGAATCCCGCAAGCAGAAACTCCTAAAATGTATTGAAACCGCAGAGGATGTTTTTCTCTATTTTTTCTTTTCTTAATATTTTCTTTTATTTAATTATTAAATTATCATTTATTTATTGATTAATTTAAAAAGTGAGGCCTCAGACATAATTGGGTGTTCACAGTTTTCCCCTTTGTACTCATTTTCCTACCAGATATTACGAGAAATAATTTTCTAGATTGTCATGGTAGGAAATGAGTAAAGACGTGAACAAAATATGTTCGAGGCAAGTATTGAAGATGTGAGGAAGATGTGGGAGTTGAATGATGTTTCAATAGTATCAGAAAATCCTTGAGCTTGAAAGGAAGCTTACGAATGCCTGAAAGACGGCAGTTTGAATGAAATTTGTGAGCTTCATGTGATAAGCCAACAGGTTTTGAATATGACAGGCATGACATTGTAGACCAGAATGCAGAAATTGAAATGCAGAGTCTGATTAGGCAAATAATGGAAAAGAATTGTCTGTTAAGACAGGAAAAGTGAACTGGAAAGGAACTATCAAAACAGGCAAAGTATAAAAGAAAGGCTTGTTAAGACAGGCATAGAAAAGAATGGCTTCTTAAGACAGAGGAAGTGAAAGGAGCAAGATCTGATAAGACATGCGGAGATGCAGAAATTAAAATGCAAGGCCTAACAGCATAGGCCTGAGTACGAAAAATTAAAATGCGAGGTCTGACAGCATAGGCCGAGGTGCAGAACATTAAATATGCAAGGCCTAATATCATAGGTCAGGGTGCAGAAAATTAAACTTGCAAGGCTTGACAGAATAGGACAGAGGTGCAAAAGATTAAACATGTAAGGCCTAAAAGCATAGGCCGGAGGTGCAGAAAATTTAAACATGCAAGGCCTGACATCATAGGCCGGAAGTGCAGAAAATTAAAATGCAAGGCCTGACATCATAGGCTGAAATGCTAAAAATTAAAATGCAATACCTGACAACATAGGTCGGAGAACATGCAAGGCCTAACATCATAGGTCGAAATGCGGAAAATTAAAATGCAAGGCTTGACAACATAAGTCGAAGATACGGAAAATTAAACATGTAAGGCCTGACATCATAGGCGGGGAGTGCAGAAAATTAAACATGCGAGGCTTGACAGCATAGGCCGGAGGTGTAGAAAATTAAAAATGCAAGGCCTGACAACATAGGCCGGAGGTGCAGGAAATTTAAACATGCAAGGCCTGACATCATAGGCTGGAAGTGTAGAAAATTAAAATACGAGGCCTGACAGCATAGGCCGGAGTTGCGGAAAATAAAACATCCAAGGCCTGACACAAAGGCCGAGAGTGCAAAAAGTTAAACATTCGAGACCGGACATCATAGGTTGGAGGTGCAGAAAATTAAACATGCGAGGCCTGACATCATAGGCTGGGAGTGCAGAAAATTAAACATGCAAGGCCTGATAGCATAGGCCGAAGGTGCAGAAAATTAAACATGCAAAGCCTGACAGCATAGGCCGGAGGTGCAGAAAATTTAAACATGCAAGGCTTGACATCATAGGCCGAAAGTGCAGAAAATTAAAATGTGAGGCCTGACAACATAGGCCGGAGAAGCAGAAAATTAAACATGCAAGGGCTTACATCATAGGTTGGAATGCTGAAGATTAAAATGGAAGGTCTGACAACATAGGCCAGAAATGCGGAAAATTAAACATGCAAGGCTTTTGACATCATAGGCCAGAATGCTGAAAATTAAAATGCAAGGCCTGACAACATAGGCTAGAGGTGTAGAAAATTAAACATGTAAGGCCTGACATCACCGGCCAGAAGTGCGGAAAATTAAACATGCAAGGCCTGAAAACATAGGCCAAAATGTAGAAATTAGAATGCAAGGCCTGACAGTACAGGTCGGGGTTCAAAAATTAAACATGTAAGGCCTGATAGCATAGGCTGGAGGCGTAGAAAATTTAAACATACAAGGTCTGACATCATAGGCCGGAAGTGCAGAAAATTATAATGCAAGGCCTAACAAAAAAGGCCAGAAATGCGAAAAATTGAACATGCAAGGCCTGACATTATAGGCCTGGAGTGTAAAAAATATGAAAACCTGTTAAGACAAGAGTGGAAAATAATGGCCTGTTAAGACAGGAAAAGCAAATTGAGAAGAGACCTATTAAGACAGGCAATGAACAGAAACCTGTTGAGACAGGTAATGCAGAAATGGCCTGTTAAGACAGGCAATGAAAAGAAACATACCTGTTTAAGATAGGAAATGTAAAAGTGAAATGAAGAAGGACCTGTTATAAGAAAGGTAATGCACAAATGGCCTACACTAATCGGAAGGGATGGCCTGTTAAGACAGGCAATGCAAAAATGAAAAATACCTATTAAGACAGGCAACGTCAAAATGGTCTGTTAAGACAGGCAAAGAGAAATGAAAATGAAAACGACCTGTTAAAACAGGCAATGTCGAAATGGCCTGTTAAGACAGGTAAACTGAAGTGAAAATGACCTACACTAATTGGAAAGGATGGCCTGTTAAGACAGAAAAGGAAAAAATGACCTGTTAAGACAGGTAGAGGAAAAATGTAAATGACTTGTTAAGACATGTAAAGGAAAAACAGGTTGTTAAGACAGACAAAAAACATAAATGACCTGTTAAGACAGGTAAAGAAAGAATGGCTTGTTAAAACAGGAAAAAAGCATAAATGAAGAAAACATGTTAAGACAGGTTAAGGAAGAACAACCTGTTAAAACAGGCAAAAAGCATAAATGAAGAAAACTTGTTAAGACAGGTAAAGGAAGAAAGGCCTGTTAAAACATGAAAAAGGAAAAAATGAAGAAAACCTGTGAAGACATGTAAAGGAAGAACGACCTGTTAAAACAAGAAAAAAGCATAAATAAAGAAAACCTATTAAAACAGGAAAAAGAAGAATAGCCTGTTAAAACAGGAAAAAAATAGAGATGAAGAAAAACCTGTTAAGACTGGCAAACTGAAAAGAAAGTGACATGTAAGGACAGGTAAAGCAGAAATGGCCTGCTATGATAGGCAAAAGTATAAAAGAGATGACCTGTTAAGACAGGCGAGAATATGATGACTTGTTGAGACAGGTATGGAAAAGTATCAACAAAATGCAAGTCGATTGCCTGATGCTTAAACAGGTGGGGAAGGAATATAGATTCTTTTGTCAGATGTTTGGAACAATTTATTTTGCAAATTTTTTTACATAATTTGCTGATTTTTCCTCAAGCTTGAAGATTTTTAAGCAATTGATAATTACTTTCTCTTGGAGAAATTTGGGCACAAATTTTTGCCCCAATTTAGAAGATTTTTAGTAATTGAGGAATGCCTCAATTTGAAGGAATTTGTGCAAAGATCTTCGCCCCAATCTTGAAGATCGCTATTTTGAATTTTTCTTGGGCGGATGTTTGCCCCAATTTGGACTTTTTCCAGGTAAATGTTTGCCTCAACTTGACTACAGAAGGTTTTGCAAAAATCGGGGATTACCCTAATTTGACTTTTTCTGGGCAAATGTTTGTCCCAGTTTGATTTTTGATTTTTTGGACATTGGGGATTGCCCCCCATTTGACTTTTTCTAGGCAAACGTTTGCCCCAGTTTGAGCATTGTCTCAATTTGAAATTTTCTAGGCAAATGTTTTGCCCTAGTTTAAATTTTTTGAGATTGAGGATTGCCTCAATTTGAATTTTTCTGGGGAAATGTTTGCCCCAGTTTGAATTTTTTTCAAATTAAGGATTGCCTCAATTTGAGTTTTTCTGGCAAATGTTTGTCGCGATTTTGATTTTCTTCTTTTGAAATAGGGGATTACCCCAATTCAAATCTTTTATGGGCAAACATACATTTTCCCCAGTTTTGATCTTGATTTTTCAGTAATTTTTAAATATTGGTTTGGGCAATTAACACCCAGTTTTGACATTTTGGTGAAGGTTTGGAATGATTTATGTAATACTTGAATGAGTGCAAGATTGTTGTTTGATGCTTGGAATGATTATTTGATCAAATACCATGAAATGAATGCTATGAATGCATGCCATGGGATGGTTTAAGAAAGTTTTAGGGTCCCATTTTTTATTTTTTCTCGACATTTTCCTTTCTCGACAACCTTATAGTTGGAATAAGGGGAACCAAGATTCATGATGAGTTGGACTAACTTTGTTTCTTGGCTTTTTGGTCAGAAATTTTCCTTTTTCAAAATCTTTAAGACCCAACAGTGATCAACATCATTGAATAAGATACATTCCTTTTCATTTTGGTGGTATTATGACTCGTAGGAGGATGACTCTTTGAGAAACAGTCATGCTATGTTGCGATGAGTGAGGATTCATCTGATTTGTCATGACTTTTCAAAATTAATCTTCTTATTCTTTACATTTTTCACCTTTCTTTTTGGCATGTGCACCATTGAGGTACACAAAATGATTTTGGGAGGAGATGGAGAGTTTTTCATGTGAGGTTTTAGGGGAGCGTATTTGGAGGGAAAGATGAAAGATGTGGGTTCGATTGCCCAAATGGCACCTTTTGGTGAGAAATGCCAATGTTGCTTTTCATAATCTTAATTGTCAAATTAATCAAATTTGAGAAATGGCAAAATTTTGCCCTAGTTTTAGGAAATATGAGGTGTAAAAATCTTGAGTTTTGGCTTGTCACTCTTTGATTAACCTTAAATTTTTCCTGGATTGTACCTTTTCAACCCAATAGGTCTTTTGTTCGCCCTAACTTTTACTTAGGCCGCCTTTGCAGGTTTTCGACCTAGCGGGCTTTTGTTTTATGTGCCCTAACTCTTGCCTAAGCCGCCTTTGAGAGTTTCCGACCTAACAGGCTTTTTGCGCGCCCTAACTTTTGCCTAGGTTGCCTTTGAGGATTTCCGACTTAGCGAGCTTTTGTTTTGATCCTAATTTTTCATAAATTGTTTTTGGAATTTTAATCCAGCAAGACTTTTTTTGATCATGACTTTTTTTATTATTATTTTACTTTTTGACCCTGTTTTAGCTTGGATTACTTTTGATTTTAATCCAGCGGGTTTTTCTTTTTCTTTTTCCTTGAATTTTGACCCTGATTTTGCTTGGATTATTTCTTTGACTTTAATCCAACGAGTTTCTTTACTTTTTCTTTTGCCTGGTCAAATCTTTCATTTTTTCTTACTTGGATTTGTTTTGATTTTCAATTCAGCGGATCTATTTCACATCCCTAAATCTTTCTGGATTTGAACTTTAGTCCAACGAGATATTTATTACTTCTTTTGTTAGACAAGGTGTTCCTTGAGAGGAATTATAACAAATGGTAATTTGGAATCCCTGGTTGAGTTTTGCTTATTCTGCTTCCTCATTTAATTTTTCTCTTTGATTTTGATTAATGAGACGTTCAAAATTATTTATTACAGCATTAGCATTGTCACCAACAGGTTTTTATTGTTTAGGTACAAAATAAGTGATGATGGAAAATTGAAGAGTTAAAGTTAGTAGGGTACATGCCCAAGAAACATGAAAAATGTAATTTTTGTATTTCTTATTGAGATTTACTTACAAAAGATTGATTTTGAAAAGTATGAGAATTTTGGATGGTTTTTCTCAATACTTCAAATTGTACAAGGAACCTCATTGTGTTGCCCCAATTTCTCTCAGCTAGCTGAAGAGCTCTCTTGATTTGGCAATGGGTTATTTCCTATATTAGGAGCAAGCTTCCCAAAATCCAGCCATTTTACTTCAATCAAGCTGTGTACCTTACGCTTCATAGCTTGGCAATCTTCGGTTGAATGACCAATGAACCCCGTATGGTAGTCGCATTTGGTGTTTGCATCATACCATTTAGGATATGGTGGTTCTTGAGGTTTTAAGGTGTAAGGAGCAACTAGAGAGTTTTGGATTAAGCAAGGTAGTAGCTCAGTGTAGGTCATTGGAATAGGATCAAATTTGATAGGTTTCTTCTCCTTCTTTTGGCTTTGGTTACGATTTTGGCTTATGGCTTGTGTTTGGACCGTGTATGGTGTTGGTGGTCGGATTTGCATAGGATAGTTATGAGTTGGAGGGTAGGGTGTTTGGTAGGTGGTGGCGATGTAAGGATATGGTGTATAAGGTGGTGGTTGAAAGCCATAACATACCGTCTGAGGTGTGTATTGGCGTTGACCAGAAGCCACATTATAAGTTTCTCTTATCTTCTTCTTTCCCACAGAAGCATTAACTGTCCTTGTTGACTTGTGCATAATCCTTCCCCTGCGCATGCCACATTCAATTCTCTCTCCTATGACAATGACATCAGAGAAACTTGCAGTCATGCTACAGATCATCTTGTCATAGAAAGGATCTTGGAGTGTATTAATGAACATGCTAACCAACTCCTTTTAAGATAACGAGGGTTTCACTTGAGTTGCTAACTCCCGCCATCGTTGGACATATTGTTTGAAGGTCTCATCCCCTTTTTTGGCCATATTCTGGAGCTGAGTTCTGTCAGGAGCCATCTCTAGATTATATTTGTATTGTTTCAGGAAAGCATCAACCAAGTCCCTCCATGAACGGATATGTGTCTGTTCTAATTGAGTATACCAGTTGGCAGCTACCCCAGTTAAGCTATCCTGAAAGAAGTGGATGAGCAGTTTATCATCATGAGCACAGGCGACCATCCTCCTACAGTACATGATCAAGTGGTTCCTTAGACAACTAGTTCCTTGATATTTCTCAAATTCAGGAACCTTGAATTTAGGATGAATGATCATGTCCGGGACCAAACATAAGTTAGATGCATCTCTAACATCATATGCACTTCCTTCTATTGCCTGGATCCTTCCTTCCAAGGTTTTCCATTTCTCAGTACTTTCATCAAAAGGATGACTATGAGGATAAGAAGATGATATGTGTATAGGATGAGGTCCTTGGGTGCACATAGGATTTGTCCCCTCGGCAACGGTATAAGGGATTTCTGCGGTGTTTGAAGGTAGCTTTTGTGTTTGGATTTTGTGTTTGTCTCATGAAGGGTGCTTTCCCATGAGGGAACCCATAGCGAACCTATTCCGCTTGTGGAGGCATAGTTAATGGTAAAGGATTTTGTGGACTGTAGCTAGGAGGATATGATGGGTCAATTGGTTCTCCCGGAAGGGATTCCCTCACATCCTTTTGTTTTAACAATTGGATGGTCTCCATTAGCTTGGTCATCTATTCCTTTAAAGTTTTGACCTCATTTCTCAATTCTTCATTTTGTCTTTCCAGCTCATCCATCATTCCTGACTGTGAACGAGTCCTATAAGGATATCGAGGAAGCTGTCTTTCTCCAATTTTTTTGTTAAACTAAAAATTAATTTTTGAGAAATAGTGTGAAAAATCATGAGTGATAAAAATGTCAGTGTTTCAATGAAAAATGTATGGGATAATTTTCAAAATATCCTCTTTCAATGATAAATTTATTCCATGGATGAATAAATGTTGAAATGCACAAATAATTTTAGGGATTTGAAGGTTGACCATTTTGAAAAATAATTGAGTAATTTTTTGGTATTTTTAGTTTTGCTGAAAATCATTCCTTAGATTTTCTTTCGACTTTTCATTTTCTCTCTTTTTGAACCTTTTTATATTTTCAACATTATTTTTCTAATTTTCCTAGAAATCTTTATCTTTCTCCTTCTATTTTGATTTTTCTTGATTTTTATTTATATATATTTTTCCTTTCTTTTTCCTTGATTTCCTTTTTGTTTTTCTGTATCTCCCCAACTTTCAAAATTTGCCATTTGGACGATAACATATAAACCAGGTATTATGAAAGGGGTGTGTGCCCTCCTTGACTCCAATGTGGGTAACCTGTCCTAAGGATCTATGGCCTTTAATGCATGAACCTCTCGAAGGTGGTTAGTAATCATGAGGTGTAAGAGGTTACTAAAGCCAAGTTCCAGTTCATAATACTTGCCGCAATAGGAGAAAAAGCTACCAGTTGCAGGGCACATTATTAGGACGCACTCTAGCTAGGGTTTTGGTGATAGTCAAACATGACGTACGTCTGAACTGACACAACTAGATCCCTCTATCCTAGGCTACACTCAGACCCGGGTACAGGGCCCCACTCATGAGATGAATGTATGCGTGATGTGTGTGGAGGGCACACAAATAATTGGGATACTTGTAATTGGGGAAAACACAACAAGTATATATAACAACTTATCGTTCGTCTATCCTAAGGTTGTATAGTAGATGAATAAACAGATAAATAACAGACAAATAAACAAAAAAGAGATCAATACAATGCACACTCAATCGTAAACGGGCTTGACTCTCTAAAGTCCCCAGTGAAGTTGCCATTTGTCGTAACCGTAATTACAACAAGACGACGAACTCACTAAAATTTAAAAAGAATTACATTCGTTTTTGGAGCCGCCACCATATTTTTATTTAAGGAAAAATATTTGGAAAAACCCTAACTTGAGGAAGAAATTCTAGGTTCGTGAGTCAGTTACGAATTGGAAAGGTGTTAGGCCCCCTACTTGCCCATTCCGAAGAACCCTTTAAACTGAGTGTGTGATTTTCATATTTTTCAAAACTATTTGATCCCTTTAGTTTAGCATAAAAATAAATAGGTTTGTATGAAAATAGCCTGAATGGACTTGATCCTGCTCCTACGTATTCCTTGGTGTGATGGGAAACTCAAGGCTACGTAGTTATGGTTTTGAAGACTTAATCTTCAGAGAAAAAGATTGAAAGACAATTTTAAAAGCGATTTAGACATTTTGAATAATCCTTAGTCCACATATGCACAGGATCCAAGATAACTAAGGCTGCATTGGGACCCATATGAATCTCTAAATATCGAGCAATAAAGTAAGCCACCAGTTTGCATTTAGTGCTCATTGCATAAGACTTAGAATTAAAATGATATTTTTTTTTGGAGTATTTTTTGTTAGAAAGGTTTATTTTCGAGGTCCACATATGCATAGAGTCCAAGATAACTAAGGCTGCAATGGGACCCATATGAATCTCTAAATATCGAACAATAGAAAAAGCCACCAGTTTGTATTCAGAACTCATTGCATGAGACCTTGGAATTAATTAAAAACCATGTCATTAAATTTATAAAAACTTATTTTGGTAGGCAATTATATTGGTTTAGGCATAAATGGATTAGCCCGAAATGAACCCGAAAAAAGTGGGCTTCATAGAAATTAAATTTATCTCAAAAATAATTTGATCATAAAAAACATATTGGGTTTAATCTAAATTAATTGTTTGAAATAATAAAAACCATGTTAGTTGAATTGTTTATTTTGTTTTGTGAATAATAATTAGGATTAAGTTCGTCCATTGATGCCCCCCCTTTTTTTTACCACCAGAAGGCTGAATATGCAACAGGGCCCAAATATAAGTTTGACATGGTGGCCCAATTGGGATGGTGGTCTCTTTGGCTTTGACGAGATTGATCCGTAAAGCGGCATACCCAATGTGCTATGCAGTCCATCTTTACCCAATGACCAGGGGGAATTTTAAAACAAATATTCATCTGCGGGGACCGAATCCCGGGTTTGTCATTTGTGGATGATGAACTAACCACTGAGTTGGGACTCCCACTTTGGTTTAATATTCACGAAAATTAAACTTAAGTGAAACTAAGGGCGGGGGCTACACTAAAGGTAAATCCGGATCTACTAGGATTACACCACGTGCTCTGCCTATTTTACACATGAAGAACTAGGTTTGCATGGTACTGTTTCCAAAAGCGTTAGTCAAGGCCCATCTTGGATTTTGACAGGGCCCAAGTGATAAGCTTGACTTCGGCCTCGTTCCCTCAATCCTGGCAGCACACTTAATTTGGGCCCAATGAATCTTAAAATAAGGTATTCGGTCTCACCTCATCGTGCTAACAAAATTCGATTAACAGGATTAAAATTCACATATCAATCATAACTATTTCCAGCTCAAAATTTTAAAGCATCATACTATTCTCTATTGCAAATTCGATCATAAGCACATGGATCAGTGACAATGTTAGTGAACTCACCTGGATGCTGAAGAATATTGCGATCTGGTGCACCTTTGGCCAAATGAGATTGTGTAGATTTCTTCTTCTTCCACAGTGACAAAGAGAACCTCAAGAGGATAAGTCGGAGCGGAGAATCTAGCATGAAAAAACTCCTAAAATGTCTTGAAACCATAGAGGATGTTGGATCGCGAGAACTTCTTAGTCATGGAGTCGAAATTGAACAGCACAAATTCTTGAGAATGTAGAGAGATCTTCCCCTAAAGGTTCACAGGGGATTTTGACAAAATGGTTCTTCAATTCCCACTTCTCCAAATGGCAATGGGATTATTGATGCTTCTAGTTCTTGAGAGCAGCAAAGGGAGAGAGAGAGAGAGAGAGAGAGAGAGAGAGAGAGAGAGAGAGAGAGAGAGAGAGCTTTTCTATCTTGAAGAATTAATCCCCCTTTTTCATGCATGTCTTTTCTTCACGTGGAGAGTTTTTTTTTCAGTTTTATATTTTTTTTTATTTTCTTTTATTTTTCCTAAATTATGTTTTTCAGTTTTATTTTGTTTTATGTTATTATTAGTTTTTTCAGTTTTTATTTTTCAGTTATTATTATTATTATTATTATTTCTTTATTCCCTCTTTTTTTTATTATTGAAATCTGTTTTTTTCTGCTTTTTTTATTTTGTTTTTTATTCTTATTTTTTATTTTTTTCGTTTATTTATTATTTGTCATTTTCCTTCATTTTTATTTAATCATTTTCTTTCTCTTTTTCATTATTGTATTTTTATTTTTGTTTTTGTTACTTCTTCGATTTTATTTTTATTTTTGGTATTTTAATTTTGGTTATTTCTTCTATTTTGTTATTGTTTTTGTTTTCTTTCCTTTTTTTATTTTTGTTATTTTAAATTGTTTTTCTCTATTTTTTCTTATTATTTTTTCTTTTCTTAATCTTTTCTTTTATTTATTTATTAAATTATCATTTATTACTGATTAATTTAAAAAGTGAGGCCTAAGACATAATTGGGTGTTCACAGTTTGCCCCTTTTTACTCATTTTCCATACCAGATAATATGAGAAATAATTTTCTAGATTATCATGGTAGGAAATGAATAAAGACGTGAACAAATTATGTTCGAGGCAAGTATTAAAGATGTGAGGAAGATGTGGGGGTTGAATGATATTTCAATAGTTTCAGAAAAGGCTTGAGCTTCAAAGGAAGCTTACGGAATGTCTGAAAGATGGCAGTTTGAATGAACTTTGCGAGCTTCATGTGATAAGCCAACGGGTTTTGAATATGCCAGGCCTGATACTGTAGGTCAGAATGTAGAAATTTAAATGCAGAGCCTGATTAGGCTAACAATGGAAAAGAATTATCTATTAAGACAGGAAAAGTGAATTGGAGAGGAATTGCCAAAACAGGCAAAGTATAAAAGAAAGGACTGTTAAGACAGGCATAGAAAAGAATGGCCTCTTAAGACAGGTGAAGTGAAATGAGCAAGATCTGATAAGACATGCAGAGATGCAGAAATTAAAATGCAAGGCCTAGCATAGGCATGAGTACAAAAAATTAAAATGCGAGGTCTGACAACATAGGTTGGGATACGGAAAATTAAACATGCAAGGCCTGACAGCATAGGCCGAAGGTGTAGAAAATTAAACATGCAAGACCTGACAGCATAGGCCAAAGGTGCAGAAAATTTAAACATCCAATGTATGACATCATAGGTCGGAACTACAGAAAATTAAAATGCAAGGCCTGCCAGCATAGCCGGAGTGCGGGAGATTAAAATGAAAGGCCTAACATCATAGGTCGAAATGCTGAAAATTAAAATGCAAGGCCTGACAAAAAAGGCCGAAGATGCGAAAAACTAAACATGCAAGGCCTAACATCATAGGCTAGAATGCTGAAAATTAAAATGCAAGGCTTGAAAACATAGGCCGGAGATACGGAAAATTAAACATGCAAGGCCTGATATCATAGGTCTGGAGTGCAGAAAATTAAATATGCTAGGCCTGACAGTATAGGCCGGAGGTGCATAAAATTAAACATGCAAGGCTTGATAGCATAGGTCGGAGGTGCAGAAAATTTAAACATGCAAGGTATGACATCATAGGCCGAAAGTGCAGAAAATTAAAATACGAGGCTTGACAGCATAGGCTGGAGTTGCGGAAAATTAAACATGAAAGGCATGACACATAGGCCGGGAGTGCAGAAAATTAAACATGTGAAGTCGGACAACATAGGCTGGAGGTGCAGAAAATTAAACATGCAAGGCCTGACAGCATAGGCCGGAGTGTGGGAAATTAAAATGCAAGGTTTGACAACATAGGGCAGAGAAGCAGAAAATTAAACATGTAAGACGTTACATCATAGACCGGAATGCTAAAGATTAAAATGCAAGGTCTGACAACATAGGCCGGAAATGCAGAAAATTAAATATGCAAGGCCTGACATCATAGGCTGGACTGCTGAAATTTAAAATGTAAGGCCTGACAAATAGGAAGAGATGCGGAAAATTAAAATGCAAGGTCTGGCATCATAGGCCGAAATGCTAAAAATTAAAATGCAAGGCCTGACAACATAGGTCGGAGATGTAGAAAATTAAACATGCAAGGCCTGACATCATAGGCCAGGATGTTGAAAATTAAAATGCAAGCCCTGACAACATAGGCTAAAGGTGCAGAAAATTAAACATGTAAGGACTGACATCACAGGCCGAAAGTACGGAAAATTAAACATGCAAGGCCTAACAGCATAGGGAGAGAGAGAGAGAGAGAGAGAGAGAGAGAACTTTTTCTATCTTGAAGAATTAATCCCCTTTTTTTCATGCATGCCTTTTCTTCACGTGAAGAGTTTTTTTTTCAATTTTATATTTTTCTTTTTCTTAAATTCTGTTTTTTCAGTTTTATTTTTCAGTTTTACTTTCTATTTTATGTTATTATTAGTTTTTTCAGTTTGTATCTTTCAATTTTTATTATTATTATTATTTCTTTATTCCCTCTTTTTATTTTTATTGAAATCTATTTTTTTTTCTTTTTCTTATTCTTCTTTTTTATTCTTTTTTCGTTTATTTATTATTTGTCATTTTCCTTCATTTTTATTTAATCCTTTTCTTTCTCTTTTTCATTATTGTATTTTTATTTTTGTTTTTGTTATTTCTTCTATTTTATTTTATTATTTCATTTTTATTTTTGTTATTTTGATTTTGGTTATTTCTTATTTTGTTGTTGTTTTTGTTTTCTTTCCTTTTTTTATTTTCGTTATTTTAAATTGTTTTTCTCTATTTTTTCTTATTATTTTCTCTTTTCTTAATCTTTTCTTTTTTTATTTATTAAATTATTGTTTATTTACTGATTAATTTAAAAAGTGAGGCCTCAGACATAATCGGATGTTCACAATTAGTTATGGCTATGATACTCATATATGTTGAAGTAAAAATTGGGCACACTACACTTTTATCTGGTCTTCCTAATATGAGATGGTAAGGGACCATAAACTTATTAACATGGGGAGCTATGGCCAAGGTTTGGGTCCTAAATGTATTATGATGACTCAAGCAGTGAGTGGTGCTAGAAAAATGATGAGGCGATAATTTGTCACTATGAGGCACATAAGGTGAAGATCCTACGTGAATTAATCTAGTTATACAATTCTCATTATGCAATATAATGATGGTGATCCAAGTACCAATGGATGATTGAGAAGATGGGGTTTTTATAAGGGCCAACTCTTGACCTCCTCCCAGATGAAATGGTTCTTTAATTATAAGGATGGTAGAAATACCAAGTCATATCCCAACAGTGATGTTCAAGGTAATAGGAATGATAGGAAGAGGTTTCCTAACTACAAGGATCTTTCTCACCTCATTCTTTTGCTCAAGCCTACCATCACCCTTTTTTATAAGAGAGGTGCACTCTCCACTTACCTTTGCCTTATATATTTCTCCTTTTCTTTTTAGCATTTTTAGTTTCTCTTATTTCTTCAATTTTTTTCTTTTCCAAATCCTATCTCTCGATCTCCTTTTTTTTTGTCTCATATGCATCTGGTCTTGATAGACTTCTCTAGGGGACAAAGACACTAGGATAATTTTCTAGGAGTTGAATTGGAAGGAATACCTATTGCTATGCCCATCATGACAAACATCCCTATCATATTGTCATGATCTTCCCAACATCACATGGCTGGCCTCTGTCAGGACAACATCACAAGTGACAGTATCCTTATACCTCCTAATGGTAAATGTGAGGAGAAATTATTGGTTGACCAACAAGTCCCCTTTGTCACTAAGTCATTGTAGTGTGTATGACTTAGGATGGGGGTGGTTACTAGCCTTAACTTATCTATTAGCCTTGTGCTAGCCATATTTGTACAACTATCCCTATCAATATTTAAGGAACAATTGTGTGCCTTGAATAAACATATAGTATGAAAGATGTTCTCCCTTTGACTCTTTTCCTCTCCCTTAACTAAGCTCTCTAGTAACCTCCTAACCACTAAGAGATTACTCTTTAAGGCATACTTTAAGGCTTCACTTTTTGAAGAGGAAGGTGAACTAAAGTCATTGGACTCTTGGATGAATAATTACCATTGTCCTTAAGGACCATGGTCTTTTTATTCAAGCATTGGGAAGCAATGTGCCCCCTGCCCAAACACTTGAAGCATTTAATAGATGATTTTTTCCTTAAAGGTAAATATAATAGGCCCCTGAATAAATATAGGTAAATATAATAGATGATAAATATAATATATTAAAATAAATATAAATATGTAATATAAATATAAATAGGCCCCTGAATAAGTTAAATAGGATTTTTTATAAGCCTAAGCCTGGCTTGTTTATCTAAAAAGACTTTTTAACAAGCCTGATCCTATCTATTTATTAAACGAGCCGAGCCTAACTAGGCTTTAAACGAGCCGAGCCGTAGGCCCCTGTCGGACGGCCTTGTTCACTTCCATCCCTAATTCTAAGATGGCTAACATCACCTTATGTTTTCCCTAATGGAATGGCTTGCAAATATTTGCTTTACCTTCAATTCCCAATCTAAGTATGACTTTGGGTTGTTCCCCACTTGGAACTTAGGTATTTTAATCTTAGATAGCTCTATGGGCTCTAAGGTATCTCTACCCTTTAAGTCTCTATTTCTATGTCTAACTCTATAATCTTTATCATATAAGATATTCCTAAAGGAACTTCTACTCCTCTGTTCTCTCAACCTATGGGATCTATGCCTATGAGTCCTAAGCCTAGAGGGTTCCTCAGCCCAAGTATCTTCTCTATGTCCATGATCTCCAATTCTTTCTACTCTTGGTGCATGGTCAGTGGAGGGTAGTGTCCTTCTTTATGAGTGTAACCTATCTTTCATGGAAGGCATTTCCCTTTATGGAGAGTGTCTTCTCATTTTCCTATGACTCGTGTTCCCCAAAGAAGTTGACATTTTCACTTGATGTTTCCTCCTCATGATAGTTATCTCTATTCCTAGATCCACTAGTTTCAACTATTCTTGAATTTTTTGGTTGTTTTTTAGACTTTCTTCTTTCTAGGTGATCTAGTCTTTTCTTTATGGCCATTGTTTGAGTTTGGAAAACCCTTTCTAGTCTATTGGCCAATTGTTCCATTTGGCTTCTAAGGGTTACTTTGTGACTACTCATTTTTAAAGTAGTAAAATACCTCTCCACATCCGGATTGCTTATGCTAAAAAATTAAATCACATAGGTCAAAACACTTAGCACACAATCTAAACTCTAAGGTACACACAACACACAAGGGTAAGTAATTCACCTAGTCCCCTTGACCTTGCAAAGGAAGATAAAGGTTAGTGATATATAAGATGGTTCTACGAAATTCAAGTTACACATATCATACAACCTAGGTTCTATGGCACACAAACACTCAAAAAGCTAAAACTTGACCTTAGGTGAGTATCCTACACCAAGGTCCAAAAGTCCAAGTCCTTATTACAAACAAATTATAAAGGAAAACTAAATTACACCCAAAGAAGATCCTATTACAAGGTCACTAGGTTTTACAATTTCAATCAAATCTAATTACAAAATTCCAACCTATAATTTACAATTCAAAACTGAATGCTACTTATTACAAAATGCCTTCACTTAGGAATTCAATTTGGGTTTGCTCTTAGCCTTTCACTTTGGTCTTGAAATCCAAGTTTCAAGACTTGGTTTCTTAAGTCCCTTCACACACCTGTCTGTAGGCTTAAGCTTCCCTAAATCCCTACAAATCATATACAAACAAAAAGGACACTTGCTACCCCACTTGGTTAGTGTAGAAAAATCAAGTTAAATTTCACTAGTCCTCACAAAGTGTTTATACTCTCCTCCCTCTAATGTCCTCACTATGAAACCATCCCTCTCACACCACTTCACTCACACAAATATCCTCCCATACCGACTTGATATCAAGGAACAACTCAACTCAACTCAACTCAGGTGTCTTAGAGATGTGTAAGTGGTGAAGATGTGCTCATAAGTGTATATGCAAAGGTGACAAAACTTAGAGGAAATTTAAAGGAAAAGTAAGAAAAACTATCATAAGAACGGTATATTTAATGGAATAGGCAAGAAAAAACTTAAATGGAAATCAAAGACAAACTAGAATTAAAGGAAAATAAAGAAGGTAGGCACACAAAGAATACCTAGAAACTTTAAAGAATGACATGCACATGCTCATGCAATGAGAATATGTTATTTGGCCAAGTAATTAAGGCATGCATAAACTAAGTAACTAAACCTAATATGATGCAAAATCTATGTCCTAAATCAAGTAAGGACCACTAGCATACCACACTCAAGGAAAGCAAAATAAATGACCTTTATGCAAGCCTTTTTCTATATGTTTTTTTTTCTTCTTTTTCATTTTAAGTTTTCTCAACTTATTTTTGTCATAATTTTTGTCCAAGATCCAGGGAGTTCAAGTCCTCAATTGTTATAGGCCTTGTTAAGGTCCTAAGTTTATAAATTCATCCTAGTGCATTTTGCACTTCATCCTTTAAATAGGTATGGTATTGTAAGTCATAAGTCCTTGTCCAATTGTCTCCAATCTAGCTCAGATCAAGGTCTAAGGACAAGAATTAAGTGTCTTTTAATTTGATTCAAGCATACACATAATCCTTTAGGTTTAATAACTTAATCTTGCATGACTTAAGTTAGACAACATATAGGATGCATGCACATAATCATGCACTCTTAGGAATTTTTGAAAGGAGACAATTATAAACACAAAGAACTAAGAAAGATATACATATAGGAGGATCAAAACATAAACAAGGCAAAAAGAACTGGATCAACACAAGAACTTCAAGAACACATGAGATTTTGGCTCCACTTTTTGAATTTATATCTCAAAATTTTTTTAAAAATATTTTCAAAAGATCTAAAAAATTAATACTGGTAAATTAAAAAATATGGATCACAAGAAAAAAAAAGTTTTATAAAGATCAAATAATAAATGGTCAAGTTATGCATAAATCAAACAAGATAGGTGCATTTTCATACCAAGATGAACATACTTCGATAATCAGGTGATAAAAAACTTCATGTTAGATCCAATTCACATAAAAGATAGCAACTATGAAACCATAGAGACAAAGAGAACGTAACAAAAATCATCAATATTTGAGATTGTTTAGCCAATCAAAAATGAAAAGGCAAATAGAGAAGAAGATGAACACGAATTAAGAAGTGGATCTAACCTTTATTGCTAAGATTTGATACCAGGTTGGTATAGCCTTGAAGAAGGATATGGACTATGCAATGGAGATTAATGAGGAAAGGGAAGATGGAGGTGAATTCGATGTAGTTCTTCAAGTGCTTGGGAATACCATCTTCCTTGGAAGAATAAGCTCCATCTTTGCCACCATGGATAAGGAGGATTCCCAATCCCAAACTAGTCTAAAAAGGGAGATAGAAGATAGAATTTCTCACACAATTCTGAATAGAATTCAATTATGACTCAAAAGTGGTGAAAAATACCCACAAGGGTGCATTATGTAGGCCTTAAGTGGTTCCTAGGAGCATGGCTATATGGGGTAGCTTTGGGAGTCAAAATGAGTCCCACACTTCGCCTTGAGGTAGCCTAAGAGATGAGTCAAGTTAGGCCTAAAAATCTTTGCAAAAGGTTACAGGGAAATAAGCTCAATTCTATACATATTTGGGCCTCCTAATTCCTAAAATACAAGAAAATGACTAAGTCTTATTCTATTTATTTGAGATCAGATAGGCTCAGAGGTCTCTGCAGTTGGGATCATCCTTTGCAGTTGGGGACCTTTAAGTTAGAAGATGGCCTAGTTTAACCTAGTTTATAGCAAAAAAAGCCCAATCCAAGCCTATAAAAAAAAGGTTAGGGCTTGGAAGAAATCATCCTTGAAACACACCATCATTACCCCCCATATTTATCCTTCTTTTAGTATTCGCTCGTAGGATCTTGGAGGTAGAAGCTTTTTCATAGTGAGAGTTGCAACACCTTATTGCCAATCTTATTATCAATAAAATGAATCTTGAGGAGTGCATGACCATCAAGTTCAATAAGGAGTGATCCATTATTCTGTTTCGAAAACTACCACAAAAACTTAAGGATCCAAACAATTTTGCTATACCTTATACTATTGGTGATTCTCATTTTGATAAAGTTTTCTATGATTTAGGTGCTAATGTTAATATAATATCATTATTTGTTATTTAAAGGTTGAGTATGATTTAGTCCAAACCTACCACTATTTATTTATAATTTGCAAATAGGACCATTACCTATCCTAGAGGGATAATAGATGATGTTTTAGTGAAAGTGGACAAATTCCTCTTCCCTGTAGATTTATTATGGTTGATAAAGAATAAGATGAAGATATCCCACTAATTCTAGAAAGACCCTTCTTGGCCATAGGAAAGACCATTATTAATGCAAGAAGGGAGGCTAGACGGTGAGAAAGTGGTGTTTAGAGTCTTTGACTCATTAAAACATCCAAAGATATTTGATTCTTATAATGTTATAATTCCAACAACACCCTCTTTGAGTTTACCTTCTGTACAAGATGAATTATTAAAGATACCTTAAAGAAGCTCTTGGTGTTTAAAGTTGATATTATGAATGACTCTGAGGAATGCATAGAGAAATTAATGGATTTTGGAAGAAGGTACCCATGTGAATTTGAAAAAGATGCAATAAATTTGAAGCTATAAAAGGCCTTGAAATCTCTCAGCCAAATCCCTCAATTGAAGAACCTCCATTACTTGAACTCAAGCATCTCTTGATAAATATTAATTATGTATTTCTATCCCCTCCATCTTCTCTTCCTGTTTTGATTTCTTCTAACCTTATAGAAATAATGGAAGAGAAATTTCTTAGAGTATTGAGAGAAAATAAAGAAGCCTTTAGATGTCTATTCATAACATCAAAGGTATTAGTCATTCAATTTGTACCCACAAAGGAGACTTAACCTAAGCCTTAAAGATGTACTCAAAATGAAGGGGCATGATAACTCAAGACTCTATAAAGAAAAGGTGAAAAAAGGCATCACACACACATTTGGAAGTGTGAGTTCCAAGTAGGTGAGAAGGTATTAATTTAAAACTCATGGCTTCGGTTGTTTATAGAAAAATTTAAGTTTAGGAGAAGTAGTACTTACAAAATGGATAGAGTATTTCACTATGAAGTGTTAAACCTTATCAAAGAGAATGGGAAAATCTTGAATGAGAAAAAGGTCAAACATTATGAAGGTGTGTCTAAAGAGCGCACCGTATGTTTTTGGAGGACCTTAGGATCACCACCCATGGTTCTCCTTAACCTATGATTACTACAAGGCCAGATGGATCTCCCCCACCTCAGTGATTAATATTATATTTCTATGCTTTATTTTTCTTTTATTAGGACATTATAAGTTTTTCATCTTTTAATATATTTTCTTATTTTTGAATTTCTTTCATTTAAGTGTATAGAACCTACTTTTAAGATACATTATTACTATCTTTTGCTTCATTTTATTTGATTTTCTAACTCTAACATGTGTGTTTAGTGTGAGTAGGCTAACCTAATGTGATAGGACTTATTCCCTAATTGTTTGCACCCAATGGTGAATATATTGGGAATACTATTGTCCTCTAAGTTTGAGTAGAGAGACCTTCTCCCTCCTAATATGTCATTTTTTAGGGAAATCTTATTCTATTCTCTGTTATAACATATATTTATGCATGTGTGCAAAAAATTAAGTTTGAGGAGGTAAACCTTCTCCCTCCGAACTATTTTCAAAATTTTTCATAATCTCTCCTGTTTATTTTGATTTCTACCTTGATAATTAATTTTTCTATTAAATTAAGAGAATGGTAAAAGATTAAGTTTGAGGAGAGATATCTCCCTCCTAATTTTTTTGAACGATGCTTGTGCCTTGTAATAACCTTACATGATTAACTCTTTGGATTGTTAGTTGGTTTTACATTTAGAAATCTCTAATATTTTATGGCAAACATTAATTAAATTTAATAAAGACACAAGAACTATTAATAAAAATAATTAATAATTGCTTATATTCTTTGTCATCTTCTTTCACATTAGAGTAACCATGGCGAAGATTGAATTTAATTGAGTTTGCACCAACCTTTCTTTATTGAATAATTCTCCTTTCACTTGTACACTATAGACCTTGCCTTGTAACCTTATCAAGGCCTGTATAAGTTGATTTCATAACAAGAAAATGATAAAGATAAATTAGATTTCTTTCATTAAACTCGGACTTAAAATAACATTTAATTCCCCTTTGAGCTTGAAAGATTAAAAATTACATTTTTAGGTACCTTTTAAATAATTACTATAATTTTAGGTATCCTTGGATTATAACTGATATAAAGTAAATGCTTGGAGATATGTAAGTGATCAAAAAATATAAAAAGAGAAAGAAGAAAAAAAAAGGAAAAAGTGTGAAAAACTTGGGAAAATAAAAAGTTTGTAAATTCAAGAAGCCTAAGAAAATATGCCTATAGTATAAGGGTTTAAGGTTATTAAAGGTAAAGTTAATGAAAAAATCCTTTGTATTTTCTTTCATTCTTATAAATAACCTAATTGTGTAATTCACTTGGCCGCATTACAACCTCAATGAATACCTTTTCATTCTTGTGTGTGACTTAATTTTAAGTGAAGATTTAAGATTTATGTGCAAGTCTATATTAATTTATAATTCCAAGGAGAAAAACAGTAATAATCTATTCCCTTATTCATTCGAGAGACGGTGAGAAGAGTGATCATTTATGCATATGAAACTTGATTTTAGATAATTAAGATCCTAATTGGATTATTGTTAATTATTCCTATAATGGTAATTATATTTGCTTGATGCATGTTTAATATGTGAGATTTCTAGATTCTATACCTGTTTACTCTCATTCCTTGGATTAGTGTTAGGGGAAAACAATGTTTAAGTTTAAGGATGTTGATGAACAACTATTCTATTGATCTAACTATGGGAAATTAGTTATAATTATACTATAATTAATACTTATTTAATTATAATTTTACTTAAGTTACCATATTTGGTTCAAGAATGGTCACACAAACAGAGAAACCAAAATATGGCATATTTTGAGCTAAAAAAAGGACATAAAAAGGATAAAGGATCAATCGAAGGATAAAAATACCCTTGAAGGAAGCCAAGACGATCATGCTAGAACTCAAGCACACCCTTATAGTGTCCATGGTTTTCTGACATAGTTGTGTAGACTTGAACATGCCTGTGCTAAACATCAACATGACTTTGTAGTGTCTTTAGATTTCTAAACATAACCTTCTAGGCCTGAGCATGGTTGTGTCAACCTTAAATAACATGGAAGATGACCCAGGTCAACCTTAACAATACATAAGATGACCTAAATTAACCTAATGAAGTAGAAGAAGAGTTAGGTCAACTCTTTGTGGCAAAAAAAAGCCTAGTTCAAGCCTATAAAAAGAAAGGCTAGGCCTTCGAAGAAATCATCCTAGAAATATGCCATTATTATCCTTTTCATTCCCATATTCATCCTTCTTCTAATATCTTCTTATAGGATTTTAGAGACTAAAGCTCTTTCATAGTGTGAGTTATAACACCTTATTTCCAGCCTAGCTAGCATTACAATTTTATCATTCTTTTTCTAAAATTAGGATCATAAATTCTTTTGTTAAATTAGTACGTTGCTGCATGTCTCTATTTATTATGTGTAACTAATCCTCAATCGTGGGACTTTGATAAAGCTTATGATGTAATTGATTGAACCTCTTATTTCTTTTATGAATGATTATCTTTTTTTACCCAATTATGTTTACTTTATTATGCTTAATTAATTGATAAGAATTAGTTATTCTTGTAAATTTCTAAGTTAATTTAGGGATATACAACTATATCATTTCCTAATTAATAGAACTATAGGATAAACTAAACCTAAGGATTTTGGAGGATTAATTAGAATCCTTAGTTTTAACCGGTTATTAAATTAACAAACCTAAATAGCCTTTATGCTTCTTTTAATTATATACCTTGTGTGATCATTAAAAGTAATAACTTAGGAAAAAATATTACTATTACATGATCATTGGGTAGTAATAGAATTAGAACTAGTGATTAACAATTGATTTCTATCATTCCTAAGAAAGTTAGGGGCTAAAATTATGTAAATTCATAAGGAAAACTTAAGTCCTGTTCCTTTCCACAATTGAATTTGTGCTTGTGTTCTTATTTTAACCATTGAATCCCTATTCTTGCTTCAATATTTTTACTTTTATTTGAAAATACCTCTCAAACAAAAACTTTTCCTTGGGAAGCTCAAAAGTTAGAATTCAATCATTCTTTTAGAATTTTTGAATGAGTCTATATAGGAATGATACTAAATGTCTCAAATATCTCCTTTCTACATTGTCGGATGCACTTGATTGTGGGTAAAACTTTAGACGCATAGTAAACATATAAAAAATTTTTGGCGTCATTGTTGGGGACTATTCCTCAATGATCTTTGAAAGTTTGAATATTAATTTCTTAAGACATGTAAATATTTTATTTAAAAAATAAAAAAATTTAAAAAATTATTATCCTTGAATAACTTTTTTGTTCTCTTATGCTAACTCATTCTTGATCTTTCTCATTTGCAATCTGATTCTAATTTAGAAAGAACAGGTAGGAGGTTGAGATGAGAAACTAAGGCAAGGAAAACAACAATGCAAGAATGGAGGACATTGTTGGACTATATGGCCCAAACGATGAAGGGCTAAGGAGCAGTATAACAATTCCAACACTTGAAGGAGTTTTGGACTTTGAGTTGAAGTTCACACTTATTATCATGATTTAGAACTCATTTCAATTTGAAGGAATAGCCTTGGAGGATCCATACCTTCATATCAAATTTTTTTAAGACTAACAAACATCATAAAGATGAATAATGTTATACAAGATGCCATCAGATTATCAAATTATAGTTATTCTCCTTTTTCATCACTAAAAAGGTGAATGATTAGTTAAATTCTCTTTTAAAGGCATCAATTACTACTTAGGAGTAATTATGTCTCTTTTTTATGCAATACTTTTCACTATTGGTGCAGTTTAGGATCATAACAAAGATTGTGAGCTTCAGTCAATACAAAAATGAACATATGAAATCTATGAGAGATTTCGGATCTTTTTTAGAGGTACCCACATCATGGGTACCAAATCCCCATCTTGTACAAATTTTTTACTATAGCCTTTTTTTGCCAATAGCGCTTTGATCAATGCAGCTTATGGTGGGAACATTCTACATAGTCCACCGAATGACATATGGGCAATAATAAGGAATTCATGCTTGCATTTTTTTCTTTTGTCTTTAAATTTCTTATTCTTTCTTTTATATTTTTACTTTTATTTTGAAAATACCTTTCAAACAAAAACTCTTTTTCTTGGTGAGCTCACACGTTAAAATTCAATCATTCTTTTAGGATTATTAAAATAGTTTTTGTAAGAATCATATCTTTCTACGTCAACGTGTGCACTTGCTCGTAAATAAAACTTCGTACCCATAGTAAATGCATAATAGAAGACATCTTTAGAGAGCTTGAACCAAATTTGAATGACATCATCCATGTTGTCTCTAAGTTAGTGTTTTGTCACTATCCTCCCACTAAGGGGACTTTCTTTTCTTTCTCTTCCCTTGCTTGCTCTTAGATTCTCCTTATGACACTTGTTTTCAAGGGATTGTTTGGAGTGTATCAATGGGATGATGAGAGTGAGGAAAAGAAGGATCCTTTGGTGGAGTATTTTGTGAAGGACAAGTAGTGTGTGCTCTAACTAATTTATGCACAATCTCTTAAAGTGAACAACTTTGACACTGGTGAACCCTCCACCTTTTGATGTTTTATCATGTCTTTTGTGTAGAAAAATTTTATTTGATTTTATTTTTTTTATATTTTGTATTTCTAATAATAGGTTAGAAACTCTATTATGTTATAATTTATTTTATAAGATTATTCAGAATCTATATTTATTTAATACACTTGCTTATAAGGAATGGTCATTTATTTATCCTTTCTTAATATATTTGTATTCATATATGTGCTTACTTATGGTGAGGACTATTTATCAGTTTTAAAATCAAGGATTTATATTTACTATTATGCATAAACTACAAAGAAACGTTTGGTTTTGTTCTTGGTGGATATATATATATATATATATATATATATATATATATATATATATATGTGTGTGTGATTACTACTCATTGGATTTTTAAATAGGTTTACTTAAATAAATTATCTCTTAAATGCTTATGTTACACGTGTTGAAAAATTATATAACTTACACGAAGCAAAATGGGAGTATTTATCATTTTTCATAAAAAAAATATTATAGAAATATGGATGAGAATGAATTTATTATTTTTCATGGGCAATGTCAAAATAATCTGGTTAAGGTTAAGAAATGTTCATGTACTAGATCGTGATGCTCCAAGAACGATGAAAAAAATTGTTATTTTATTAAAAATTTTGAGTAGTAATAAGATGGTACCTACAATGTTTAAGTCAATCTCAATATCAATAAAATAAAAGTATGATAATTATGTATGCATTTGGTTAGAATATAGTCTATTTATATGGAAAATAGATATAAAAGTGTCATGATTAAAATAAAATATGTTTTTATAAATATCTTTTTTTTTAATAAATTTATCAAATTGTTTACAGATATAAAATATTCTAAATTCTAAAATATAAAAAATATAAATTATATAGACAAATCACCTGTAACAATGGTATGAAAGTATCGTTCTGTTACCTAAATTGTATGTTCAACCCCTTTAATATCATGTAATGAGTTATAATAGTATCCGTTAGAATATTTGTTAAATCACATATAATAAAATATTTTAAAATAATTATGTAAAACTACCTATAAATATTACTTTAATTTTTATTATTAAATTAAATTTAATGATATATATTAATAGAGTTAAAAATTTATAATAAACCTTTTCATGTTCTTATAAATTTAACTTTTTATTTTATATTTTTACATAACCTCTTTTCATCTCAAAGGTAAAATTTTTCATTAACACAAAAAATAAACAAAATTAATGATCATATAAAACTATTTTTAAAACACTATTTTAAGGCTTATTATTAAAATAAGTTAAAATTAAATTAAAGTACAATAACATTTATATAATAATTAATTATAAAATATTTGTAAGAGGAAGAATAAGAATTTACAAATTCAAATCCATTCCCTCGTCGGTTTTTTCCAGTTCCCGAGAGTTCTCAAATTTCACCCGCACAGTAAGTTTTTCCTTAAACCCAAAACAAAGAAAGAAAAAAGAAAACACAGCTCATACATGTTTTAAAAAATATATATCGTACGGTTGTAATTCCCACCCAGATATAAATAAAAGGCAATTTTGAATCCTGACCCCATCACCCATCCCCTGTCCCTTCTCTCTCCTCAATGCTCTCTCTCTACTCCTATCTGTAAAATCCTTCGCCCTTTCTTGTTCTCCACACTGTTTCTTCTTTCATTATCTCCAGGCTCCAACTAGGGTTTAAGTTTCCTCAACAATGACCCCCACTTCCTCCCTATCACTCCCATAGAATAATACACTTATCCTAAGTAACCAATTATTCCTTCTTTTTTTTTTAAATCATTTTGGAAAAGAAATATATACATATAAATTATCTGATATGGACGGAGCGAGCAGCGGTGGCGGAGAAGTGACGACGCCAGCGCCGGCACCGGCGCCGATTCCGAACGCGAACGCGCCACCGCCGTTCCTGAGCAAAACGTACGAGATGGTGGACGACCCTTCTACGGACTCGATCGTGTCTTGGAGCCCAACGAACAACAGCTTCGTGGTTTGGAACCCTCCCGAGTTCGCGAGAGACCTCTTGCCCAAGCACTTCAAACACAATAACTTTTCCAGCTTCGTTCGCCAGTTAAACACCTACGTACGCGTGCTAACTCCTTCTTTCTCTCCTTTGTTCATGATTTTATGGTTCGTAATTATAACTGAATTAAGCGGAGTTGTCAGCTCCACTCATTTCTGCAATTTTAACTAACTACGACAAACTGTTTCTTTCTGGTTGTATGGATGAGGGAAGGGGGAACGGTTTCTTTTGTATCACTTAAATTTATCGGTTGTTTTGTTTTTATGAATATGAGGAATGAATGGGTTCTGATTACTTGTTTAGTCGTGTGATATCTCAAGGCTTGTTCACTGATTGGTCCTCTGTTTCGAGGGGAATATGAAGTGTAAATTTTAATTTTAGATCTGCTTTCACTTGGATGAATGATATATGACTTTCTTCTAGGAAAAATAATTTGATTTAAGTTGAGTTGCTCCAGTTTTTGATTTACGGAAACTTGATGATTAGGGTTTATAAAAGATGACATAGGTAGCTCTGCTTAATCATTGATCGCTTTGAGGAAAACCGTAATAATTAGTAAACTTCACAACATATTGTGGATTTATCAGCTGCCTTAGTGGCATAGGAAAGGATTCTTTTTGTTGTAGAAGGCAATTGGTTTTCTGTGATAAGTTAGTAGTTGTCTTTGAATTAGAGGGATCAATAACATTATGTGGTGAGGTAATTAAGCCTCGAGCTGAATTAAGCATAATTAGTAGTTTCTAAACAATGGGACATCAAGGCTGTATTAAGTTGTCTTTGTATGAATCAGTGCCAGCTAGATGCTAGAATACTTTGTTATTGAAATGATGAAAGGACATGAGTCTCATTGAGCATTCTATGATAGATTTGCTGAACTCTCTTTTGATCCATGATATCTACGGTGGATGGTGGGTCATGGCTGAAAGCCATAAAAAAAAAAACACCATAAAAATATGCGAACGCCATGACGGCCATTGTTAGAATCTCATATTATTTAGAGATAAAGTCAACCAAATATATATATATATATATATATATATGACAATCCTCACCTTATGAGCTAACTTTTGAGGTTGAGTTAGGTTCAAGTCCAATTTATAACATGGTATTAGAGTCTATCCTTGATCGTTATTCGGACATATGCATATGTTTATCCCTGCAATCCCACATTGTTTAGAGATAAGACCAACTAAATATATATAAGGAGCTAACTTTTGAGGTTGAGTTAGGCCCAAGCCCAATTTCTAACAGCCATAATAAAATAATATATATATATACAAGTTTATAAAAATGCAGAATTAATGAGAAAAATATAAAATTAGCAATTTAGTCAAGAACAAGATGATACAATGATAAAGAGGAGAGAAGAAGGCCTGCCAAATGCCAGCAAACAGCATGGCAGTAGCTGTGTTAGAATAAAATGGCAACAACAGCCAAATACCAGCAACATGGTAGCAAGAATGTTTGAATAAAAAAGAAAAGGAAAAAAAATTGGACTAGAAAAAAGGATGAAGACTAAGAACAAATAAAGAAGGAGGAATAGAAAGAGGGGATAACAAGGAATAAAATAACAGAATAAAAACCAGAGGATGAACCTATGAAGGAGAAAGAAAAACAGAATAAAGAAAGGAGGAAAAATGAAAAACAGATAAAGGAGAAAAAACAAAAGAAAGAAAGAAAAAAGGGTTGCTCAAAAGTGGGCTCACCCCATGGGTTTGCCAAACTGAAGTAGGTTGATGGAACCTTGCAATTTTACAGTTTTCATATTGGGCTTGTGGTGCAGGTTTGAGTTGGGTTATCTGACATTCTGACCCTTGAACTTTTTTCTGTTTTATTTTCTTTTATTTTGGGATTCAGACCCATTTCATTTACCATGCCCATGATGGCCACCATAAACCACCTTACCACACCATGACTCTTGTATGGTGGGCTACAGAAAAAATGCCATGGTGGTCAGCCATGGCCTCCATTTGACAACATTGATTTTAATTGGAATACAAATTCTATTTATTACTTTGTTTCCTTCTGATGATCAATTTCAATTAAATGCTATAGTTCTTTTTTATGTAAAGAAAACCTAAACTTATAGAATCAAAATTCTCTGCTTGGAAATTTACTTTTTTGTTGCTTTAATTTCTGGCAAAATGCTTGAAAAGCCTTAGCATGTTGATATACAAGTTCCATTGCCTGGTATTATAGAAATCAATTGCACCTTAAACAGGTTAAACAATTGATAAAACTGCGTCTGAGGTTGTCCAAGGGCAGCTTATGGATATATTTTTTTCTATTGGGTAGGATATGTGCTTTTTATTGACACGTCTGCTTCAGTTGAGGTATTATTCATCTTGTTTGTAAATCCAGTTTGTATAATTGTATGTAATTGTAAAGCATCTGCATCCTAAAATTTGGTAGTTGATTGTGGGATTTCACGGTGCTATTGTGTTGCTGTGGTTTGTTGTGCACCCTCCTTACAATAACAGCAATGGCTTTTGACAGTGGCCATTGCAACCCCAAATTGTGCCAGTTATGGTTGTTATTGCATCATCATGGTCACTATTGCAGCATCATGGGCCCTACTGGGGATTTCATGGATGCCATTGTGACCTCCTTTGCTTTCTGCATTGCTTCTCTCACTGGTTTGGGCTTCACTATAGTTTGAATTTCCCCATTTTTGATCATATACTGTCATTTCTTAGCCATTTTCCAGCCACCCACTGGCATTCTTTGCTCTTTGGAGCAACTCCCCTCCTGTCTCACCTATGTTCTCAAAGTTTTTGCAGGTCCATGCAGTGTGCTCTGAGACCTTCTCTCTTCTGTTGTTTTTTTCTCCGTGTTGTGTGGAGTTTGCACTCTACAGTCCATGAAATTATCCTGTATTTTGGACACCTTAAAGGCTTAAACTTGTTTTTGGATTTGGTGCTGAACTTTTTTCCCTTGTGCTCCTTAACTTTTGTTGTTGACTTATTGATTATGTCACCATGGCTGTTGATTACTAACAATAAATATGCCTTTTATTTTTATTTTTTTGGGGGGGAGGGGGTGGCCATTTATGTGTGTACTGTGTAGTATAAATTAATCAGTTTTGTTGATGTCAGCTCTAAGTGCTGATGTTAATGTTTTACATTATTTATCATGCTGCTTTGCACTGCGATGTGGGATTGACAACTATGCCTAGAATCTAGCCCCAGCAAATCTGAACCTGGCCTGGCTGCATGGGCCATGGAGGAACTTATTTTCAGAGTTTATGCATGTGATTGAGTTGGCAGCTGTTTTCTAAATATAAATACCAAATAGAATTATCTGTAATTGATCATTTTGGCTTGTGTATTATTAGAACTTGCAATTAAAGGTTGACTTTGGTTTCTACTGGGGCGAAGGTCCAAAAGAGACCAACAATGTGATTTTGCGATAGCTACACATTTTTGCAACATTGGGCTATGCTTTTGTTGCACCTTAGCCATATGTTGCCGTCTGTCATTCTACCTCTGTCTTTGTTTGGGTGTGCATGTTAACTATAATGTTATGTATGTCTAATCAAAAGTTTTGTATTTGACCTTCTTCTTGTGACTTTTTCCCTCTCTAATACAATCAACAAATCATCATTGGGCAGGGTTTTAGGAAGGTAGATCCAGATCGCTGGGAATTTGCAAATGAGGGGTTTTTAAGGGGTCAAAAGCACTTGCTTAAGACTATAACTCGGCGAAAACCTGCTCATGGCCATAATAATCAACAGACGCAACCATCACATGGACAGAGCTCATCAGTAGGGGCATGTGTAGAAGTAGGGAAGTTTGGACTTGAGGAAGAGGTTGAGATTCTCAAGAGAGATAAGAATGTGCTCATGCAAGAGCTTGTGAGATTGAGGCAGCAGCAACAATCTACTGATAACCAACTGCAGACAATGGTTCAGCGCCTTCAGGGCATGGAGCAACGACAGCAACAAATGATGTCATTCCTTGCGAAGGCTGTTCAGAGCCCGGGCTTCTTGGCACAATTTGTACAGCAACAAAATGAGAGTAATAGACGCATAACTGAGGCAAACAAAAAACGTCGGCTTAAGCAGGAAGGTATTGGTGAAATGGAAAATGCTGCTGCCTCTGATGGGCAAATTGTTAAATATCAACCTCTGGTAAATGAAGCGGCGAAGGCAATGCTAAGGCAGATCATGAAATTGGATACTTCTCGACTTGAACCATTTGGTAATAACCCTGATAGTTACTTGATTGGTGAGCATTCATCATCATCCAGCGCAGTGGACAGGGGAAACTCTTTGGGCCGGTCTTCTGGAGTAACACTTCAAGAGGTTCCTCTGACTACAGTGCAGTCATCTCATATTCCATCAACAGGGACTCAAGGGCATACCCTCTCAGCAGGAAGATCGGATATTCTAACTTCTTCACAAGTTGCTGCCTGTGAAGAAGTTACAAATGCCAAGTACCCTAATATAAATGTTTCAGTTCGAGAACCTGATGCACCTTCTATCCCTGTTCCTCAAGCAGATGAAATCATGCCAGATCTCTCTCCAATACCAGATCTAGTGGCAGGAAATATTCTTGATATTCCTCAAGAAAATTATATGGCACCTGAGACAGGCGGTGAGGGATTTATGGATCCTACTTCATTGGGAATGAATGGGTCATTACCAATTGATTTCGATAGTATTTCACCTGAAACAGACATTGATGATTTGTTCAACAATCCTCTCTTTTGGGATGATATTGTGCAAACTCCAGTGTCAGAGGAGATTGAGACCAATGGTGCCGAAGTATCCAAGGAGAATGAGGTACAGCCAAGGGAAAATGGATGGGACAAATCTCAACATATGGACCAACTTACAGAGCAGATGGGCTTACTTTCTTCTGATGCAAAAGGAATTTGAGTGTCTTATGAAGTGTAAATTAATATTTCATATTGTTCAAGGTAACCTTTGGCCCAAACAATACACAAATGATGTTCTTATAATAATATACCTCCAATTGCTTACTCAACTTAATGCTTTTTGTTTGGTCTGGTTTAATTTGTGCATACGAAACCCCAAACCGAGTTACCTCTCTAGATTTACATTGGTTTTTCTTTAGATCTTTGTTGAATTCTAATTTTGAACTAAGGAGCAGTAGATGCTAACATCATTTCTCGTCTTCAGTGTGTAAACTACAAACTACAACTGATTCTTAGTATTATGCTTACCACAAGCTTAAGATATTTCAAGTTTAAGCGGAATTCCTACTGTGCTGGTTTAATAGTGCCAACGGACTTAAAGTAATCAGGCCAAGTGATAAGCGGTTTGGTATCGAGTGGTGGACATGTGTTTGAAGCCTGATGGAGTCACACGCACTTCATCTCAAGGAATACTTAAAGAGTGACTTAGCCCAACCTAGAGGAAAATAAGTAATGGCTTTGATATATTAGTATTCTATGGGTAATAATTGGTATAAGAGAAACCTGTAATAATTAGAACTTTAGAAGTGACATCAATTGAATCTATTATGAAAAGAATGTTATAAGATTTTATCTAAAACTTAACTGCAAAGCATGTCATGGAATATGTTCTAAAATTTAAATAAAAGTATGATCGAATTCGACGATCTTGGCCGTATTTCTATTGGCATTCGTTTATGTAAAATTTGCGCCTTCATTCGTTCCGAGTTGAATACTTTTTCATTCCACATACTTCCTTTTTAACCTGGAACGCCTTTGCTCTCCATGAGAATGGGAATCAACTTCAAAGTCTAGCTTCTATAATCTTTATCTCTTGTATTATTGTAAACAACATATCTTGCGTTTGTAAAGCAAAAACCGTCTGCTAATAATGATGTTATAGGGTCAGGTGCTAAGCTACATCATTTCAGGCTCTGCTTAATGCCCATTATTCATTGCATCTCCACTTTGTGTGTCTCAAATCTGTAGTTAACACTCCTAGTTCTTGGTCATGGTTACACTACACGATCATCTTCTTTTTGGCGTTGAAGGTTTGAACGAGACTGCCACTGGCATCTTGCAACTTGCAACACTCGAGGCCAAGTATATTACACACAGCGAAACTAATGATGGAGGTGACCTTAGCTTTGTTATAAAATACATGGAATGAGGGTCATTTTGCATGCATGATGCAATGAGAGCACCATAAGAAAAAATGTTAACAATATATTCTTTTGAATATAATTTTCAATTACTTTTTATGGTTGATTAATTTTTAAAAAATCAAAGTAATTTATAAAATTGATTAATTTATGATAAAAGTGTTTTGACTACAATATGTTAAAAAAAAGTATCTTACTAACCTTTATACTACGAATTACCACGAGCCGATTTCGTATTGTGGCAAAATGTCCTAGAAGAAATTATTTAAATGGCATGCATAATGTAAAAACGAGTTTTGATTTTGCACATTCATTTTCTTTTACTTTTATTTTATATTTCATTTTTCTCTTTTATTTCTCATTTTTTTATTGTACATGTCACTTTATTTCTTTTTCTTTCTCTAGGTTCTTTTCATAGCAGAAATGATATTAATATAAGATTCTACAATTTTTTTTACTACTATGACAAAAGAAAGGGAAAAAAAAGTGAAAATATAATGAAGAATGTGGTAGAGGGGTTAAAATATTGTGTTCCACGTGTCTGTCCCAGTCCCTGTCCCATCAATTAAAATTTAAATCACTTATAAAATTCACGTTATTTATTCACAGCCGGTAGATGTCTTTTGCCTGTCACTTTGAACTCCCTCTACGACTTTCCTCTACGTTTAAGTTCTAACGTGATCTAAGTTCACTCGCTAATGAAAATATTTCTCACATATACAAAATAATAACAAATTTATTTATATTTAAGAATAAATTATTAGATTGTTTTATTTTTTTAAAAAAACTGTCAGCATTAAATAAGATATGTAAATAAATAGATTAAGCTATTTATGTGTAGAAAAATAAAATTTCAGTAGAAAAAATTTATATTTAAGTAAAGATGCATTATAATAAAAAGACTAAAAAGATGTAAGAGATAATTAGGATTAATATTAAAATAATTATGTTCTAAGAGAATAAAATATAATAAATAAAAGATAAATAAAATTATAATTTTACTTATGCAATATCAAGAAATTTAGCCAATATCATAAAAAAAAGTTGAGAATATTTTATTTTTATTTTATTAGGATTAATGTTGATTCTAGTTAAATATTTTAATTAATTTTGTTTTTAATTTTTAGAATTTGTTCAAATTATTTATTGATTTTGTTTAGATTTCATTAAGATTTGAATTAGAGATATGATGAAGATTTGAATCATATTACAGTGAGATAATATTAGAATTTATGTCATAGTTTCTTCATGCTAGAGAGAGTGATTCTATTAGGATTTGATCATAGTTCCTTTATATTCTATTTATCTAAAAAGGAGTTCTTCTCTTGATAAACCATCATTTTGTTGACTTATTTATGAGAAATTAGTTATAGTTATAGTGTGATTAATGATTATTTATTGCAATTCCATCTAAGTTCTTTTTTTTTATAGAAATGATAACACAAGAAGAAAATAAGAAACTAGGTATATTTTGGACTAAAGGGGGGAGGGAATAAAAAGGCTAAAGAGAGTTAAATGGAAAAAAGTATCTCTAAAGAAGCTAGGACAACTGTACTAGTTGAAGCACATCCTCACATTAAATAAAATTTTTTGACAAGGTCATGTAGACCTTAACACTATCGTGCCAAATGATGAGCACTGTTGTGCAAACTTAAGCATGACCTTCCACTTCCTATATTTACCGACATGGTTGTGCATGCTTAAGCACGACAGTACCAATGTTGAGAGATGTTAGAAATTATCCAAGTGAGCTCTGACAACACAATAGCCGATTCAAAGTAGCTCTAACAATCTAAAAGGTGACTTAGGTCAACCTGGTTTATAAAAGAGGAAACACTAATCTACACCTATAAAAGGGAAGGCTACGTCCTAGAAGAGACATACCTCAACATGCCTCACATGCTTTGATATACCTCGACATACTTGAACACTACTTACACCTTCCATACCTCATTTTTCTATTTCTTATCATTTATCATTTATACCATTCTCATGTTCATCTCCTTTTTTAGCATCATCCTGTAGGATTAGAGGAAGGATCCCTTTTTCGTGGTGTGAATCGAAAAGTTTCTTTATAGCCTAAATGGCACCACAATTTTGTATCCCTATCTTAGGATTAGGATTATGAATAATTTTATTAAGTTAACATTTATTTATTTATTTTTACCCAAATCATGGGGCTTTAGTGAAATTTGTGATATAAATACTTGAACCCCAATTTCCCTTATGAATGATTACGTGTTTTCTTTATCTAATTGTGTTTACTTTATCGTGTTTAGTCAATTGATAAGAATTAGCTACTCTTGTTGATTTCTAGGTTAGCTAGAGAGTAGATGATCGTACCATTTCCTAGTTGGCAAAACTATAAATAAACTGAGTCTAAAAGTTTTGGAGAATGAATCGAAATCCTAAGCTTTTAAAGAATTATTAACTTGAATCGAAATCCTAGGCTTTTAAAGAATTATTAACTTAACAATCTAAATATGATTTATTTGCGGGTTTTTAGGCATAATTACTGCCTGATTTAGCACAATTCACTTGTAATTACCTCTAATATCCCTTATTTTTACAAGAATGATCAAGTAAGTAGAGAATCTAAAAGTAGGTAGATTTTGGACAAAAAAAGGGCAAAAAACAACAAAGGATTGAAAATGGACAAAAATGTCTCCCTCAGCAAACCTAAGCACAGTTGTGCTAGCGTGAAGTTGAATGTTTATGCAAGATGAAGCAGCACACCCATGACAAATGAAGAAGCACGACTGTGCTAAATGATGAGCACGAACGTGCCAAGATTGGGAACGATAGCAATAGTGCCACATCAGCCCTACAACGTTGTAGAAGACCAACATGGTTGGATATACCTAAGCACAATCATGCCAGTGTAAGGTTGCACAACTATGACAACAGAGCACGATCGTGCCAACATTGGACATGCCAGCAAACAGTGCCATATTAACCTTAATGATGCAAGAGGCGTCCCAATTAGCCCTACGGTGTTGTAGAAGACCTAGAATGATCGTAAAGGCTACAAGGAAGTTAGGTCAAGTCTAGTCGATGCTACTGTAAATCCTAATCTACATCTATAAAATGGAAGCTCTACCGCACCATTTAACACACCTCTCTCCCATTAGGGAGCAATCCTCTTAGATTCTGGGTACAATCCTCCTTTCCCCCACCCCTCATTTCTAGCCTCTCCAATCCTAGTTCTCCCCTCTAGCATCCTCTTGTAGGATCTTGGTGGAAGGAGATCTCCTAGTGGTGTAGACGAAAAACAACTGTTGGATTACAAGTAGCCCGATTTTGTATTCTTTCATTATTTATGGATATTTACAGGTCATTTTTTTTTATATTTTTAACTAATTCCTAATTTATGGGGTTTTGAAAAATTTATTTATGTAAATTGATTGGATTTCCTTCCCCCTTTATATTATGAACGACTATCTATTTTTCACAATTGTATTACCTTATGTGCTTAATCCATTAGTAAGAAGTAACAAATCTTATTAATTTGTAGGATAGTTAGGGGGAGGCAATCATAACTCCTAATTGAGAGAACTGTTAGATAACTAAATTTAAGGATCTTGTAGTATCAATCGAAAACCTAAATTTTTAATCGGTTAATTTCATGATACGTAGTTCATACCATCTTAAACTTTATGCCTCTTTTTATTTATCTATCTTTTCGGATCAAGAAGGGTAGTTTTTATAAGGTAAATTACTACTACTTCCGGAACAAGGAGGAGTAGTAGCCTTAGAGTAGGTGTTTAGAAATTGATATTTATAACTCATTCATAAAAAGATTGGGAATTTGGGCGGAAAGTAGTAAAGTCAAAAGAGGATCCAAAATCTCATGTTTATCAATAACTTGCCTTGTATTCTTTTGTTTGTCATTTTCAAAAAACTAATAAAGCATCCATACAAAACTCTTATCTAGTGAGCTCTCAAGTTAGAATTCAACTTTATACATAGATTGTTGACGTAACCATTGTGAGATTGATACTAAGGGCCTAAAATACCATCTTTCTACGTCGAAGAGTATACTTTTCCATGGGTAAAACTTGGCAAGAGTTTTATACAACATTTTTCATGCAATATTTAGCAATTGGTGTTTTAAATCATTCATTAGGAAGATTAGGGGTAAAAGTAGGTAAAGTCATAAGGGGATTCAAAGTCCCATGCTTATTCACAAATCTACACTTGTGTTCTTCTACTTTAAATTTTCTTTAAGCCGGTCCTCTTATTCTCATTGCTGATACTTACAATAAACTCCATTTTTTATGAGCTCAAAATTTGGGATTTAAACCTTTTTTACATATTATTGGCATATTCCCTTTGGTGTTGAACTAGGGGTCTAAAATTCTCCCTTTCTAAACTAATGGATATTCTTGTCTATGGATCAAATTTGGAATACAGTTTTACACACACTTTTTGCATGCAACATCTCAAAAAAGGAGTTCTTATCAATTGTGAGGGTTATATTTTTCTTTACTTTTGTGGAACCTTATCTTATCAATGTTTTTAATAAAGTTGGTGATTCAAATCTATGAAGGATCCCAATTTATATTTTAATCCAGGTACGTTATTGTGTGGATCGGTTATATCGTATTCCTGGTTAGGGAGAAGTTTAAATAGTAGGCTAAAATATACATAGTGCTAGTTGACTATTTTCTATTATCGATCGTTGAACCTTTTATCTTTCCTTTCTTTTAATTTTTGGTAATTTTTTCTATTAATCTACACTATGAAGATTAGAATATCATGAATTTTATCGAACAATGACATAGTGGAATATATAAAATTTTGTCAAAAATGTAATGAGAAACCCATTTTTAGTTGAGAAGGAAAATTAAAGAATTAAAATTTTAGATGAGAAAATGAACACAACAAATATAATCCTATAAAAAAGACCTTTTTCCTTAGATACACCCTTATTTTTTAATTTTCAACCTAAATAAAATGTAGAAACAATTTTTTTTAATTAATATATAATAATTCATGTTCTTAATCAATATGAGTACTTGAATTCAATATACATGTTAAAGAAAAAACTAAAAAGACATAAATATTTAAAAACGATAAATAATAATAATTTATCAAGTAAAATAGATATTAGATATGAATTTTAAAAAAGTTATCACATAAGTTAATAGTTTTTCAGATTTAATGTTTTTAATTCCTTTAAATATAGTAAGCTTTATTTTTACTCTATGTAAAATAATAATTTTATTATTCACTTTTTAAATTTTTTTATTTTTAATCTTTATCTTTAACATGTCTTTATATATTTTCTTATTCAACTAAACACAAGTTAATAGTTTTTCACACTTAATATTTTTAATTCCTTTAAATATAGTAAGCTTTATTTTTACTCTATGTAAAATAATAATTTTATTATTCACTTTTTAAATTTTTATTTTTAATCCTTATCTTTAACATGTCTTTATATATTTTCTTATTCAACTAATAAATATTCTATTAAACTTTGACATATATACAAATTTATTGTGTATAGATAAAATATATTTTTAGTCTATGTAAATTATCGAATTATAATTTTAGTTTCTCATTTTTTAAATGATAATTTTGGTTCCTACTATTATAAATAATCTACATATAGTTTTAATGTAAACTTTATCTATTATCTACTAATAAAATTACACATATCTTAGGTTAAAATGTTATTCATCCAAGTTCTACATTAAATAACTTCAAGAAAGAGATAGAAAACTCTTATAAATATAAAGATTTTGAATGAATTTTACCACCAAAACAATGTAGTCTTTTGGGTGTACTTGTGATTTAGATAGTTGTGTATCATAAGAAGGTTCATAATATTATCTGTTCAAAAATTGTAAATGGTAATAAAATTACTTTTGAGGTGTTCTACAGATGTAGAAAGACGAAGATGAACCACATTAAATTTATGTATTTTTTTCTTTTATTTTTCTCCTTCTCATGATTGCTTTGGGGAACAAACAATATGAAGGATCTTTTTGTATTATTTCATGCCTTTGGTGGATACCTTTTCTTGTCCAACAATGTCAACATGCTTACGTCACAAATTTGCCTAACATGAAATATTTTAGGATAAAATATGATTTTAATCCTTATAAAAATTATTTTTTTATTTTAGTGCATTATTTTTTAAATGGACTAGTTATGGTCTCTTCTTTTTCAAAAACATAGTTTTGATTCCTATTTTTTAGAACATTCCAAAAGATTCACACCATTGTTTACATACCTATCTTCCCTCCTTTTAGCACTCATACAAATAGAGACACAACATGGTATTGAATACAAGTATGGACCAATTAAACAATATCGAAGTGGAAGAATTTTGATCAAATCCTACAAGTGCAAATAAATAAAAATTTGCAATATTAGAATTATAGTTAGAATACGTAAAAAAAATAATGTGTCAACCCTTTTTCGCCATTGAAGTATTGGTTATATTGATGGTAATGATAGTAAATTCATGTTCTTTAGTGGTTGTGGCATGGAAGGTAAAGGTTTGGTTTTATGAAGTTTTCCACTTGTAAGTAAAGGAGAACCATCATGGTTGAAACTTTATATTGGGGTTCTATGTTGACTATGTGATTCAATGATGGATTTGGTGTTGATGGATCAATTTGAGTAAGGAAAAACAAATAATGATGATGGTTAACAAATCAATTTTTGTTTGTATTCTAAATAATTCTAGTGTTATTGAGTTTTTTTTTCTTACATTTGTTGAAATTTTTACTAATTTGTTATTATTTTAGTTTCTTCATATTTATACTTAATGATCTTGATGTGTTTATATTTGTCTTTAAGTTTGCATTTATGAGTTAAAAGGAGGGAATAATGTGGGTGAACATTTTGAAATGCTTTAGAAAAATAAGGATAAAAATAAGTCGTCCAAAATGAGAAATAAAAATAAGAATTAAAAGAATATTTTATCTTTTCATTTATAATCCAAGTTATATTATTTTTGCCATGTAAGCATACTAATGTGGGTTTTCATTGATATATAGAAGATGGAATTATTGGTATGGACTAAATGGGGTTTATTTTAGAAAAGTACAAACTAAAAGTAGTCCTTTTTAAATTAAAAAACTAAAAGTAGTTGATTTGAAGAAGATATTGAAATGATCTTTTATGTGAATTAATTAAATACAATGAGTTGTTACATGTGACTAAGTTTAGTTAAACAATTGTTAACCAAGTTAAAAAATATCTACTTATATATTAATGACATGGAGTAACAAAAGTTTAGGAAAGTTAGAATGAAAATAAACTTTTTTATAGTGACTAGAAAAAGAAATCACTATATTTACATGCATGATGATAGAAGGTTCTGGTGCCTAAAACACTCATTATGTTCCTTATGAGCATAATTTTTATAGAGCTTTCCAAAATCTTCATCCCCATCATATAGATCTTTAAAGTGCTAAAACCTTAGCAGTTTATTACTTGGGGGGTTAGTAAAGTGTGCCTCCTGGTGATACAAAGGCGAAAGGAGGTGGTTCTTCTAGATCAATAGAGGTTTCAATTTGATAGAGAATGGAAAAGAAATTGAGCTGAACTATGTCTTGACTTGGAAGCGCCACCTCTTGTGGATGATGAGTTTATTCTCCGCCATCATGAGTAACCATGGATAAGGAGGTTCCTCAACCTTAAGTTTGGTTCTAAAGGAAGGATAGAGATAGAATTGCTCTAAAAAATCTAAATAAAAACTAAAAATTTCATTTAAAATGAACTTCGTTGAAAATTACACAAGTGATGCTTTTTCTATAGAAAAATGGAGGAGATGTAAAATGGAAGGAAGGAGGGGGCATCTTTGAATTTGAATTGGGCTTGGATTTCAGTCCAATAATGGTGCCTTCTTGACTCCTTAATGCAACCTTAAATTGGACCAGATAAGGTCCAAAAAGTCTAAGCCAAAATACAAGGAAACTGGACCCAAATTATATACATATTGGGTCTGCTAGTTCCTAGAATACAAAAAAGTACCTAAATTGTATTCTAATGTGTGAGGCCCAATAAGCCTAGCTTCTGTGAGGTCTAATAGGCCTAGTGGCTTTTATAGCTAGGACCCTCTGCATCATCTTCTTCCCATTTGAAAGCATTCATCCTCTAATGTAGAAGTGTCATCATTACCTATAATATAAGAACAAACGTAAAGAGAGGAGATATTATTATTATTGGTTAAACAAGATAATACTAGGATCAAATACTAACCTTTTAATTTTTCCAAACCACATATGAACATAAGAATTCAGAAATAAAAGGCAATTAAGACCCATAAACCCATAACCATCATAAAAGTAAAATAGGAGGTTAGGAATTATAAGTAGTTTTATAAGTTTCTTTCCTAGCTTGTGTGGATAGTAGATATCTGGGATATACCCTAAGGTATTTCCTAAAGGACTCATGGACTGACTTCCCCTTAGTAGGACATGATAACCACAAAGTTGTGAAAATGGTCTCTTTGTCCCTTAATAAGGTGGAAAGAAGCTCTCCTCACCCACCAAGTCATTGATATTTGAATTTTCAATCATCCTAGACGTAAATGGATAAGAAAAGTATTGAAGCACGATAGGGAATTGAAAAATTACAATCAGACAAGGCACATAAAAAGATGAGAGTTTAGTCAATTGAACGACTCTATTCATATCATACCTATCATGCCATGTAACAATGGTGTCATAAGTAACTATGGTTAATTGGGAGGGATGGACCTTTATGATACCTTGTTCTTGACTTCCTCATAGAGGAAAGGGTTACTTTATTAGGATAAAGGAAATACTAGACACTATCCCAAAATCCAGTTTCAAGATAATGGTATTTAGAGGGTGAAGTTTCCTAACTAGGAGAATGTTTCTCACCTCATCCTTCCTTATAAGTCGATTTTCACCTCCTATATTAGAGAGATAGAATCTTCACTTACCTTTCTTTTGTCCTTCCTTTGTTTCTTTTTATTATTTTCAATATCTTTTATCTCTTTATTTTTTTTTCAAACCCTATCTCTCAGCCTCCTTTTTTTGCTCATATGTATCTAGTCTTGATAAACTTCACTAAGGAACAGATGCATTAAGGTAATTGGAAGGAATACCTATTGGTATGCCCATCATGATGGACATCCCTATCATATTAACATGGCCTTCCTAATAGCACATGGCTGACCTCCATGGAGACAACATCATAAGTAACATTATCCTCATACCTCCCAATGGTGAATGTGAGGAGGACTTGCTATCAACTAACAAGTCTCCATTATCACTAAGCCATTGAAGTTTATATGGCTCAAGATGCAAGGTGGTTGCTAATCCTAGTTTGGAAAATAGCGTAGTACTAGCTACATTAGTGCAGCCACCCCCATCAATAATTAAGGAACAGGTTGTCCCTTGATAGAACATCTAGAATGGAATATGTTCTCTCTTTGAGTTTCTTCCTCTCCTTTGGAAACATTACCTAGTAACCTCCTAACCACTAGGAGGTATCCCTCAAGTGCATACTTTAGGGCTTTATCATTAGGTGAAGAGGAAGAGGAACTATATCCAGTGGACTATAGTGAAGAATAATTACCATTTTCCTTAAGGACCTTAGTCTTTTTATTTGGGCATTGAGAAGAAATGTGCCCCTTCCCAGACACTTGAAGCACTTAATAGATGATTCTTTCCCTGAAGGTAAGTTTAGGGTTTTGATCTTAAACTCTTTGGAGTCTTTGGCCTTTTTACCCTTCCTAGTTTTAAAACTAGAATTCCTTTAATTATTTGCCCAAGTGTCTTGTGTAGATGACTTATATGCAGTGTATTTGGCTTTAGCCCTCCTATTTATTTGGGCTTATACCTTATATTTTGGTGGTAAAGATCATTAGGTTTAGATATGAGTGGAGTTTTACCACATCTCTGATGTCATGTCTAAGCCCATTTAGGAACCTAGCCATGGTGGCTTCCACACTTTCTTTCAAATTAGCCCTAATTACTACTACTTCCATCTTTTTATAATATTCATCTACACTTCTTGAACCTTGGGATAACCTTTGTAACCTTTTATGGATGTCTCTTAAATAATGGAGAGGTATATGTCTTTTCCTCATGATATGCTTCATTTTCTCCCACTTACTCAAGAGTGTATGTCTTTCTTTGTTAAGCATATCCCACCAAATTAGGGCATAGTCACTAAATTCTAAGGCAGCTAGCCTTACCTTATGTCTTTTCCTAATGACATTACTTGCAAATATTTGTTCTACCTTAAGCTCTCAATCTAAGTATTCCTTTAGGTTGTTCCCCCTTGGAACTTAGGCATTTTAATCTTAGGTAGCTCTATGGATTCTAAGGTATCTTTACCCCTTGAATCTTTATTCCTATGGCTAACTCTATAATCTCTATCATCTAAGCTATCCTTAGAGGAACTCATACTCCTATGTTTCCTATACTTATGGTTCCTAATCATATGGGTCCTATGCCTAGGGGGTTTTCCATGATTTGAAGGTTCCTTATGCCTTTGACCCCTATCTCTATCTTTATCTATCCTTGGTGCAAGGTCATGAGGTGTTGGCGCTCTTCTTTGTGAGGGAGACCTATCCTTTGAAGATGGTCTCTCTATTTGTGACGAGTGTCCTCCATTTTTCCTAGGATCTATACTTATCCCAAAGAAGTTTACATCATCGTTTGACGTCTCTTCCTCATTATGATATCCCCATTTCTAGACCTACTTGTTTCAATTACCCTTGGGTTATTTTTAGACCTATTTGAGCAGTTTTTTTTTCTAAGTTGTCTAAGCGATCTTCAAAATCTCTTGTTTGGGTTTGCATTACTTATTCTAATCTTTAAAGCAAGTATCCCCATTTGATTCCTAGGTGAATATTCATGAGCACTCATTTACAAAGTAGAAAATTAACTCTCCACACCCGAATTGCTAGGCTAAGAAATTAGATCACACAAGTTCAAACACTTACCCAGCAACTTAGATTCTAAGGCACACAATAATCAAGGGTCAAGTATATACCTAAGCCCCTTGACCTTGCAAAAAAAGACAAGGTTAGTGCTACCAAATAGTTCTAAGAAAAGTCACACAACACTTAGGACCCCCTTATACTTCTTGCATGCACAAACCACCAAAAAATTTAGAAATTAATCTTAGGTAAGTATCCTACACCATGGTGCAAAGTCCAGAGTCCTTCTTACAAACAAATTTGAAAAGGCAAAATTTGAATTACACCAAAAATAAATCCTACTACAAGTCACTAGGATTTACAATTCAAATCAAACCTAATTACAAATATTCAACCTAAAATTTACAAGTTCAAAACTGAATGCTTAATGCTACAATTAGCCTTTATTTTTGTCTTCAATTTGGCCTTGAAGTCAATGTTTTCAAGCATTTGTTCCTTGAGATCCTTGGTAACCTTTCCTTGTGCTTAGGTCCTCAAAGTACCTACAAAATTAGGCACACAAAAAGGACACTTTCTACCCCACTTGGTTAGTGTTAGAAAATTAAGCCTAAATTCAATTAAACCTTAGCAAGTGTTTCCACTCTCTCCCTTCAATTTCCTCACCATGAAACCATTCCCCTCACACCACTTCACTCTCAATAGAAAACCTCTAAACCAAACTTGACGCCAAGGATTAACTTAACTAAAGTTCACGGTGCTTGGTGTCAACAAGGTGATGAAGGAGTGCTTATGTAAGTGTAAGTGATAGGTGACAAAACTAGAGGAATTTTAAAGACAATCAAGAAAAACTAAGTACAAGAATAGTATACTCAAAATAAATTTAAGTAAGACAAAACTTAGAAGCTAATAATTTAAACAAACTAGAATTAAAGTTTTGATTAAAAGTAAGAACACAAAAGGAATCCTAGAAACCTAAGAGAAGCATGCACATGCTCATGCAAAGGATGAATGCTATTCGACCAAGCTATACGAATCATACACAAACTAAGTATTAAGACCTAATTTAGGAACCCTATGAATGAACATAAATTCATGAATACACAAGGATACTTCTCTTTACTTTTTCTTCAAGTCTTTTTGTATTTTCTTGCTCTTTTGTTTTGATTTTTTTTTTGTGTCCAGTTCTTGATTCAAGTCTAGAATTCAAAATCCTCCAATAGTATTTTCATAGGATTTTTGTTTCATACTCCTAAGTCCCATAATCCAACTAGTGCATTTGCACTCTTCCTTACAAAGGTAGGATAATTCTAAGTCAAGTATGTTTTTCCAATTTGTCTCCAAATCTAGCTCAGGTCATAAAAGTTTCATAGGTGTTTAAGCATAATTTAATTAAGATATTAATTAATCTTACACTTAAGCACCTAGCCTTAATTTCTTAGAAGATGCATGATTCAAGCCTAGTTAGCATTAGATTACATGCACATGATCATGCATCTCATTTGAAATTGAAATAGACAAACCATAGAACATTAAAATCATAATAACACATAAAGAAGGATCAAAACATGTAGAATAATACCTAAACAAGGCTAAAAGAACCAGATCTACATAAGAACTTCAAGAACACATGAGACTTTGGCATCAATTTTTGAATTCAAATATTAGAATTTTTCTATCTTTTCTTTGGAAAATATGAAAAATTAAGACCAAAAAATTGAAATATATGGATAAGAGGAAGCAAACAAAATAAGTTTAACAAAGATCAGATTAGAAATAAGAAAGTTATTGCCAAAGAAATCAAGATAGGTGCTTTTGCAGGCTAGGATGAACACACTTCGGTAATCAAAAAATAAAAAATTCATTTCAGATCCAAATCACACAAAAGATATCAATTATGAAAATATAAAGATATACAAAGAGAACTCAACAAAAATCATCAAAAACAAAATTGAAAAAGAAAGCAAGGATGAAGATGAACTCGTAAATAGGAAAAGAAGCAAGAAAATGTGTACGAATTTGGAAGTAGATCTAACCTCTATTGCTGGAGATTTGATACCAGTTGATATAGAGGTGGAAGGAGGTGTTTCTTCTAGATCAATTGATATTTCAATTTGATGGAGAATAAAAGAGGAATTGAGCCAAACTATGCCTTGACTTGGAAGCATTACCTCTTGTGAAGGATGAGTTTGTCTTCTCCACCATGAGCAACCACGGATGAGGAGGTTCCTCACCCTCGATTCTGGTTCTAGAGGAAGGATAGGGAGAGAATTTCTCTCCAAATCTGAGTGAAAACTTACAATTTCATTCAAAATGAACTTAGTGTTGAAAATTACATAAGTGATGCCTTTTATATAGGAAAAATGGAAGAAAGAAGGGGGCATCTTTGAATCTGAATTGGGCTTATATTTTAGCCCAATTATGATATCTTCTTCACTCCTCAATGCAGCCTCAAATTGGGCAAGAGAAGGCCCAAAAAGCCTAAATTCAATACATATTGGGCCTGCTAGTTCCTAAAATACAAAAAAGTACCTAAATCATATTCTAATGTGTGATGCCCAATAAGCCTAGTTTATGTGAGGTCTAATAAGCCTAGTGGCTTTGCAACTGGGATCCTCTGCATCACATGGAGAAGACATCTACTACCTTATCAGTGCCTCTCTTTTTATGCTTTATGATATAGTGGAATTGTTCAAGGAGTTCTACCCACTTGGCATGCCTCTTGTTTAACTTGCCTTAGGCCTTAAGGTACTTTAGTGACTCATTGTCACTATAAATGACATACTCTTTGGACAAAAAATAATGTTTTCCAGTTTGTAGGGCCCTAATGAGAGTTTAGATCTCTTCATCATAAATAGGATAATTGAGGGCTCCTCCAACTTTTCGCTGAAATAGGTGATGGGTGGCCCTTCTTAGAGCAACATTGCTTCAATCCCCACATTGGAGCCATCATATTCTAGCTCAAAGGATCTATAAAAATTTGGTAGAGATAGTACTGGAGCCTCAACAAGCCTTTGCTTAAGAGTCTCAAAGGCTTGTTGTTGTTTTCCCCCTTATTGAAACTTAACATTCTTCTTTACTAATTCATTTAGGAGTGAAACAATGGTACTGAAATCTTTGACAAACGTCCTATAAAAGCTTTTCAAACCATGAAATCTCTTTGCCTCTTCCACATTTTAGGGAATTGGCTAGTCTTGGATGGCCTTAACCTTTTCTAGATCAAGTTAGACCCCTCGTTTACTAATAAAAAAATCCAAGAAAATGACTTTGATGCCGAGGCATCCTCAGGGACATCTAGACCTACACCAGGGCACTCTCATTCTCCAGGAAGGATCCTTAGGCCCATTGGACCTATTACCAAGGCTAAGGCCAAGAGGTTGTAGACAAAGATGGAGACCTTCTTGGATCTTTAAGAGGCTCACTCTCAGGCCCAATCCACCTTCCTATTGGCCCTACACAGTTTAGAATAGTTTTAGGACTTTTTTATATTTTAGAAGTAGTAGACCCAACACAATGTATAGGACTGGGTCTCTTTCTCTGTATTTTAGCATAGGAATTTTTGGGATTTCTATGTTCCAATTTGAGGTTGCATTGAGGAGTGAAGAAGGCATTATTATTGGGTTGATATCCAAGCTCAGTTTGGATTTAAATCTGCCCCCTTCTTCCTCCATTTCACACCTCCTTTCTGCATATATAAAGAAATCACTTGTGTAAATTTCAAAATAAAGTTCATTTTGAATGAAATTGTGAGTTTTCACTAAGATTTTTTAGAGCAATTCTCTCCTCATCCTTCCTTTAGAAACAAGCTTAGGGTTGAGGAACCTCCTCATCCATGGCTGCTCATGGCAGCGGAGAAGAAACTCATCCTCCACAAGAGGTGGAGCTTCCAAGTCAAGGCTTAGTTTAGATCCATACCTCTTTCATTCTCCACCAAATTGCAATCTATCTTGATCTAGAAGAACCAGTTTCTTCCATCTCTACATCAATTGGTATATGGAGGTTAGATCCGCTTCTTGATTTGTATGCATTTTCTTGCTTCCTCTCAGATTTTCGAGTTCATCTTCTTCACTATTTTTGTTTTCATTTTTGATTGAAAAATGATCTATGTTTTTTATGATTATTGTTGCATTCCATTTGTTGTTCTTTCTATTTTCTGGAATGATATCATTTATGTGATTTGGATCTGAAATAAAGTTTTTATCACTTGATTATTGAAGCATGTTCATCTTGGCTCACAAATGCACCTAGCTTGTTTAACTCATGCTTAACTTTCTCATTTCTTCGAATCTTGTAAAAAAAAAAAAGAACTCTTCATGTGATCCATATCTCTCCATTAATCAGTTTTAATTTTCCATATCTTCCAAAAATATTAAAAAAAAAAATTGGTGATCTGAATCAAATTTTGGCACCAAGAATGTGTGTATCTGAGTTCAATTTCTTGATCCAATCTTTTTAGGATTTTTCTAGGATTGTTCGAATTCTATATTATTCATTTCTTTCACATATTTGTCTATTATAATTGCAGTATCTATTTTTCCAATTAAATTGTCATGAGTTGCATGATTGTGTGCTTACATTCATTAGGTGCTAGCTTAGCTCATGCATGAAAAGTTAAGTGATTAAGTCTCATCTTAAGTGCAAGTTTAAAGTTATCGTTAAACACCTGAAATGATACTTAAAAAGAACTCTTGACCTCTAAATTTCCTACTATACTTTGGACAAATTTGGATTCCTTGAGGACTTAGAATACCTTATGCAAAGGAAGAGTGCATAATTGCACTAAATTAGACAATTGGACATAGGAATCGGGACCTTGAGAAAAAGCCTATGCAAAGGAGACTTTGAGGAACTTAATACCTCTAGACCTTGGAAAATAAATTCATAATAAACAAGAAAAATAAATAGAAAGAGAAAAACAAAAGGAGAAAATAAAAATAAAAGAAAAAGAATATAAGAAAAGAAAAATATTTGTTAAGAAAAGGCATGCATAAGGTCTCATTCCTTTATCCTTATTGACTATGCATGTTATAAAAATATATACAATAGTAGGAGGTAGAGCTTAGGATTTGATTTCTTAGTTTCTCATGTATAAGGTTTTGTTAGTTACTAACACCAAAGTAAGTGCGTGTGCATATTTGTGTACCTTTTAGTTTCTAGGACTACTTTTGTGTGTGCCTACCTTCTTTACTTACTTTAATTCTAGGTTGTCTCCTTTATTAGCTTCTAAAGTTTGTCTTACTTAAATTCCTTTTTTATTATACTTTTCTTTTGATTATCTTTCTAGATTGTCTTTAAAATTTCTCTAAGTTTTGTAACCTTTGACCTACTTGTATAAGCATTCTCTTCACCACCTAAGCATCACTAAAACAAATAGGTTGAGTTGAGTTGTTCCTTGAATCCAACTTGGTTTGGAGGCTAATTTGTGTAAGTGAATTGGGGTGAGAAGGCTGGTATTTTTGTGAAAATTAGAGGGAGGAGCGTATAAACACTTGGTGAGGGTCATTGAGATTTGAGCTTAGTTTTGCTAACACTAACCAAATGGGGAAGCAAGCCTCCTCTTTGTATGTGCATGATTTTGTAGTTATTTGAAGGGGCCTAAGAATAAAGGAAAGACTCCCAAGGGACTCAAGAAGTCAAGGCTTGGAACTTGGACTTTGAGGTCAAATTAAGGACTTGAGTTCAAACCCGAATTGAAGACTAAAGTGAAGGCTAATTGTATCCTTAAGTATTCAATTTTGAACTTATAAATTGTAGGTTGAATATATGTAATTAGGTTTCATTTGAATTGTAAATCCTAGTGTCTTGTAGTAGGATTTATTTTGGTGTAATTCTTATTTTTCCTTCACAATTTCTTTATAAGAAGGACTTTTGAATTTGCACCTTGGTGTTGGATATTGATCTAAAGTTAATCTTTAATTCTTTTGGTGGTTTGTGCATGCAAGTATAAGGGGGTGCTAAAGGTTGTGTGATTTTTCTTAGAACTATTTGGTAGCATTAACCTTGTCTTCTTTTGCAAGGTCAAAGGGGAAGGGTATACTACTTAACCCTTGTTTTTTTATGTTTCTTTTAACCTAAGTTGCTTGTTAAGTGTTTTGGACTTGTCTGATTCAATTTTCTTGACCTAGCTATCTAGGTATGGAGAGGAATTTTCTACTTTGCAAATGAGTGATCGAGAATATTAACCTAGGAATCAAATGATGCAACTTGCTTCAAGACTAGAAAAAGTAATTCAAACCCAAACAAGAGCATTTGAAGATTGTTTAGTAAACTTAGGAATAAGACACTCAAATAGGCCTAAAAGAAACGAAAGGAAAATTGAAACAAATAAGTCTAGAAATTTCAGATATTACAATAAGGAGGAGACATAAAATGATGATGTCAACTTCTTCGAAACAAACGTAGATCCAAGAAAAAATATAGGACACTCTCCACAAAGAGAGAGGCCATCTTCAAGCGATAGTCCTCTATCATAAAGAGCACCAACACCTCATGATCATGCACTAAGGATAGATAGAGACAGAGATATAGGTCAACACCTCATGATCATGCACTAAGGATAGATAGAGACAGAGATATAGGTCATAATCATAGGGAACCTTCAAGTCATAAAGAACCCCCTAGACATAGGACCCATAGGATTAGGAACCATAGAGATAGAAGTCGAAGCTCTTCTAGGGATAGCCTAGAAGATAGGAACCATAGGAGTAGTGTTACAAATAGAGATCTAATGTAAAGAGAATGCCCATAGTCCCTAGAGTTACCTAAGGTAAAAATGCCTAAGTTCCAAGGGAGGAACAATACAGAGGCATACCTAGATTGGGAACTCATGGTAGAACAAATTTTTCAAGTCACTCCATTAGGGGAAGACATAAGGTGAGGTTAGAGGCCTTAGAGTTTAGTGATTATGCCCTAATATGGTGGAATAGAGTTAATAAGCAGAGATATAGACCCTTTAGCGAGCGAGAGGAAATAAAGCACATAATGAGAGAAAGACATGTACCTCTCCATTATTTAAGAGATGTCAACAATAGGCTAGAGAGACTCTCTCAAGGTTACAAAAGTGTAGATGAATATTACAAGGAAATAGAGGTTGTAGTGATTAGGCTAACTTGAAAGAAAGTAAGGAAGTCACCATGGCTAGGTTCCTAGATGGGCTTAAGAATGACATCACGGATGTGTAGAACTCTACCAATATGTAAGCCTTAATGATATTTACCACCAAGCTATAATGGTAGAAACCCAAATAAATAGAAGGGGTAAAGATAAATACACTATACACTAATCATCTACACAAGACACTTGGGCAAATAAGAAAAGGGATTCTAGTTTCACACCTAGGGAATTTTAAAGACTCCAAAGAGTCTAAGGTCAAAATTCCAAACTTACCTTCAGGAAAAGAGTCCTTAGTCAAATGTGTCAAATGTTTGGGCAGGGCGCACATCGCTTCCCAATGCCCAAACAAAAAGACCTTTACCCTTAAGGATATGGTAATTATTCCTCACTAGAGTCCAGGGACTCTAATTCCTCTTCCTCTTTATCTAATGATGAAGTCCTAGAGTATGCACTTGAGGGATACATCCTAGTGGTTAGGAGGTTACTAGGTAGTGTTGCTAATGGGGAGGAAGAAACTCAGAGAGAGAATATATTCTATACTAGGTGTTTTATCAAGGGGCATACTTGTTCCTTAATTAATGATGGGGATAGTTGCACTAATGTAGTTAGTGCTAGGCTAGTTACCAAGCTAGGGCTAGCAACTACCCCATATCCTAAGCTATATAAGCTACAGCGGCTTAGTAATAGTGGTGACTTGTTGGTTGATCAACAAGTCCTCCTCACATTCACCATTGAGAGGTGTAAGGATAATGTTACTTGTGATGTTGTCCCCATGGAGGCCAACTATATGCTATAGGAAAGGCCATGACAATATGATAGGAATGTGCGTCATGATGGGAATACAATAGGTATTCCTTCCAATTCAACTCTTAGAAAATTACCCTAATACCTTTGTTCCCTAGTGAAGTTTATCGAGACAAGATTCATATGAGCCAAAAAAGGGGAGGCTGAGAGATAAGGCTTGAAAAATAAAAAAGATTGAATAAATAAGAGAAAAAAAGTAATAAAAATAAAAAGAGAAAGATAGAAGGCAAGGTAAATAGGGAATGTACCTCTCTTATAAAAGAGGGTGAGGGTAGGCTTGTACAAAAGTATGAGGTTAGGAAGATCCCCCTAGTTAGGAAACCTCTTACTATCATTCCCATTACCTTCGACGTCACTATTGGGGTAGGGCATGGTGTTTCTTCCATCCTTATAATTAAAGAACATTTCATCTAGGAAGACGTCAAGAGTTGACCCTCATAAAAACCTTATCTTCTCAATCACCCATGGGTACTTGGAGCACCATTATTATATTGCATAATAAGGATTGTATGACTAGATTAACTCACTTAGGATCCTTACCTTATGTTCCTCATAATGACAATTGGTCGTCTCATAATTTTTCTAGCATGACATATTGCTTAAGTTATCATAATACATCTAGGACCCAAACCTTGAACATAGCTCCCTGTATCCATAAGGTTATGGTTCCTTACCAAGTCATATTGGGAAGACTAGATAAAAGGGTAGAATGCCAAATTTTCACTTCAACACATTGGTATTATAGACATAACTTACCCACACACAAAGTATAGCATGATTAAGGCACCTAAGACACTACAAAGTAATCTTTCAAACCATCCTTATTTATCATGCCAAGAGTTTCCAGCAAGGGTAACTCCCTCATATTTATTTTGGACATCATCACTACCTAGGGCAACTAAACATATGAATCCTTTTAATAGTGCCCTAAAGCATAAACAAGAGAAGGCCATCATCCCACTAATGAAAGTTCATACTTTTTATGATGATAATTATGGCCTGTTGGATATAATCTACCTCTTATTCCTAGTTATGTTTACCTATTTGTTGTTACAAATTTTTATAATATTTATGAGGTTAGCATTTGATCCTGGTATTAGTCTTGGTTTCCCTTTATTAATAAGAGTCTCCTCTACCTACTTATGTCCTTTTGCTGCAAGTACAAATGATGATGACTCTTATTCGATGATGAATGCACTCCAAGAAGGAGGACATGATTCTCTAAAACGTCTAGACCTAAGTCATTCCACCTACCTTGTAAAAGGTGGGTGTTCCTTAAACGACAAACATTTAATTGTATTGTATGACTCTGGTGCAATACAATCATTTATTTCTCACGATTGCATTAAAATATTGGGATTTCCTGTGGTTGAATTTCCATATGAATTATTGATCCCTACTCTTACCAGTAAATCGATAAAGACCTATCTATGTTATCTAGATTGTTCTTTGTCCTTACTTGATATAATATTGGAATATTATTTTATCTGTTTGCCTTTCTCTGGATTAGATATAATTCTAGGGATGGATTGCCTCTTTAGGAATCATTTATATTTTCACAGCCTGAATAAATATACTGCCTTTCTTTTGTTGTGGACAATTATGTTAAAATTATCGAGTGTCTTTTGAACTCGCTCGGTCTAGGTAGTAATAGGAGTAAAAGGAAAGTTTACATTCTCTTTTGATTGATGGGGTTGAAATAGACCAAATAAGTGAGGTAAATTCCATGAGTGAAATAAGTTCCCATGAGTGATTCATTATAAAATGTTATGAATTAAACAAGTTGGACATGTATGGGTGTATGTGATTAAGTTACTCTAAGATTGAATGATAAGACAACTTGTGTTGCATTATCAATGCATAAAGTTTAATGTGAGTTGAATGATGAATGCTCATGAATGTTTAAAGAATTATGCTATGTATGATGATCATGTATGAATGATGATGTGACAAAAATTGAAACCTCAATATGCATGGCATGTTAGTTGGATATTGATTGAGCATGCATGATTATCTGGAAGCTTTTAAAATAAACCTAAATGGCTTAAAGGATCACAAAAGCAAAGATTTATGTGAAAAGATAATCTACTCTTATGTACCTTATGCACATCCAGAGGGCAACAGAGTCCTATTGAAGAGGAGAGAAAAAAGGGTTCTTCTAGGCAATAAAAGGGTTGTCCATAAATCATTCTATTGTGAAGATAAAAAGGTTCTTCACTTGTTATGTGATAGTGATGACCATCTAGGAATGAACTCATATCCTTAAGAATGGAAGTTAGAGTAGTAGAGCCAGTGGAAAGATATTGTTTGACTGTTTATAATGTGTTTACGTCTTAAAAATTCCATGAAGGTGTGGAATAGAAAATAAAATTAAAATTCCATGAAGGTGTGGAATAGAAACTAAAATTCCCTAAAGGTATGGAATAAAGAATAATGAGACATTATGTAAGACAAAAAATGTTAGTTGTATAATATCTGAAATGTGATCCCAAAGATTTATGATGTTTAAGAAAATTATGTGCTTAATTATAATGATGGTATTTGACTAATGTGAATATACTCCTATGTCTTGAAATCCCCAAAAGGGTGAGGTAGAGATTGTATGAAATGTTATGAAAGACATGGATGAGATAATAGTCAAATGATGCTTATGATATACTTCCATAGATTTATGATGTTCAAGTAATTTATGTACTTGATCAATTTAATATTGTTTAACTTGTATTAGTGTATGTCTCTATCTTAAATATCATTGAGAGATTGATAGAGAGTAAATGCGAAGTAATGTAAGACATAGAGGGAATGATAGTCAAATAATATTAAGGAAGGTTTATCCTCAATTGTTTGCAAGTAATGAATTTTGGGGAAAAAATTATTTTAAAAGATCGGAGTATTGTAACACCCGTAAACTCTCATAACAAAACCTTTTGGTTAAATATACCCCCAAGGAGAAATAAAGTAAAGATAAGAGCAAAAGATAGTGAAATTAGGAAATTTTGTGCAAATTATTAAAATGCCCCTACACTTGGACAACCCAAATAATGTACAGAAAAAATATAAAACAAGAGTTAAAAGAAATTCTAAGGGATTAGAGAATATTAAGAATGATAAAAAAAGTTACAAGCAAGGATTAGAAACAAAGAAAGGATGGAAAAACCCTCAGAAAACTTCGAAAATGCCCAAGCGCCCCTAGAAAGCTTTATTTTCTGCAAAGGGCTAATTTATTCCTAGAAAAATATCAAATGACATTAGATTAACTCAGAAATAAACAAAAAAATGTTAGAATTATCGGAGGAACAATTTGGAAACTTCTTGAGTAATATTGGGAAAAATTGTAAAAATGCCCCTAGAAGGAATGGAGGGCAAGAAAGTGTTAGGAAGAAGCCAAAAGTGAGCCCTACAAGATTTTTACCAAAATTCCATATCGAAAAATTGACAATGAATCACCATATGACTCAATACAAAAGTAAATGCATAAAAGACAAAAGTAATGAATGTAAAGATTCTTTTAACCATAGTTAAGGTTAATTAACCTTGATTAATTTAAATTAATCATGCTTAGGGTAAGTAAAAATTGATTAGTGAAAAACTCAACACAATTAGCACTAATATAATCCTAAAAGGATAATTCTTTACTTTTAGATTTATTTTAGAAAATAGAAATTACATGGAGAATTATCAAAATACCCTTAAGTGAGAATTTAATTCCCACATGCCCTAGGTGGACGAAATTGCTTAGGAACTCCAAGGAAGAGGCTCATTTTCTACAGTTCCAACCTTCTAAACACTTGGAGAAACTCTTAATTTCCTCAAATCTTAATCCATCCAAAAAATCCAAAGATTACACCTTAAGCCTAAACCTCCATCTTTGAAGTTTAAGCTAAATTAACACCTAACCACCAAGCCCACCACCACACTTGGGAGAAGTTTTGTAGACCTTCTAAAGAGGGAAACGTTAGCCCAAGAAGCCCCACCAAAAACCAATCACTAAGTCTTCATCAAGTAGGATTCTTTTACCTATATTTTAAGCTTTAAATCTTGATCTTCATGATTTATTTTCTTTTTTTTGTGAATCCTTTCTATAAAACCCATGAATCTTATTTTGTTTGAACTCATGAGTATTCAAGGATACCTTTGAATGGTTAAATATGAGCATCAACCAGTTTTAGTGATTTTTGAAAATTAAAGTGAGGTTGGGATGTATTAAAGTGTTTCTAGCCACCTTAGAAGCAATTTAATTGGTAAAAATTTCTTAAAAATCAATTTTGATTCTTATGGAAGTTCTGAGAGTTTATGAAGAAATATTTTGAAGTGTTCATGTTGTGGGATTTATGGATCTTGGAGTGGATCTAATGGATCTACACTTATTTGCCATGAAAAATACTATCTTTGAGATTTTTATGCTTAAAGGTTGAAATTTGGAGATTTTCTCAATGTTATGAGATATTATGCATAAAGGCGTAGATCTGATCTCATGGGTTAAATGACTTGAATGACTATGAAAAATTTACCACAAGTCTTAAGAGCTTGATATGGACTTACACCTAAGATCTACCATAAGCAAAATGGAGTTTTGGGACCAAAAATGAGATTAAGCTTCATAAGACACTTAGAACCTTCATTAACCATCATCTAAGCTATGAAGAAATGTTAAGTCTTGATGGACTTAAGTGTTAATGGGGATGAAAGTTCACAAAACCATGGAACAAAGCTCATATAAGAATGATTTTTGAGAAAAAGACCTTGAATGCTCAAGGAGGAGAATTCAACCATTTTTGGTTAATTTGGGTAAAATCTCTAACAATTTCTAAGAATGGTCTAAACCATGAGACTAAGTCCTAATGGATATGAATTAACCCTTAAAAGAAGAAGAATTGGACTAAAATTCCCTAAATTCTAAAGTGGTGTAATTTGGCCATTCCTTGGTTAATTAAGGAGAATTAGGTTTAAATTCTTAATTACGGTTAATCAAGGATCCATAGCATGTAAATGAAAAGGACTGAAAGTGTAAGAAATATTTGGAAATAACTAGAATGACCATTCGACCATAATGACTAAAATGGATGGAATTAAGTTAGAACATTAATTAATACTTAAGCTTAATCAAGAAGGTATAAGTTAAGGAGTAAGAATGATTCATGGAGTTGTGAATAAGACATCTTAAAAACTTCTAAACTTGGTAATGAGTAATGGCCTAAACCTTAATTAGTAGGAATCATCTTCTAAAATTAAAGAAAAGTGAATCATGATGCCCTAGGATTTAAAGTGTATGTATTCGGCCAGTTCTCAATGATTAAGAGAAATTTGTGTTAAAAATATTAATTAATTTTCCAAGGAGATCCTAAGTAAGCTTAAGCAACAAAATTTAAAAGTGATAAATAAACTAGCCTAAAATCTTATTAAGATTTAAGATTGGATTCTAGGAGGATTTAAGAAGATGAAACCAATTATGGGGTAAAAGTGAACTTAGAGAATTCAGCCACCTTGAGTTTAGTTAAAAGAGAATGAGTTTAAAATCTTAATTAAGGTTTAATAAGGATTCTCACCATGATAAATAAATGAAATAAGGATTTAAGAGAAGTTTGGCAATGGTATGGGTACCATTCAGCCATGTGAGATTAAATGTATGCAAATGAGTTAAAATCTAGTTGATGCATAACCCTTAGATGATATGATGACTTGTGTATGTATATATATGATTCCATGATTAGATAGTAAATGAATGAATTGAGTGTTGTATCTACATAGCATTTTGAATGAATGTTGAGTATGCACCTATCCTGAAGACTAATAAATCAAGAGATCGCTAAGGGATAGCCTTATGTGAAAACTTAATACTACTTCTAGTATGATAAGTTTAAAATTTGTGCACACTCAAAAGGAAATAGTTCCTTCTATGGCGACCAAAAAGCAATCTATCCTTCTATGGCGACTAGAGGGCGGTGAGCCCTTCTATGATAATCAGGAAGTAATAAGTCTTTCTATGGTGACTAGAAGGCAGTGGATTCTTCTATGGGAGTAGAGGGCAGTGAATCTTTCTATGATAATAAAAAGGCAATAGGTCCTTCTATAGCGACCAGAAGGCAGTGGATCCTTCTATGGAGACTGGAAGGTAGTGGGTCCTTCTATGATAATCAGAAGGCAATAGGCTTTTCTACGGTGATCAGAAGGCAGTGAATCCTTCTAAGACGACTAGAAGATAGTGTGTCCTTCAATGATAATCAAAAGGAAATTGGTCCTTGTCGCAACCGTAATTACAACAAGATGACGAACTCTCGGAAAAAAAAAAGAATTGAGATTGATTATATGGAGTTGCCACCAAATTTTATTTTTAAGGGAAAATATTTGGAAAAAAACCCTAATTTGAGGATGAGATTCTAAGTTCGGGAGTCGGTTACGAGTAAGGAAGGTGTTAGGCACCTTACTCGCCTGTTCTGAAGAACGGTACCCTTAAACTGAGTGTGTGATTTTGAATTTTTGAAAACTGTTTAAGGTAAATAAAATAGAAAATAAATAGGTTTGTACAAAAAATAGCCTGACAGGACTTGATCCTGCTCCTACGTATTCCCTGGTGCAATGGGAAACTCAAGGCTACGTAGTTTTGGTTTGAAGGCTTGACGTTTGGAGGTAAAGAATTTGAGGGGTGATTTTGGAAGCTTTTTCGATGTCTCGGGGGAATCCTTAGTCCACATATGCATAGAGTCCAAGACAACTAAGGCTGCACTGGGACCCCATATGAATCTCTAAATATTAAACAACAGAAAAAGCTACCAATTCGTGTTTGGAGTTCATTGCATGAGACTTGGGATTCCAGAACGAGGTTTTTCTGAAATTATTTAAAAGGGATTCATAGTCCACATATGCACAGGGTCCAAGACAACTAAGGCTGCACCGGGACCCATATGAATCTCTAAACATCAAATAGCAGAAAAAGCTACCAGTTCGTGTTTGGAGTTCATTGTGTGAGACTTGGGATTCCAAAACGAGGTTTTTATTAAATTATTTAAAAAGGATTCATAGTCCACATATGCACAGGATCCAAGACAACTAAGGCTGCATTGGGACCTATATGAATCTCTAAACATCAAACACTAGAAAAAGCTACCAGTTCGTGTTTGGAGTTCATTGCATAAGACTTAGAATAAAAATGATTTCTTTCATGAGATAACAGAAAAAAAAAATGGGGATTGGGCTTGACCCAAAATTAAAATAAACTTGATTTCAATTTGATTAAGAAGAAAAATGAAAAAAAGGGGCTAGACCCATATTAAGACTTAATTTCAAAAATAAAAGTAAGAGGGAGTCGTAGTCCATATACGCACAAGGTCTAAGACAACTAAAGCTGCACTGGGACCCATATGAATCTCTAAATATCGAACAGCAGAGAAAGCTACCGGTTCATATTTAGGGCTCGTCGCATGAGACTTAGAACCTTTGAAAGGATTTTTGAATTATAAAAACTTATTTTTAAAGATAATTGAAGTGGTCTAAATGAGTTGAGCTAGGTACTTGACCCAAATTAACTAAAAGGTGCAAGTCAAGTCTGTCTAAAAGAAAATTGAATCGCAGGAGGTAAGTTGGGCTAGACCCGACTCAATAGGAAAACCACGTTCTTTAATTGTTTATTTTGATTTAAGAATGCTAATTAATGGGTGGTTAATCTATTGATTATTAATATTATTCATTCATTTATTTTATATATTATTTTTTTAAGAAGGACCTGAACGGGGGATCAGTACGGCAGCCCAATTTAAAAGGGGACTCAAATGAAAGGTGATCCACTTGATTTTGGCCCCTTTATTGTCTTGTGTAGCCTTTTCCTTTACACCCGGCTAAATGTAATTCCTTGGGGGGTCCACTGAATGCAATTCCACTATTCAGCCATGACGCTCACCCCTTCGGTCGGCCCCGGCTTTCTTTTTGGAAAATTGTCGTCAGCGTCCTTAAGTTTTGGAGAGTACGAACACAGGGGTATCGCGTAAAACTTGGGATCCACTCCCACTTTTTATTAGCATTAACTCAAAGGTATAACTTGTAGCCCCTCGACCATTTCCTGATATAGTGAGGGCATAGTGAAGGCATGCAGACGGGTCTCAATGATGACCACTTCCAGAAACCTTAGATCTCGGGTAATTTTAATGATACAAGTGCAATCTAATTCAAGATCTACGAAATTGCTCCATTTTTTAGTTGCCATGTTAGCCCTCACACCTCTGGTTATGAAATAGGGTGGTGAAAGAAGGCTTATTACATGGTCCTCCACTCATTTGGTCAAGACTCGGATAAAGGAGCTTTCCTTGGGCACAACAACATCAACTACCAAAGCCCCAAAGAATATGCAAACATCAGCAGTATGAGAAATAGCAAGCCAGGGTCAGTGTCAAAGTGATGCATATACAAATCTTCAATTCGGGTTTTCTAGCATAGCCACGCTTGGCCATTGTTGCAGGTAATGGATTTAGAGCAGCGATGTTTTGGAGCCTGAGGGAGCTAAGGCAAGAGCAAACAGTATCACACTTAGTATGACCTGATGGATAAGAGTGGACTTATGATTCATTTCGAGGAGCATGCGGCGACTAGCGGTGACCCACACGCAAGGAACACTGTTCCCTTGGAGGGTCGAGGGCCTGATTGAAATATAAGCTGCTGGGTCGTGGCTCACTCTAGAAAAGATTTATCCACTTGGAGCATGCCCATCGCTCAGCCTTGGAGCCTCCTGTGGTGGTCCCTTTCCGATCCCGAAACCATATAGAAGATCAGCAAATAATCGTCGATCACGTGTCCCCGGGGGCTCGCTTGATCATGGCTGCATGTACGCATGCGTACATTTGCTCATTTCGTGCAGAAGGATACCATTCTCTTAGGTCTGACGAGCATCTTTTGCTCCTTATCTTCAACCATGAGATGCACCTTCACAACCTACATCATTTTTTATTGCATGAGGTTGCTTCTTCAATTAGGAAAGGTTAACACAATTTCACTGAGTACAGCCATTCTTTTGGCTTTCTGTCCTATTTGTTTAACGATAAATGCCCTCAAAGATTTTCTGATGATGGTTTAAGGGGAGTCCAAGGTCAAGGATTGCTAGTGGCGTGGAGATGTGGTGCTGCAAATAGACCTCTTCTTGACCCATGTTCAGTTCCAATGCTTTCTCATCGGAAAGGGAGTCTCCCCGATGATACAACATCGTCGATACCTCCTACGAAGCTAGGTCCTCTCCACTCTTCAACCACAGCGGTTGCACGAGGGATGGATAATCTTTTTTTTTTCTTTTCTTGGAGATCCTTAGGTTCCAGTATGGCCGTCACACTCATCACGTTCGTTCTATGAATTTAAAATACTCTTCCCAATTGTACATGAGTAACCCATTCGTTCTACGTGGCTATACAAACTACATGCAGAGTATGAAGCTTCTCTTGAAACCGGACTAAGCCTAAGTTTGCTCAAGGGCCCAAATGCTACACCACCGTTCATCCTAGCGCGAGCATTTATTGGCACCTGCGCTCCCGCATGCTTCTAACGTCAGCCTCACACAACGGAGCCCATTTTACACCATTTTGGGTTCGATTACAAAAATCATCCAATGTTTGCTGGCGGCCAAGACTGCCTCCCTTCATCAGAAAGATCACATTTCAGGTCGAACCTGATCTCATTTTGCAATCCTAAACACACGCCTGTCTAGCACGTGTAACATGATTCTACCTTGCCTAAGACCGATTCCGAGCCCCTATTCACGTAGAGGCAGGCTTTGCGTGGCTTCGAGGAAGGTGCATAACCCTGTTACTGTTCACTCATACGAGCCATTTGTTGAGTTCAAGGGCAATCAAAGGTGCATCTCCATCGATTCTTAAGACAGCAATAGAGGGGAAACTAAGAAGACTAGAGACTGTCTGAGTAAACTTTGATCACTTCAAGACTAGGATATGGAAGGTGAAGGAAATATATCTCCCAAGGACCCCTAACACGACATTTACTATAGGCTCTTAGTTCCCCAAAAGCGAGCCCACCCGAACTAAATCGTAGGCTCAGCTTCTTTGTTAGTAAACATTAACGTGAATCTTGGGACAGAAATGAAGAATTCACGAAGCTATAATTCCACCTCGACACAGAAGGACATGATTTACAAATCTAGTGAATCAGACTCACTATATCATATTATTGAACGGAAATCAAATCACGCATTGAGATTCATTCTGGACCGTCTCCTGTTTGTTGGCTGACTACATTGATGAACCAGATTCTCATCGAGTAGCATCCCAAACACAAATCACCATGATAATCAAACAAAACCCAAAAAAAATTATCGCAGAGATAAAGCCATATTCAAATGAAATTATCATAAAAGGAACAAGCAACGTTCAAACGAAATCATCATGAAAAATCGAGCAACATTCATATAAAACCATCATGTAAAACCAAACAACTTTCAGGGATTCAATCAACATGAATAGTTGAGCAGCTCAAAACAGAGTCAACCATTATAAGTTCCCCTCCTCGTGCACACCTAGCAATATTTGAATAAAATCACCGTGAAAATCCAGCAACTTTTTCATTCAAGCATAAGCTAAAACATCTTTAATCCAAGAAGTAATGTGACCGACCTGTATGCAGGCGATGTACGACTCGCACTGAGGTCGGCAATCAGGTTTTGCTGAATGAATCATCCCTGAAACGTGAGTAAGAACGTCCTTCTCCAGAAACCCAGAGTGTCAAAGGAAGAAATCGGGACCTCTCGCAATCTCAATCCCCAATCCCCCTTTCAGCGAAGGCTTTTTCCTTTTATATACCCGGAGCCCCACCGCTTTTCCTTTTTGATTCTTTTTTCCTTTTAATTTTTCAATTTTCCCTCCCTTTTATATATATATATATATATATATATATATATATATATATATATATTTTATTTCTACTTCTTTAATATTTTTGTATTTTTATTTTTTCATTTTTAGCTTATCATTTTTGTCTTCATTTCTTCTATTTAATTTTTCCTTTTTTTCCTGTTTTCCTTTTTCCTCTTGAATCTTTCCCTTACTCATTTATTTGTCCTACTTTTACTTAAATTAATTAAATTGTTTATTTATTAATCATTTTGAAAAGTGAGGTATCGGACATAATCAGGTGTTCACAGTCCTTTTATGGAGATAAGTGGAGTAGTAAATAAGTGAAAGATATTATTTGACTAGATTGTTAATATTGTGCCTTAAAAGAAACCATCACTAAGAGGATCATTAGAGAATAAGTACGATTATGATTAAGGTATGAAATGAATAAGAGTCGATTAATATTTAAGTTGTGATGAGAAAGTAAATTAAGGGATGCATGAAGTTGATGTTTAAGAGAGTTTATATGTAAAGAACGATTCAAGTATATGTGGATTGCATGTTGTATGATATTGATGTAAAAGAAATCCACTTCAACTAAAGATTTTGTAAAAATTAAAAGTGATCCTGTATGCATGACATGTTTTATAATAAACTGAAGTGGATGAGATGAAAGTGGAGTCATTGAGTTAGGGTAGAATCTTATTGGGAAACTTAGTTTCTCACCCCCTACTCCCGTTATTTTCTTCCCAGATGGGCTGGAGGTTGTTTGTGAAGACAAAGAGCCCTGGACTTAAAGCATTATGAGACCTTTTGAACAAGAAGGAATTTCTGCCACGACCAAAGATGTATAATCTATAAATAGTTAGTTAACGGTATGAGCATAGATATTATTAGTAAATTTTTCTATGGATATACAAATAAATTTGTAAAGGCTCTAACGCCTTAACTACACTACGTATATGTAAATATTATCTATATAATTAGAAATTGAAGGAATGTTTATGACATGTGATAGTTGTACTACTACTTGATCCTACGTAATAAAATGAACAAATAAACTCACTAAAGCAACATAAGCATTGTTTTAAATTTATACAGGTAAGGATGTTCATTTATTTATTTACTGTTATGATGAGGCTTGCATTTTTATATCAAAGCATTTGTTTTAAAAACAACTAATGTATTTTCACTAAAATTATTTTCTAAGGATTCTGCATCATGAGATAATAGTCTAAAAATGAAATCGGAAGTACAACTTAAGCGTAAAAGCAGTATTCAATTTTGGGGTGTTATATCTCTCATGTTATGTTTGAGCCCATCTAAGAACCTAGTCATGGTGGCTTCCTCATTCTCTTTCAAATTATCCCTAATCACTGTTATCTCCATCTCTTTATAATATTTGTATACATGTCTTGAACCTTGAGAAAGTATTTGTAATCTATTATGAACCTCTCTTAAATAATGGGGAGGTACATGTCTTTCCCTTATGATGTACTTCATTTCTTCCCATTCGTCCAAGGGCCTAAACTTCTCTTTGTTAAGTTTATCCCATCATAGTATGGCATAGTCACTAAATGCTAAGGTAGCTAATCTCACCTTATGTTTTTTCCTAATAGCATGACTTGAAAAGATTTGTTCTACCTTAAGATTCTAATCTAAGTATGCCTCTAGGTTGTTCCCCCTTTGGAACTTAGGCATTTTAATCTTAGGTAGCTCTATGGGCTCTAAGGTATCCTTATCCCTTGGATCTCTATTTCTATGACTAACTCTATAATCTATATCATAGACTATCCCTAGAGAAACTCCTACTCCTATGTTTCCTAGACCTATGGGATCTATGTCTCTGATTTATAGGCTTGAGGGTTACCTAGTCTTGGTGACTTCTTTATGCCTATGATCTCTAGTTCTTTCTACTCTTGGTGCATGGTCATTTGAGGGTGGTGTCCTCCTCTTGAATTTGTCCTATTCTTTAAGGAAGGCTTTTCCCTTTAAGGAGAGTCTTCTCCATTCCCTATGACTCATGTGTTCCCCAAGGAAGTTGACATCTTCACTTAATGTCTCCTCATTATCATAATTATCCTCATTCCTAAACCCACTAGTTTCAATTATTCTTTGATTTCTTGGTTGCTTTTTAGACTTTTTCCTTTTTAAGTGATCTAGTCTTTGTTTTAAGGTCCTTGTTTGGGTTTGAAAAACCTTTCTAGTCTATTGGCCAATTTTTCCATTTGAATTGTAGGGGATAATTCATAGTTACTCATTTAAAAAGTAGGAAAAATACCTATCCACACCTGAATTACTTATGTTAAGAAATCAAATCACATAAGTTTGAACACTTAGCACACAATCTAGGATCTAAGGTACACCTAAACACATAAGGGTTAATAAATTTACCTAACTCCCTTGACCTTTCTAAAGAAGATAAAGGTGAGTACTACACAAGATAATTCTACAAAATACAAGTAACACTTACCACACAACTTTGGTTCTAAGGCACACAAATACACAAAAAGTTGTAACTTGACCTTAGGTGAGTATCCTACACCAAGGTCTGAAAGTCGAAATCCTTATCACAACAAATTGCAAAGGCAAACTGAATTACCCTCAAAGAAGATCTTACTACAATATCGCAAGGTTTTACAATTTTAATCAAACCTAATTGCAAAAATTCAACCTATAATTTACAATTCAAAATCCGAATGCTACTTATTACAAAATATCTTCACTTTGATCTTCAATTTGGGTTTGCTCTTAGCTCTTCACTTTGGTCTTGAAGTCCAAGTTTCAAGCCTTGGTTTCTTGAGTCCCTTTGAACACTTGCTGCCCCACTTGGTTAGTGTTACAAAAATCAAGTTAAATTTCACTAGTCCTCACCAAATGTTTATATTCCCCTCCCTTTAATGTCCTCACCATGAAACCGGCCCTCTCACACCATTTCACTCATACAAATAGACTCCCAAACCAATTTTAGGTCAAAGGAACAACTCAACTCAACTCAACTTAGGTGCCTTAGTGATGTGTAAGTGGTGAAGAAGTGTTCACAAGTGTATGTGCAAAGGTGACAAAACTTTGAGGAAATTTAAAACACAAGAAAGAAAAGTTATCATAAGAACGGTATACTTAATGGAAAAAGCAAGACAAAACTTGGAGGCAAATCAAAGACAAACTAGAATTAAAGGCAGACAAAGAAGGTAGGCACACAAAGGAAATACCTAGAAACTTTAAAGAGTGGCATGACATGCTCATGCAACGAGAAGATGCTATTCGATCAAGAAATTAAGGTATGCATAAATTAAGTAGTTAAACCTAATATATTGAAAAACCTATGGCCTAAATAAAGCATGGACAACTAATATACCACACTCAAGGAAAGTAAAGCAAATGACTTTTATGTAAATCTTTTTCTATATGCTTTTTTTGTTCTTCTTTTTCTTTTCTAATTCTATTTTCTTTTTATTCTTCTATTTTCATTTTTCTCAACTTTTTTTTTTCATAATTTTGGTCCAAATTTTAGGGAGTTCAATTCCTTAATTGTTCCTTACATAGTCCCTTGTTAAGGTCCTAGGTCTACAAATTCATCTTAGTGCATTTTCCACTTCATCCTTTGCATAAGTATGGTATTCTAAGTCATAAGTCCTTGTCCAATTGTCTCCAATCCAGCTCAGGTCATAAGATTCAAGGAAAATAATTGTGTCTTTTAATTTGATTCAAGCATACACTTAATCCTTTAGGTTCAATGACTTAATCATGTCTAGCTTAAGCTAGACTTAGCATATAAGATGCATGTATATGACCATGAACTCTTACAAATTTTTGAAAGGAGAAAATAAGCCCTTTTTCAATTGTCTCCAATCAAGCTCAAGTCATAAGGTCCAAGGAAAATAATTAAGTTTCTTTTAATTTTATTCAAACATACACTTAATTCTTTGCATTCAATGATTTAATCATGCATGACTTAAGCTAGACTTAGCGTATAGGATGCATGCATAAAATCATGTAATTTTAGGAATTTCTGAAAGGAGACAATTATAAACACAAACAACTTAGAAAGGCATACATATAGAAGGACAAAAACATGAAAAATAATACCTAAACAAGGCTACAAGAACTTCAAGAACACATTAAATTTGGGCATCAATTTTTGAATTCAAATCTTAGAATTTTTCAAAATTTTTTAGCATATATAAAAAATTTAGATTGATAAATTTAAATATATGGATCACAGGAAGAAAATAAAACAAGTTTGACAAAGATCAAATTGAAAATGAGCAAGTTATGCACAAATCAAACAAGTTAAGTACATTTGTTTGCCAAGATGAACCTACTTCAGTAATCGGGCAATAAAAATTCCTTATAGATATAAATCATCCAAAATATATGAATTATGAAACTAGAAAGATATATAAATAGAACTAAACAAAAATCATCAAAATCGCAGATTGTTTGACTAATCAAAAATGAAAAAGAAAATAGCGACAAAGATGAACTCGAAAAATCGAGAAAAAGAAAGAAAATGAACACAAATTAGGAAGTGGATCTAACCTCCATTACTGGATCTTTAATACCAGGTTGATGCAGCCTTGGACAGAGGATCTAGACTAATCAATAAAGATTGAAGAGGAAGTGGAAGATGGAGGTGAATTCGATGTATATTTGTCTCTCTTGGAAGAATAAGCTTCCTCTCCACCACCATGGCCACCATGGATAAGGAGGATTCCCAACCCCAAAATGGTTTGAAAAGGGAGATAGAAGAGAGAATTTATTACAAAATTATTAATAGAATTTAATTATGAGCAAAAAGTGATGAAAAATACACACAAGGGTTCCTTATATAGACCTTACGTGGTGCCTAGAAGCATGGCTACATGGGGAAGCTTTAGGAGTCCGAATTAGGCCTCTCATGGAGCCCAAAATAAGTCCCTCATCCCTTCTTGGGGCAAACTAAAAAATTGGGTCAAGTCAGGTCCAACAAGCTCTGCAAATAATTATAAGGAAATAGGCCCAATCCTATATATATTTGAACCTGTTAGTTCCTAAAATACAAAAAGTACCTAAATCCTATTCTATCATGTGAAGGGCTGGTGGGGATGTGGGTTAGGCCTAGGAGTGAATCTCTTGGAGGCCCAATAAGGTCTCTATCTTTGTTTGTAATCTGTTGGCTCTGGCCTTGGAGATAGGTATAATTGGCTTGAAGATCCTGCTTGGTGTAGAGGAGTGCTCTGGTGTAGGTCTAGATGTCTTTAAGCATGTGTCTGCATCAACCTATTAGATCATAATAAGGACTGGATGTAGCCCTTGGTTGATAAGGATGAACCAATGTACATTCTGGTGTGATTCTCTTTCTGTCCTATGCTTAACTCATCCATAGTCTTGCGAGAAAAATTTTAAAATCCTATATTTATTGTAACACATCATTGAACCCTCTTTCTTTATGTTACTTATGGTTGTACATTTAGTACCAGAGCTTACATACTACTTATTTATATTATATTTATCCATGGTTATCTTACAAAATGTACATCATGGATCTGACTCAAACTTATCTGCTTCAAACTCCACACAAACACTTCAAAAATGGGGGTCGCAACGCTCCAACCATAAATTATTATCCAAGGCATAAAAGGTTCCATCTTCCATCTCGTGGAAGGCTTGAAATGGATGCAGCCTAGGATATGAAGAACTACCTTATGATGAATAAACATGAGAAGAACTGTGGTAGTAAGAGGCTATCTAAGGGTCACTCTCCCCTTTAGATGAAAAGGAGAGTCTACCATTAGTACAATTGGAGGCACTTGATAATCAGGTGGCAAAGGGAACACCATATTGGGATGAAAATCCTTCTCAGGAATGTCGAAGTTCGTTGTGGAAAATTTTGGGCTCATTACAGAAGATACAAAGAGATGGCCCAAAGAAAAGTAGACCCTCATGTTGGCTTCGAAGGTAATAACTAATTTGTGAACATTCACAGACCAATTAACATTGTTGAGCTCAATGAACATTATCGTGGTCACAAACGACATTTGTAGCATCTAGGAAGAAAAAGGTGGAACGGGATGAGAAACTAAGTTTCTCAGTAGGATTCTACCATAGAGTTAATGACAACACTTTCAACCCAACCACTTCAGTTTATTAAGAAAAATGTCATGCATACAAGTTCATTTTTTATTATCAGAAAACCTTAGCTGAAGGGGATTTCTTTTTGTAAAAATAGGAACTAGTTTTTATCATAAGCATACAAATTACTTATTCTATATTTCATGAGTCTCATATAGTTTTGGGATCATATTACATCATATCACAGATATCATTTGACTATCATTTCATTCATGCCTTAACATAATTCTTCTCATTTCTCTATCACTCTCTTAGTGATAATCTAGATCATAGGCACATAATATAATTTAGTCAAACAATATTTTTTCACTAACTCTGCTACTCTACCTTCTATTCTTAGGGCATGAGCTTATTCCTTGATGGTTGTCATCATCATAATCATTGAAGACCTGACACTTCATAATAGAAGGATTTTTGAAGAATCCTATCTCCACCTTAGAAGGACCTTCTTTTCCTCTGAATATGCACAAGGCACACTAAGAGTAATTATTAAATTTTCATATAAACTTTTTCTTTAGTGATCTCTTATTTAATTAGGTTCCTTTTAAAGCTTCTAAATAACATACATGCTCAAACAATCTTAATACAACGCACTTGGGAGGAAGAGAATGGACCTGGATGGAGGTGGAATTGAAGCTAATATTCTGGGCTGATTTGAGGTGCTCCAATTTGTGTTCAATGTAACACAAAATTTTGCATGGAAATGAAAAGGAAATGAAACATAAACTTGCACAAAGTAAAGAGGGAATTGGGGAAGGTGATTGCAAGAATTAAAAGCTGGAAATAAAGTGCTGGAATGGAAGAAAAGGAAAAACGAAAATGACCAGAATTAAAGGGGAATGGGGCTGGAAATTAAAGATATAAACTAAGAACAATAAATATAAATTTCAATAAAGTAAGGGAAGAATGTAAATTTTCAGAAAAATAATCCTAAGTTAAGCGCCACTCCACTAGCTAGAGGAAGCTAGAAAGATAAGCTAAGTTTCCACGACATTGGAGTCTCCAATGATAAGGAAAGAGTCTTGACCTCAAGAACAAAATAAGAGAAGAAGAAAAGAGAAGAGAAGGCTGCTCTCTTAAGGGAAATCTCGGATTCCACTAGTGTGAAATGACCAAAAGTGAAATTTGCTTACATTAGGCCCTTATTTATAGGAAAAAAGGAAGGGGACTGCTTGGTTGTGGGTTTGGGTTACCCCTAGCCAACCTAGCTCTTAAGCTAAGCCTATTTGTAACATCCCAATTTTTCTATGATAAATTTTTTAGGCTACAAATAGTTTCTAGAATGAAACTAGGTGAAATTAGAAATCAAAAGTAGAGAAATTAGGAAGTTTGGTGCAAATAACGAAAATTTGCCTACACCTGGGCAGCTCAAATAATGCGCAAGAAAAATGGAAATACAAGTATAAGACATCCTAAAGGGATTATAAACATTATGTATGATTAAAAGTAGTCAAAAAAATTTAGAAACTTGAGAAGGGACGAAAACGCCATTCCAAAACACAAAAAATGACCAAAATAACCTAGGAGCTGTACTTTTTGCACAAAGCTAGTCAGTTCCCATAAAAATAGAAAATGGCCTTAGATTAACATGGGAACAAACCAAAAGTATTATAAATTTCAGAGGAACAATTTGGAAAAATTTTCGGCAATGCTGAGAAAAATTACAAAAATGCCCCTGGAAGGCCGGGAAGGCAAGATAATGTGATAAGCATGCCAAGAGTGGATCCCACACCAATGTTCACGAAATTCAAAAATCTGGAAAGGTGGTGATGAGTCACCAAAGTGAAGTCAACCAAGTCTTCCACAAAAAGATAAAAGTGAATAGTAAAAAGGTTCCTTTAACCATGGTTAAGACTAATTAACCTTGGTTAATTAAAAGTAAAGCAAGCTTAGGATAAATTAATCATAATTAGAGGAAATATCAGCCTAATTAACACTAATCTAAGCCTTAAAGGATAATTCCTTAAATTTTTATTTATTGTGGAAAATAGGAAAAATTTAGGCAAAATTACCAAAATACCCCTAAGTGCAAAACTAATTCCACCTGGCCCATAAGAGTCCGAATTTTTTGGGACACTTGGGACCCCATTTGCTTCAGATCTTTCAGCCTAGAAACTTATCAAAATCCTATCCATTCCCTCTAAGCTTACCATAACTCAAAACACCCAAAACTTACACTTTTAAGCCTAAGTCTTCATCTTTAAGACTTAAGCTATATTAAAGCCACAAACACTAAAGCCCCACCACCAGCCTTTGTCCACGTCCAGAGCAGATCAGAAGGTACCCCAAGGCAGCCTTTAAAGCCCCACAAAACACTAAGGAGGTCTTCAACAAGTAGGATCTTTCTACTTGTCTTTTTATGCTTTTAACTTGCCTTTTTATGGTGTGTTTGTTTTCTTTCATGCATCTTTTCTCGAAAATCTGTGTGTCTTATTTTGTTTTCACTTGTGAGAGTTTAAAACTTTATTTTAACTGTTCAAAATCAGCCCCACCCATTTTTAGAGATTTTTGAAAAGAAAAACAAAGTTTGTTCGGTTAAAAGAGCTTCTAAGGCACTTAGAAGAAATTTAATTGGTGGGTTTTGTTTTAAAATTATTTTCGAGGCTTTGATCAGTTTTATGGTCTCATGAGAAAGGTTTTTGAAGCTTATTTGAAATAGGATGTGTGGATCATGGAGTAGATCATGAAAATCTACTCTTTGTGGCTTGGAAAAAAAATGTTATGTTGTTGTTTTCATGCTTGTTTTTATGCTTAAGTTATAACCTTGTGATTTTCTTTTGTGATGAGTTTGGTATGATCTTGTGCTGGATCTGCACCTTTGAGTATGTATGTTAAGAGGTGGAATAAATTTTTGTAATAAGTTTCAAAGTTTCCCTTTGGACATTAGTTAGAAAGTTAACACGAAAAATATGTAATTTGTAGCCCAAAAGTGGCTAAATCCTTGTATGGCACCCAAAACTCATCATGACCAGCACCTAAGCATCACAACCTGGACAAAAAAAGTCTCCAAAATCTTAACACCATTGAACCAAGGAGGAGTAAGATGAACACTTGGAAGAAATCACCTTGGCTAACCAAGGAAGCCTTTCGACCACAACTCCCAAGCAAATTTTAGTTTAGTTAAAAAAATTTCTAAGTAACCTAAGCTCTGAAACCAGGTTTTAAATAAACTAAATCAACCTTTAAAAAAATATAATCAAAGAAAAAATGGATTAAAAAACTCTAAGAGTGCATTCGGCCATCCTAGAGAGATTTTGGTAAAAATAGACTTAAAATGTGATTAAGAATAAATCAAGCATTTTCAGCAAGTAAACAACTTATTTGGTGGTTTAATCAACATTTAAAAGGTTAAGTTTCAGAATATATGGCCTAGGTAAGCTTAGGAAAAAATCCAAAAATTACTAAGTGGTAAAATTCCCAAATAAGCTTAAAATGGGTAACTAGAAAATTTACCATAACTTAAGCAAGGAAAATGTCAAATTCAGCCATTCCATTAAATTTTGAGTAAAAATACTTAAGATTACCTTATAATATGTCAATTATGAAGTATAAACTTGTCCCCCAAGTAACGGTCAACTTAGGTCAACTAGGGTTAAGAAAAGGTCAACCTAAGTTAACTAGGGTTAAGAAAAGTAAGACCTAAACCTAGAAGAGTGGAATTTGGCCACTTAATGTTAAAAATACTTAGGAAAGGTCTTAATTCCTAACTAGGAGTGATTAAAGTCACTCTACATGTAAATATGATGAATCAACAGTGTGAGGAAGTTTTTAAGAAAGAAAAGGGATCAAATTGACATTTTAGGTGAAAGCACTTAGGGTTTAGAAGAAAATTTGTGAAACCCTAAATTTAAGAGTGGCATTTGGTTACCATGTGTTTAATTATTTAAGGAGGAGTCTTAATTATTAATTAGGGTTGAATAATGGTCCTAAATATGTAGGCATAACATAGTTATAGTGTAAGGAAGAAAGGATTCGAGTTAGTAAGTCGTTCGGCCACCTATGAGTTAATTGACCTAGTAGAAGAATTAATTTCTCAATACCTCACTAGACAATCTTAGGATTTAAACTAAGAGTAATTTGAAAGGTTTAATGGTTATCTAAAGAAAATCATTAAGGTAGTTGAGAGGAGAACAAAAGGTAACATATTTCAAAGATTTATTAAGAAAGATGGTTATGACTTAAATATGAAGTTAGAAGTACATTAAGTAATTTTGATCATCATATACCCTAAGGAGAAAGAAGTTTTAAAAGTGTCTAAGATGGATTCCAGTTCATGAGTTAGACTCCAAATGACCTAAACTATTTTGGTTTCCAAGGGAAATTGAAATTAAAAGAAGTTAGAATTCTAGATTTTATATTCTGCCATACAGGGATAATAAAGAGAAAAGGAGTTTAAAGATCCTAATTTAGATAACTTAGGAAGTATTAGAATATTAAGGATTAAAAGTTTAAAGGAAAATAGGAAAAGGTAAAAAAAATTCCATTCGGTCATGTTTAATCAAAATTATCCTAAATGAGTTAAAAGATTTGTAAATACTTAATAATTTAACTTAGAATAATTAGGACATGCATAAGACTTGAACAAAAGAGAAAAAAAAGAGTAAAGAACTTGAAAAGCATCATTTGGCCACCTAGATTAAGATGCTAAGACATAAAATCTTAATGAATAAATATAAATTTGAGAAAAGGAAAGGATGAGAGGTAACTTAGAAGGATGAGTGATGTAAGTCCTTTGTGTGATTTCAACATTAAACCGAATTGAAGCATTAGATTGGTAGTGTAAATATGACATTATGCAATGTGATTTACCAATCAAATTGCATTATTAGTTATGAATACTCATTATCTATGAATGAATAAATGATGGATGCTCATGAATGAGAAAAGATGATGATCATGTATGAGATCGGTTTATATTGATGACTGAGATGAAAATTCGAAACCTATATGTGCATTCCATATTGGTTGGAAATTTGTTTGAGCATTCATAATTATCTAGAAGCTACTAAAATGAACTTCAAAAGATTAAGGGATCACTAAAGCAAACGTTATGTGAAAATGTAAAACTACTCTTTTTGTGCCTTGTGCACACTAATATCCAGAGGGCCCTAAAAAGCTCTACTGAAGAGAAGCCAAAGGTTGCTTCTTGAAGCCAAAGGTTGCTTCTTGAAGCCAAAGATTGCTTCTTGAAGCCAAAGGTTGCTTCTTGAAGCCAAAGGTTGCTTCTTGAAGCCAAAGGTTGCTTCTAGGAGCCAAAGGTCGCTCCAAAAATCCTTCTACTGTGAAGGCATTGAGTCCTTCACCCCTTATGTGGTGGTGACGATCACCTAGGAATGAGTTCATATCCTTAATTTTTACCTAGAGATGGGAGTAGAGTCAGTGAGAAGATATTGTTTGACAAATTTAATACATGTCTATGACTTACTATTTCTCCCAAAGGTGGTGAAACTAGATTCATAAAGTGTCCCAAATGTTGGACAAAGAAATGATAAAGACAAAGAAAAGTAATAAAGAATAAACTTTAAGGCATAGAATAATTGTATGTCAAATGATATCTTATGTGTGATCCCAAAGTTATGAATGTCAAGAAGAATGTATGATGAGACATTAAGTTATATGTTTTGAATAAAATTGATCCACTTCAGATAAATGCTTTCAAAGAATTAAAAGTAACCTTTTATGCAAGAAATGATTTCTAAAATAAACTGAAGTGGCTGGGATTAAGGTGATGACATTAGAACTAAGTAGAAAGCCTACTGAGAAACTTAGTTTCTCATCCCTACTTCTTCCACTTTCTTCCCAGATATTCTGAATGTTGTACGTGATGATGGAAAGTCACATTATTGAAACAGATGCAAGACACTCTTGCCTGAAGAAAATTCACGTCATGTTAATATTGTGATTAGAAGGATGCAGGCATCCTAAACATTAGTAATAAATAGTATGTTATGTATATTTGCCAAAGGTAAATTGAGGATTGTAATAGGACTTATATGATGTTTGAATGTTATGTATAATTATTGTATGATGTGTATGTTATGCTTGAATCTTGTTTATTTATTATATGCAAATGATAAAAGAAAAGAACAATATGAACGCTTAGTATTCCTAAGGTTTTGAACGTACGTAGAAATCTGCTTATCGATTTATTTTACCACTATGCATGTTCTATCGATGAGGCTCGCATTTTATATCAAACAGTTTTAAAAAAAAGATTTATCGTATTTTCATATAAGTATTTTCTAAAATTAATTCTGCATCATGAGATAACAAACTAAAAATGAAACCAAATGATCGACGTAAGCGTGAAATCGGTATTCATTTTTAGGGTGTTATACTATTCCTATTCTAAGTAGCCTATTCTTATTCCATATAGGAATAAGTTATCGCTACTTTTATAATTTAAGGAAAAATACAACCAAATTGAACTTAAAAATTTCAGATTTATTCTCCCTAAGTTAAAATGCTAAACTCCATAATTTCTTTTAAAGGTAATTCCATGGATGACATTTCCTCATAATGCTCCTTCCTTTTGAGGAGTAATACTTCCATCTCTTGTTGAATTCTCTTAGGTCTCGACTTAGTGGTTGGTCCCCTGATGGTGGTGCTCACATCAAATCTAACCAATATTCTATGCACATGTAGTCTTTAATCCGAACTACCTTCACCTTTACCATCCACACATGAGCATCATATAACACATTACTTTCTAAACAATTCAAGAATATATTCCATACACTTTACATTAATATTTGTGTACTTATAAGGCAACACTAAAAGTTGGCATAATTATTCTAATTAGAAACTAATTTTTTATCAATAATTTCTTAATTATGCTTAATGTAGATTTCTTGGACACATGCAACCTTTCTCCAAGAATTTTTCAATCCTACTTATTACTTACATTTTTGAAAAATCTCTCATGGGAACTTAGTTCACCCATCCTTCTAATTTACCTCCCAACCTTTACTTTTCTCAAAGATTAAGTTTCTGTTCATAATTTTAATGTAAGTTCATGAAATGTTGGAATCCCACAATACTTGGTCGAATGGCCTCCTTTAGGTATATCTTATTTTCATAATTTCAAATGTTTTATGCACAACTTACTTATTCCTAGTTTGAGTATTAGAATTTGTATGCTTTCTAGAGTAAAAACTTTGCTAACCAAGTTTGAACTATTAATAAACCTACTTGTTTACCCCCTTGCCTATGAATTCAAAGCTTCCTACTCATGTCTTATCTAAATATCTTTAAGCATCCAAATTAACCTATTTATTCTATAGGTGGATGAATCCACTCCCAAAGATCCTAAAGAATTATGGTTCATTTTTTTTCTTTACATTAGAAGGTGATTTACATTGGTTAGGATTTAGGACATTAATCCACATCAACTTAGAGAGTTTTTGGGTTTTTCCTTCTTGTCTAGTAGGCATGGTCAAATGGTCCACCTCTCTCCCTCAACTCCGTAATTAATTTGTACTTACCATCTTATGCATATTTTGGTCCATTTTTAAGTCTTAACAAGATTCTAACTTACTTTCACCAATTTATCCATACATGGCCGAATAGTTACCCGAACCATTACAAAGTTTCTTTCATATTTATAATTACTTTCTTATACATAATTAGGCTCCTCATTACACCTTAGTCAAAAATTTAAACTCAAGTTTCCTTAATATAGTGGGAAGTGGCTAAAACCACTATATGTCCAAACAAGGGTCCTTTTCTCAATTTCTTCTCACTTAACCTTTATGTCATGAATTTTAGCACTTGGTACATCACATGTCTTTGGATCCATCAAGGTTTGGTCATGGTCATGGTCATGGTCATGGTCTTACCCCATAGCTTTGGTCATGGTCATGAAAGGTGTCAAGTGTCTTGTTCAATTTTGGGTCCCTAAGTTCAACTTTGCTCTTACTAGTTTTTAGGTCCAAGTCTTAAGTTAAGTTTGTCACTTTTGTGACTTAACCATTTTATTCTTTTATAATATTTATCATATATATCAAGATCAGAACTTTTATCAAAGTCCAAATTCAATATTAAATCTTTTAATAGAAGACATAAACAAGCTTACAACTTTAAACATAAAGATCATAAAGAAATCATTTCTCAAGATAACCAAGGGTAAATATATTAGATCCACTCCATGATCTATCCATCCATTGCTTTAAGCATCTTAAAACTTTTCATAACAATTTTCAAATCTGCCCAAGCTTTAGAGAAATCATTTTTAACAAATTTTAACTGATTAAATTCCTCCAAAGGTTTGAAGAATCATTTTAATTCATCAAAATTCCTTTTTAACCTCTAAAAATCACTAAAAAATTGTTGATGTTCATTTTTAACCATCAACGGAAGTTTTTAACTCCATCAAACTCAAGCAAGTGGGATCCATAAAACTTAGAGAGAGATCCATAAAAAAGAGAAGAAAAAAAACCATGAACACATAATTAAAAGCTTTAAAAAGTGTATGGTATAGACCCTACTTGTTGAATACTTTTATGAAGGTTTGGTGGGTATTTGAAGTTGTTTCCCTCCTCCTTGGTGGTCCACACAAAAAATCCTAGTAAAGGTGGTGGAGCTTGGTTGATTTGTGTTGTTATAACTTAAACTTCAAAGATGGAAGTTCAAGTTTGGTGTAGGTTTTGGTGTTTTGAAATAAATTGGAGTTTTGGGTGAGTTGAGAGAATTTTCTTAAGTATTTAGATGGTCGATAATGAAGAAAATGAACCTCTTTAGCCTTTAGATAAATTCTGACCACTTTAGGGCATGTGGGAATTAAATTCCCACTTGAGGGTACTTTGGTCCATTTACATGTAATTTTCATTTTCCAAACTAAAGTAACTGTAAGGAATTATCCTTTAGGACTAGTTTAACACTAATAAATCTGAATTTAACACTAATCAAGGTTAACCTATTCTAAGTATGGTTAATTTTAATTAAACAAGGTTAATTTATTTTAACCCAGTTTAATTTTATCTTTCTTCATTAATACTTTTGTCTTATATGTCATAAATGGCGTGATGGCTCATTGGGTGATTCATCACCTTATTTTCTACATGCAATTTTCGTGCTCAATAGATAAGGTTCAATTCTCAATTTCAATTCTTGGTTTCTATTTCACATTTTCTTGCCCTTTTGGCCTTCTAGGAGAATTTTAATAGTTTTATAAGAATTTGAAAAAGTTTCCAAATTATTCTTTCGATATTTCTAACACATATTGGTTTTTTCCTGAATCATTCTTATATCATTTGACATTTTTCTGGAAACAGTTTAGCCCTTATAGAAGACAGAGTTTTCCAAGGGTATTTTGGATATTTTTGGGCATTTCAAATGACATTCTCATTCTCTCTTTCTTTCTATTCTTTTTTTATTACATTCTAACCATCATTGGTGGATTCTAAACCTGTATAATGTCTTTTAATATTTGTGTCCAGTTTTTTTGCACATTTATTTATGTCATTTTAATGCAGGGGCACTTTTATCATTTGATAAAAATTCTCTAATTTCTCTAATTTTTGTTCTTATTTTTTCTTTATTTCTTGCTAAAGAAAATTTATAACTTAGAAAGTATATCATGACAAATTATGGATGTTACATGTATCATGGTTTAGCCACGTTGTAATATGGATCCTAATGATGAATGATTGTCCCTTATGGTCCATGTTATAGTATAGGTTATCCAATTTATAGCATGGCTTTTAATGATGACATGTTCTTTCTTGCATCCCACACTTTAGCACGGCTCTTAGCAAACCTTATACCTGCAACAAAAATAAGTAACCAAAGTTAGTAAAAATTTATTAAGTCCTAGAAGTTTAGAAAAATTATGATATAAACGTTAAAGCTAATAAGAAAGGAATCAATCAGTAAAATAAATGGATCAAAGTGAGTCAAAAATAATAAATCCTAAAGGAGTTATCATAATTCCAAATTTTAAACTTTCTTATCCCCAACAAGAAGCAAGAATAAGTTCAAAATAGAGTTAATGTTTTGACCTATAACCTCATAACTCACAAAAGACAACTAATATTCAAAGATTGATAAGCTACCCAAATTGATAACATCATAGTCCTTACTTATTATCTATAAAAAGATATGAACACTCATGTGTTTGTGTGTGTATGTGTAAGAGTAGTTGTAAGAAATTAATTCCATCATGCCAATTCAAAGGTTAGGAAAAAAAATAAGTAAGCACTTAAAAAACCTATCATCCTTACAATACCAAGTGCATAAAACAAGCTAAGGATTAGTATGTCTTTCATTAGTTTATAATGATAAGATGATATGAAAGGTATGATGACAAGTATCTTAGGCTTAATTTATTATCCTCAACCTAAGGAACCCTTACTCTTTACCTAGTTTTCAGAATAAGCCCTAATTTAGATCAAAATTGCTTCTTTCATTCTTAGATAATTTTCTATTAAGACATATTTTTTTCTTCTTTTCTATTCTTTCTTTCATTTTCCTTTTATTTTTTATTTTTTTAATTGAATTCTTTGAACTACCTTTTGTTATCGTTAGATGCTTCTATTTTTTTGCTTTTTCTTAGAACATGTGAGAATTGAGATCCAATGGAACTTTACCAAACTTTATTTGTTTAGGCTTAAAGGTAATTTCAAAGATGCAAATAAAATGATAACAAGATTTTTTATTAAGTTTGTAATGTGATTTTTCAGAAGAAACTAAGGCTTTGAGGTCTAAAAGGGGTGACTAGGAAGGTGATGAGATAGGTAGGCTTATGGCTTTTTTTCTAGGTTTCTCAAACATGATCTAAATCATTTTTAAGCTTAATATCTATCATTGGTATTCAAGATGAATTCAACCAATAATTCCAACTTGTTACTTCCTAAACTCAACATTAAACATGATGTGCCTCATTTCCTAAAGTTTGACTCTAGCATGCATCATTTAAAGAGTAATCCATCTAAACTACAAGATAGCATGTAGGGATTCATAAGCTACAATTGAGAATGAAAGAAACTAAATAATTAACAATCAAAGTAATATATTATATCATTATGAAGGCATAGAAGACCAAGTTCTCTTCTTTTTTTTTCACAAAATTTACATGCAAAAAGTGCATTCCTAATTAAATACAAGACTTAAAAAGATAAAAGAAAAAAGAAAGAAACTATTAAAATAAACTAAAATTTCCTTAAAAATTCACAAGTTAAACTAAAATATTCCTAAAACTCCTACCCCAAATTTAAAGCAAAAGCATCATTCCCGATGCTTGAAAATAAGATAGGGGTACGAAGAAGAAAACTTCCTCTAGTCATCCTTTTCCTCAAAGGAGGAAGCCTTATAATCCTCCTCCGAGTCTTCTAGGTCCTCTTCCATCTTATCTATATCAGCCTCATCATTCTCATCCTCCTCCTCCTCACTTAAGGGTGTGTACTGTAGCTCGGGGTCTATGACTGACAAGGAAGGGAAATAAATGAATGTATTTGGGCCAATATGCCTGAGCATAGCATTAATATAGTGCACGCCTCAATAGAAAGAGATATAGTGTATGTCCATCCAATGATTGGTCAAGAAAATGGCCAACCCTAGGTTGTCCAAGCAAGACTCCAAGTCAGCTACTTAAGTCTTGGGTTATTGTTCTGAGGGCTACATCGAAAGTCCCACTTACGACCTTAATACTTCTGCTGCTCTAGTTCTCCTCCCTTTTCTTATTTCTATATTGATGAGCTTTCTTAAACACTTATTCTTCTTAAAAAATCTTTAATTAATGATTAGATAACCTAGGAAGAAGGAAATCAATAAAACAAAAAACTAATTAGAATAAAATTCAATTAAAATTTATTTAAAATAGAAACATTATCTAATAAGGATGTATCTACATCCTAGCATAAAATTCTTAGAATATGATTACAAAAAGGCACATCCTAAAAATAGAAATATGGTAGATAAAAGAATCCTTTCTTTCCCAAAATAAAATTAAGCCAAAGAAGAAAAAAGAGAAAAGGAAGGAATATATTCATGATCCTAGATCCTCTTGATCCCATCTTCTAAGCCTTCTAGTTTCCTAGGGTTTTGTGCCAATTATGCTCTATTTCCCCCTAAGAAATCATTTTTTAACCCTTACTTCTATTTTTAGGCCTTTTATTTATAGGGGACACATGGACTTCTAAATAAAAATTAGGTTAGATTTGTGCCTACATTGTGGCATGTCTTACTCATGTTGTAGTGTGAGGATTAGTGTTGCAGTGTATCCTTATAGTGCCTATGTTATACCATGAGTTAGCCATGTGTAGTGTGACTCCTAGTGATGGTTCTCCCCTGTGGTCCACACTATAGCCTGAGATATCCACGCTCTAGTGTGGCCTTTAGTGGTGACTAATTATTCTCTATATCCCACTTTATAGCTTGGGTTCTCCAAGTTATAGCATTTGTCTCAGTAAACTCCATTCTTGCAACAGCAACAAGTAACCAAAGTCATTAAAAATTGTCAAAGTCGGAGGAGTTCAAAAAACTATTATATAAACATTAAAAATAATAATGAAGGAACAATCACTAAAGGAAATGTATCAAAATGGATCAAAGCGACTTAAAACTAATAACTCCTAAGGGAGTTATTAGAAACTTTACAGTAACGTGAGTAGTTGAAATAACAACTACAAACTTGTTTAGCAATGGTCTCCTTAGTATCACTTCATACAAGGGAACATGATTTACCACTAGGAATCTTACATCATATGTTCTCTCCAATCCCTTTTCTCAAAGACTAAGTCTTATCCTAGTGTATCCCTTAAGATATATGCAATCAACTATAAAATTGGTGTGTTTTTTATAATGGAGAATGAATTTCTTCTTGGATGTGTGCATTTTCTTATAATCCTTATAAAACCAAATTATTCACAACACATCCTTAGTCCACAAAGACACTTCTATTATATTCATTGGTTATCGTGGTCATAATAACAATTGGGTTGTTGTGTCAAGGGATAATGGAACCATAATATTCATAAAAAAAAAAGGTAATAACTAGTCTTACATGTTGCTAAGTAGTTTGTATAACATTATCCCCCTCGACTCCCATAATGTCTTCCTTATTTATTCGTCATTGCATTTTAGCTACCTTAAAGGCCCTCTTCTTACCATTTCTAATATCACCTCCCCTACAAAGCCTACAACAAAAATGTTTAATCTAAGCTTGCATCTTGTTAATTCTCTAAGGTTAGATGGTGATGATTGTTTTCTTTATTCCTAAGGAGAGCTTATTTATCATTAAGAGGATATCATTCTCTCATACTTCCTATCTCTATCACCATTAGGGATGAAGGATCTTATTCTTTTATTTGGGTGATGGTATCCGCCCTCATTGCTCCTTGATTAAAGTAGCCATATTAGAGTCAGCTATTCAATTTTGTTCTCATCTAGAAGCACTCATTGGTGGGGTAACACACATCATTTGAAATTTACAAAATTTCCTCTTATCATTATTAGGCTTCTTCATTGAAGTGTTTCACAATAGTTGAGGTTCCTTCAAATTAAAAATAACAAATTTGCAAAATACTTGTAGCGTAAGGATACAAATCAGTTGAACCTTTCATATCAACTCAAATTAATCCTTTTTGGAGGAGTTTGTAGAAATATGAATATTATAAATTAAAATGCAAAATAACAATGTAGATTAATTTAATTTAATTATGATAAACTAAAAAAATCAAAGGTTATTTTCATAAATAATCATCAACCATTCAAATCATTTATAAATAAAATTATATCATCAACCTAGGATCATTCGAAGCCCTTACAATGATCATTCATCTTTATTGAGAAAACTATCAGGATTCAATTTATGAGGATTAACAAGATCAAGTAACCATTTTATCTTAAGTTAGATCTAAATGAATTTCATAATTAGAATCTAATTAAATTAAGTAATAGAATAAAAATCTTCTATTTAATTACTAAATCTTAGCTCTTCAATTTTGAAAAATATTAACCAATCAAAACCCAAATAAAAATTAATTACAAATTTCATAATCAAAAAATGTCGATTGAATGAATTTTAACTAAAAAATGAAATTAATGAGACATTAAAATAAAATTTAATAAGCATGTAAATGAATATTATAACCTCATAATAAAAATAAAAATAAGTTTAAATCCTTAAATTGATATTTAGAAAGAAAGATTTTGATGTATCTAATTTACTTAAATACTCTTACCATTTTGAATCTTTATCTCATTTAATTTCTATATTCACATACAATTTAAGAAAATTTCTAACAACATACAACTAGTTTTGACTTTGTTGTCACCAATGACTATCCAACTTTGACTCCTTCTGCAAATTGCTTTTCTTTATTCATGTGTCAGAATTTGAGCTAGTAGTTTTAAGAAAAGTTGAAGTCTTTGATGCTATCTTTCCAATGGCACCAATTTTAAACTAAAAAGACTTATGTAATTCAACATATGGCTCAATATCTTCATAATGTTCATGTTCCAATGATAACAACACTACTATGACTTCAAAGACAAATTTTAGCCCATTAGACATCCAATTTATCTTTTGATCCATGTAGAATTTATAAATCTCTAAGATTATATAAAAGGTTAATTTTATAAATTTTAGATGCTTAGAAATCTAACTATGCTCAAAATAGTACAACAATGTAATTATTATTCAATATGAGAAATTAAATTATGTTGAGAAGTTCAATTAAATTTAATATAAATCCAAACTCATAAAATATGATCAAATTCAATATGAAGGATAGTTAATTAGGAAAGCAATATGTTTATCAAATTCCTGCATATTTATCATTTTGCATGTTTTGGGAAGATTAAAATATGTACACATGCTAGCAACTTTAAGATTCTCTTTCCAATGAAATTCAAGAGTGTAAATTCTAAGTTGTGCCCCTAAGAAATCATAATACATGAAGCATCATTTTACCAAATTTTGAAACTAATTACCAAGATAATTTTAATTGAACAAAATAAATTTAAAAAAAAAAGATAAAATCTCCTAAGATATACTCTAAATCTCTCAAGTGTTTGGTCAACTAATTGTTTCCCTCCATTTCAACCTGTGAGAAATGCATTATCACAAGCTTACTTATCTTCAACCTCTTTACTAGTATGTACATATGTGTGAACACTTAATCAAGTCCAAGAATATATTTTTAATTTAATTTATTGAATTTTAAAAAAATAAGAAGAATGTATATATTTTACTTTGAATTCAAAGTGATTAAATTAACAGCAAAAATAAGTAAAGAAATCTAAAGAATAAAAAATATAACAAAAGAGAAATAAAATCATAATTGGGCCTAAAATTGAAAACAAACATTTAAGACCCAATGGTCATTTAAAAATGAAAAATAAAGAATGAATAGTAGAAAACATAAAGAATTTTTGTTAAAAGTTAGTTATCAACTCGGTTAGGATGGTTCAACAAATCAGTTATAATATGATAAAGTTTGTTGGAATATATGTTGAGTTTCACCTATAAATAAGAGAAAAAACTAAATAAAAAAAAAACTTTTCCTTTTTCACTTTTTTTGAAAATTAGATGAGTTTAAAGGATTCTATCTTAGAAGATTTTTTTTTCCTAAAAGTAAAAAACTTCATAAATCTCTCAAAAAGATTCTTATTCTCTCTCTAAGAGGTCCTCATCTAATTCTTTGCTTTATTCCTCCAAAATATGAAAGAATTACTCTTAGATTAATGACTTGCATCAAAATTGCTTTGAATCTTGTTTTTAAATCCGGCTCACAGGTACTTTTCTTATCTCGGAGATTTACACCATTTTTAATTCATTATTTGGAAACATTCTTTAATTAAATCAAAATTTCATGCTTCAATTCTATGCATTCCAAATCATAGTCAAAATTCTAGTTAATTATTGAAAGTTAAAGTTAGGATCATTTCGTTAATTAAAAGCACAAATTGTAGTGAATGTATTTGTAATTTAAAGCTTGATTTTCTTAAGAATTATTAGTAGAAACATTGTAAGCATCAAGGTTATTTTTTTTAAAAAAATTCACCTCTTCAAGAAAAATTTGCAACTTGTTTCTCTTGTACAAAACAAGCATAATAATTGTTTAAATTATATATTAAATACTTAGTTTACACTAATTATTACTACTAATGATATATTTTTTTATTATATAAAATCATGTATAATAATTCTAAAATTTGTCTTAATCTCCATTTTTGAAGAAGCCAAATTCCCATGATTTGACCACACAAGTTCATCACAAACATTTACCATAAATAACATCATATTACCTCAATCTAGTTCACTTTGTCATCCATACATATCTCCAATTTCTTAATATTTTCCTTTTCCACAAGCACCGGTATAGAAAAATTAAGAATAATATATTCCATCACACACAGATTGTTCATTTTTAGGAATTCAGCACCCACACAATCTTAGCCTCCCTTTCAATCTTAATCATCACCACACACATTAGTTATACAATCCCATCGTAAACATACCAATAAAATCCAAGGTTAACAGTCCAGTTACAATAATAAGAAAAATAGGATAATTTAATTAAAAGGAAAATAGAGGAAAGAAAGGGAATCCCAGCTTTCCAAGTTGTAGTCATCACTGCCTGTCAGAATCTTCATTTGTCAGAGCTCCTATGGATGCCACCATAATCAACAACTCCAATAATGAAAAACTGCCCCCAAGATAGTGTTGGTTATCCCAAAATTTCCATCGTCTCCATAAAGTTCCTTGCCACCTCCTCCTCTGCTCTCGAAAACACTATTTCCCTCTTCGCCATCACCACCATTGTCGGCAATAATGGTGTCCCAAACTCCCATCACCTTTACCCCTGATTATCGTGCAAATAAATCCTCCATCCGAGGCAGTGAAGCCTTTCTTCTCTCCCCCCTCGACATTGCCTAAAATGGCGGAGGTTCCCCGTTTCATTATATGGATTTCCCTTCTTACTGTCGTTGATGGTGGTGGCTACTTTCCCTCTCTCTTCCCTGTTCCTGGCAACAACACCTTTCCCATTATATCTCTAGCACATCCTTCCTCTCGACCATGTTGGAATTTCCTTTCCATCACGTCAAGTTTTCCCTCTCCCCTATGGCGGCGACAACTCTTAGAACAGCTCCCCTCCTCTCGCTCAAACCATAAATCCCCAAATCTCACTCAAACCCTAAATCTCACTCTCCAGCCTTTCTTAGAATCAGAAAAGCCCATGTCCTAATTAAAGTGGACAAAATCTGAGAGGGTCCATTTTTGTTCAAAATAAACCAACAATGTATTTGTATGCTTAAATTAAATAAGGCGCATATTAATCACAAACTTATGGCTTAGCACAAATGGTTAACTCGTTGAGAGGTAACAGGAAGGTGATAGCTTTAAGACCGGGTAGGGTATTTTATTCTTTACTAGTTGGGTCAAGATTAATGAACAAAAACAACCTAAATGCTACTAAAAATTTTTCAAGGACTTAATTGTTAAATAATAGATTCAATTCTGTTTTTGAACAAAAAACAAAATAAAATTCAGAAACCTATTTGTCTAACATAAAATTTATTATTTCATTCAAAAGGATATAATAATATTCAAATTCATTCCTTTATACAATTAATTTGGGTCAAGCCCATTTCCTTTTTACAACTTATTTGGATCAAGTCCATTTTTTCTTTTACATTTGATTTGGGTCCATCCTAACAAACCTTATAAACAGAATTAGTCTTCCTTAAGGAGAGTTTGGTTTAAATTTAATAAGGTAAATTAAATTTAGAAAATAAAAATATTATTTTCCAACAAACAATTGATTCTTTACAACTTTTTTATGTATATCCTACTTTGATTCTTTCTTCCTTCTACTAAAATGTAAATTTGTTTTATGATGAAATTAAATTTATTTTTTCTCATTATTTCATAATAAATATTTTATCTTATTTTTTATTTTCTTTTTTTAAATCTCACTAATGAGCTTTTAATATAGATGGGTAGCATATTCTACCATCTTGTATTTTAAGAATTGTATAGGTCCTGGTGTAACCTTCGCTTAACTTGAACCTTATGCATATATGGGTTGAGAAAGATTAAGTAAATATTATATTTGACCTAATAAAAGCCACATTTAAATTTATTTCTATATGCAAAAATAAATTTTAATATTTTAAAATTTTTAAAATCTCATGCAACGAGCTTTTAATACAGACGAGTAGCACACCCCGTTGTTCTATGTTTTAAGAATCATATAGTTACAGTGCAACATTCTCATGACTTGGACCTTATGCATTTGGGGGTTTAGAAAGATTAATTAAATGTTATATTTGATTTATTTTTGGGAAAACAGCCTCATTTAAATTTTTCTATATTCAAAAGTAAATTTTCAATATTTTTAAAGTTTTTAAAATCTCACGTAACGAGTTTTTAATACACACAAGTAGCATACTTATCGGGCTATATTTTAAGAATCGTATAAGTTCTGATGCAACCTTCGCTTGGCTTGGATCTTGTGCATATATGGATTTAAAGCTCTAATATGTTTTTTCATGAATTTTTAACTCTCTAAAGATTCTATTTTTCAGAGATCGGGTTTGTTAACCAGAATTACGTAGCCTTGAGTTTCCCACTGCACGAGGGAATACATAGGAGCAAAATCAAGTCTCGTCAGACTATTTTTCATAACTTAATTTTTTTTATTCTATTTAAGGGATCAAATAATTTTCAAAAATATTAAAATTACAGACTTAGTTGAAGGGTACCATTCTCTAGAACCAATGAGTAGGATGCTAACACATTTCCTATTTGTAATCAACTCCCAAACCTATAACTTTTTCTCTGTTAGGGTTTTTTCAAACATTTTCCCTATAATCATAAATGACTCATTCAAAATTTTGTCTAATCAATTATTTCGTTGCAATTTCGATTACGACAGATGGTGACTCCACTGGGAACTTTAGAGAGTCAAGCCCTATTCTAAATTGAGTGACTAAAATGCATGTTGATCCTTTTGTATTTAGTCGTTATTATTTATTTCCTATCCTCGTGCTAATATTAATTTAAAATTACATGTTTCTCACCCTATGGTAGAAAATTTGAATATATCTATTGTGCTTTACTTGTAGGACCTAAATTCATATATTTATATGGCCTCACCACACACACTGTACTCCTGCATGCATAACATGAGTAGGGCCCTACACCCGGAGTCTAAGTGAAACCTAGGATAAAGGGATTTAATGGTGTCACTGGGATGCACATCCTGTTTGACTATCACAAAGGCCCCAGCTAGAGTGCGTCCTTTTCATGATGCCCTACAATAGGTAGCATTCCCTACAGTTGTGGAAAGCCTGATGGATTGGAACTTGGCTCTAATGATCTTTATACAGCTAAGATTACAAGCCAACTTATGTGAGAGTCATATATCAAACAGGCCTCAGATTCGAATCACATGTCACCTGACCTAGAATACTAAGAGGGCATTCTTATTTTAAATATACAAAGTATTAAGATTTAAAATTGAATTAAATTAGAGAAATAAAATTATAAATGATAAAGAAAAGGAGAAGAAAATTATAAAATTGGAAAAAAGAAAGAAAAAATTTAAAGAATAATTTCTCATATTAATAAATTAAATTGAGAAAAATTAGCACATTGTTAAAAAAGGAAAAATCAAATCAATGAAGCTAGAGATTCATTGAATCATGCAAATTAAAATTTTTAAATCCTTAATTATTTGTGCATTCGTACATTTCAACATGAAATTCATTCATTCATTTATCAAATTTATTTATTTTAGAGTATCTTTGAAAAAATATATAATTTGAAAATTAGCATGGGATAATAGAGAAATCAAAAACAATTCTAAAATTTTTTAACTAAATTATCAATTTCATTTTGTACTGTCAAAGACAAAGATACTCATCAAAACATTGATATATTTGTCATTCATAATTTTTTATTCACTTTTTTCTCAAAATTAATTTTTAAATTTAATAGAAAAAAATTAAAGGAAGATAATTTCTCGACACCCTTACAAAACTCGTTCATAATCAAGAATCATGGATAAATTGGAACAGCAAAATGAGGAATTGAGAAATGGGGTGAAAACATTGAAGGATCAAATGGCTAAATTAATTAATACCATACAATTGTTCAAGAAAAAGGATATGGGGGGATCTTTTTCAAAAGAACCAATCGACGCATCATATCCTCTTGTCTCCAATCTAGAAGCCTCTTTGTCATTGACCATGCCTTCGTAAGTCGAGTGGGTTCATTATGTGTTTCCTCAAGGGCATAAATTCCCATTCATAAGACATACACAAACCTAAACACAAAACGCACCTTCAAGCACCATTGAAATCCCTCATGTCATTCCAAATGACATATCATATGAACCTGTTCAAGTTTGTCAAACATCTATTGTGGTGACGAATCCTATGTTCACCCAAGGCCCTCATCCTATATGCATATCATCTTCTTAGCCTTATAACATGACAAGAGAATATCAAAACAATCCTTTTGCTGGAAATACTAAGAAATGGAAAATCTTGGAGGAAAGGATACGTCCAATAGAAAGAAATGGATATGACACCAAAGAATTGTGTAACTTTAACTTATGTTTAGTTCCAGAGTGGTCCTTCCTTCCAAATTTAAGGTTCCTGAATTTAAAAAATATAAAGGAACTAGATGTCCAAGGAATTACTTAACCATGTATTGCAAGAGAATGGTTGCATGTGCTCATGATGATAAGTTGCTCATCCATTTTTTCCAAGATATTTTAACTAGGGCGGCTACAAACTAGTATACCCAACTGGAACAGGCACATTCGTTCATGGAGAGACTTGGCTAACGCATTCCCGAAGTAGTACAAGTATAATCTATAAATGGCTCCTGACAAAACATGACTTTAGAATATGATTAAGAAAGGAGATGAGACTTTTAAAGGATATGCACAACAATGGTAGGAGTTAGCTGCTCAGGCGCAACCCCCATTATTTCAAAAATAAATGGTTAGCATGTTTTCGTTGATACACTTTAAGATCCTTTCCACAACAACATGATTGGTAGTATTACTATCAATTTCTCTTCTGTTGTCATTGTAGGAGAAAGAGTTGAATGTGGCATACGTAATGAAAGGATTGTAAACAAGTATGTAAGAACAAATAATGCATCTATTGGGTTTATAAAGAAGAAAACAAGAGAAGCTTTTAATGTGGCTTTTGGTTAAGGCCAATACACACCTTAAATGGAACCTTATGGACCAACTAGTTTTCAACCACAACCTTATGTTCCTTATACACCATATCCCTACATTACCACAACCTACCAAACGCATTACCCTCCAGCTCATAACTATCCTATGAAAATTCAACCATCAACATCATTAGCCCAAACACAAGCCACAAGTCAAAGTTCAAATTCTAACGAAAGCCAGAAAAATATTCAAGAGAAAAAACTTGTCACATTCGATCTTATCCTAATGACATACACTTAGTTGCTACCTCACTTAATCCAAAACTTTTAGTCGCTCATTATCCTTTAAAACCTCTAGATCCACCATATCCTAAATGGTTTGATGCAAATGCCAAATACGATTACCATGCAAGGTTCATTGATCATTCAATAGAAAATTGTCTAGTTTTAAAGCATAAGGTGAAAAACTTTATTGATGTTAAATGTTCAATTTCAAGAAGAATACTCCTGATGTAGAAAATAATCCATTGCTAAATCATGAGGGCATCAACTAACTAAAAGAAAATGGGGGAAGAATTAAATGATGATGTACATTACGAGAGTCAGGTTTCAATATTGGGGAAAAATCAGCCAAGATACTCATACTTTTAAAAATAAATTTTTGTAATGAAGTTCAATAAAAAAAGACAAAAATTTCATTTGTCATGTTTCTTTTAGTATGCATCCTAGAATACGAACTTACCTCTAGAATTGGTCATTCTTTTTATATCACTCAATCTCTTATTCTACATCTAAATAATAAATACATGGTGGTGACAATGTTAGTGTTGGAGTAAGTAATTTTGAACATCTCATCAATAAAACTCAAGGAGAAAAATTAAATAAGGAAGCTTAACAAACAAGATTTAAATACAAGAAAGAAAGTGAGCCATGAAGGTCACTAATAAAGAGGTTCCAAATCACAATGGACCTTTCATTATAATCTTCTCAAGAAATATTTTCACCAAGAAATACAGAGAGAAACAACAAATATCTTGTTGGATCAAAAGTTCAGTCCTAGAAAAAATTAGGGATGGAAAATAGATCCACAGGATTGAGAACCAAAATAATCCAAGCAAGACCAAATAAAGGATTCACTATATTCAAATCTGAAAATTAATCCAAGCAAAAATAAGGTCCAAAAAGAGAAAGAAAGGAAAATTTGGTGGACTAAAATCTAAAAGATAATCTAGGCAAGATTAGTGTCAAGATTCAAAGAATAATTCAAACAAAGTTATGATAAATAAGAATCTTGTATGATTAAACTCCAAAAAAATAATTCAGGAAAAAAATTAGGATAAAAAAAAGAGCCCACTAGATAAAAAAATACTCCAAATAAATCGAAACAAAAGTTAAGGCCAAAGAAAAAGAGCTTGCTAGGTTGAAAACTTGAAACGACGATCTAAATAAAAATTAAAATGACCCGTTGGGTTGAAAATTTGAAAGAAAAATCTAGGAAAAAGTTAAGATCAATAAAAAATATTAATAGGTCAAAAATCTAGAAGGGTGATCTAAAGAAATAAGAGTAAACCACAAAATTTAAAAGAACCCATGAAAGCCTCCTGAAAAGAAAAATAGGTAGAACAATTAAAGGCAATACAAGGATAATTTGAAAATTCTCGATAAAATTCCTGTACATCAAAGATATATTTCCTAAAAAAATGTCCATTCATCAAAATTGATTAATTCAATAATCAAAGTTATGAAAAGCAGCATTGGTATTTTTCACCAAAAGGTTCCATTTGGGCAATCAAATTTACATTCTTCATCTTTCTCCTAAAATATATTACCATAAACCTTACTTGCAAAACTCTCTATCTCCTCCCATTAACTATCCAAAATTACTTCATATATCTCGCAAATGTATGTGACAAAAGGAAATATGAAAAATGTAAAAATAAAAAAATTAATTTTGAAAAGTCATGATAAACTTGATGTAATCCTCAACCATTACAACATGGCATATTTATTTCCAAAGAATTATCCTCTTTCTAGCAATAATGTCACCAAAATAAAAAGAAGTGTATCTTATTCAAAAATTTTGATCACCCTTAGGTCTTAAGGATATTGTAAGGGTTCTTAAAATGAAAATTCCAAAATGAAAATTCCAATGATGACCAAGAGACAAGAGAAAAGGTCTTTTGAGCTCATCTTGAGTCTTGATACCAATTACACATACTGTAAGGTTGTCAAGAAAATAAAATTGTCAAAAAAAAATAAAGATAGAAATGGAACAAAATAAAACCATCCAAATCATCTCATTTCATCAATCTTGATCATTTCAATTCATAGCAAGGATTATCCAATCTCATAGCATTCATTCTATGATATTTGATTAAGTCATCATTTCAAGCATAAAGCAACAAATAAGTTTAAGCATCTCGTCATCACACATTTCTCAAAGCATGATCATACCATTACATAACTTATTTTCAAAAAAAAGAATTACTTATGTTACTCCATAAATATTTTAAAAAATTTAAAAATTTTAAGTTGGTAAGACCATCATCAATTACTCAAAAATGTCGAAACTAAAGTAATTGCTAATTATCTAAAATATCAAAACCAGGCCAATTTGTCCAAAACAATTCAAATTAAGGCAATCAGCAGGTACTTTTCTTATCCTGAAGATTTACACCATTTTTAATCCATTATTTGGTAAAACTTTTTAATTAAATCACAATTACATGCTTCAATTCTATGAGTTCCAAACCATAGTTAAAATTCTAGTTAATTATTAAAAGTTAAAGTTAGGATCTCTTTGTTAATTAATTGCACAAATTGCAGCAAATATATTCATGATTTAAAGTTCGATTTTCTTAAGAATTAGTGGTAGAAGCTTTGTAAGCATTGAGGTTATTTGTTAAAAAAAATCACCTCTTCAAGAAAAATTTGCAACTTGTTTCTCTTGCACAAAACACATATAATAATTGTTTAAATTATATGTTAGATACTTAGTTTACACTGATTATTACTACTAATGATATATTTTTTCATTACATAAAATCGTGTATAATAATTCTAAAACTTGTCTTAATCTTCATTTTTAAAGATGCCAAATTCCATAATTAACACTTTATTAACTCAATCTAGTTCACTTTGTCATCCATTCGTATCTCCAATTTTCTAATACTCTCCTTTTCCACAAGCACCGGTATAGAAAAATCATGAACAATATATTCCATTATACACACAGATCGTTCATTTTTAGGAATTTGGCTCCCACACAATTCTAGCCTCTCTTTCAATCTTTATCATCACCATACACATCAGTTGTACAACTACATCATAAACATACCAATAAAATCCAAGGTTAACAGTCCAGTTACAATAATAAGAAGAATAAGATAATTTAATTAAAAGGAAAATAAAGGAAAGAAAGGAAATCCTAGCTTTCCAAGTTGTAGTCATCATTATCGGTCGAAATCTTCATTCGTCAAAGCTCCTCTACATGCCACCATAATCAGCAGCTCCAATAACCAAAAAAATGCCCCCGAGATAGTGTTGGTTGTCCAAAAATTGCCATCATCTTTGAAAAGTTCCTCACCACCTCCTCCTCTACTCTTGACAACACCATTTTCCTCTTTGCCATCGCCACCACCGTCGACAGCAGTGGTATCCAAAACTCCCATCACCTTTACCCCTAATTGTCATGCAAATAAATCCTCCATCCAGGATAGTGAAGCCTTTCTTCTCTCTCCCCTCATCATCGCTTAGAATGGCGGAGGTTCCTCGTTTCATTATCTGGATTTCCCTTCTCACTGTTGTCGTCACCACCTTTGATGGTGGTGGTTACTATCTCTCTCTCTCTCTCTTTCCCGTTCCAAATGACAACACCTTTCCCACTGTATCTCTAGCATATCCTCCCTCTCGACCGCATCAGGATTTCCCCCTCCACCAGGTCAAGCTTTTCCTCTCCCCGGTGGTGACAACTCTTAGGCCATCTCCCCTCCTCTCGCTCAAACCTTAAATCCTCATCCTAGCATACCTTACCATCCTGTATTTTAAAATCGTATAGGTCCCAGTGTAACATTCTCTTGCCTTGGACCTTATGCATATGTGGGTTTAGAAAGATTAAGTAAATATTATATTTGATTTAATAAAATCCTCATTTAAATTTATTTCAATATTCAAAAATAAATGTTTAATATTTTAAGATTTCTAAATTCTCACGCAGAGAGCTTTTAATACAAACGAGTAGCATACTATGTCGTTCTGTGTTTTAAGAATCATATAGGTCCTGGTACCGCATTCCCTTGACTTGGACCTTATGCATTTGGGGGTTTAGAGAGATTAATTAAATGTTATATTTGATTTAACTTTTTGGAAAAAAAAAAGCATCATTTAAATTTATTTTTATATTCAAAATTAAATTTTTAATATTTTTAAAGTTTCAAAAATCTCACGCAACAAGCTTTTAGTATAGACGAGTAGCATACCTTATCGTTCTGTGTTTTAAGAATAGTATAGCTTTCGGTGCAACCTTCGCTTGGCTTAGATCTTGTACATATGTGGATTTAAAATTCTAATATATTTTTAAAAATGTTAACTCTAAAGATTCTATTTCTCGTAAATTAGGTCTCTTAATCAGAACTATGTAGTCTTGAGTTTTCCATTGCACGAGGAAATACGTAGGAGTAGGATAAGTCTTGTTAGACTATTTTCCATAACCTAATTATTTTTATTCTATTTAACGATCAAATAATTTTCAAAAATATTAAAATTACACACTCAATTTAAGGGTACTGTTCTTCGAAATGGACGAGTAGGATGCTAACACTTTTTCTATCCGTAACCGACTCTTGAACCTATAACTAACTCTTTCTCTATTAGGGTTTTTCCAAATATTTTTTCTTTAAAAACAAAATTTTTTTGGGGCTCCACAATCATAAACAATTCTTTCTAAATTTTGTCAAATTCTTCATTTTGTAATTTTGGTTACAAAAACATGCAATGCATAAATCAAAAAGTCTTTGTTTTGGTTATAATGGGATTACAAATAGGGAAGGATATAAAAGGATGTACAATGTTGAACCAAAGAAAACAGAAGATAGAGGAATAAATCCAAACACAAGTGAGAGAAATAGAAATCAAGTCCTGAAGCAACATTCATCACCTTCTTCCTTTTAGAAACCTAAATGTCATCCCTTCTCCCTCTTGTACAAGCACTTATAGTAATGAAAAATCCAATAATGGTTTTACATCTAAGCTTGTAACGAGCAGAAATAAGGACTAATTGATTAGGCTTAATAAGCTAGTTAAAAGGATAAAATTATGTAGGTTGGTTATTTGACTAAGTGGTTTATTGAAGAAAATAATGCATCAATCATGTTTGTACAATAATGTAAAAATGTAGCCTCAAAAAGAATTAAATCAAGTTTTCAAGTAACATGTTCCATGTGTAAAAAATGTTAGAAAATTTGAATATCATCTCGTAAGATAAGATGTGTGACAACACTATCCTCAAGGATTTATTCGCTTATTGTGTGATCCCCAAGATTCAACAGTCCTTTCTACAATAAAATGGGAAACAGAATTGACAAGAATGATAAATTATGAAACTCAGTAGTATTAGTGATTTTTGAGTATGTTAAGTATGTAGAAATGAAAAGAGTAGTCTCCTTTATATAGGGTTGAGACTTTCCAAAAATTTAATTTGTTGAGAAATATAATTAAATACCACTTAAAATTTTTAATTAAATTAATTTAAAATTTAAAATTCAAACAAAAATTAAATGGACATTTAAAATTCATAATTAATCATATTTAATGTATGTAATCAAATTTAAAAGGAATAAGAATTAAAACGGGTAATGAAAGAATGGTTATAAAATATATAATTAAAAACTTAATTGTTACAATTTAAATGAATAATTAGTAAAGCATAATTATACTTTAAATAATAATTTATTTTAAATTTTAAAATATTTATTTTCATAAAAAAATAAAAATTAATCAATAAAGGTTAACATGACATGACTAAAAGTTATCAAATTTAATCTATTTAGTTAAATATTCACGGATAAACCAATTAATCACGAAATGTAAAAAAAAAAAAAATAGCATCAATCATGTTATGAAATTTAAAAAGCACCATATTTTTTATAGATTTCTTGACTTCATCAAAAAAAAATTATTAAAAGAAAAATATTTCTTTTAATTTTTAATTTTTTTAAAAAATTATTATTAATATGATTCATATCAAGAGTTGACTGTAACTTTTTATTCATTCATCTTACACAACAAATCTGCTAGTTTTATTAATAACTGATTTTTTAAAAAATGGACTATTCTTCTCTTGAACCTATTAGATAAATTGTTCCACAGTATGGAGTATATATTAGAATTTTTTTAAAATATACTTAAATATGATAAAAAATTAAAAAATTATTATAAAATCACTTGTGTAAGAAATTTGTAACCAAAAAATAGTATATGTGACATCCTCCTATGATAATACTATTTCACATAATTTATTAATTAAATAGGTAATTTTTTTTATAATAAAACTATTATTTAAATAAATCCTTCACATCATTCATTGAGAGTTAGTCACATTTTATTGCAGATGTATAAACATAAAATTAACATTTTCTTTTCAATACTTACACAACTTTTTAGAGTCGAAGTTTAAAACCGATAGATGATAATAACATTAACTAACACTCTTTTTAAAAATATGTGCATATATAAATATACAAAAGGTGCTAAAACATAATTTATGTCTTATAGATGAGTGTGTTAATTAATTACAGAATTTATCATAATCTTATCATCTATAATATTAATTGAATTGTATTTCTAACCCATCATCAAAAGATGTAAGACAGGATAAAAATAAAATTAATCCTCCTATTCAATTTATATATTAGATAATTAATAATGTAAAGTCATTAGTTTCATAAGGTGCACAAAATAAACAATAGATATAAAAATATAAAAACATGTCTCCTACTCATCCTTTGTAGAACCTACCTCCCAAGATGTCACTATGGGATGATATCTCCATGAGAGAGGATCCCAGTTGAATCTAGAAAATAGTTGCAGATCAAGAAGGTCCATCATCTACTCTTAGTTGGATCATGCAATAAAAAGATAAAACATATACAAATAAACAAACAGGGATAAGCATTAATCTACAAATCATGCTTAGAGTATACATAAGTGATTAGGAATAAATTAACTCATATTAAACAAGATATCAGCAACATAGATATTTTATTCCATATTACTACATAATCATTACACGGGTATATACAATTCTCATGAAATTTGCAATTATGTATGCACCATCAATTATGACTTAAAGCCTTCGTTTTTATCCATTCTCATGAAGTTATGCATGGGATTCATCACCACTCATCTAGGGAAGCAATCGATAACTCATATTTTGTACTATGGTACACGAATCCTCAGTTTCAAAAATATTTCAACCATAGTTTTCATTCAATTGTTCCGGAATGGTTTCCAACCAATCTAGCAATGCTTGCTACAAATTTAGAGTAAATTGGGTTTTCATGTGGGATTCTCAACTATAAGATTTTGACAAGAGGAATCTCCTTTACAATGCAGGTTGCAGAGTCGTTTTCCAGCCTTACTACTATCCTAATTTTATATCTCCAATTTTTGGATTAAATTATAAATAGTTTTGTTGGGTTATCTTGTTCTTATTTGTTTTAATTTTCCATGTGTAACTAACCCCAAATCCTAGAACTTTGGTGAAATTTGTGATATAATTATTTGAAACTCATTTTTCTTTATGAATGATTATATATTTTTATTATGAATGATTACTTACTTTTTATCTAATTGTGTTGTCTTATCACCCTTAATTAATTATAAAAATCACATACTCTTATTAATTTTTAAGTTTATTGAAAAATAAATAATCGTATCATTTTTTAATTGATAGAATTACAAGATAAATTAATCTAAAAATTTTAAAAAAATCAATCAGAATATTAGGCTTCTAATCAATTATTTATTTCACAAACAAGTTTATATTTTAAATTTTATTTATTTATTTACCTTGATCGTTGGACATGGTTTCAAAGAAAAAAAATATTATTATTATATAACTATTAGAAAGTATTGCTTTTTTATCTTGACTTTGAAATTGGAATCTTTTGTACATATTTTAATCCACGAAAATAAAAGGTTAAAATGGTCCCAAAAAAAACCTAATAACAGGGGAAAGAAAAAACGTAAGGGAAGAGAGATTGTGACACGAGGTCGCCATTTGCGATTAAATTTTAGGCAATGAATGCTCTGTTAATTGCTGCCAAAAGGGTTGCGCGTTGCTTTCTACTCTTATCTATGTTCTGTTTCAAATTTCATTCTCCTTTGTTACTGTTATGTATGGAGTTAATTAAGATACTCTACAGCCAATGCTATTTTACTCTTTGAGATCCAAAATTTATAATATTTTATTTTTTAAATTAGATTGTATGCTACGGTGTAAGCATAAATATATGAGATAGAAGAGCTGAAATATGCTATGATGTTATGCTTACTATTTATGTTTGCTACCAACTAAATCCATATTGTTAAGGCTTTGTTATTCTGTAGTGATATATCCAAGCTCTCTTGTGATATATTAAACTTTGGAGGGCCAATTAACTTTACGTTAAATATTATTTTTTCCCAAATCATTTTTATTCATTCCAGAATTTCCTAGCTTTAGGTTTTGGTATAATCAATTATTTTTTAAAATTATTGTGTTTTAAATATGATAAATCAAAGTTATTTAATTAAATATTAAATATTTTTAAATTTTATGAACAACGATTGCAACGTCCATCTTTAAAAGAAAAAAAGCACAATCAAGACTGCAACTTTAAGATTATAATGTCTATCTTCGAAGAACAGAGCGCAGAGTATGACTACAACTTTAAGATTGTAACATCCATCTTTTGAAAAAAAAAAAAAAAACAGAACATACAGAATAAAGACTGCAACTCTCTCCCTTGACCCCTTCAACATTTTATTGTCACGTAAACCAAAAACAAAATAGAGAGCAGAGACATGTATCAAGCAACATTGGATAGCTTAAGTTGGATTTAGATTCTAATGGAATTTTATTTTTCAAACCGGTTTCTGATTCATGTACTCCATATTTATCCGTATATTTCTTACTCCGTACAATTTGAAAACATGTTACACTCGGATTCGGTCTGATTTTTGTCAGTGACAGTATATTTCTTTCCTCTGTCTATCTATCTTCTCATATATATATATATATATATATATATATATATATATATATATATATATAATTGAAAAAAATTAATCAAATTTTAAAATTAATTTTAAAAAATTATATTTTCTAATAATTTTAAATAGAGAACATAAAAAATAATAATATATAGACATTAAAAATATTTAAATTTATTTAATATTTTTATTTTTTATTTTTATATTATATTATATTATATCATCTTTCATATTTATTATTTATTTTACTTTTCTATCTTAAGATGAGTGTCACCATCCAGCATTAAAAAAAAAAAATTAATAACCATGATCCGATCCGACTATATAAGCACTGATAGTGCGGTAAAAATTCTCTCCATTTTTTTTTTATTTCTTTTGTTTTTATCTCTCTTAAATGCATGTAATAGCCCATCCTCTTTGATTCTTTCTTTCTCTCTGAAATGCACCTTTGGACCTCTCGGTTTACTGCAGACGATCCTGGCTCCTGACAGTGACCATCCAAAGCAATGTTCCAAATCTGATTCGAACAGTTCAGATTTTGGTTTGAGGCTCCGAATCAATCAATGACAACCTTCGATCAAACTCAACAATTGTCTTCATCATCGGTTTCATTCTCCTCACAGCAGCACCTTCTACCACCAATCCCTATCATTCTCCTCTTACTTCCGCTACCGTGACCTCCTCTCCCTCTCACACTCCGTCGTCACCTCCGTCGCCAACAACCGCGCCGCTCGTGGCGATATCGCTGGTGCCGACCGAGCCAGGGCCATCGCCGACAGGATAGAGCAAGGGACTGTCCTTGGGTTCTGGAAGCTCGTCTGGTCCACCTGGACCTGGTCGTGGACGGACATGCCCCTCGCGGAGCTCTACGGTGCCGTTTCCGACATAAACGAGTTGCTCAGAGGTTTGACCGAGTTCACTCGCTTGGAATCGGTCGCGGAAAGGTCCTCTTGGGTTTCTTGAAATTACCAAAATGTCCTTGCCGTCTCTAAATCGCTCTGCAAGCTCCTCAAAGTGTTTGGCCAATCGGTGCGTACGACGTCGTTTAATATACTTACTTTTGCTATGTGTATTTTATTTACATTTATGACTAACCATAAACATATTCGTATGGTCTTGTTGTATGGAATGGCAGGGAGTGGTGAGGGAAGTAGTGGAGACGTTTCAGAAAGAGGTGGTGGAAGGTGGGTTAATCAGGGATTGCCTTGAATTGGGTAACAAAGATTTGAAGGTTTTGATTCAAGTTGTCAAGGATTTGTTGTTGCAATTCTTTCCTGATCATGATAAAGATCTTGATCTATGATTGGTAAAAATAAATGTTGTTCTATCAGTGGAAGGGGATATAGAAAATATATATATATATATATATATATTAGGTAGGTTGATAATTAAAGATTAGTTTTGTCGTAAGACAGGCGATAGGCACTTTCTTATCTGCAGTGTAATTTGACTCTCTAGCTTTGAGAAGACACGGGGAATATAACACCACCGGTTTTGTTAATACCCAGATTCATTTATTCTCATGGATGGGCACCAAGAAAGTCTGCAACGTAATTTGATTCTCAAGCTTTGAGAAAACTAGCGTTGTCTAAGCTATTAGCAAGCTAAGCATACTGAATATTTCGTTCACTGCCTCTGTTGATTTGTTTCATAAATGATGCTCCAGAACTAAGCATTAAAGACCTATTTATTCCTTCAAATTTGATGATGATATTTCTTGTTCTTTTTTATCTCAATATAAAGTAAAAAAATCTTTATTTAACTGTTTATTTATATATTCAAAAAATAATTAATTTTTTTCTATATTCACCTTTAATAATAAGAATAAAATTTCCCTCCACTTTCTTTTTCATCTTCTTTTCTCTTTATCTCTATTTATCCTTTTTTCACATATGCATTAAATACTACATACTTTATATTTCTTTACTTCTCTAAAATAAACCTCTCTAGCATGAAAATAGACCTACACTTAAAAGAAATTAAAATTTTAAAACAAATAATTTTAAAAACTCAATAATATAAATATATTTATTACCATTCATACTTCTTATATACGAAGAGATAAAAACAAACAAAATAAGTATTTTTTTATTAGAGACAAGCAAAACCGATTCTTATATATGAAGAGATAAAAACAAACAAAATAAGTATTTTTTTATTAGAGACAAGCAAAATCGATCTTAATGACAACGTATCCAATAAGACTAGTATAATAAAGATTATTAATAACACGAGAACGAATTTTTTTAAAAAAAAATCAAAAAACCATAAGAACTAAACTATCAGGGTAAAGTAAAATATGTTTAAATAAAAATATTAAAATTCTATAAAATTTTATAAAAATAAAAGGAAAACAAACATCACTAGCATATAATTGTAAAAGTTAAAAGTGCCGTAATTACGTTATAACTCTATTGATGCAAATTTTAGAGAGCGTGCCGTAGCTTCATTTTCATTTCTTTTTATGGAGTCAATGTATTTTACGTTTAAATATTATTTCTCCCCAAACCATTTTTATTCATCCAGAATTCCCTAGCTTTAGGTTTTGGTATAATCAAAACGAAATGATGATCAAAATAGCATAAAGGGTTCTTTCTATGTGAAAGTAAAAGAACTAGACCTTATTTTGTGGTGCTTGAATGGTAATGTATAGAACAGACAATGTGTGTGCATGTGTATCCGTGTCACAATAGCCTATTTCTTTTTGTAGGGGCAAAATTTCTTCTAACCTGAACACAAGCCCATAAATTACATAATCTCCAGTTGATCCTCAAAATTGATGGCTGAAGTACATAAAGAATTTCCTATCTCATACTCCCACCAAGGCAAACAAAAGTATCTTTACTTTTGTACCCAAATTTTAAAAGACTCTATAAGGTGGTGGAAGGTGAATAAAGTTGTACCCAAGCAAATTCATGTTTGTAAGGCAAACTTGCATCGCAAGAGGCTTCGCAGGCATACACAACAATTGAAGCCCAATCCAGAGAGTCCACTTCATTGTCAACACCGAAATAATACAGCAACTGTGGCAAAATCTGGCACCACCAACATTAATCACTCAGTATCTCTATAGGAAACAAGCAAACATTTGGTTGACCAAACAAGAGAAATAGTAGCACATGCAGAACAACTTTTATACTCAACCATTGATGCTCAAATAACTACCTGAAATTCACAATACATAGGTCCACCGCAGTAACTGCATCTAGGGATATCAGCTTCTGATGGCCGACCACTTGACACAGGCCATATTGGCTTAGCATCAGTACTCCTATAGTACCTGTTACCAAGAGTACCAAAAACTGTAATTAAACACAAATATATTGACAAAAATCAACACCATCATTCTGGTTATACATGGTTAAATTTTTTTTTCATACATCACAAAATATGATTATCAAAGCAATGCACCTTTTGTAATGAGATTTCAAGGGAAATTAGGATTGAATAATCTAAATTCCAACTTTTGTGACCCTCCTTCAACATTAACCAATATCAAATTAAGCAAATATATAGAACATGTTCAAAATGGCTGCTATCTCTCAAATGTTAGGTTAGACAATCGGAGGCAATCAATATATTTCTACTACTTTCCTGATTATTTTGTCATCCAAGGCAATATAATTCATTTGTCAAATATTTTCTCCCACCCAGTTTGGTAAAATAATGCCTCCATAGTGGGACATAAGGTTGTTTGCCATAGTTTTCTTCTGAAGTGAGGCAGTACACCATAGTTAAGCACTCTAAATTTGCTATATAGTATATAATTATATATATTAATCACCTCAACACTTGTTCAGGGGCCTTGGCAATGCGTTCTTGGAAGTAGGCCCAGCTCTTTTTCTCATCATCACCCTATTCACAAACAATATAATTAGCAAAGAATATACCTAGATAAGTAACTTATTGTATAAAATAAAGATAATACCTGAAAGGTATCCAAAAGTGAATTCATTGGGTCATCAGTCCTGTTCCTTGAGATCAATGAATTAGCTAAGGTATTGTCCTCAGATATGTCTCGAATATAGTCACTTTCATCCTCAATGATGATCTCAAATTCAGGCCAGACATTGTTGTTTCCAACTGTAAGGTAATAATATCATTATATGTGAACTACCAGGAAGCATAACAGCAGATATCATAAAATTTTATGCAGTAACCTCTAATAACTTGTCTATGTTTTATTTTGGAATGGTATCAAGCATGTTTAAGGTTTCATACAAATTTAAATATCTAGTTACATTCATTTTTTAAAAATTCAAGATAAGCTTGTTAATTATGCACAACAAGCAATATTATAATTAGTTTTATCATTTTGTAAATTTAATTGAAAAATGCCTAATATTTTTGTTATCAACACAATAAAAAGTAAATAACTGTTGTAATAAAAGTATATAAAACTTCAGACCACAAATACCATTATGAGACTCCAAGGAGTTTGTTCCACTTTTGTTGGGTCCAAAAACCAGTGAAGAAACTTTCAACTGCTGGCAAGCAATTTTATGCCCTGAGCGCCAACTCTTGACCTGTAAGTTGGAAGAGAGTAATGTTCTACGAATCAAATTTCTGAAGACAACGAATGGACACATTTAAGCAATTTATTACCTGGTGTTTCTCAGAGCAATACCGTGCTTGTTTGCAGCCACTGCAAAGCTTATCTCCTTTCCAGGTGCCACACAGATCACAAAGAGCAGCTGAAAGTAAGAGATTCTATCAAAATAGAGGCAGATTTGGAACAAAACTGTTTAAAAGAATGTGTCTACTCCCACACCTAAGTCTAATCCAAACAGAAATAGCTATCTATCTTCACTATACCAAAGCAAAGGACCTCTAGACAATTATGAACATCTATTTTCTGCAGGGTATAAATTACCCTTAGAACTAAACTAGTAAACATTCATAAAACTCAGAAAACAAATTTACATAAATGGTCACAGCAAATACTTGTAAAATGGGATTATTTTCTGCAAAATGAAACAAAAAAACATTATGATGACAAGTAAACCAACCTCCACTGCTAGCAGGTTTGTGGCTCTCATTATACTTAGGGCATTCACGTGAGTAAAATGGATTATCGCGAGGTAATTGACAGCGGAAAACCTTCACACTTCAATAAATGATTACAAAATCAGAGATCAATGGTCAAAGGAACTAAAAACATGGAAAATTTTGTTTCACTGAGGATGATCACTGACCTTCTAGATGGCTTCTCTGGATGGCGTTTCCATTGCTCATGTTGATCCCTTAGAAGACATTTCATGGAAGGACACATAAAAACAAACAACATCCGGTGAAATGTAGTTTCCTTCTCAGTTGGTGCATAAACCTAGCAGTTCAAAGGTTTAATACAGTATATCACAGTTCACAGGTACAAGGCAAACCATACATACATCAAACAATACTTTGAGGCATTAGCTCCATCCATACCTGAAGCAAGAATTGTAAAGGTTCTCCACAAATGTCACAAACAGATGATCTTCCTGATGGTATATTCAGAGGGTCAAGCCAAGCCTATTATTTACATGACAGCAGATTATATAACAATCAGAAACTGAAACTTGTGTTCATTGAATAGAGCAAGACAAAGCAAAGTGTTGATGAATTCTATGAGATGGTAAATACTGGGAAACCTCCAGCTTTGCTTGGGAAATATTGCCGGCAAAGAGACCATTGATTCTTGGGTTTGTCAACAAAACCAAGAGTGGCAGGTTGAAGTTCTTCGTCATCTTCATCAAAATCATCATCTTCATCTATATCTTCTTCATTGTCATTCCGGATAGCATTGATTTCAACAGGATCTCCAATGGTATCAGTGTCCATGTGATTAGGAACTGGAAAATCAGATAAACAACTGGAAAAAAAGCCATTTAAAAAATAGTTCACATCAAGCATATAAACTGCAATCACTAAAGATATATAAAATGAAAATAAAATTCATGTCCACTTGGAAATAATCAACGAAGCTGTCACTGGGGAACAAAGAGCTAAAATCTACCAAGGCCAGGATAATAGTCTCCAGCAAGAGACCTAGGCAAATAATTGGCCCTCCAAAAGTTTAATATATCACAAGAGAGCTTGGATATATCACTATAGAATAACAAAAGCCTTAACAATATGGATTTAGTTTGTAGCAAAACATAAAAGAAAGCATATCTTCATGAAAACATATTTCAGCTATTCTATATCATATATTTATGCTTACACCATAGCATACTATCTGTCTTAAAAAGGAAAATATTGTAAATTTGCCGTCTCAAGGAGTAATATAGCGGTGTCTGTAGAGTATCTTAATTAACTCCATAAATAATAGTAACAAGGAGAACGAAATTTGAAAAAGAACATAGATAAGAGTAGAAAGCAACGCAAACCTCTTAGCTGCAATTAACAGAGCATTCACTGCCTAAAATTTAATGGCGGACGGCGACCACTTGTCACGATGTATCTTCCCCTATTATTAGGTTTTTCTTTGGATCAGTTTAGTTTTTTATGTTGGTCGACTGAAATATGCACAGAAGACCCCAAAGGTCAAAGGCCCAAGACTTAAAGAGATATACTGCTGCACATCAAAAAGAAACCATGCCAACTATGTGCGCTAGCTCGAGAATAACGGAAGCATAAAGCAACCAATTAACGCTGCGAAGACATCGAACAGCACAAAAATAAACAAAAGCAGGCCAGAAGAAACCTGCCCAGCTCAAAAGCAAATGAGAGCAATGGGCTGAACGCTATTCTTTCTGCAGTTGGGTAAGAATAATGGGCTGTGGATTTAGTGTGCTTTTTAGGTTTGGGCCTCACTTTTCGCACCCCTTTTTTCTTTTTGCACCCCCTTTAATTTTTTGAAATTTTTTTATTACCATTTTACTCTTAACACCTTCTCATCTCTTCCGCAAAAATTTTTTCTCTTCCGCAAGTATTTGTCTGTTCCGCAAATTAATTTATGGAATGAAAAATGTATTCCGTAAATTAATTTGCGGAATGTAATTTTTTGTTTTTCGTAGATTAATTTACGGAAGGTTACATTTTACATTCCGTAATCTAATTTGCGGAACAAAAAAATTACATTCCGCAAGTTTATTTACGGAATACACTGATGCATTTCGTAAACTAATTTGCGGAAAGCGTTTAACGTTCCGCAAATTAGTTTGCGGAATACAAAGTCCGTTCGTCTTCTCTGATGCTCTTTCGACGTTTCTCCGAGGTTTATTTTCTTAGCTTTTTCTCCCACCAAAGCAGAACATATGAATTCAATTAATAAGGAAGAAGATGTAATAATGGGAAACAAAAATAAGAAAGAAAGAAAAAAAAAAAAAAAAAAAGAGGAGCAGGAGGACGGGAAGACGGAAGAGGAAGAAGGGAAAAGTTTAATAAATAAGGGTATTTTTGTCTTTTCACACATGAGGGGGTGCAAAAAGAAATTTTGGGGGGTGCAAAAAGCAATCCCCTTTAGGTTTCGGGGGTTAGAAAGGGATGGGCTTCCTTTTTCACCATTTTTTTTTTCGCACTTTCTTTTTTAAAAAAATTTAAATTTATTCTTCCATAAATAAATAAAATATATTTTCAGAATTTAAATTTTAAAAGTATATTTTTATGTTAAACATATTTTATAATAATACTTTTAAATTTAATTTCTAAAAATATATTTTTATATTTTTAAAATTTAATTTTCAAAAGTGTAAAAATATTTTTTTTAAATTTAACTTTCAAAAATATTGTTTTACATTTCTAAAATTTAACTTTTATATGAAGAAACTGTGATGAATTAAAAATTTAAATGAAGGCAAAACACTATGATTTTAAGATGGTAAATTCAAAAATTTAATAAGATATAAAATATTATTAATTTTTATAAGCATGGATTCACTTTTTTTTTTCTATTTTTTTCTATATTTTTTTCTCTTTTGTATGTGTAATGGGACACACATATATTTTTTCCTCCTTATTTGAGGATCTGGACCTCTCCAATATTATAGAATCTATGCTCAGTTTTTATGAATAGAAAAAGTAACTTTCTAGATCACAAGAAAAATAGAAAAAAAAAAGGAGAAATTTAGAAAGAAAAGAAAAGGAATGAAATTAAGAAGAAAAATTAAGTTATTTTGATGGGTAGAAATAAAATAAGAAGGAAAGAAAAAAACAATTGTTTAGATAAGTGGAAAAATGAAAAAAAAATATTAGTAGTATAAATTTTATTTTATATAAATTTTAAAAAAAATTACTATATTTTTTTATAAATATAATTTTAATTTTTTAAAATATTTAATAATTTTAATAATTTAAAATAAAAATAAAAAATAAAAAAAAACCTCTTCCCCATCTTGCGAAAAAAATATTTTTTTTTCATATTTTTTTTACAAACAAATAAAAAATCTTTTTATCATCTCTTTCCTTTTCCTTCCTCTTTTCACTCTCTCCTTTCCTTTCTCTTCCTCTTTCCATCCTTCAACCAAATAGACAGTAAAAGAATTTTGACTCAATGAAGTTGAAAATAATTTTTAATATATTTTAATTTTTTATTTTTAATTATTCTTTTTTACATATTATATATTTTCATTTACTTAATACTTATTAATGTTTATTTTTTTATATTTCATATTATAATAGATTCTTACCTTTTATAAGAAATTTAAATAGTATGATTAAGAGTATGTTTTAGCTTTGTTTGATAAAGATAAAATAGAAGCTAAAATAGATAGTTAGTAACTTTTTTAAAAAAATGCTCTTAAAAAGCAATGTTGTTCAACCAAAAGAATAAAACTAATTTTACATGTTTATCTTTTTTTCTTTCACTATCTATTTATGGTAATTTTTTTTTTTTTTTTACTTCGCAAGACTCTTTCTTCCTAAAAACACATTCTTGTTGTTGTCATTGCAGGTGTATATAACATTAATTTTAATCGTTTGTTGCAATTTGTTTTTTTTATTGTTATGTCTCATGTTAGTTCTATTTAAGGGTTGGACTAGATGAGACAATTGTACTATTGGCTAAGAAATTCTTACCATTAATGCTACAACACATTTTACCATACGAGAGATAATCTTTTAATAATATATGTATATATATTTTATTTATTATTTATTATTATAGTAATATTATTTTGAATGAATTTAGATATAAATCATCAATTTTGCATCCACAAAAGGTGAATGTTAATAATTTATATGATTAAATACTAAAAATATTTTGGGCACAAGTTTTTTATGAAACAGAGGAAAAATAAATATGGTACAGTCAATTGTCTTGCATTTTTATAAATATTGCATGAATGGAGGGCATGTCGGCAACTTACCAAAAAGGTGTTGTCATTGCCGTTGACATTTTGTTTTTATATACAGTATATTACCATGTCAAACTAATCATTCTTCATTGCCACTTTTTTTCTTGGTTGCGAACTACATTTAACGTTTCGTCTATAAGGAACCCCAAGTTTCTTGCATTTTTATATTTGGGGACACTTTGTCTGATAGTGGAAACAACAATAACCTTCTAACCACTGCAAAAGCTAATTTTCTCAATTGGACCAACAGGAAGATTTACCAATGGTCGAACACATATTGACATAATCAATAACATCTCTCTAATTTTTTTTTACTACAAGATTGATAATTTAGTACTGCAATTAACAATTTTAAATTCAAATGAATTCTCTGGGTCAAACTTATGACTACCATTTGTTAGTTCAACAATTTTTTAATAGAATAGAAGCTATATTCCTAGAACCAAGTATGTTCTCTTAGTCTAAACTCTTTGTAAAATTACAGCTCAACTTTTGCGATTTGATAATTTTATCCCACCCTTTGCAAACACCAGTGGTTCAAACATACTTAAAGGTGTGAACTATGCATCTAGTGCAATAGGAATTCGTGTTAAAATCGATACGTGTATGGTATATATAAATCAAACAATCTTTTTCTTTCTTTATTTTCAATTGGTTTTTGGTGGATGACTAGAGGGTTCTCATGCATGCTGATGAATTCATGCTATGCAATGTAGGGTGGTAATATTGACTTGGGATTACAAGTGAAAAATGAGAGTCATAATTTTTCAAATTGTTATCCTTGAGAATTATGTTAATTATGTGAACATAGATAGCAATGATTACATAACCTATTACTTCCTTCCCCAGTTCTATCCAACAAGCCTCAATTATAACTTTAAGGAGTATCTGGATTCCCTGATTAAAGAGTTATCTATGAGTTTAATGGTATATCCATCCAAATTTGTGTTTCATTTTGAATTAATTAATTAGTATAATAATTGGAGTTACACAATTTATAAAATGATGGTTAAACAGTGAATTTGATGTTTTTGGATAGGCTTTACATGATTTTGGAGCAAAAAAGTATGTGTAGGTTGGATTGGGCTTTTTAGGCTACAGTGCAAATGCCATCCATACCCATGGGACAAACAGATCTAATGCTGAAGAGTAGAATGTAGCTGCATTCAATTTCTCTGGTGGATCTTTTTATTGTCAAGTTCTCTGCTAATTCCAAATTCATCTTTATAAATGACACATCTAAGGACCCTGGCGATTTAGGTGATGATAGTTATTGTTTTCTTATATTTCTATCAACATCTCTAAAATAAAAGCAATTGATTGTATTTGATTGAGGTACACATAATAATATGTATAACTATAAATGGTCCATTCAGGTGTGGTCCTGATTGAAGGTTTAAGGTCATGTTGTAATAGGAAAGACTATGCGTTTTGGGATGATTTCCAATTAAAAATCATCACATCATCCTGAATTCATGATTTGATTTCTATTTTTTTTTAATGTCTAAACTCCTCAACAAGATTTTATACTATTCTCTCTTAAAACAACCTTTTCCATTTAGAGCCAATGTTGGCATAAGTATAAATAATTGTCAAAAGTGTAATGTCAAATTTGCCCTTATTATGATCATTAACTTTATAATTTCTTAAGAGTAATTTAATCATGGATGAAACTTTGATTAAGTTCATTATATTTTATTTTATTAATTTTTAAATAATAAAATATGGATGAATTTATTTTAAAAAATATGTATTTTAAATACATTTTATTTATTGTCAAAAGAAACATCCTTATGTTGTTTAATTTAATAATTTTATGGGAAATAGGATGGACCTATTGCTTCTCGTTTTTACTATTTAATGAAATTTCATGAACGGACGAAACAAGAAGAAGAAATGCCATAAATCAAAGGGCTAGTTACATAATTGATCAGTTATAGTTATACTTGAATATTTCTAATTAACAATTATATTTAATATTATAATAATAAAGTTTTATTAAAAAAAAAATTCTTCCACGTTGCATAATTTTTGGAAGTCACCAAATTATTCTATATGCAATGAAATCCATTAACCATTCATTTAATTGTTTCACGTATACTACTCAGTTGGATTTCAACCTTACTTAAATTTTGAATTCAACAAAAACGGCATTGTCTCATAGAAAATCAAAAGGGATTTGTTGAATGCTTTCTCTTTGGATTTCTTGATCATATACTTTCATTCTCTTTGTAATTATTCTTATACTTAAACTTCATCTCATAACTCATTTCCACAAAGTTTCAGTCATAGATATATATTGGAACGAAGCAGAATTGAACCAGGAACAAGGTTTAACGAAAGACATATAAAAATTAGAGCGATCACGATGTTTAATTTTAGGTACGGAAAAAAAAAACATTGTTGGTTACACATGCAAATTGCACATTTATGGAAATTGCTCACTAAAGGTTATGTAGTAAGTTTCTTATCAAAAAATAGTCCTATCCTAACCTCCGCTCTACACTTATAAACCCATGGTGATGCTCACTAACTTTGATGGTGGTTTTTGATTGGAAGAAATATTTATAAATAGTCACTTACGCACATGTCCCTGAACACATTTAGTACTAAATATTTCATTATAGTGAGTTTTGGGTCCTTGGATGACTTGTAGAAGTGCTCTGGTTTCTATTCGGAAAGCTTCCACTCGGTTCCTCCCCAAGCAAGCAAATTACATAGCAATGATGGAAGGTATTTGATTCTATTCCATTACTTTTTATGCTCTTTATATGCGTAACATGTCTTACATTTGATATCAAAGCATAATTACTTTATGTCATTTGTATGATTTTTGAATAATTTGGTGCTTGTTTTAATGAAAATTGAAGTTTAAATCATTATAAAATTGGTTTATGGGATTAACACATAATTTTCATGTTTAAAAACTTGAGTTTTATTTAGGTTCGAACCGAGTTAAACAGACCGGTTTTGGTTATAAATCTGGGTGAAGAAGATGGTGAACAGTATCTTGCCACTTTTCGTTAAATATATTGTTGTCTAAATTTAATAAAAAAAATGCTTGTGACAAAGTGGTTGTTAGTGCTTAGTGCGCCTTCTAGTCTTAAGCTCCAATTCTCCTAATTTAAATTTATTTCTAAAGTTATTATTTTATAATTAAATTATAATTATATGTGTATTTTAGATAAGTTATACATATAAATTTTTAAAATCATTTAACTACATTTATTACATAAAGTAATTAGTAATAAATGTTAATTTAACATCTATTGATTAAAAAATTTTATTTAATTATTGTTTAGCCACACTAGCTTTAGTTAGATAAAATTATTTTGAAATCACATAAAAAATTTGTAGATATTAAATAATTTCATAAAAATTTTAAAGATTAATGTCTTTTGATTAATATAATTTTTAAAAAGTAGCCACAGCATCTTTAAATTAGGAAAAATTATATATAATTCACCTATAATTAAAGATATTATTTGTAATTATTTCACTTTTAATATAATAAATTTATTTTACAGGATATTATTATATTATATTATATTATATTATCAAATAATTGGAATGAAATATAAAATTATTTACTTAACTATTCACATGAATTAAGGAAATGAATATAATTTAATAGTTTTATCAATATGGTTGTATGAATTTATTTGAATTAGGAATTTAGCACATAGACAATTTCTATGTCATAAATTTATATTTTAGTGTATTATTTATATTGGTAAAACATAATTATTTAGTTGCCTTATTTTATAAGCATGTTAAATGAAACATTTTCTATGCAGTTTTTCAACTTGTGAATATATCTTATATGAAATATGAAATTCTCAAACTTAAGAGTGATAATTATAAGATGTGGAAGGAGAGAATTCTCCTTCATTTAGGCTGGATGGACATTGGTTATGTCATTCGTAAGGATGAATCACCTCCAATTATGAAGGTTGGTGAGTCTAATGATGTTGATCTATATGAAAAGTGGGAGCGATCTAATTGTCTCTTATCATGTTTATAAAGACCAACATCTCTTCTGTCATTCGGGATTTTGTTAAGCAGTATGATAATGTTTGAGTCCTATTGAAGACAATTGATGAGCAATTTGCAACTTCAGACAAAGCCTTAACGAGCATCTTAATTATGAAATTTTCTAACGCGAAGCTCACTGGTATTAAAAGAGTGCGTGAACACATAATGCACATAAGGGATAAAATGACCCAACTTAAGGCTTTTGGGGTTACTATGTCAAAGTCCTTTCTTGTGCACCACATATTGAATTCTCTACTACAACAATATGGACCCTTCAAAATTTCTTATAACATACATAAGGAGTCTATCAATGAATTTATGACCATGTGTGTGCAAGAGGAAGGGAGGTTGTTTATAGAGGATAGTGAGAGTGTGCATCTTGCAACTCAAGAAAGGAAAAGGAATAACCAAGTCAAAAAGAAAGGAAAAAAAAATTATCTTTCAAAGGAAACATAAAGAAAGAATCTAAGTGCTTCTTTTGCAAAAAAAAAATGGTACATGAAGAAGGATTGCCTTAAGTTCTAATCCTGGTTTAAAAAGGAAGGTAACTCATTCTCACTTATTTGTTATGAGTCTAATATGGTTGATGTTTATAATAACATATGGTGGATTGATTCTAGATCTACAATCCATGTTACAAATACCTTATAGGGTTTGCAAAACCTGAGGGAACTAGTAGGAGATGAGCGATGTATCTATTCAGGACATAAGACGTAATTGCATGTCGAAGCTATTGAAACTTGCAAATTAGTACTTAGGAGTGACTTTATTTTAATTTTAAAAAAGACCTTTTATATTCCTACTTTTTCTAGAAATTTGATTTCTTCTTCAAGACTTGTTCCATTGGGATATAATTTTAATTTTATGAACATTGGTTTTAATTTATATTTTAAATATGAACATATTGGTAATGGTGTTTTATATGATAGTCTTTATTCCCTCGATTTACAAAATACTGCCACTCATGATGTTTTGCATGTTCAAACTGGTAATAAATGGTGTGTTATTAATGAGGATTCTTCTACTTTATGGCATCAGAGATTAGGACATATCTCTATTGAGAGAATTAAGCGATTAATGAATGACGGAGTACTTAGTACTTTATATTTTACTGATTTTAAGACTTGTATAGATTACATAAAGGGAAAGCAAACTAACAAGTTTAAGAAATATGTCAAAAGAAGTTCAATTGTATTAGAAATCGTCCATTCTGATATCTGTTGCCCAAATATGGATGCTCATGGACAAAAGTACTTCATCACCTTTATAGATGATTACTCACGATACATGTATCTTTACATGCTTCACAACAAAAATGAAGCACTGGAGGTCTTTAAGGTTTTTAAGGCATAAGTAGAGAAATAATGCGGTAAGTAAATTAAGATTATGAGAATTGATAGAGATGACGAGTATTATGGTAGATACACTGAAGATGGACAAACACCAAGTTCATTTGTAAAGTTTCTTCAAGAAAATGGGATAGTTGCCCAACATACCATGTCATGTTCTCTTGATTAGAATGGTGTAGCAAAAAGAAGAAACAAAACGTTAATGGACATGGTTCATAGTATGATTAGAAATTCTAAACTGCTAAAATCCTTATGGGTTGAAGCTCTTAAAACGGCAGCGTATATATTGAACCGAGTTCCAACTAAGGCTGTCTCTAAGACATTATTTGAGTTATTTAAAGGTTGGAAATCAAGTTTGTGACATATGCGCATGTGGGGATGCCCATTTGAAGTGAGAGTTTACAACCCACAAGAAAAGAAACTAGATCCAAGGACCATTAGTGGACATTTTATTGGATATGTTAAAAGTTCTAACGGGGTATAGATTTTATTATCCATCTCATAGTACTAGGATTGTGAAGTCAAGAAATGTCAAGTTTCTTGAAAATGACTTGATTAGTGGAAGTGTCGGATCATTAAGTGAAAGATTCAAGTTAAAGTAATCTAACCTACAACCTTCTACATCAAGTCATAGTCGAACTATAGTTGTTCATCACACTCCTTCAGTTCAAGTGCGTGTTGAATGATCTGTTCCTGAAGCTCCATAAATTGTTAAAAATATCCAATAGATCCTGTTCAACAAATGTCACAAATTGATGAACATCCAATTGAACAACATGTTTTAGAGGAAGATGTTGATGCAATATTGAGAAGATCTACTAGAGTAAGAAAATCAGTTGTTCTGAATGATTATGTAGTGTATCTGCAAGAATGTGAGTATAATGTTGGAGCTGAAAATGATCCTGAAACTTTTTCACAAGCCATGAGTGGCAAGAAGTCAGAATTATGGTATAATGTCATGAAGGAAGAGATGAACTCCATGAAGAGCAACAATGTCTAGGATCTTGTCTTGTTGCTTGAAGGTGTAAAACCCATCAGGTGTAAATAGGTCTATAAAACCAAAAGGGACTCATTAGACAACATAAAAAGGTATAAGACTAGACTTGTTGCAAATGGATTCACTCAACAAGAAGGAATCGATTACACAAAGACTTTTAGTCCTGTATCTAAAAAAGATTCCTTACACATCATGTTGGCATTGGTGGCTCATTTTTGCAACAAATGGATGTGAAAACAAATTTTTTGAATGGAAATCTAGAAGAAGAGGTTTATATGAAACAACATGAAGGATTCTCCTCTAGTAATAGGGAGTAATTGGTATGCAGGTTAAAGAAATCCACATATGTCGTGAAACAAGCATCTTATCAATAGTATTTAAGATTTAATGATGTTATCTCTTCATTTGGTTTTATTGAGAACATCATGGATCAATGTATATATTAGAAGGTTAGTGGGAGAAAATGTGTTTCCTTATTCTATATATAGATGAAATTTTGCTTGCAACAAATGACAAAGGCATGTTGCATGAGGTGAAACAATTTCTTTATGAGAATTTTGATATGAAGGACATGGGTAATGCATCTTATGTCATTGGCATTAAGATTCATCATGATAGACATAAAGGTTTTCTAGGTCTATCTTAGAAAAAAAACCTATATCAACAAAGTATTTAAAAAGGTTTCGGATGAAGGATTGTTCACCAAGTGTAACACCTGTTGTTAAAGGTGATAAATTCAATTTGAATCAATGCCTTAAGAATGACCTTGAGCAGGAACAAATAAAGAACATTTCATATGTTTTTGCTGTTGGGAACCTAATGTTTGCTTAAGTCTGCATAAGGCTTGACATTGCATTTGTTGTGAAAATGTTAGAAAGTTATCAAAGTAATTTAGGAATTGATAACTTGAGAGTTGTAAAGAAAGTTATGAGGTACCTTCAAAGGACGAATGACTACATGCTTATGTATAGACACTTAGATAATTTGGAGGTGATTGAGTTTTTCGACTCTAACTTTGCTGGCTGTGTTGATTCACGAAAATCAACATCTGCTTCCATTTTTATGTTAGCCGATAGAGCCATATCTTGGAGGAGTGCTAAATAGACCGTGACTACTACCTCTACAATGGAGGTTAAGTTCATTTCATGTTTTGAGGCTTCCTCACATGGAATATGGTTGAAGAATTTCATTTCTGTGCTTAGACTTCTGGATTCCATTTCTAGGTCAATAAAGATATATTGTAACAATTCAATTACAGTGTTTATAACTAAAAATAATACGAGTGCAAACAAGGTGTTTCAACGTAATTGGGTACAATACTCTCCTTATCCTTCTTCTTCTTCTTTTCCTTCTTAACCTTTTGTATCTTTCCCCTTATTATTATCATCCTTTTTTTCAACCTTCTTTTACCTTGTACCTTTTCTTGCTATTTTTATAAAATTAGTTCTCTATATTTTTGTATAGTTTTCTTTACAGACCCCTTTTCATACAAAACGTTTTTGGCACATTTTCTTTGTATACGCCTTATCAACAAGCTTTTGATCTTGAGTTTTTCCATTTGATTCCTTCTTTTATTGGGATTTTCACTTTTCTAATAAAAGGTTCTAGCCTTCTTATAATCCTTTTATATCATACTCAATATTAAAGCTCTCACAACATAGTACATCCCTGTTAGGAACATTTTGAGGCTCACCTAATAATTATGGAGAAATGACAACACTTAATTCTTCATCGCTAGCAACAAAGTGAACACACTCAACATAATATTTATAATGAGATCTGAAACTATGTCTAGATCAATCCATCGATGAAATCATGAACGTTTTATGAAAGATTTCCTAAAAGAAATTATTCATCTTTTGGTTAATCCATTTATTTTGTTTTTTTATTTTCCTTGGTGATGTAAAATACTGTACTTGTAACCTTTTAAGTTTATGTATATATACATTTACTTTTGATGATCCTAAAAAGGAGAATATTAAGTAGTAATATATACAATACATTCATTTTATACACATAATATGTCATATGTTTAAAATATCTATGTATTATTATTTGTAATCCTATATGAAGCTTTACAAATAATTAAAATTTGTTATCATAAAAAAGGAGAAGATTGTTTGAACTTAGAATAACTAAGATTTTTATATCTCCAAAATTTTAATCATAATTAAAACTATATGCATATAATTTTTTTCTCCTTCAACTTAGTATTCAACATATTAAGATCATTAAAAAAATATTTAAAGATTTTACTCGAAGACACATTCCAAAAAATATTTCAAATACTTGATATATAAAAACTCCAAATATACTTAAAGAATAACATATTAGATATTTGAAGTATGCAAAGCCTCAACTGCAACATTTTTTTCATAAAAGTAAGCAACCCAAAATTAAAATTAAATAGACAACTATAAAGTTACTTTATGATAAATAAGACTATAAAAAAATAAATCTTAAAAGTTTTAATATACTTGCCTACACAAGAAGAGAAAAAGTTATTTACTACAGGTACCATGCCTATAAATATAACATAAAAATAATTTTAAAAAATAATATATTAAATGGAAAATAAAATATGTTAAAAATCCTAATCTATTTTATAAAATTTATATTTTATCTCTCTTATATAAAAAAAATCATTAAAAAAGATATCAAAAATTCTTTTTACAAATTTTCAGTTATTTTTATTCTTTTTATGAATTTAATATATTTTGTGTTCAATTTTTTATCTTTAAAAATAAGATTTATTTATTATCTTTATTTTACCTTTTGGTAATAATATTTTTTTATATTTTTTAATTTTATAATTATAAATATTTGTTTAAGAGTATTTGAATTTTTTTTAACTTAAAAAAATTTATACAAAATACCTTAGTATATTAATTTAGTTATATATCAATATCTTTTCTTAATAAAATTTCTGTTAAGTTTTAATAAAAATTAAATGTAGTTATCAAATTTTAAAAATAAACTAATATATATTATAGGATGTCTATTTTTTTATCTTCTAACTTCTATTCTTTGTTAACTAGGTTGATTATGATATTACTTTAAAAAATGCTTACAAAATTGTTTTAGGCACGTTTAAATCCTTCAGACATTTACTAAAAAAATATAACTTTAACATTTTTTTAAAACATTTTTAATAAAAAATTATAAAAGTCTTTGACATAAAGTTGAAAATTCTTCTTATTTATTTTGTTTGGTATTTCATAATGTTATAAACATAATTAATTATTAAAATACTTAAAAAAAATTAATAATCCAAACAGATATTCAGATACTCTGTAGTTAGATTTTCTGTACTATTTAGTTGAATTAATTATAAATGCTGAATTAATATTAAATAGTCTAGATATTTTTAATAAAAAATTTAAATAATATACAACATCAAATCTTGTACGATTTAAATACAGAATAAATAGCCCAGCTGTATTGCTGCATTGCACGTGATAATTCCCCGTTCCCTGTTTTTCATTTTCTCTGGATCAAAAGGAGCCAGAGCCGCATCGATACCACCGTTCCTTCATTTTACCAAAATATCCTCCAGGTTACGCTGGTAATTACCAGTTCTTCATTGTCTATACCCGCCAAATAAATGCTGGGAATTGTAACGGCAACGCGTTTCATTGTGAATGTTTTTCCTCCGAAACGCGAGTTGAGAAACGCGTTTTGGACGGCAAATTTTTTGGTTGAACCAACCTTAAGGCAACCGCTACGTGCTCACGTTTCTCGTCTGAGTTGATTTAATTTAATTTATTTTAAGGGAAACGAATAATTAGTCAACATTTGATTCCCTTTTCAGAGCAAATAAATTAATATTAAATAAAACATTGATATTTTGAAATATATAATATAAAACTATAAAGCATTAAAATCATCCCTCCCTTTTACTTTTTCGGTTTTCTAAGCATTCGCTGACCCCTTTCTCTTTCCTCGTCCACTGTTTTTTCTCTCCGTTTTTCGCCTAGCCGGGAAACCTCTTCAACCGGCCGGAAAGCTGTTTCCATTCCCGCCGACCTTATTTCGCGGTTCCGGAGGAGACTTCTCATTGGCGCCTAATTGAATCGTTCGCATTTTTGTTGAAATTTGCAAAGTTTGGTCGTAGAAGGCATTGGATCTATCAGTAACCTGGTTTCTAGCTTGTACTCATCATTTTGGGAGAATGTGGCAAGCCTGGATGTCGTTTACCACTCGTTCTTAATCTGCAATCTCAGGATCGTGATCTAGGGTTTGGCTCTGCGATTTGGATTCCGTTTTGTGATCGTGTTCTTGTTTTTTTTTGGGCGATTTTTTATTCAAGTGAACGAAGACGGAGAACTACAGGGAGCGACTTCGTAATGAAATGGTAGGTGAATAGTGTTTTCTCGAAGATGTTTTCCTTGCACATTTTTAATCAATTGAATAAATGGTTCAAACTCTCGGCGAAGCACATTTTGTTCCGGTTCATCATTCAGATCTCGGGCATTGTTCTATATTCTGGCGGTTCGGACACGATTTCTCGCCTTTTGTTTCTGTCAATATAACCTTTCTATGTCACCTCGTAATTTGATTTTTCCTGTATTTTTTTTTGGTTGTGTTATACAATCATGTCTTTATATTGATGCTTGAGGTGCATTTTGCGGGAGTGGATGTTCCTTTGTTTTAGCCCGTTTAGTTAAAGATTCGGAATTGTTCTATGAAAAATCTAAGAAAAATTAGAAACAACAGGAAGGGTCTTACGTTTTATATATATTTTTGTTTCATCTAGGGTTAATAAAATGTTTTTGCCTAGAGCTTTTTCTATTTTGGAATATAGTGTCTTTTAATGGTTCATTATTTTCCGTGTAGATGTTTGATATGCCTTTTGTTTAACTGGCTTATTTTAAGGTGGGGGGATAATGATATTGTCAAGAGGAAACTATTCAAATTTCAGCGCATGCATTCGTTGAATTTTCTTTTACGTTCATAGGAAATTATTTTCTATTTACCGTATATCGGGTTGCGGTTCGCTAAGTTCGAATAGAATTCAAATGGTTCTGTTTGACAAATATCCAAGTCGGCGTTGCGGTAGTCCAGTCGGTGGTGGTCAATTTTTGTTGTCGCGGTTCATACTCTAAAGTTGTTGACTTGCTTTTGGCTCAGGATGGAGTTTTGACGTAATTCAGTCATTATTTATGACTTTTATTGCCCCACCACAAATACCGGGGGCATCTAGTTGTTGACTCCTCAATAATAATATGCCAAAGTAAGATAACATTGGCCAGGGCCTTAGAATTTTTTCTCTTTTTAAAAAAAAAACGTTTTTTAACCTTTTTTGTGGAGAGAGGCTATTTCAACTTGTTGGATTTGTGTCTTTTAGAGAGAAAAGTGTGTGAAGTAAGAAACTAAGTATGTATGTATGCACCCTTGATTTGAATTAAAGTACTTAAAGTAAACTAAATCACTTTATATTATGGGTGGATGTATCGTGTATGTACTCCTGTTTTCTGACTTTATACACTTTCTCACTAATGAGTTAAATTCCTAACTTGTTTATGTTCGAAGAGCATTCCTTTCTCTCTATTTAACTAAATTCTTTCCGGACAAGAGTGAGTTGATGCATCATACATGATCTTGTACATTGCACCTCTTTGGTTCATTGTTAATGAATTAAAGTGAAATGACATGCTTCACTTTATCACGTTAGTTCAGACTTCCAATGATTCTTTTAATGTGTTTCTTCTGTCATTTCATTGTGAGTTGATGAAACTGATGAGTTTCAGTTTATTGATATACTTGTGATTTTGCGCTTGCGGTATGTCCTATTTCCATACTTGCTGATTTGAGTGTTAAATGATGAAACACCAAACAGGTGGAAGGAAGAGTACGTTTATCTATGGAAGCTAGAAAAGGGTTAGAATTTTTGAAGCGTAAAAGGCTTCATCGAGCAAAAACTGCCACTGCGACAAATATAGCTAACATGATGAGCAGAAGTGGAGGAGATGCTCTTAGAGCTTCAGCATCATGTGGTGTGAGGTTGCATGGTGATGCAGATGGCTTTTCCAAGCGGAAGGTGGATAAATTTGACACAACTGATCTAGAATGGACTGAGAAAATTCCAGAGTGTCCTGTATATTATCCGACGAAGGAGGAATTTGAGGATCCCTTGGTTTATATGCAAAGAATAGCTCCTGAAGCTTCTAAATATGGTATGAGTGTGTCCTATTGATTCTTTTCATTGATTTACTGTGTATTCACTTTAGTATTTTGAGTTGATAATAGTAAACTACGCCTTATCAGAGATGTATCAGACTGTCATCACACTACTTGTGTCACTTCTTAAGCTGAGTGTTATTGGGAAGATGGGGGATTGGGAGACCACTGATTCTGTGTAAGAAAATCATAAATGACGAGGGTAGTGTATACTGCAAACTTGTCATTTATAAGAGAAGGTTATAGCCTTAAATGTATTCATTGATGAACTCGATATTTCTTTATTTAATTTTCTGTAACTGTATTTTTCTGTTTTTGGGAAATTTAGTAATGGTTTATGATGATGTGCTTTTGATTCTACATAGAAATTTTTTATTATTACTTTTGAAATTTGTTTTAACAATAAATAAAATTGTTAATATAAAAAGTTTGGAATTTTATATTAGGGTGAATGATGATGTGCTTTTGATAGTTGAGTAAAATTTTTGAACTGCTGAAATCTGAAAGCTGTTTTTAGTTGGTAGTATTGGGAATTGTAAAACTCCTCCATTCTATTTAGTGATAATAAAAATAGAAAGTGGATTGACATTTGCCAACACGGTATCAAGACACTAGTTAATATAATTTTTCTCTCTATTTTAGTCTTGGTTTCCTTGTATCAATAATTGTGCCCATTCTCCAAGGTTGCTTCTTGCTACTTCTATTATTGATGCATAAATGAGAAGACCTCCTCAATAATTAGGAAAAAGAAAGTTAAGGTTACACTTTAGAAGTTAAAGTTATCCCCTTGCACGTTATGTAACTTGCTTTCTTTGAGATGAAGAAATACAAACATACAAATATTTTAATGTTAAATATTTCAAAATCTTTCTGTTTCTTGTGTGTTACTTTTAGGCAGTGAGTCCTTATGATTAATAACCCACCCTTCAATGCCATGAGTTTGTTCTTAGGAGTGAATGATCATACATTTTGACCTTGCTTGTCATAATTGTTAGAATATATGAAAATATTCAAAAATACCTTATGATATCTTAGATTATCCTTTAGGGCTAGTTTTTCTAGTTTCTTATTTCTTGGGATTAGTTATATTTTTTTCATCTTATCATGGTTTGTTTTCTTAATTATTGGATTATGGCTAGTATAAATAAGGTTTAGTATTTTACATTAGATAACACATTGGAACATCTCATCATATAGTAATACATTTTGATGAATATCATTTTCTTTTATATTTCTTTCTCACTTTATATCTAAAACACCATAATTTCAACATGTTATTAGAGTGGTACTATCCTCCAATCTCCATGACCTATCTCGCCACTGTTCTGTTGTAGAGCTCCCAAAAAATTTAGAGTTCTTTATTTTCAAGTTCTTCCGTCAAACTAAACATTTCTTTTGTGATGTCAATTTCGTAACATTTTTTTGTCCCTTTTGACAAGTTCAACCACATGTTTCAACTGTTTTCTTCATTTCAGTTTCATTCTTCTGTGTCTTAGTCACCACTATGCTTTTTATCGACATATTTTAGACAATTTTTGGTTGTTGTATCTTTGTTCTGACAATCCTTGGTTTTGTTCTTTATTCCAACCATTTGTTCTACTGCTAATAAATTTTCAGCATGCTCTAATACTTGTGGTTCTCTTCAGGTTTTGATCTCCTCTACTTTGCATTTTTTCTGGTGTATTTTAGAGATTCTCTGATCATTGTTGATCTAATACCTGTGTTTCTCTCCAGGTTTTTCTAGCGTGTTTCTTGAGTTAGGACATCGACCTAGTACCACAACTTTTTTGGAGATACAATACTAACCTTGCGGCTTCTCCAAAAGAATTAGCCTGGTCCCACAACATTATCAGATGTATCAACTTACCTTGTGACTTTTTCATAGACATCAGCCTGATTTCTGACTTTCCCCAATTTATAAGTCTACTACTGTGACTTTTCCAAAAAAAATTAATCATGCCCCGCAACATTACCAAAAGTATTAATTGGCCCTGCAATAGTCCTTGAGAATCATCTTAGTCTCTCTATTTCATACTCTCAAATAGAGTAGTCAATTACGCGCTATAGCACTACTATAGTGGTGTAGCGGAGCGACACCTAGCTCCTTGGGCCCCTATAGCATCGTGTTTTAGTGTGAGGGTAGAGTGGCACTATTGCAGCTGCAAATCATGGTAGATCACGATTCGTGTCTGCTAACTTGATTTTGAGTGATATGCCCTTTCTACCTCTATTTTCTTACCAGTTGAGGGTTTTTAAGGTGGGGGCAATCATGGGATTTTGCCCGTGTTTCATTAAAATCTTTGTGACCCAAGTTAGGAACATTTCTCGAAAGAAATTCCCAAGTGGCTAAACTCTAGTTCCTCTCTCCATCTCCATCTTTGTTGGTCTGTTCATCTTCGACGAAGTCTAACGGTCATTTTCCAGTAGGGCAGTCCATTTTAGGCTGTCTATCACTTTGTGCGTGTTTTTTGGCTAGCTTCGTCTGCAATATATTTTTCAATGAAGACCCATTACTTTCTAGGTGACTTTCTATCATCCTCAAGCCATTTTCTAGTCAGTCTCTTCTCTATCCTATTGTTTGATTAAGACCTATCACCATTTAGGCCATTTTCCAGTGTTGATAGCCTCATTTCCAAAGAGATTTCATCTTTTTTTTCTTCATTGTTCATATGTTTTGGCATACATATCTATGGGTCAGGATCCGTTGACATCAAGTGTCAATTTTAACACTTACACCAATTTAATAATTTTTTTATAGAATATAGGATTCATCAATCCAACTATTGATTTGAAAGTTCTTATAAGATAGATCACATTTATAAAATTTCATACAAAACAAAAATTTATAAATACTTCACCACATGGTTTTATTTTAAAGTCTAATATGTTATTTAAATATATATAAATATCAATAATTGAATAACATACCTGCAAATATTCAAATTATTTGAAATTTGATATACATGATCATAAAGACATTATTACATGATTCAACGGTTGGATTTGTGGATCTTGTACTGTGTAAAAAGTTATTAAGTTGATGTAATTGTTAAGTTTGACACCTGATGTTATGAGATTGTGATCCTAGATATGTGTGTGTGTATGTGTGTGTTGTATAATGGATATTAGGTGTACCTAAAAACTTCAAAATAACAACTCTCCTACCTCTTGCTATGCCACCATAGTTCTTTCTAGGCTGGTTGCCTGGTGCCACCATTTAAGATTGACTACTATGATCTCAAACTGAATTATTAATTTTTTATATAAAGGACTCTTTTTTACAAGCTTTAAAGCTTAGTAAGCTCTAGCTTGAGGGAAAGTTAGAATATGTGAAAATATCTTATCATATCTTACAATATTTTCTTAACTTATCAAGGTTTGTTTCCTTAATTAGGATTATTATTAATATATATAAGGGTTAGTGCTTTGCATTAGAGATACATCATAACAACCCATCATATTGTAACATGTCTTGATTAACATCAATTTTTTTATATCTTTTTCTCCTATTGTATCTAAACCACCATAATTTCAAAAATAGTAATAATAACTTTATGAAAGGACTACGTGAGAAAGGTCTAGAACCAATGATTGTTGAATATTGGAATTGTGCCCAAAACTAGATTTGTCAAACATTCATCTTTGGTTTTTTAAATAATATTAGGGTTGTAGTTTGAGATATTGCTGTACCAGGTCAAATGCCACTCTGTTTTTTTTTTTTGGCCCTTTCCTTTTTCTTGGATAGTTATTGACGATTTCTTCTCTTCTCTCATTTGTAACTCTTTTATTTCATAATAAATTCCCTTTGTTTTTAAATTGTATATTAGTTGTCTCATTCAATAGTAAAGTTGGCAAGGGATGTTGAAAGTTTCAAAATTGACAAGGTTGTTTTTCAGATATGGTAAGTTATGCAAGATGAAGTGGATGAAATATGCTCACAAGAAGTACAAGCGACTTTTGCTGAATTTACATCAATTGTACCAACAGTTTCATTTTTTATTTTCAAATAATCATTCTCCTTATTCAAAGGGTAACTTAATTTTCAAATTTTGTTTTCTTTTTTTTATTAATGAAAACCCACAGCTTTCTGTCTCATCCCATTCTAATGCAATTAAATTGCATTTGCAGTTCATTGTATCTTGGCTGAGAATATAGGTTGAGATGAGACACTTCATTTTTGGATTATCTGGAAGAATCCATGTCATTGTCTATTGTGTAACAAATGCTTTATTTTCCTCCTTGCCTTTGATATTTCTATGTTCGTATGTTTCTGCTGTCTATTCATATGGTGGGTACTCCTTTTACCCATCCTTGTTTTATTACATTTGTAGCATATTGGTTGCCCTTGAGTTGAGCTTTCCATTATGGTAAAGTTCCTCTTCATTGGTGGAGGGATTCCTTCCATCATTGTTTTTGTGAGAAACTGCCTAAATTTCTTGACTTAAAGAAGTCTACAGTTTCTTGATTTCCTGAATGGTGTTGATTGTTCTCTTTTTTCATCCTCATCATATTTTTGTTTGGTAGCTATGCTATTCTTTTTCTTGTCCAGCTGTTCACTTTGGTTGAGACTCATGAACCAAACTCCATCTCATGTTTATATAACCCAAAGAGGCTAACGAGTGAGATAATGGAGATGACTTTGGCATCTGTGGCCTTTGGGCAACTTCTATTAGACGCCTCAAGATTTTGTAAAAAGTTCTTCATTTGTATGCTTCATCTCAATTCTTGCCAATGGCCTCCAGTTTTTCAAAATATGAATACAATGTTTTTACAGGTCTTGTATGCTCACCTTTACTAAAGACTTCATTAAGTATGTTACTTTTAGCCTTGTTCCCTTCACGAGTACCTCATAAGTTGCTTCAATAGAATGTTGCATCTTCTTTGTATTAGTGCAAATATAGAAACACACATAGTCATCAAATTTAAGGCACCAGTCATGATGTTTTTGACTTTGATTCTGCTCTCTTTTTTGTATTTTCATTCACTTACTGGTATTGGTTTAGAGATGATTTGACCATTTTCAACCTTTGTTGCAACATATGAGCCATTTTCATTAGGATTCCATTTATTATGAAAAGAATGGTTTTAAATTTCAGATGTGGCTTCCAATATTTATCACCTGGGGCATTGAAAATTGTCTATTTATGGAAGCATCTTCCAGTAAAAACAATATTGTAGAAGTCATTTAAATCTTTGATATTAGTTAACAAGTAGCTTCTATATCAAAGTGGGGCAAGGAAAAAAGATAAAGAAAGCTAATAAATTCAAACATAAGTGCGCATTAAAATATGATAAATTTTGTAATTGAACTAGATAAAGATTGCTTCAAAGTAAAAACCACAACTATCTCAAATGTAATGAATGAATGCATAGGCAGAAAAAAGAAAATTCTTGGTCTAATCACTTCTTTATGACGGACATCTCATAGTTGGGCCTATGACTTTCTGTTAACTAAGCTTTCCTTTAGGTGCTTAATGAACCTGCGCAAAATGGAGCACAACCTGTGATACTTGATAAGAATTTTGGGAGAATCACACCACAAAAACTAGCTATTGCAGTTGGAGAGCTCAAGGCGTTATAAACCTCATATTGGAATGCCATGTGTCCAATCTGAGACTCAAGTCCCATACCTTAAAATTGGGTCCTAAAATCCCACCACATTCCGCGGCTCTGTACCCACTTGGGCTGCTTGTGTACCAGCTCCTCTGATTAGTCTCAAGCAAATTGAAATGCTAGCATATCACTTGTTTGCAGCAGAGAGACATGGTAGAAGGATATGATACCAACTGATAAGAACCTTGGGAAAGTCAAAACACAAAAGTTCGTTGTTGTAGTGCCACATTAGAAGAATGAGATTCTAGTTTGCGATTTAGAAGGTCTTGGGTTCTCCACTTATAACAACTAGCTTTAGTGGCATGGTTCTTCCAAGGTTTTTATCAATACCTCACCTTATGTGTTTGAAATTCTTACTCTCATATCAAGGGATGATTTACCCTTACAAATTTATCACTCAAGGGATGGTTTACCCTTGACAAATGAAGAATTAATGCATTACAAATAATCCTCATTAGAGCATATATGCAAGTTAAAAATCTACTGGCAACAAAGGATTTATGAAATTTGGCTTTAATTGGTTAATTAAAGGTAAAAAGGTAAATACATTTAAAAATGTAATCCAGCTGTTCAGGCATTTACATTTACTTAACCTGTATTTATAATCACTTGGTAAAAGTTGGTGTTCGAGGTGGTTGGGTTTCATTAATTTTTGAAAGCTAGCCTTTGCTTTGCAAGTTGGCAGGCTGTATTTGAGTATTACAGTTATTCAAATACATGCTTTTCCGCCTCAACAGTCTGACTTTTGTGAGCTAGTATTGAATTACTGATTTGGTTTTCTTGAGAAGTATGTTTGGAGGGTGGTATTCAAATATCACTATATTTGAGTGCTAGCTTTTTTTGGACTTTTTGAAACCTAATACTTGAATATTATGAGGTGGAATATGATAAAGGCTCATTCAAGAATTAAAAGCTCTCTTGGGCCAAATATTGGAATATTTCATTGTAATTGAGAACAGAAGTCGTGTATTGGATTCATACTTTGAATGGTTCAATATTTTCTCAAAATGCACTGATATTAGAACTTTTTTCTTCTACAAGTTTATTTGGTTCCATTTTTGGTTTAGAAAGGTTATATGTACTTAATACTAAGGCTCTTTATGAGGTGCTTGGTTTTGTTCTCTAGCTTTATTTCAAGTTTATTATAGTACAGATCATTAAAATTTCCAATTGTTAATTCTATTACTCATTGAGTCGTGCATTTTTGGAAATCAGACATTTGATTTATGAGGAACCAATGGAGTAATTGAATTATAACCCAATTTTTTTTCATTTGAATACATGACAAATTTCAGGTATATGCAAGATTATTTCACCTTTGAGTGCTTCTGTTCCTGCTGGGGTTGTTTTAATGAAGGAGCAAGCAGGGTTCAAGTTTACAACTAGAGTGCAGCCCCTTCGTCTTGCTGAATGGGATACTGAAGACAAAGTCATGTTTTTCATGAGTGGAATGTCAGTTTTCTTACTGCTTATGTCAATATATAATTTCCAGTATCTATCACTTGAATTTTAATAGGGCTGTAAAATTCAGAAATTATACGTTTCGTGATTTTGAAAAGATGGCAAACAAGGCTTTTGCGCAAAGATATTGTAGTGCTGGATGTCTTCCTGCCACATACTTGGAAAAAGAGTTTTGGAATGAAATTGGTTGTGGGAAGATGGAAACTGTTGAATATGCATGTGATGTTGATGGCAGTGCCTTTTCATCTTCGCCCAGTGATCATCTTGGGAAAAGCAAATGGAATTTGAAGGTTTTAGTTCAAGTAGTTTCTTTCTTTTTTATTTTTTTCAAAAATTTGTTCCTGTCCTTATTTCTCATTTTCTTTATTTTACATAAGAGGAAATAGTTCTAACAAAAGATGCTTCTTGCTATTGCTTTAACTTATCTCCCTCTTGATTGTTGTTACTGAATCATGATGACAGAAAGTCTTTCTGATAATAAAAAGTAGAGTGTCTTTTTTATTTCTTTTCTAATCTAGTCAATTTTCCTTATACATACATTGTATTCTGCTTTTGTAAAATTTTGTTCATAGGAAGTATGTATGTCAATTGTGTAACTTATTTGGTCACTGAGTGTCTGTGGTAAAAATGGGATTGGATGGCATTTATTGCATTTATGTGCCATTAAGTCATTATTATGTTGTATTATTTAGTAGTTTCTGTTAGTTTCTCAAGATTATTATTATTTACCTGCTTTTACTTTTTGTGTCATGCTGCTTTTCCTGGAAGCAATGTGATAGTGAGAGTGGGACCCTGAAGGGAGCTGGGACCCTCTCCTTTTCTTGGGCTCTCATCCAGGGTCACTCTGGCTGCATCCTGGCAGTTTTTTTGTTTCTTCTGTTTACTGCTGTAACACTCTAATTTTTTCCATGTTGATATCATGTAATTTAGTGTAGACTTTCCTTTTTTTGTATTTGTATTTGTTGGACTATGATCTGACATTCTTCTTTTTCCCTTTTTGGTAATGTGATCTAGTATTTTGGTTAACTTGGTGAAGTACATTTTTTTTATGATCTCAGAAATTTTCATGGTTGTCCAAGTCTATTTTGCGGCTCTTGGAAACATCAATTCCGGTATGACAGTTATTTCCTTGTACTGATCAAAGCTCATGTTTATACACTTACAAATGAAAATATTGGGCTTTTGTTTCACAGGGAGTAACAGAACCCATGCTATACATTGGAATGCTGTTTAGCATGTTTGCTTGGCACGTGGAGGATCATTACTTATACAGGTAAATGTTACTTATTTGCATAATAAATTCTATGTAATATCATCATAAGTGAAGAGGACTTCCTATTTAATGATATTTATATTGTTATGACAGCATTAATTATCATCACTGTGGGGCATCAAAAACTTGGTATGGCATTCCAGGTCATGCAGCTTTGGGATTTGAAAGGGTGGTGAGAGAACATGTGTATACTAATGATATTTTGTCAACTGATGGGGAAGATGGAGCCTTTGATGTTCTCCTAGGGAAAACAACTCTGTTTCCACCTAATATTCTGTTGGAGCATGAAGTCCCTGTCTACAAGGCTGTTCAAAATCCTGGGGAATTTATAATAACCTTCCCTAGAGCATATCATGCCGGCTTCAGTCATGGTAAGATTTATTTGCATGTACAGTACATTTTAGTTCCAAAAGGCTATGTCTAACTTTGTGTTCCTAAAGTCCTACTCAATTATTGTATCAAATATTAATTTATGTTTCATTGAATTTTAGGTTTCAACTGTGGAGAAGCTGTGAATTTTGCAATTGGTGATTGGTTTCCTTTAGGTGCTATTGCTAGCCAAAGATATGCGCTTCTTCACAGGATTCCTTTACTGCCCCATGAAGAGCTTTTATGCAAAGAGGCGATGCTTCTCTATGCAAACTTAGAACTGCAAGATTCAGATATTCCCTCTGAAGATTTGTTATTTCATAATTGCATAAAAATTTCATTTGTTAATTTGATGCGCTTTCAGCATTGTGCTCGCTGGCTCTTAATGAAATCAAAGGGATGTGTAAGTGTTTCTTCACATTCCCATGGTACAATTCTCTGTAGTCTCTGCAAACGGGACTGTTATATAGCTTATGTTGACTGTGAATGTCACATGCATCCAGTATGCCTGCGCCATGGTAAGCTTTTCTCAATGCTATTGACTAATATATCAGTTTGAGTTTAAGTTTGGCTATGACATGCCTCTCTAATGTTATTATTCCCAAGATAGGATTAGGAATGAATGCATTAGAAAGTTGGGGTAGCACTTACTGTAGAAAAATGGTAAAAATCTTGCCTTAGATGGTCGAGTAGATCCAAAGGAGGGTGGTAGCCTAATCGCTAGAGGCAGAGTAAGACAGAAAAACTATAGACAAAACAATTAAGAGATTTTATAGGTTAATTGTCTGTCTATGGACATGATTTATGTTAAGAACACTGGTGTAGTTTGACCCAAACCTAGCTAGTAGAAAAAGGCTTGGTTGTTGATATCTCTGATTGTTGCATAAATAGTCAATTCCTTCTTCCAGATCTTGTACTTATTAATGAAATAACCATTGTATTTATTCTCTTCTCTGGATAATTATGTAATTAAGTCATGTATGAACTTGATTAAAACATGTATATCTGTTTAGTGACAAAATTTACTCATTTTTAATCTTTAAATTTTGATAATCTAGATATAGAATCCCTTGGCTTCACCTGTGGGAGCAAATACACGCTTTACCTGAGGGAAGATGCTTCAGATATGGAAGCTGCGGCCAAGAGATTTGAGCATGAAGATAGAGTATCGAATGAGATACTTAAGCAGATAAAAAGTGACAAAAACATGTATTCATATCCTTTGTCAAATATGTTCCAGAGGGCTGAGGCAAATGGATATATTCCTTATTGTGAGACAAAATTTGATTGTGTTCCCAATTTTTATACAACTCAAAAGCAGTCTACAAATAATCAAGAGTGTGTCATACAAAGTCAATTTGTTTCAAGACATTGCTTTGAAAATCTTAAACCTGAAGTGTCTGCAGTTTCCATTTCTTCTGCTGCATCCACTTTATGCTCTCTTTCAAAACCTCCCGAAATGTCCTCATTTCCCCACAACGTTAGTCATTGTCTATTGGTTTTAAATATTTTCATTGCATCTTTATGCATTGGGTGTTAAATTTCTTTCTATTATCCTGCTTGCAGAATAAGGGGAATGCTAACATTAAATCAGGCATTACTGATTCTGACGAGATTTGTGAAAGAATATCCAGCAATACTTCTGAATCTTTGGTATCTCCTGCGCAGAATGAAGGCCCAAATAAATCTATGGGTGATGTTGTGGATAATGAGAGTGATGATTCTGATTCAGGGATATTTAGGGTAAAGCGCCCTTCTTCTCTGAAGGCACAGAGGAGAAATGTAAGTCGTGCTATGATTTCAAGGCATTCCGAACAGCAGGTATTGTGATGACATATTCAACCATGATTTATGTTAATGTCTTTGGGCAGAGAAACTTGTGTAGCCTTTGTTTATGCAAGATGTGTAGACTAAACTAATCAACAATTAATATATCAGTATTTTAAATGTAAAATAATTGTGGAACAAGGATTTATATAATTATTTAATATAAAAGTGTCGTGTCTTTGATGATTCATTTGGTTTAGTCCAAATAACCTGTACAGGTAAGGTCTGACTAAATTGATCCTTTGGAGTGTACTTGTCTTACATCCTCTATATTTTTGTATGTTCTTAAATTAACTATCCAATTCTTTATCTCCAAAAGCGCGGGCCATGATGACATTGTATGTGTATGAGCAGGTACTCAGACCATTGAAGAAAGCCCTTCACGAAGGAAGGAGTATGCAACCAATGCATTTCAGTAAAAGCAAGGAATTGAGTTATAAATATAGTCATGCTGTTAATCATGAAGTTAATGGTGACATTTCCTTGAGGGACAGATTTGCAAGGGGTAATAGCATTCCCATATCAGCAAGGTATAAGAGAATAAGTATTGAGGGAGTGAGTAGACGACATCACTGCCAGAGAGAGAGATTCCAGCACACATTTAGGGAACTGCCTTCCATAGAGATTGGTCCAAAGCGCCTTAAAGCCCGAGGTCCTTCATTTCTGGGCATAGCGAGCAGATTGAATTGAATTTTAAGTTGCTGGCTGGTCTTAACCGAAAACCATCCAGAGTCTGATTTTGCTAACTTCATTCATCTAATGGGCATTCTAACGACAGGGAAAATTCTAATGATTGATTAGGGAAGCAGCGGCAAGATATTAACAAATTATGATAAGAATTTACATTCTTTGTGGTCTGTGCAGGCCTAACATATGGCAATCTGCACGGGGAGGTGATCCTTGGGGTTCTCGGGCCAGGGTTTTTTTACAGCTTTGGTGGGAGAGCCTTTTCTGCGAGAGCTGCATAGAATTGGGTTTGTGATTTCTATGTAAATGATTTTTTCCCCCTTAATTTTTTTTTTTACATTTTTTTCCCTGACATGTCGTTTAGGTCAATTCAGGGACGTTGGTCCCCCATTGTTTTCTTATACTATTAGCTGCTTCCCGTTTTGATGTTACTCCATTCTTTTCGTAGCAATAGGTCCTTGTACCAATGACTACTGGAATAAAGTTCAGAGAAATTCCTCATTTTTTCCTATTCTTTCATTTAATTGTTTCGCTGATCAATTTCGATGTTGATGACAATGACTTCCAGTTGGTGTTTTTGAAACTATTTACTCCTGTCACATGGATTAGGACATTTTTCCAGTTTTTGTTATGAGAGAGGCACAACTATAGTAAGATTTTATCATTATTTATGCACATTTCATTGTGTTTCTGCAGCTTTTTGTTATAACTTGACATTGTTAATGTCATTTAGTAGCATGAGAAGATATATAGGTCCTCGAAAAGGTAAATATACTTGAATACATTGCCTTGCAAAAGATGTTCATGAGTTACGTTTATTCTGTACATGATTGAATAAGGCATTATTATAGTACTTGAAAGATATCATTAAAAGAAGAAAACTCATCTTATGCTATGCGAAAGAAGTATCCGTCAATCATTTGACATAATGGACATTTAATTTATAAGTAAACCATCCTGTTAAAGTCATAAGTTAGTAGACTTGATAATGGGTCAAGTGTTCTATTGGATGTTTGAGGCTAATAAACAACCCATGGACTAAATAGGATGTGTAATATTCTCAATTTTGTGGTTTTTTAATTATTTAATAATTACATGAAAATTTTAAGAATAAAAATAAGGAGAACTAGAGATTGATTCTTTAGAAAAAGTTGATTCGAATAAATTTTAAAATTTTATTATAATTTTTAATTGAAAAATTAAAACTTTTGAAAAGTATGTGTTTGGAGTTGTCAAAAAGCTACAAAGGTGCCGATGATAAAAGTAATTGATAGAAGTTTAATAAAATTATAAAAAAGTATATTTTAGATTAAAAATAAAAATAAAATTTTGAAATTATTTTTATATTTAGTATTTTTTTTAAATAAATATCTATTTACGTGTAAGATTGCTTTGTTTTCTATTTTAAAACTCATCATGGGTGGATCTTGAACATAATTATTTTATTTTAATAGTTCATAAATATCTAAGATAAAGTAAAATTTAATTTTTTTTTAAATAAGTAAAAATTATACAAAGAATATATTTTTAACATAAGTTTATTAGCTAGGATTTAATAAACTGTTGTTAAGTTTAACAATATCCACAGTTTTATAAACTCATGTGAAATATTTAATATTATCCACATTTTAGAGAACTGTAGATAAACAATGACGGTTAGAAAGGATTTTATGTCACCGTAGGGAATACATACATTTTTTATTTTCCATTCTTTTTTGTCGCTCACACTCGACATACCCCCACTCCATCTCTTCTCTCGAACAATCTATTGTGAAATATAAAAGAGTTTTACGTTCTAGCGTTCCTTCAAAATTCAAGAATTTTCATTTTCAGAGAAAGCTATTTCTTTTGTGCATTTTGAGAGAAACTTATTGCATTTTCTTATTCAAAGTAGGGGATTATCTTTCCTTTCTTCTTAAGTAAGTTTTTTCTTAATTTTATGCGGTTGATTCCTCTTTTACTAGTGTCTCAACATTTGGTTCCTCAATTTTTAGGCATTGTTTCTTAAGAATGCAAATCCAGCTCCACCATCTACTAGTTATCTGTACATGAAAACTGGATATTGAAACTTTCATGGATAATGAAACGTTCAAGCATTTGGCTGCGTAATATGTTTTGATGCTTTTTGATTTTTAGTATTTGGGAATTGCATGTCATTTTTTTTTGAATCCGTTAAATTTCAGATAGAAAAATAGGATTAGGATGAGCTCTAATTGTTGGTAGTGACTTTTTTTTTGTTTAACTATTGATCAATTATGATTTTCGATCTGCTTGCTCGTCATATCTTGCAAATTTAAAAATGAAAAAGAATGCAGAAGGACAATTTCCATTTATGATGTAAGACTCTAATCATCATAATTGGCTCATTCAAAGGCATGGAAGACCAACGTTGGAAAGGCATCTCAAACATTTGGAAGCTCAAATGGTAATGATGCAGAACAAGGTTTGAAGATTCCTAGTGTTTTATTTTTCATGTTTATCCTTCGTATCACTCTAACTTGCTTCTTTTAATTGTTTTTTTCCTCCTTCCATGTCTATCCTTACTTATGATTATGATTTGATTCTTTTTCTACTAGTTGTAAAGAAGTCAGAGATTGATTATTGGTGTTGTGATTAGGAGTAATGATACGATATGAGATATGTAAATGAGGAAAAGAAGGTCAATGAGATGGAAGAATTGTATGTGGGGAGAACGAGTCAGTAATTGCTTTACCTCTCATGGTCATACTTTGAACTGATTTACAAAGTATATAACTACTGCTATCTGCTATTTTTTTTTTGAAGAACTCTGACAGACCCTTATATACTTTTCCTTGTTTATTGTGCTAGATTGAAGTAGATAGGGACAATTATGCTCCTTTTTATAAATTCTTGAAGTCAAGAAAATGGGGAATTTCGAAGATGATATATAGTGCAACTTTGCCAAGTTTTTGGTTGTTAAGAAGAGATAAGCGGCGGGTCGTTATTATCCCACAACTTATACTCTAAATCTTGAGGTAAAAATAACATTATTCTTTAAATTAATTCATAAACTTTATATCGCTTCTATTGTGCTAATTCTCTTGGCATCTTTCTTATTGTATTGCAGCTAGATATCTACTAGCTTCTGGGTATTCCATGAATAAAGAGGACGTCTGGTTAATGTCAAGCATGACTTCTTGAGTTCATTATGTTCCCTAGTATAATGTGTAGAGGAAATGTTGTGCACAAACTAAGGTTATGCTAAAACAAACAAAACTTACAGACAAGATAAATGCCTAATTTTAATTGTGACTTCAGTATATGCTAATAATGTCATGTCATTTGTAATGACTTCTTCAAACTTTTCCTTTCCTCCAAGGGCTATATTGACTGGATAAACAGAGAACAAAACAGAACAAGGAAGTGTCTACTTTGTTTAAATGCAACTGTGTGAGTGCTGAACTTTTTCTAAATCTAGACCAAATGAAAACAGAAAGGCTAAGTGCGGCTGCCCCAACGATTACATAGCCATTGCCCTTTCCACCTTTTCCTTCATTGTGTAAACGTCTCTCTCTTCCCAATCGGCATAACATGAAGACGTATCTATGTGGTTGCCTTTGTAACGAAGGGATCGTTGTTTTTGTGTCAAATTGGCCATTCCATTGCCTGTTTGATGTTATGACTCTTTGAATTTTAAGGTCTTATTTGTGTATCCACCCTTAATCTCTTACTTTTAAAAGTTAGTATCTAACCTTGCCTATGAATCAAAAATTGATTTTTCCCTACCTGATTTGCTTATTCATTGAGGGAATTGTTTTGGATAGACTCTCTTGTTTATGATTTGTATGATTCCATTGTTGGAGTGATTTAGTTTGTCCTTTACTTTTCTATCTTTATAGTATCATTTGTTTCAAAATAAGATTTCAAAATAGTAGGCAGTGTTGATTTTTTATATGCTTATGATATTGGTAAGCTTATATTTTTAGGCTTCTATTATGGTCAATATTTTCATTCCCAGTTAACAAGGTTCCTTGTACCAAAGGCAGTGGCTTTTGGATACCTGTAATTCAATTATTAGGTAGAATTTAATATAAATTTTCAATTCTCGATATTATTTCTTTTATTCTTTCATTAGATTTTTGTAATTTTTTTTGGTAAAGTAAAAAAATAATAATCATGGTTTAAATAATTAAAAAATTAATTTTTTTAATAAAGATTAAATTTTAAGTATCGATAATTTAGAAAGATTTTTCAAATTATTAGAAGATAACGAAGGTTTAAATTGTTGGAAAATACAAAATAAATGGTAGAAGTTTTACATAAATAGTAAATAATTAATAAGGGTTTAAATCTTTTGAAAATTATCTAAAATTTAGCAAAGGTTATAAAAATTTGTGGTTAAATGCCTACGGTTTAAATATAATTTACCCTTACTTGCTTAAAACAGTTTTGCCAAACATTTTTTCAATGGTTTGGATAATCTTGGGTAAATAATATGCTAAGGGTTTAAACCTCTAATAAAATAAAAAATAACCCTAACATAAAATAATTTTTTTTATAGTGCCACTTATGGGTGATAGACTAAGATTTGGAAAGATTCAATACGGTTTGAGATCCATTAAGTCATCGATGAATTTATAAGTTTGTCACCTGCATAGCATAAGCATGCATTCATTATGTGGATTAAGTACCATATGGTTGCTATTGGTTTTATGATGTGTTATTATGTGTTCTAATGTGTTGGAGTTTGATGATTTCATACTTATGATAGTTTCTTCACTCTAACTCATATTTGTAAATGATGTAGAATCTCATTCACTCTTCTATTTCTTCCTTATTTAATGTATTATGCATAGTATCCTAAAGATCATATAATGAGGTATTTTTCTCACCTACTAAATGACTTAAGATTTTGTATCACACAGGCAAAAAAAAGTGGAGCAACATTCCTTTTGAACCATTTATGTGAAGCTTGCAACTTTTTTTTTTTTTTATCTAGGAATGAGCTGGGATTGAGGATACCTAATGTTCCATTTTTTTTATACTTATGTTGTATCCATTTCTTGTTTTCCAGAGTTTAGGAAAAATGACTTTAGAGGGAAATTATTCCTTTGCATTGCTTTGATAGGTGATCCTACTATGTAGTTTAAGTTAATGAGTTATATGCTCTAATAGTTTGTTGGATGAATAATTCATGACTTTTAGGATCTGAACATGTATGTAATGTTTATTATTATATGATAATTGTAACATCCACGATTTCTCATAAATGGACGTTCTAGGAAAAAAATACCCTTTTAGTAAGAAACAAAGTAGAAATAAGATCAAAAGACAAAAATTAGAAAATTTTATGTAAATAACGAAAATGCTCTTGCATTAAGATAACCCAAACAATATGTAGGAAAAATATAAAAAAAAGGATAAAAGACATTATAAGGAATTAAGAATACATCAAGGATGATTGAAAAGTTATAAGAAAATAGTAGGAATAAAGAAAAGGAGAAAAAACATCAGAAAACTCTAAAAATGCCCAAAATACCCTTAAAAAGCTCTACTTTTCACAATGGCTAAATTGTTCATAGAATGATAGAAAATGATATTAGAATGATTTTGGAATGAACCAATGATTTTTATAAATATCAAAGGAACAATTTAGGAACCTTCCGAGAAATATTGAAAAAATTTACCAAAATATCTCTAGAAGGCTAATAGGGTAAGAAAATATAAAGTAAAAGACAAGAAATGGGTCCCACCCTTTGTGGATGAAATTACCATGTGAAAAATATGATGGTAATTCACCATATGAGTCATCACTTTATTAAATCATATAAGATAAACATAATAAATAGATGAGATAAAATTAACCCTGGTTAAATTAAATTAGCTTTGTTTAATTAAAATTAACTATGCTTAAGTTAAGTTAATCTTAATTATTAAAAAATTAGAAATAATTAGAATTAATATAATCCTAAAATTATTATCCCATAGATTTATATTTATTTTAGAAAATGGAAATTATAAGCAAATGTATCAAAATACCCTTAAGTGGAAAATTAATTTTCAAATTGCCCTTAAGTGACTGAATTCCATTATGGCCTTGGGAGAGCTTATTTTCTTCATTATCCATCTTCTAAACACTTAGAGAAACTTCCTAAATTTTATCTAAACTTAATCTACCACAAAAATCCAAGATCATATGCTATGCTTAAACTTTCAACTTTGAGGTTCAAGTTAAATCAAGACAAAACCACTAAAGTCCCACTGCCACCACTAGGAGATCTTATGTGGACCACAAAAGGAGAGAAATATCAGTCATAAAATTCCCACCAAATCCATCACAAAGTCTTCAACAAGTAGGATTTTACCTTGTATTTTTCTAAGCTTTAATCTTGTATTTATGGTTTAATTTTCTTCTTTGTGGATCCTTCTCTAAGATTTATGGATCTCTTTTTGTTTGAACTCATTGGAGCTTAAATCTTCCCTTGAATGGTTAAATATAAACATAAACAATTTTTATTTATTTTTGAAAGTAAAAGAGAATTTTTGATGGATTAAAGTGCTTCTAGCAACATTTGGAGCAATTTAATCGGTAAAAATTTCTTAAAAATCAATTTTGATGCTTTGGGGAAGATTTGAGTGTTTATGAGAAAATTTTTGATGTGTTCAAAGTAAGAGATTGATAGATCTTGGAGTAGATCTACACTTGTTTGCCATAAGAGGTGCTTTCTTTAAGATTTTTATGTTCAAAGTTAGAAACGTGGTTATGTGTTTTCTTAAAAAATCTTTGTTTATGATATTGTTCTTGTTAAGAGTCCAGATATGGACTCATGTATTAAAATCCTTAAAGGAAGAACAAAATTATACCATGAGATCTATAAACTTAACTTGAACTTGGACTGAAAACTATTAAGTGTAAAAGTGAAATTTTGGATCCAAAGTTGCACAAATCACTTAAGATCTTCCATGACCATGACCAAAGTTATAGAGTAAGGAAAACTTATGGAAAGGACATATGATGAATCAGGTGCTAAACTTCATGACACCAATGTTATGTGGCAAGAAAATTGAAAAAAGGACCCTTGTTCAAGATACCTATAACATTTGACCATTTCCTAGTAAATTAGGAAATCTTTAGTTTAAAATTTAGATTAAGGTATAAAGAGGGACCTAATTAAGTATAACTATGAAATTATAAATTTGAAAGGAACTTGAAATTATTATTGTGTTCACTCGGTCACTTTGGTTGATTTGGATAAAAGCATACTAAAATCCATAACACTAAGACCAAGAGAGAACAAACTAAGGAAAAAGAAGCCTTGCTTTAGACACCTAAAGCATTTAGCCACTCTCCCATTAATTAGAAAAACTTGAGTTAAAATTTCATTTAAGGTGTAAGGTGGAGCCTAAACAAGTTTAAGGAATGAATTTTAAAGTTGGAAAAGATTTGGTAATGGTTGGGGTACCATTAGGCCATGTTGCATAAAATTGGTAAGAACTAGTTAAAAACTTTGCTAGAATTTATGAGTATATCTAGGTGAGCTTAAGAAGGTGATTAGAAGTTAATTATGAAGTAGAAGTGGGAATAAGGGCATTCGACCATGCTCACTTGTCAAGAAATAAAAACTCTAAAAATTTCCAAGGATGGTCATAAATAGCTTAAATCTTAATTAGTGTAAATTACATTTCTTAAAGAAGAAAAATTGAAATATAATGCTCTAGGAATAGAGAGTGTGCATTCGGCCATCTAGGTAAGAAATGGACAAATAGGCTATTTTGGATGCTTAAGGATAATTACATAAGATATGAGTAGAAAACTTAAAGTTCATGAACAAGGAGACAAACAAGTAGGTTTACTAATGGAACAAACCTAAATAGCTAAGTTACTAGTCAAGAACCATAAATAATATACCACTTAAACTTTAATTAAGTAAATGATGCATAAGACTTTCAATTAAGGACATGAAGAGTAAATAATTAAAAAGGCCATTTAGCCAACTAGAGAAGAAGATGTTATACAACATAATCTTTCATTAAAAGTATTAAGAAGAACTTAACCTCTGAAAAAAGGAAAGGTTGAGAGGTAACTTAGAAGAATGGATAGACTAAGATCCTATGATTGGTTCATCATAAATTTTAAGAATTAGACACGTTATGAGAGTAAGTTTATATGTTGCCCAAAAATTAACTTCAAGCTAAAATAAGAAAGACTTGAAAAAGTATGAGATTTTATATCTAAAAGATTTTATATGAAAAAGTAATTATGAGTATGTATGAGATTGAATTTCTACTATTAATAGAATCCGCTTTAGATAAGTATAATTTGCAAAATGAAATAAATGAACTTGTATGCTTGTCACATTTTCTTAATAAACTGAAATGGTTGGGTTAGAAATGATGACATCAATCTTAGGATAAACACCTACTGAGAAATTATAATTTCTTCTCCCTACCTCCCATTTCTTTCTTAGAATCCGATCATACTCTTCACAGTGGTAGTGTCTATGCGACACAACTAACCCAGACTGGATATGAATGTTTATGGAATGGAATGCGTAAAGAGCTATAAATGACCTTATATTGCTTTGTCCAACTTTGTATCTTTTTCTTTAGATGACTATAACTTACTAAGGGTATTAAAGCCTTTGTTTTTCTTAAAGGACTCACTGGGAGTCTTAACCTATTATTGTCTTTGTTGTAATACCTATATAACTAATAATGTAAATATTATTGTGAAAATGAATGTGTAGCATGATAGGTAAAAGAATGCAAGTTTTCAAATTTAATGTGAGTGATGATGTCAAAATGTTAATAATATACTACGTTGATTACTACGATGAGATTCATATTTTCAGCAAACGTTTTAAAAAAAATTATATCATATTTTTCATAACAGTAATTTTATAAATGGATTTTGTATCATGAAGTAACAGACTAACGGTGAATCTGCGATATAACTTAAGCATAGGAGACTATCATTATTAGGATGTTACGATAATATTGGCTCATTACATCTAATATCTTCTACTAGATGTGGTTTGTGAAGATGTTATGTTACACAAAATAAATAAAAATACCAAATATTATGTAATCTAATATAATTCTTTTATAATTGGAAATGAACAAGCTTATGTTATTCTTAGAAATAAAGGTTGCCACAATATGTAAAGAGATTAGTCATTTTTTCTCATTTAATTTGCTTTAAGATTTCTTATAGAAAAATAAATACCTTAAAAATGAAACCCATTGTTATTTAAACTAGAGATTTGAAGAGATATAAAATACTTTTAAAAATCAAATTTTGCGAGAAAAATTGGTGAGAAGGGAGCAAAGTCTTAGCATGCCGTTATATCACCATATGAAGGATATCATCTTTAGTAAAAATTTTTTAGTTTGGTTTATTATGTCATACTTTTACTGCAAAAATGTGGTCCCTATGGTGTTTATAGTGGTTAATTTTTTCTCCCTGTTATTTTAATTTGTATGGGTGATATTTTATACTAGTACTTTTAGGATGAAGAAAGAAAGAATCTTTATTATAAAAAGAACTTAGTCTTGGACTCAATAAGAGAACAAGCTAAAAGATGATACAAGTGATAAACCTAGAGAAATTAAAGAGACTTTGGACTCTCTTGAACCGGTCATGGCCAAAAAAATCCTTTCTTTCCTAGTAAACTTATAAAAATAGTAATAATCTCCTAACGCTTTGTTTGGATGGGATAAGTTATAGAGGAATGATGGAATTGGAGAGGAAGATCAACTCTCCATGTGTTTGGTGTGTTTTATCTTTAATGGAAGGAAATATTAATTTTCCATAGGTTCCATAATTTTTTGTTCACCCTTCTTTAGCCATGAAAAAATAGGAAGGTGAGAAAGAGGGTTTTTTTGTTTTATTTTATTTATTTTAAATTGTTAAAATTATTATATATTTTTAAAAAATAAAATAAAATAAAATAAAAATTATATTTATAAATAAACATAGTAAAAATTAATTTTTTAAAATTAAATTTTATTTTTATAAATTTATATAAAATAAAATTGATCCTAATAATAAAATTCTTTCCCTTCTCTTTTCCATCCATCCAAATAATAGAAGAGAATTTTTTTCTTTCTTTTCCCTTTTATTTCTATCCATCCAAACAACTATTTTTTTCTTCTTATTTCCACTCTCTTTTTTTCATTTATCTTTCTTTTCCTTCTCTTTCTTTATTTTCTATTTCTCTCATGATCCAAAAAAAAAGCATAAATGATTCAACCAACACTAACTAACGTTAATAGCGATAAGTTCTAACTAAATCTATCATATATAAGTCAATATTAGAGTTAGTTTGGTCATGTTAGTGCTAAACCCATTTTTCGTTCTCTTCACTTATACCTTTTTAATTATAGGTCTTCTATCAATACTCACCCCCTATATTTGTCACCTTGTCATCAATGTGAAATTTAGGAAAACCATCCTTGATGGAATCTAATTGCTCCCGAGAAGTTTCACATTTTCGAACATCCTATCATTTGATTAAGATCTCAATAGCCCCAACAACATTGTACCTTGGTTAGAGTATCTTTTGTAGTTGAGTTGGTGGCTTCCATTCTTTTATTAATTCTTTTGGCAAAGGAAGAGGTTAAACAAAACCATCCATCAATATCCTTTTTTTAATAACCATAAATGGAACATAGGATGGACTTAACAATGTGATGGTAGTTTCAAATGATAAGCCATGACTCCTATGTGTTCCTCCACCTTATAGGAATCATAAAATCAATGTGCCGACTTTTGATTTCTTTTTTTAGGAAGTGATTATAATTTATAAGGCTAAATATTTAGGTAAACCCCTTTGTTATAGAAATTTGACTTCTTGAATATTTTGTGTCATCTTCCTATTGAGTCTTTTCTTAGTTGGCTTTTAATTTGTCTAGCATGTTATCCTTTCTAAAAGTTAAGTTGTTGACGTCCTCAACCATAGAAGGAAAGGTGTCCCTTTTGTAGAGAAAAGATGGTCACCTTTTATAAAGAGCTTAAAATGGAGTCATCCTTGTAGAATTATTATAGTTTATATTGAACAAATATATTTTGCCTAACTCAACCAAAAGGGTGTTGAGACCAAAACTCATTTGGATCAAAAGTTTAATATTACTTTTTGATGATGACAAACAATGTTGAAAATTAACATAATATAATATGCTTTCCCAAAATATATGATAGTATAAACACCATAATAGGGGTGTTCAAGAACTAAACAAATCTAATCTAAAACTCTTAACCGAAACGAAAAACTAGAAAATGAAAATTTTCAAAAACCACAATTTTTTGCAGTTTAGTTTGGTTTGCGATTCCCTTGTTAAAACCAAATCGAACAAAAAAAATATATTTGTATATACTTTGTTGACATTTTTTATTATTAGCTCTTCCTTTTTAACATATAAGATATCTAATATTTATGTTGAAATATATTTAAGTTAAATACCCTTACTTTTTATTTATAATCCATGGTAGTTTTAAATTTTTTATTTTATCTTTTTTATTGACTTGTTTAATGTTAATTTTTTTTATAAAAAAAAAGTAAAAAAATTGAAAAAATTGAACTGTAAAAATTTGGTTTGGTTTGGTTTTTCTAATTTTTTTTCAAACTAATCAAACTAAGCTGCAAATATTTTTTAATCAGTTTGAATGGTTTTTTTTTCTTCAAAATCAAACCAAACCGCACCATGAATAGCCCTACACAATATGATATTCTTCTTTTGAATATATGCATCTATGGATATAATAGAAATATCATTTTGATATATCTTCTCTTACCACATATATGTAAAATTTTCAATCATATATCCTCTCCCTCTTTTAACATCCTAAATAAGAAATAAACATAAGAAAGAGTTAAAAGATATACCATCCACCATAGAATATATATGCAAGCTTCCATTTTTGTGCTGTACTTTGAAGTTAAAGATCCAGGAAAGGTGATTACTAGTAAAGAATTACACTTTTCCATTTGAGTAGAAAAGGATGATCAAATATGTAACACTTGATTTTATTTACAAAAATAGAGGAGAAAAATGTCAAATTAATTGAATGAAACTTTCATGCATATGTGCCCTTGAATTACACATGCCCTGATAAGTGGCACAAAGCACTAGTGAAAAGCCATTCAAGTTTGCTTCTGTTGCATAATGGAAAATTTTGGTTTTAATGATCGTTCTTCCCTTGTTCTTTCCATTTCATTCTCCATTTTTCTCTTTATATTTCGATTGAAATTCTTGAAATTAAAAAATAATCTTAGTACACATTGAAACAAAGTAGTATTGGAGCAGGAAACTAAGTTGAGTTAGAGAATTTCAGAAAATAGGATCGGTACCTACCTAGAATTTCAAGTAAAGGAAGGATACTTAAGTAGGATTTAAGAATAGTTTAGAGCTCCCTTTGGCTCTAAAATATATTATTCAATTAATGCTTTGAATTTTAGTAAATGAATTTGTTTTGAAGTTTGAAACTATTTACGAGATTCTAGATAATTTATAACATAGGATAGAAACAAATAGATATTTAAAGATATTGAAATCGTACTTCTGGGATTAAATTCTCTCGGACATCATTTTAGACAGGACGGTACTATAGACAAGACGAGCCTTAGACAAGTTTCTATAGACAAGTTTTTGTAGACAAAACTAGTTATCTACAGACAATGCTATAAATGGATCTGATGTAGATGATGATATAAATGACCTAAATTCAGATGATTTTTCTTTAAAAAAAGTTTCTTCATATTAGAAAAGGATACTTCAGACTAGGTGAGGTTGTTCCAAACTAGACAAGGATATTTTAAACCAAACGAGGATACTTTGGATCAAACAATATAGTTACAGATTGGACGATGCATTCTTAACTCATCCTTAAGCATATCTCAAAGACCTTTTAGAATAAACTACCTTTGTAGAGGATATTCTAGGAGGTAGAGAATCCTAAACTAATTATTGGCTTTAAAAATAAGGGAATTAATGTTGAATAGATGAGGAACCTAGAGATGATCAATATATGTTCAATTATACTTAATTAAAATGGTTGTGTAGGAAGATAGATACAATAGTGCGATGCCTTTTTAATTAAAATATTGATTATGTTATAATTTGAGGAATGAAATATCCTAATTACTAACAAGTATAAATTATTTTAGATGAGATAAATAAATAAATAAAGGTCAAGAATCTCATGTAGTGCCTTGGGGAATTTTTATTTAAATTTAAAATTCTCCCAAGAATGGTTATCAAATCAAGATTTGTATCATGAATTGAAAGTCCTATTTTTTGACTTGTGAATGGAGTCGTATCATGAATCATAAGCTAAATTATTCTCAAAATACAATTAATATATATGAATTGAACAGGAGAATAAATTATTTTATAAATATGATATATTATAAATAAATTAAAAATTAATCTAAATCTAACTATAGAAAATTAAACTAAAGTCATAAATACATGTTTGACTCCTTAAAAAATTAAAAAGATAATAAAAATAAAAAAAATAAATGTGTGTCATTATCATTCATTATCTCCAAAACCAACATCACTCAATTTATCTTTCTCCTTTGACAAAAGCTTTTCTTGTTCCTCTTCATTTGTAATTATCTCTTTAGTTTCACTCTTATTGCTTATCATAGATTTTCCCTTATTATTTTTGGTATTTAAGTTTCCTAACCTATACATAAAATAAAAAGTAACTAATAAGTAGGCAAACATATTATCAAATATTAATAAATGATAGTAAGTGTTCTCTTTTGAATAAATACCTCTCTTTCTTTACTTGGAGCTCATTCTTCAAGAGTACAAGACTCATGTACATCCATCCATGAGGTATTAGTTGGTAAGAAAGAATCTTCTTTCCCTGTAATCTACTCATCATCTTATTCAATTCTAGATAGATAAAGAGGATCATACGTATCTCCCTTCTCCTCTCTAAACTTTTGTCTCATCTGAAGTTGATGATTATACTTGACAAAGATAAGAGCATTTAATCTTTGTTGTTCTAAGCGATTTCTTCTTTTAGTATGAATTTGATCAAATATGCTCTTTCTTTCACACCTAGTTTCTCTACAAATAAGACTCAAAACTCTCATTGCTAACTTTGGTAACTCTTTTCCCTCTCCATTATAACTTTCCCACCAAAGAGATATAAGAATAAAATCCAAAATAACATTATCAAACTTGGTTATCACTTGTCACACTTGTTATAAATTCATAAAAATCAATATAATATAACTTTCAAGGTTGCTTCTTTTCCCTAGTATCTATTTCCATGCTCTTTCCAAAGAATCCTTTGACTGTCTTTAATATATCAAGTTGTTGATCAATTATAACTCTAATTCTTCCATTCAAATTCGTCCTCTCAATGGTCTTGTATAGACCAGTTAAAACGTCACTGTCCAAATTGAAAATTTTATCATAATGAAACCTAATGAAATAAGAAAAATTAAGAATTTAATGAATTTGTTAGTTTGTAATTATTACAATCCATAAAAAATTTAGTTACTTTGGATTAAGATAGTAGGCAGTTGCATGGAGAGGCCTATGTAGTTGCAAGTTCCAACATCTTACATACTTTTTTACATCTTGATTCTCCATTCTTGAAGTTGGCATCTATTTATTCTTTAGCTTTATCCATAGCCTTATAAATATATAACATGACAGGTTTTGATTCTTCACCTACAAGCCTTAAAACCTTCATAAGTGGAGTGACACACTTTAGACAATATTGGATGGATGTCCAAAATCTAGCATCACATAACACTATATTTATTACTTGTTTAGGTTCATTTTTAGTAGCATGATTACTAGTAACTTACTGCTCTAAATCAAATATAGATCAAAGACCATTCTCCTATTACATTATACATTGTAGGTTCAGAAAAGTAGTAGAAAACCTAGTAATTGCTGGTCTAGCTAAGTTTCTTCATTTGGAATACTTTCTAAATAGGTTTAAGACCTATGTGTCTATAAATGAATGTTGTAACTTTTTTGCATTTGCAATGATATTATAAAATATCTGAAGTTGTCCAATATCTTCAAGAATTAAGTCAAGACAGTGAGCTGCACATGGAGAATAAAATAATTTGGTTCTCTTGTCCTCTAATATCTTTCCAGGTGCCACAAGAAGCACCGACTATCATAACTTTCCTTACATTATCCTTCCCAATTTCTTCTATTATAGAATTAACTACCTGAAACATTTGTTTATCATCCTTGATCACATCACTAGTGTCAATAGATGTTAAGAAAATAGTTCCACTTGTATTATTAACTAAAAAATTAGTTAGTGATCTTTCTTTTTCATTTGTCTAACCATCGCACATCAAAGTGCAACCCTATTTTTCACATTCCCTCATATACTTCTTCAAGCTTGCTTATGTTATCAACTTCCTTTTTCAAGAAGATATCCTCACCTCATGATAAGTTGGAGGTTTAAACCCCTTCCATATTCACTAACAAATTTAAGCATTTCCTCAAACAAGGAACTTTTTACCAAATTAAATGGTAATTCATTACCAAAGATGCATTTACAAATGTTTTGGACTATTGAGTCCCCATCTTTTAGGATCTGATTCATTATTTTTTGCTTTATAGTTGTTGAAGAAGTTCCTTCTTTCCTAACATCTTGGGTAACATCCAATTCTTCTAAACATTCTTTGCTTCTAGCCTCTTTATCCTTTTCTTCATCATATCTTTTGTATCATTAGGAACATATAGACATGAAATAACATTCTCTTTTGTTCCAGGAAGGTGATATTTCATCCTCGCAATTCTATCTTAAAAGATTATGAACAATATTTGCATCTAACACATAACCTGTGTGGTGGAACAAATTCATAATGATTTCAAGTAATATTAATCTTATTTTTGGACCCTTTTCTTATTCCACTTAGAGTAAGAGAAAAAAATCCAAAAATATTTAAAAATTAATTGAATAAAAAAATTATTTACTAAATAATACACTTTATGCAATACTTAAAAAATATTTCTTTGATTGAATAAGAAAAATATTGTATACAACACCCAAAAAAAATACTTATTTGATTGAATAAAAAAAAAAGAAATAATGTCTCTCTTGTCTTGTGGGAACACATCAAAATTGATGGAAACTAGAAAAAAAAAGCAGAAAAAAAATACTGTATAGGCTACTCACTAAGTGAATAACAAAGAAAATAATTGTTAATTGGGAAAAGACAAAAACATTGATTGAAAAGTGAAACTCTCTCCATGATCACTCATTAATTAAAAAAATAATTTTTTTAATTAGAAAAAAGATAAAACATATTGATTGAAAAGGAAAACTCTCTCTCTCTCTCTCTCTCTCTCTTTCTCTCTTTATCTCTCATCTTTTTCTTTTGCTGGCTATTGGGAGTGAGAAGTACATTTCAAGGAGTAGAATTGCATCATGCATGATTCCCAACAAATTTGGATTTGAAGTGATTTTTTTAAAAAATATTTTTATCTTAGGTTTCATTTTCAAATCGAGTTGCGCCTAACCTGACCTATTTTTTATGCATGACCCAGCTTCTTAACGTGGCTTTGTATCATCGCGATACATCACGAATCATGATTCCATTTGATACGATATGACACAATTCACCTCTGATTCAAATAGATTTTGATTCTATCTACAATTCGTATCTTTGGCACAAGGAATTGAATCAAATCAAGATACGTATCGTGTGATACATGTGATTCCAATAACACCACTCCTAAGTGAAGTTGGTTTATACGTTGAGTGGGGGAGGGATGTGAAGTCCTAAGCTTGAGAAGAAGGAGAATCCTACATTTGAAATGAGTATGAAATATAACATGATTGATTGACATGTATCATTTGTATAAAAGGGTTGTTTTGAAAAAAAATAAATAAAGGGGATAATTCGTGAGGCCTTTTAAATAGGATACTTGGAAAATATAAGGGTAAGCTCATGATGGAAATAAACCATATTTCATGAGAATAGGAGTTTCTGAGCCTAGGGGGTACATGGGCTATGTTTTAGCATTTGAATGGTTTAGGATTGTTTTCTATAGTCGGGAATGCTCTGGTTGGACTTGGTCGTCTTGATGAGACCTTGAAGACTATCGTTATTGGTGGAGAAATTTTCTTGTTTTAATAAATGATGATTATTGATGTGAAATGATGATAATGTTAGTGCTACCAAGGGAACACTACCAAATACACATTGCATATTGTAGGGATGACTAACTCCAAATTAATAAGGATTATTGTGGTAAAGGATGCAATATACTTCATCCTAATCCTGAATCTGTCATCATAGAGAGTTATGAAGATGATGATGGAGTAAATTGCATTCATCTATTGCATAATATGACAATTCTGCATGATTATCATAGGACCAATTTGTGTTATTTTTACTTTTTTGTATGTTACTCCTATATAGCTATTACTTGAAAGAAATATATCACTGTCTCTTATTATATTTGTATATGTGATCCATCAGTACCCTTGTATGCTATTCTTCAATTATGTTGGAAATGGACAAGAAGAAGCATGGAGAACGAGACAACTACTCTAGGACTACAAGTAGTCCCTACTACAACATAGTTCAAAACAGAACTACTATTTCAATGGATGAAAGTAAAAAATAATGGATCCTAGTGACTAATAGTAGACTTGTGACTTTTTCCCTTGTAAGCACATTTGGTATTTTTCCCATACCACTGAACTGTATCACCCAAGGTTACCTACATCTCGATTGGGTTAAGCCTAATGTGGATGACTTATACGATGGAAATTGTATATAACTCTCTAATATAGTTATCTTACATTAAGATTTTTATAAAATTTCTCATAAGATAATGTAAGTTGTTAATTCATACTATTATATCTTGAGAGAAAGATGTAGGTGATTTAGGAGGGTGTTACATTAATTGTATCAAAGAAGTTCCTTCTTACAGGCCTGGGAAAGGTTTAACATATTTTTTTTGTGTTCTTATGTTACTTTCTTTGTGATAAGATAGTAATATAAGGTTGTGTTACTGGGATTAATTCTAAACTTTATTTTATTTTACCTCGTATATTAGATTGATTGGTAGGTGTCATATGTGTTAGATCCTACAAGTTAAAACATGTAAATTATGGTAGCCGCTATTCGAATCTTTACCAAAGCTTAGAAACAAGAAGAAAGGCTTTTAGGAAAGAGAGTTATTAAGCTTAATATGCCACTTTGGGGTGCTCCAATATTTTTTATTAAGAAGAAGAATGGTAATATGGATCTAATATAGGTTATAAGTAATTAAATAATGTTTTTGTGAAGGGTAGATACCTATTTTCTAAAGTAGATGATATTTTGACTTATTTTACGAATATGGAGGAACATAGGATCATTTAAGGATAATACTTCAAATATTAAAGGAAAAAAAATTGTAAGATGAATTTCAGAATTGTGATATTTGGATATTTGAGGTGGAACTTTTAGGACATATGATTTCTAAGGAAGGAATTTCAATATATCCTTGGAAGGTTAAGGAAATAAAGTTTTAAGAATGTAATCGAGATTTGAAAGTTTTCTACGTTTGGAAGAATATTACAGGAAATTATTCGATATCTTTTATGGTCAAGTTTATTTATAGTTAGATTGACCAAAATAAGGAAATATATGAAAGTGGTTTTCAATAATTAGAAGTTATATTAGCAACCATTCATGTCTTAGCCATATTAGGTTATATTGGAAATTTTGAGGTTTATAGTGAATTTTCTTATAAGGAATTGGGTCATGCATTGATGCAAGATGGAAAGTTTGTTGCTTGTGCATCTAGGAAAATGCATCTATATGAGGAATTATTGAACTAAATGGAGTTGTTACAACCCGTGTTCACTTAGTGTTTGGCATATGCAAAGGTGCTTTATTTGAGAATCTAATATTTTTGGCCCACTAATCAAATGAATTGTGGGAGTTGGATTTTAGCATGAAGCCATAGAACTTATCAACTAAATGAAACTTTTACTCTACTATTGATTGTAGTCACAAATCTATGATTTAAAGGCGTGATGTTGGGAGCTATACTTTAAGGAGACCAAGATATCAAGAATGGAAGAGAATCTAGACCATTGAAATGTTGAGCCTAGATGATGATAATTCATCAAGAGGAAGGGTGGAACTTAAGGAAGTGAAAGATTATATCTATACCTCTCTTAACTTAAGAGAAAAAACAAGAATCTAAAAGTCAAGAATCCTATCTTAGCTTTTGTAGATCAACTTGTAGCTCGATTGTGCAATGTTTCAATTGTAGAAGTATGCCTCGCTAAAGGACTTATCTAGTCAAGATCCACAACTACCATAAGTGGGAGGGGGGAAATCTCGAGGATGAGGAAATGGTAAAAATCATAACCACAGGAATGAATATGACAATGATCTCCAAACAAGGAAACTAAAAGATAATACACAAGTATGCATACCCTCAATAAGTATTTTAGTTATTTATATAAATAACTTAATATAGGTAAGTATCTCACGGATAATGTCTCCTATGATGAGTACTCTACTTTGGTGCACCATTTCCTTTTCCTATTGTAAATTTAGAAAGATAATTATCCTTTTGATTGTCTTAGTGTGTTACTTTACCTTCATAGTCACTTTTTTAATTGGCCTTCAACATATTTAAAAAATTTCTTATGTTGAAATTGAGATCTATGTTGGATTTGACAATTTTCTACTCCTAATTTAAAACTTTATACCAAACTAATTGTTTCACTTTCCCAAATGAAAAGTTTTCCTTTGATGGCTTCTTAATATTAAAGAAAGATACTTATAAAATTCATGATAATCTAAAGATAAGTTTTGATTACTCTTAAAATTATGATTATCTTTTCCAAGATCCTTATAGTGGTCTATGATATTTTTTTATGAATTTAAAATATCCTTCCACATTGTGAGATTCTACTTCCTCATATTCTTAAATTTGTGTAAGACCCACATTGTGCTAACAATAAGTTTGAATAGATGAATTTTCCTAGATGCATAAGCTTCAAACTTTACCTCATATTTAAAATATCCTTGCACGTTGTGAGATTTTACTTCCTCATATTCTCACTTTTTGTGTAATAATGTCTTAATCACCAAGTTTAGGCATAGCAAGCACAACTTCAACAGAATCAAAATCAGCAAGTTCAAGTCATGTAGTACATTTAAGAAAGTACAATTAGTAGGTTGCAACCTAGCAATTAAATGGTTAGTGGCATATATGTAGGATTGACGTTGGCATTTTCAAGAATGTTCTTATCACTTGGAATGATTAGCAACTCAAGATTCTAGGAGCCTTCAAAAATCTATCTGAGTCTTTCTCAGCACAAGTTTCTTGTTAATACATTATTGGCTCCTTAAAAGTCATTATGCTTTCTTAATCATTAAGATGGATAATATCCACTTTTTCTAACCCTTCAAAGGATTTTTTATAATTTTTTATGGACGATTTCTCTATGTATACATTTTCTTTTGATAAATGCTTGCATAACTAGGAACTAATATTAAATATGCTTCTATAAGAGATTCATAAAATGTTTCTCTTGTAACATTTGAAATTTTAAAAAATTGATATTTTGTAAAAAAAAAACTTGCATAAAAGCTTAATATCCAAGGCCTCCACTTGCCATTATAAATGGAAGTATTCATAAATAACAAAGAAAACTGAATGGATTTCAATTAAAGGAAGGGGAGTGTTGCATGAAAAATGTGAGTATAAAACTCTTTGTCAAGTTTCCCCATAGAAAAGTATACTGTTAGTGTAGAAAAGGAGTATTTCAAATCTCTAGTATCGATCCCTCAAAGACTATGCCAACAATCTATGTATGTGAAGTTTGAACTCTAACGTTTGAGCTCACCAAAAAAATGGTTGTTTTATAGAAATAAAAGAAATAAAAGTAAATTTTATATTAGATGATATATAAAAGAATATGGTGCAAGTTATGAAAAATTTATAGGTCTTTGGATCCTTTATTATTTTACATACTTTTATCCACAATCTTCCCTTTTTTGTTCAATTTCTAACCACCTCCACTATTCTATTACTACTCCTTGATCTAGAAATAGTAATAATCTCCTTTCTAGATACTATTCTCATTGATCCTGCAAGATATATAAATAAAAGAGGCGTAAAATTTAAGAGGGCGTCAACTACATGTCAGGAAATTAACCAGCTAGAAACTCGAGTACCTGATTGACCCTCCAAGATCTTTAAGTTCAGCTATCTTATGGTTCTGCTGATTGGAAGTGGTACGTTCACCTAACCCCCCTCCCAGCCAACGAAAAGATCAATAGAATTGGCCAATTCCTATTAATGGATTAAGCACAACATGATAACACAATTGTAATAATAAAAGCACCATCATTCTTAACATAATAACATTCAAATTATTAGATGGAAAAATTGAGGTTTAAGCAATGCACATCACAAAGTTTATCAAAGTTTCACAAAAGAGAATTAGTTACACATAAATAAGAATAACCCATAAATATCCATAGCAAAAGAATATGAAGAATACAAAACCAAGGTTGCCAATAAATCTAACAGCTACTCTAAATTTTCACCTCATAGGGATTTCTGCCACCAAAATTCTACAGGAGGATGTTAGAGGAGGAATCAGAAATGAACAAGTTAGAAATGATAGATGGAGGAAAGGTAGGACTGTGTCCAGAGAGAGGGATGTTGGAGTTGTCATGTCTGGCTTTTAGGTCCTTGAGTGGTACGTGAAATAATATGGTAGAACCTTCCTTTTAAAAGTAAAAATTAGGGTTTATAGTGTCACAAAATGAGCTTGACCTAGCTGCCTTTTAGTCATCACGACGACTCTAGGTTTTCTGCAGCGTCGTAAGGATGACCAGGACGCTTCCTGTATCATTAGGGCTAATGTGACGTTATTGCTGATGCTCTTGATTTTGGCACGATCATGGTCATTAATTGCCATGATCATGCAACTTCACATCGGCATGGTCATGCTTGGTTGGGTAAGGGGGTATTTCTATCCTTTTCCGATTCCTTAACTTTTTATACCTTCTTTTTTCCTTTTTTTTGTTGGGAATTTGCCTAATTTTGGATTCTCCACTTGCTTTACCATTCTTGAAAAAATAAAGGATATTAGGATAAATTAAAAATGAATTATGCTAAATTATGTAGTTATTATGCCTAAAATCGTGCAAATAAAATGACAGAATGGAATTTTATCACAGAGCAGAGGCATTTTCATTATATCTTAAGAATTTTCCTTGCCAAATTCTCGATGAATTAATGTTGGAATTAGAAGATTAATTCAGTTGGATTATATGGAAAAATAAAGCCTACATCGGTCTTTAATTCCAAGAAAAGGGAACAGACTCAAGTAAAATTAAGAGTAGTTCTAAAGCTCCCTTAACTCTAGATTAGAATTTATTGGATTCTTAGAAAATTATAATGGACATGTAATGATGTTTAAAATTTAATTTTGAGTATGTTTTGATGTTTGATGTTGAATTTGGTAGTTAATGGGAGTATTTAGATGCTCTCAAGTATGTTATTTTGTCTTAACATTATAGAGCATGGTCGTGTTGAAGGTTAGCATGGTCATGTCAAGAACAAATTCATATGAATTTTTAGATTTATGAATTAGCATGGTTGTGCCAAGAACAAAAAACTATAAATTCTAGGTTTTAGAGTTTAGCATGCCTATGCTAAAAGTAAGCATGGTTATGCCAAGAACAAATCTATACGAATTTTTAGATTTATGAATTAGCACGGTTTGATGTTAAATTTGGTAGTTAATAGGTGTATTTAGATGCTCTCAAGTATGTTATTTTATCTTTGCATTATAGAGCAAGGTCATGTTGAAAGTTAGCATGGTCATGTCAAGAACAAATTCATACGAATTTCTAGATTTATGAATTAGCACAGTTGTGCTAAGAACAAAAACCTATAAATTTTGGGTTTTAGAGTTTACCATGCCTGTGCTAAAAGTTAGCACCGTCATACCGAAGAAAAATCATATGAATTCTATATTTTTGAGTTTAGCATGACCGTGTTAAAAATTAGCATGATCGTGCCAAAGAAAAATCATATAAATTTTTGGATTTTTAAATTCAACATAATTATGCTGAAATATAGCACGCTTGTCCCAAGAAAAAAATTAGCATGGTTGTACTGAAATTTAGTATAGTCGTGCTAAGAAGAAAATATGTAAATGAGCAAGGTCCTACTAAATGGATGAGCAAGGCCCTGCTAAATGAATGACCATGGCCCTAACAAATGAATGGTCATGCCATGCACACTTTAAGTAGGGTCTTGCTAAATTACGAAGACAAAGATTAGCAAGACAAAGAAAAACACTAGCATATTGGAGATCAACATAAGCTCATCAAAGGTTAACACAAATGTGCAAAGCATGAAGAACACGATGCATGGGAATCCACATGGGCATGTAAGAATAGTAGTACATAGACGTGCAACTTATTTGAGGATTGAAATTATGTATGCTTGTATTGAATGGATTAAAAGTTCAAGACATTATCAATGTATATTTCAGTTAGATGAATTGAATTAACGTGTGGAGGTTAGGTACCTTATTTACTTTATAGAGATTATGTGTTGAATTTTAGACCTAGTAAGTGAAGTATCTTTTAGAATGTATAAACGTATTTAAAATGAGATAATGAAAAGAGGATTGAAGCCCACATGATGGATGGAAAAAAGATGATGAGGTCCTAGATTTTGAGAAAAAGGAGAGACCTTCAATTGAAAATGATTAATGAAATGATTGAATGGTTGTCATGCATTATATACATGAAAAGATTATTTTATACATCACCAATGTAAAGGATAATTTGCAAGGCTCTTTAAATGGGGAAGAAAGGTAATCTATGGGTGGGATCATGATGGGAATAGGCTATAGTTCATGATAATGAGAATTTCTATGCTTAGGGGGCATGTGAGATATATTTTCAGCTTCCCAATTGCCTAACGTTGCTCTCTATAGTTAGGATTGTTATGGATGAACTTAGCTGCCTCGACATGATCTTAAAAACTATCATTACTGATTAAGTAATTTCGTATTTTTGAGAAATATGAAATGTGAAACAATGATAATGTGTTGTTGATCAAGTGATGATAGTGTTGTCAGGGGCATACTTTAACTTTGAGAAATTTGATCCCGATACATTCCTAATTATTTTGATAAAATGATGATGATGTTTTAAGCATATATATATATATATATATATATATATATATATATATATATATATATACATATCCTAAGGATGATTGACTTTCGATTAGTGAAGATTATTGTGGTATGAGATGCAATAGATCTTATTCTAATATTGACTCTGTTATCATAAAAATTTGAGGAGAGAATGATGGAATAGATCATATGCATCAGTTGCATTCATTTTAACCTTGGTTGTGGTTTTTGTATTAGATAATGAGATTTGTGGGTTTATGTATTCATTTTATTGATGTGTATGGTTTATAAATAGAATGATAGAATAACCTTGCATATACGATGCATGATATGATTGATATGATAATTGTTTGTGATTACCAAAGAACTTATATGTTGGATATATTAAATTGTAATATAGTATATGACTCCTATTCAAGCTACTACTTGAAATAAATGTTTCATTCCCCCATCTTTCCTAGTAGATCTACAACATGGAGAGCCCCATTGCGACACAAAGACGACTGTCAACTCAAGGAATGGAGAATAGTCTGATGTCCCCAGGATATAAGTAGCTATGGTTAAGTGAAGCTATGATATTGATGAAAAGGACTTATGAGAAGTGATGGAACCCATAATCGATAATCACCTTGATCAACATATTATTTTCATTGGTAAATTTCATATTTTTTACTTAGTAACACCAACCTAAATTGCCTACATCTTGAATGAGTTGAAATATATGTAGGTCATTTAAAGGACTATTACATTTCTAAAATTGCTAACTTTTTTTTTTCTAATTTCTTAGTAAAAGAAACTTCTTTTAATTTCAATGATGCATGTCCAGTATCCTTCAACAATATTAAGTCTAAATTAATATTTCTCCCGTTGTTGTTTCTCTTAACTAATATTTACCTTTTGAACTCATGTTTGATGCAAGTTATTCAACTATAAGGCCTAGTTTTGGGTCAAAGGAAGAAGAATGTGTTTCGATCTATCTACCATGCAAGTAAAACCCTTGATTAGGCTCAAATAAATTACACCATGACATAAAGAAAATACTAGCGATGGTATTTTATTTTGATAAATTTAGAACCTAATTAATTGTAGCCAAATTTATTATTTTTATTGACCATTCTTCCAGCAAGTAATTACTTTCAAAATATGATACCAAGACTAGATTGATTAGGTGTATAGTCCTCTCTAAGAGTTCGATTTGGAAATCAGATATAAGAACGTGGAAAAGAACCTAATTGCAAACCATGTATCTTGAGTGGTCCATTTTGTTTAGTTACCTAAAACTAAAGAGATAAGGATACATTCCCTGCTGAACATTTTCTCTTAATTTTAAAATTTCCATGCTATGTGAATTTAGTTAACTTTCTAACATTATTCTTTCCCTTAATCTTTTAAATTTCTAGCATAATAAATTCCTTTCTAACATAAAATACTATTTATAGGAAAATTTATTCTAGTTTAGAACATGAGGGGGGTAAGGTAATTAAGAGACATTTGCCTAAGGAAGAATCTTAACTATTTTATAACATAGTCACTTGGAGAGGCCAAAGGTCATTTTGAATCTAATAAAACCATCCAAAATGTTTGACAATGTAATTTATTGTAGCTTACTCTCTTTAATGATTCCTTTAAATTTGTAAAATTTTGTGATAGTTATAAGAAAAATGGAACATTTCAAAAAAACAAGATTTTCCCCTAATTGATGTTCGTGTGTGTGAAATATTTAATGTATATGAAATATATTTTATAGGATCATTTCCTAAATCTTTACACGATGCATAAATCTTGGTGATGTGGATTATATTTTTAAATAAGTAGAGTTATTAATTTACCAATAAATGATTCTCGAGGGATAATTAAATTTTTAAGAATTTTTTTATAAAATTTGAAACTCTTAAAGGAAATATCAGTAATGGTGGTACTATTTTAATAATAAAAAAATTGAATTTACTTTAGTTGAATAGAGTGTAATTCATAATATTGTTATCCTATATCATCCATGGAATAGTGGTCAAGTGAAATTCTCCAATAAGTAGTTAAAAAAAATCCTAGAAAGAATTGTTAATACCTTTAGGAAATATTGGATATTAAAATGTATTTAAAACTCTCATTAGTATGTCTTTTAACAGGCTTGCTTTTGGAAATACTTTCTACCTCCTAATTGAACTTGAACACAAGGCCTACTAGTGCTTGAAATTCCTAAACTTTAATATGCAATGTTCATGTTAGAAACATCTTTTTCAACTTAACAAGCTTGATGAGTGATAAATGAATTTGTATACATTTATTTTTATTTTATGTTAGGCTTAATTGAATCTTAATCATGTCTAATTTTATTATTTTGAGTGAGTTTTACGTTATTGGGCTTCATTGGGCTTAAGTGATAAAATTGGTTAATTTTCAAATTTTCATATCTCTTGACTTTTGTTCATTGTGCAGGTCATATCTTGGGTTATAAAATTGATATTGGAGTGATTCCAGAGGCATTATAAAGATGAGACAAAAATATAAAATAACATGTATCCCTATGTATCCTAGCCACGACTGATCATAAAGTTAATTTGTCTAAACCGTGACTTAGAATTTCTGTCCAAACAATATAGACATGTTCTAGTAAAATGAACATATCTAGAGATACAAAATCTTTTTTAGATGGGGTCAATTTATTCAGCTCAAGGAGAAAATTTCTACAATACTTGTTTAGAGAAGAAACCCTATTTTAGTTTCCAAAATGCTCATTAAAATTTTCAAAATAGAGACATTAGATAAGGACCCATATTTTGTGCATAATTTGAATTCAAGCGATAGAGTAAATAAGGAATTCAATTGTAAACCTAAACGGATATGGGAATAAATTCGTCAAGGATTTTATTCTAAATTTAAAATAATTGACTCAATTTTTATCTTGATTTTACACTTTGAATTTTAATAGGCAAACTTGATCTATAAAAGGAGAAAACCTTTACACATTGTAGACACATGGAAACTTATTCCAAATTCTCAATAAAATTTCAATTTTTATTCTTCTTCTTCTTCTTCTTCTTCTTTTTCTTCTTCTTCTTCTTCTTCTTCTTCTTCTTCTTCTTCTTCTTCTTCTTCTTCTTCTTCTTGATTTTATAAAAAGCATCATGGAAGGACAATTTCTTTAGTTGGCTCGCTGGTTTTAATTCTATAAGTAAGGGATTTAAGGTTTTGTTCTTAATCGAATTTTTGTTGCAATTTATTCTTCTTCCCTTTTAATACATTGTATTTGTTATTTGTAATTTTGAAATTGGATGCTTAATTGAATTTCATCTTGCATGCTATAATTATAAAATTAGGGTTTTCTTAATTTCTCTAATTTGTATGCAAAAATTAAAAGGGATTATGAGGTTTCTTATAAGATTTGGTGATTTTGATTCTTAAGAATTAATTTGGGGACCTCAGGTGATACTTAATTGTCTGAACATGAATTAATTCAAATTCTAGGTGTTATTCTAGTAGGAAATCATGAATTTAATTGGCAGTTGGCTCATTGAATTCAAACTAAATAAAAATTAGGGCTTTCCTATAAGATTTGGTGACTTTGGTTCTTTAGAATTGATTTTGAAACGTTGGGTGATGCTTAATTATCTAAACATGAACTAAACGAATTTTAGGTGTTATCCTAGTATAAAATTATGAGACTAATTGGTGTTAGCTTGATTGAATTCAAACCAAACAAGAATTGAAATTATTTTCAAAAATAATAGTCGCAACCGTAATTACAACGAGATGACGAACTCGCTAAAAATTTTAAAAAAGCATTTTATTTGATTGTGGAGCTGCCACCAAATTTTTATTTAAGGGAAAACATTTGGAAAAACCCTAACTTGAGGAAGAAATTCTAAGTTCGAGAGTCGGTTATGAATAGGGAAGGTGTTAGGTACCCTACTCGCCTGTTCCGAAGAATGGTTCCCTTAAACTGAGTGTGTGATTTTGATATTTTTGAAAACTGTTTAATCCCTTTAAGTAAAATAGAAATAAATAGGTTTGTATGAAAATAGTCTGACAAGACTTGATCCTGCTCCTACGTATTCCCTGGTGCAATGAGAAACTCAAGGCTACGTAGTTCTGGTTGTAAAGACTTGATCTTCAAAAAAAGATGTTGAAAGACAATTTTAAAAACAACTTAGGTATTTTTGAATAATTCTTAGTCTACATATGCACAGGATCCAAGAAAACTACGGCTGCACTAGGATCCATATGAATCTCTAAATATCGAACAGTAAAAAAAGCTACCAATTCGTACTTAAAGTTCATTACGTGAGACCTAGAATTAAAGAAACAAAGGACTTAAAAATAGTAAAAATAAAAGGAGATTGGGCTTGCCCTCAATTAAAAAGACTTGATTGATAAATAAAGGAATCAATTTCAAATAAATAAAAAGGTATTGAGCTTGACTCTCATTAAGAAAGGAAGTTTGATTCCAAAAGAATTGGGTTAGACCTAAATAATGAAAATGGAATTCATTTCGAATTAAAAATGAAATTGGGCTTGACCCAGAAAAACTTGATTTCAAAAAAAGGATATCGTTGATATTTCTTATTAGGAAAAAAATTTATTAACTTGAATATGTGATGCAAGAAATGACCCAATTGCTAGCTCACTGGAGGCACCCATTTTGATACAAAGCAAGGCCCAAACGTAAGCTGAATATTTGAGGGGAATTGCTTTTTGCACCCCCCAAAATTTCTTTTTGCACCCCCTTTATAGGTGAAAAGACAAAAATACCCCTGTCTATTAATCTTCTTTTCTTCTTCCTCCTTCCTGTCTTCCCGTCTTCCTTTTTTATTTTCTTTTTCTTTCTCATTTCTTCTTCTGTTTGCCATTGTTGTACTTTCTTCCTTATTAATCGAATCTATGTTAGGTTTTTCTTTTAGTGAGAGGAAAAACTAAGAAAATAACGTCGAAGAAGCGTCGGAGGAACATCGGAGAAGATGAACGGACTTTATATTCCGTAAACTAATTTTCGAAACGTTAAACATTTTCCGCAAATTAATTTACGGAATCCATCAGTGTATTCCGTAAATTAATTTGCGGAATGCAATTTTTTTGTTTCCGCAAATTAGTTTACGGAACATAAAAATGTAACCTTCCATAAATTAGTTTACGGAAAACAAAAAATTACATTCCGCGAATTAATTTACGGAATACACTGATGCATTCCGTAAATTAATTTGCGGAATAGACGAATACTTGCGAAAGAGAAAAAAAATTTGCGGAAGAGATGAGGAGGTATTAGGGGTAAAATGGTAATAAAAAAATTTCAAAAAATTGAAGGGGGATACACTGATGCATTCCGTAAATTAATTTGCGGAATAGATGAATATTTGCGGAAAAGAAAAAATTTTTGCGGAAGAGATAAGGAGGTGTTAGGGGTAAAATGATAATAAAAAAATTCCAAAAAATTAAAGGGGGTGCAAAAAGTAAAGCCCATATGTGAGGTGCCCATGACCCAATTCACTGGAGGTGCCCATTTTGATATGAATCAAGGTCCAACATAAGCTGAATATGTGAGGTTGCGCAAGGGGATCGAACTTGAGACCTCTTGGACGGGATTCAGCTTAGGCAACCACTTGAGCCAAGTGCATCTTATGATTTATGATCTCCAAAGTTAAATTAATATTATGATGATCAGGATGTATAACACCAATATTCGATATTGGATGGGACTGCACCATTATATTCATTTCAAGCAATTGTGGCCCCACACCAAGATCTTAGCTACCTTGATATTCTCTCCTTTCCCTTACTTTGATCACGTTGCTGCCCTCATATATATGTTGTGCACTTGCCTTTTTGCACTTGGTTCCTTTGCTAGTGCCTTATTGCCAATAAGATAGGCTTGCCGAGCCTGCAACTTCAACAAAACATGAATTGAAGACCCACCTACTCAACATATACATTACGTAGCATGCATGATCACAAGCCTCTTTCCGCAGCTCTGAATACATATTTGCAACTGTATCACCAATTTTAAGTCAAACAGGAGCTGCCCGAGCTGAACCACGATTTAACAATTTATTTTAAATCTTCTAATAAATCTGATCCTTTGGTATCCATAACATGTGTAGTTCCGTCACAGATGATATAATGAATTAGGATCCATGTTTGAAGTAGAGTTACAAATTTCATGCCCATGACCTATTTTATCCAATTTTCTTTCTGTCGTGGCGTTTCAAGCCAGATAATGATTGCACTTTAGGAGAAGAAGCAGTAGCAAATGTGAAGCCAAACTCACTTATATTTGTTGGACTCAAATAACAACCAACATGTGAAATACTATAACCATTATCGCCTTCAATGCCTGAGCACAAACTGATTTCAGTTTACGGTGATACAAAAGTCATATCAACTGTAGTGCCTACTTCATCATTGGCAAAAATGGAGTTTCCAGTTTCAACTATAGCGAGGCCAACTGCATTTGGGCAGCTGGGTTTGAAGCGCAACCGAACTTCCCAAACAGAAACAATATGCCAGAGGAGGCTTTTGATATTGAACGTGGGATGGCCTTGCTATTATTATCTTAATGATCAGTTTTCCTTGAATCTTTGTCTGAGGATTATACAGAAGCGAATATTCACTTCATTAGATTGGAGCACCTTGGGAGTAAATCATAAATACAGTAGCTAATTCATCCGAAGATTTGGCTCGACACCAAATTGCAATATTTACAACAACAGATCAAGCCTTTCAATATTGTTATTGGAGTGGTGAAGCAGGACCTATCACTAGGTCTTTGATAAGTTGAAGACCAAGCAAAGGGAGTAATGCTATGATGTGCATCAGGAGTCTCACCTCTTCATCACCAAATATGGGATCACGTGAATGCACTGTTGTTGATGACATGTGCAAGGGTAAGCATGAGTAGAACAGGGTGTCCCCAGGGGTTGCCGTGAGTACAGGTGAGGGATATTTTCAAGAGAGCTCTAGAATCTAGGGGGAGGAGTTGTGGGAAATAGATCCGTATACACTTGTGCCTGAGCAGGATTTTGTTTAAGCAAATCGAATCATTAAATGAACTGCTGCCACCATGTGTAAGGATTGCAAAAGATGCAGAACTGCTGCCACCATTATATGAACCAAAACTTAAATGTGAACAGTCAGCACCCAAGGCTTGTAAATTATTTGAAATAACCACTGTAGGGTCATCTCTACATGTTAGCACCTTTTCTGTAGATTATCCTATAAGAACTACGAAGATCAGAGTATAGAGTGTCCCTCCAGTTTTGCTGCTCAAAATAGTCTATTTGCTAGACATAGAAGCATATTCAATTTTACATCACCCCATGAAACTTAGGCTGAATCTAATTTACAGTTCCTGTATAAACAAACTGCAGTACCATGAAAGCTAGAAAGCTCACAGAACATAGTGACCCATCCTCCTCGTCAATGGCTTTAACATGCTCATTATAAGTCACAAGTGTCAATCCACTTAGCACCACCCCATGATCAATGCCATTGGTAACTCATGCAATGTCTATTAATGACTTTTCGATACCAAAATTATGATTGTATTAGGAGGCATTTGCAATGACCCTGTCATCACTTCCTTGGTGGTTTCAAATCTATTTTTATAGATTCTAGACTTTAATGAACACAAGGATCACTTGCAAGCAAATAGAAATCATTCCTAATTAAAGAATCATCTTGATTCATGCAATAGTAGTGGATCCTAAACTCTAATCAGAAGCAGAGATGTACGAACCAATGCGGATGAAAATATACAGAATCCACACCATGATTCATGAATTCTAATCACATTTAGACGTAGATTGAAATACTCAATCTTACATGAAAAATCTGTTGTTGAACACTTCTTGCAAGTCTCTTCTCTATCTTTTGCCCATGATCTGATGAATTATCAAGGATCTTTGATGTCAAACTCGCTTGGGGCAAACACTTGCTGAACCTTTGCGGTTTCCGGTGCCCGAGATGACGAGAGTTTCAATTTTTCGTTAACAACTACGGAATCTAAGCTTTTCCTATGGCCACCTACAGCTTGCCAACCAGCGGGGGAAGAGGTTCGGTATAGTTCTTGAAGAGAAAAGTAGAGAATAAAGCCAAGAGGAGCTTTAGTGTAGTGGTGAGGAACTCTCAAAAGCTTGGCCACCCTAATCCCAGTCTCAAAAATGCTTCTTCAAAGCCAAAAGAAGCCAACCCCTGCCTGTTGCCGAGAAAAATTTCCTTTTTTTTTTTTTCTTTCCGTTTTTCCATTATTGAATTCTATTTCTTCTGTTTTTTGTTGTGTTTTTTTTTTCCTTTTTTCCAGTTATTTATTTATTTATATTTTTTTTTGTTAGTTTTCTGTTTTTATTTATTATTTTTTAGTTTTTTTATTTTCCAATTTTTTATATTTTTATTATTTGTTTTTTTTTTCTATTTTTTAGTTATTTATTTATTTTCTTTACTTATTATTTTGTTATTTTTCTTCATTTTTATTTGATTCTTTTCTTTCTCTATTTACTTTTTTCTCTTCCTTTATTTTATTTTATTTTTGTTATTTTAATTTGTTTTCATCTTTTATTCCCCACTCTTTTTCTTTTTTTATCTTTTATTTTATTTATTTATTTATTCTACTTTTACTAAAATAATTTAAATTGAATATACCTAAATATTTTTTATTTACTAATTAATTTAAAAAATAGGATCTCAGACATAATTGGCTATTCACAATAATCTTTTGAATCTATAATAATCTTTCTTATGAATTGAAGTAGTGAGTTAATCAATTTTTAATATTATTTTTAATCATTTGCATTTTGATTTTATTAATAAAATAAAACACAAACCCCTCATTTCTCTAATTTTGAATTCAATCAATTTGTTCTCCAAGATCCTTGAGAGACAATCAAGATTGTATCTTATCTTGCATTCTTTTTGTTTACTTTTATTTTATTTTTACTTGACTGTACGTGGTGTAGTTACTATAATTTGTGGCCCATTGTTCTTTTTTTGTTGTTTGCTTTAGTCTTCAAGAAGTGAAGTCCATGAAATAGTTCAATCTATCCATTTTAGATTGACAATTCCCTTTCTTGTATGACACATGACTCCTCATAAAAATTTAGATTGCAATTTAATGAACTCATTAACTTCGAAATAGTCACCAAATTGAAAGTGAATGGTTAGACATACAACATATAAACAAGAATGAGAGTGTTAAATAACACAATCTTTCCTTTGTTCCTAGTGGTAGTGTAGTGACCATTTGGTAGTCTAGTTTGTATTGGTTTCATTTCATCATAGGTATCAAACCAGTCTATTGTGCATGTGATGTGTCTGTTGTTTGTAAGTCTAACACCCAAGGGTTGTGATGTGAATAAAAAAAATACGTAATAACAACGACAATACTTGTGTTGTCACCAATAATCATCAAGGCAACCAGCAACATATTTATTAGGTTTGATTGAGAAATTGGGTCAATATCTAATTGTCATAGAAATGATAAGATTCCCTAAATATATTCTAAAATGAAAGGGAGAGTATTATTTCTCAATGTGTTTTAATCTTTGTTTGTTTTAATTTTATTTTCGTTAACAACCTTGTAAGCAACAACATCATTGCAAAATTTTGATGTAGGTAGATAACTATGCTTCTTAAAGCATGTATAAAACTATTTAGCCATTTACATACTTTGAATGATCCTCTACCTAATATTCAATACCATCTTTTTCCTTATCCTTGATTCTTATGTGTATCTATTGCATTAATGAGGATTTAAGTCTTTATATTTATCTAACAATTTATCCTTTCTTATTGTAATGCAATAGAAAAATGTTGACTAAACATCAATGACATTTTCTATATAGAAAATACTTTGACCAATTAAAGATAAGGCATAATTCATGATCTAAGAATGGATTAAGTTGTTATAACACTTTCAATGTTCATAACTTGAATCGAATGTTGAAAAATAGGAATCATATTATCAAGAAATGGAAACTTATTGTTTTATATCAAGGTGAGCTTCATCAATCTTACCAAGGTGTGGTAGCTACTGCCATCTAACAATGAAGGTATCATCATAATGAATGGACTTTTATTTGCGTTGATAAAATAGGTTGATTTTATGTTGGATTCATGTTTCCTTAGACAAGCACTCCATGAGAGTTTCCTCCATTATTATTCTAAAAAGAATATATATTCCTTGCCATATAAATGGATGGATAACAAAGCTCTCAAAATCAAAACTCTAATACTATCTTAAAACTCACACATGTTGACTTATAGAGAGATAATAAAAAACATGATGAACAAAACAAAATGATTAATTCTTATTATTCTTATATGATGAAAAAGGTATTCATATAATAATTGATAGTAAAAAAGAATTAACCAAATGCACGTAAAAATCATGTGAATAATTAAATTCAATTAGGAGCTTGTAACAATTTCACATAAGTTATAATTAGGTTATACAACAAGTTTGGATAAATTGATTCATACTAAAAAAAATATCTTTTAATAATGATTTTAATTATGATGATTTTAACTTTTATCAAACATTTTTTTCTGATAAATTTTTATTTATTAAAAATTATTTATCAAAATATATTTTAAATATATTTTATGTAGATTTCTATAACTGTCATAAAATATTTGTCAAAAAAATTTAATTTTTTTAGTGTGATTTTAGTAACAAACTAAAATATATTCAACTGAATTCAATAATCTGGCATAAGTTAATAAAATTGTAAAAATAGATAAAAAAAATAAAAAATTATATAAAAATGATCATTTGAATTGTCATTGTTTTTTTTTTTGGCCTCTTTTATACATGAGAACAGATAGGATAAAATCAGCCCTGAAATAAACTCGAAAATTTAATGGGTTATTTTCTTAATAACCTAATACTCTTTTGTAATGAGTTGAACTAAAAGAAAAGACAAGAATGACAGGATTTTTTTTTTTTTGGTTATCGACAAAGCATGTTAAGAGAAAGTTTAAGAGAGCATTTTTTTCTTAGCCGTTTCTTCTTGTCTTGGGTTTCTACAAAAGTAAAACTACACATCGTCTAATGATGTGTTTAGATTCACATTACTTTAGTGGTTCTGTATTTTCTTTTCAACACTAATAAGAGCAGCTTATAAATTTTGGATTGTTGATTTCTAAGATAATGCCAAACTCCTGCTAAGTTACTTGTAAAAATAAAGTTCTTTTATTGAAAAAGTGGACTTAATACGCTGCTGTCAATTAGAGAAAATCAGCACATCAGGATTAAAGATGGCCTAATAATTAACTAATACTACAAATTCACACATTTCTACTGTAAATGATCCAAATTATTTCAGAATTAGTGTAAACACCTTTTTCCTCTTTTAATAATCATAAGACGTAAGCATATGCGCTTCATACGTGCTGAGATTGAACTAGACTCCAAAGCCACCATCCCTACAAGTGTAGCTCCTGGATCTATTGTACAGCTCATTAACTGGGTGATGGGTTTAGAGCGTAGAGAATAATTTTATTTTATTTTTTGCATTTTTTAGTTTTAAAAATTTCATTTTAGAATGTATTATTTCCGGATTTAAATTGAAAATACATTTAATACATTGCAAAATTAAATTTCATAAATGATTAAAAAATAATTTCTGAAATTAAAAGTTCAAAAGAATATTTAATGCATTTTAAAATTTATTATTTTTAAAATTAAAATAACAAAAAAGATGTGAATAAAAAAAAAGGTGTGTAAAAAGTAACCCGCTTCCTGTAAACTTGTTTGTTGAAAGGGGTTACCCCTAATAAAAAAAAAAATGAATATGGATATTGGATTGGGTCATGGGTCTCAATGAAGGGACACCTAAAGCAAAGTTACGTAACAAAGGGTAACGCATACCAATGCTCGTCGTAGTAGTCGCAGGGAGGGATTAAAGGCATTATTAAAGCTTTGCATCAACTTTCTATATGCCCAACATAGTGATTCTACTTTTTTCATGAAAAGGGGAAAGAAAAGAAGAAAAATGAACCTTTGTTCCTCGCAAGCTATATATATAACTAAAATCTAAATCCTTGTGTCATCGTTTCCTCACTTTTATCCAAGAATAGCTCTTTTCAGTTTTTACTATTAAGAAAAATTCTTTGAATAAATGCCTCTTTTTCTTGCCCCTGAAAATAAAAAAATAAAATAAAATAGGAAAAGCTTTTATGTTCTACCCCACCTCTTTCTTATGATTAATTGGTTGTTGAGTTTACCGTATATACTCTCTCCTGTTCTCTAAAAGTGTGCAGTGGACTTTGATTATCATACAGGACACCCATTATATCTAATGCTTTCGTTGCCATGACCAAATCAAGACGATAGGTTGAATTTGAATGTTACCTTTTATTCTGGAACCAATTGTGGAGGCTTATCACTCAAATGAAAGTGATTTGTGAGAGAGATGACTATTAATTATATAATAAAATCAATTAATGATGTATTAAATTTATGGTCAAAAAGTGAGTTTTAACTTTCACTTATTTTAGGAAGCATGTTGGTCATTCAAGCAATTAGGACAGAAGGGTATCAGGCCCCAGAACATTATTTACCAATTATTTACCCAACAAAAAGTAGTCAAGCCTATATATATAGGAACTGCTGTAGCTAGGTTCGCCCTTCGATCAAATCAATAACCTGAGTATGTTAATTATTTCTTATCATTTATGTCATTTTTTACCAACTAATGAAAGATCCAACTCCTAACGTACAAATTGTGAGATCCAAAGAAGACGAATCTGTTAAGTTGGATAAAAAAAAAGCGACTCTAAAATAATTAACAGTAATAAAATAATAAAAAATAAAATTTTTAAAACATTAAATATTTTTATGTAAAATAATTTTAAATAATGTTTTATAACACTGAATAATTGGTAAAATTTTAAAGTTAAAGACAAATGCCCTTCCCTTCCTTGCTTTAACAGATCAATTAAAGCATCAACCTGAAGGCTCGTCAAACAAATATTCCTCCTGACCAAGAAATGCGGGTGACTTTTAGAATTTTCTTTTTGTACATATTTTTCTAATCATTTAGTAAATATACAGTATTGTCATACTTAATTAAAAAGAGAAACATTGATAATTTTTAGGCATTATTTTTCTAAATATTTTACCAATAATAAATTATAAATATACATATACATACATATATATATATATATATATATATATATATATATATATATATATATATATATATATATATATATATAAAGTGAAAACGGATGTGAGATTTTCAACTCTAATAGAGAACGGAGATGAAATTTAATTTTCTAACCTCGACAGAAATGGAGAAGAAGGCAAGCACAGGAACAAGGTAAGAAACATAAAATAAGCTCTCAACTTATCATGTTTACAAAATTATATTTTTAAATAATTAAATTTTATTAATAATAGATTTTATTATATAAATTATATGTACAAAATTTTGATAAAATTTTATAAAGATTTGATAGTTTATTAAATAAATTCAAATTAATGTATATTAAAAGAGATATAATTATCTGTTAAAATAAAATTATATAACAAAGTATTAAATATCTTTAAAATTTTATAAAAAATTTAATAAACATAATTTATACAATATATTAATTTAACAATTAAATTGATAAAATTTAACTATTTAAAAGTAACTCTAAAATAAATTATTTCTAAAAATACTTAATTTCACTCTATATACACAATCATGCTATAGAAAAGATATCAAATTTAAGTTGATAAATTACATTAAATATTATACAATTTAATAATTTTTTAATATATAAATAATTTTATCGTAAAACTAGCTATTGGATTAAATGTTTATATAAATTATATCTACATTTAGATTAATTCAATAATATTTGATACCTCATTTATGTACGTTGTAATTAAGGTAATATGTATTTTATATATATATACATATATATAATTTTATGATTATAATGTTATAATTTTTTAATTATGTTAAAATTTGATCTCCAAAATATTATATTATAATTTAAAAATTAGATTAATAAAAATTATTTTATACAAATTTAATGATAATATAAAATTTAATATATTATAAAAGTGAAAGTTATTATGATAATCATGACAATTTAAAAAATAAAAATATAGTAGCTGTTTGCTTATATTTTAAATAGTATATAAGCTAATGAAGTATCGATTACTGTTGAAATTATGTTAAATTCTATAAATTTGATATATTATGGTTAAATTCATAAAATTTATTTTTAATAAAAAATTAAAATGTCATTCTATTAACATTAAAAATCAATGTTATTTCATTCTAATTATATATATAAAGAATAAAAAATAGAAAAAAAATGTATCAAATAAAAAAATCTATTTTATTTTAAAAAATTAATTATTAAATTTTTAAAATTAAATTATATAAAAATTAACTCGTGTTTTTTTTAAAAATATATTTTTAAATAATTATATAATTTAAAACTTTTAATTTTAATAATATTGACATAATTATGCTGTTGATGTTTATAACTTTTATTCTCATATAAAAGTAATATTTTTATGAAATACATCCCTCGTACATTAATTGGTAGACAGAGATTACTCATATCCCGATGATCCGACGCGTGATTTATAGGATCCCTTTGAAATCTAAATGTCGTAACTATAAAATTAAATTTTCCAAAGCATTCCATGACCCACCAGTAGAATTTTCCCAAATCATAAATGTTCTATTTATATATATTTTTCCCTGTTTAAGTAATTTGCTTTCTATTCAAAATTTAAGTTAACACGAGAGGTAGATTTTCCATTTATTAGCAAAAAATTGTTAAGGGGTTCAACTAAAAATTAAATACTCCAATAACTTATCAGTTCGAGTCTCAGGTTTTATCTAATTAATGGGAAAATTTGATAATCATTTCCTGAAGTAAGTTGTTAATTTTCTGGGGTAGTGAAGATATGTAAAGTAGGTTTTCCATTTCTTGTTTTATTTTTTGTGTTGGTTTCGGTATGTCTACGGGCAAGTGTGTCCCAGAGTGTGTCGAATATACGTGCATTGGCGTACATTGAGATGTCTCTTTTATCACATGAAGACTATGTTATGAAAAGACAAATGTACCCTTTTAGAGATACTTCTTTTCAGTGGTTAGTACAAAAGACATGGGGCACATCTGACTTTTTCTATTTGCCCTCAATTTGGAGAACCATACATATATATGTAGTCCACCAGCAAATATACCTTTGATTTTTGAGTTGATTATAATAGAGAAAATGACAAGAAAATAAAAGGATGGGCCCAAAGTGAAGCAAAGAAGAATGAATGATGTGATTTGTAAAGAATTAGGGTTTTTATCATGACCACAATGAGTGGTTTGTAACAGGACTAGACATTGCCCAAAATTTAAAAACCTAAGATCTGGAAATTTGTGAGCAATCATGTGACTGTAATTTCCAGAATTATTGCTTTTTTGGATATGTGGAAAGAACCAGAGCCCTAGGTTTCAGTTCAGTGAAAGGTGGGAGGGAGTGTTCTCTGTACGTGTGTGTTAGAAAGTTAAGTATGAGTTGCAGATTGACAATGCACACGTTAAAGGTTATAGTAAATTTTTCACTTTTCAATTTTTAATTCCAAAGATATAGAGGGGAAAAGAAGGTATAATCATAAAAAAAGGAATAAAAGTTGTAAACTTATTTACCTTTTTCTTTTCTTCTCTCCTTATCTTAATTTCATTTCCTTTTTTCATCCTTTTTCTCCCTTTCTCACCGCGTCCATTAAAGAAATTAATAACTCTCTCTCTCTCTCTCTCTCTCTCTAGCTAGAGCATAGTCCTTCCCTCAAGTGTCATTTTCTCCCATATACTTCACACAAAAGAAACAACCATTCACTTCACATACCTTGTCATTTCTTCCTCCCCTCTCTCTGTTTGCCGTCTCTTCTACATCTCAAATCTCTGCTCCTCAACAACTCCATGAAAAATTGCTTGAAATCCCATCAAACCCCTTCACAAAGCCTATTTAATTACCCTTCTTTTGCAACCCACTTTCAGATCCTTGAATTTTATTTTTTCTAGTGAGGACAACAAAGGGAAATTGAGCTGGGGGAAACTACACAACTGAAGAAGAGGAGGAAGAGGAGGAGGAACACAAAAAAGAGAAGAGAGTGTACACTAAAACAGAAACACACATATTTATTATATATAGAGAGATATATATACACTTGTTTGGTGTGTAGTCCTTGTTGGTAGGATGGAACTATTCCCAGCACAGCCAGATTTGTCCTTGCAAATCAGCCCTCCAAACACCAAACCCACACCAAGTTGGAGAAGAAGCACAGAAGAAGATATGGATTTGGGGTTTTGGAAGAGAGCTTTGGAGTCCAGAAACTCCTTAGTCAAAACAGACCTCTCCCTCTCCAATCCAAGGGCTTCTTCAAACACCACCACCAACAACAACACTCACCACTTTCAAAGCACCAACAGTACCAACAACCCCTTCCAATCATTTCACCAAAATCATTACTTTCAGCACCAGCACCTAAGCCTAAGCCAAGAACTTGGTTTCCTGAGACCCATAAGAGGGATCCCAGTGTATCAAAACCCTCCTCCTATTTCATTTACACAACAACCACTAGATGCTTCTTCCAACACAATAACCCCTTCTTCAACCCCTTTTCATTCTCAAGCTCTGATACGCTCAAGGTTCCTGTCACGCTTTCCTTCCAAACGTAACATTAGAGCTCCTCGGATGCGTTGGACCACTACACTCCATGCTCGCTTTGTTCATGCCGTTAAACTTTTGGGTGGCCATGAAAGTAATATGCATAATTTCATTGTTTTCTTTCAATTTCTTATCCTCTTTTATTTCTCAATTTTCCCCCTTTCTTCTCACACTGTTGATTTTCACTTTTTTTTGTCATGGAAATTCAAAACGAAAATAAAATATTAAAGAAAAATGAAATTTCCTTTCTTCTTGTAAAATGCTTTTGATTATTATAGCAACTAATTTTCTTTTTTCGTAATTGGGGTTAATTTCTTAGGGGCTACACCAAAATCAGTTCTTGAGCTAATGGATGTAAAGGATCTCACTTTAGCTCATGTTAAATCTCATTTGCAGGTAATCTCAAACCCCTTCGTTGCACTAGTGTTACCATTTTTATTCCCCCTTTTTGATAAGCACCAGTGTTACAATTAGTCTTTGTAATCCCTAGAGGTTATTCTTAATTTTTCAGTGTTAAAATTTTTTCAGTCCTTTGGGGTTGAAGGCACGTACGGTTCTGATTGGGGTTTTAAACTTTGAATGGTGGTTGTTAGAGTCTTTTGCAATTTTTTATATATAAAACCTACATTACGTTACTGGGGCGGTTAATTCATTCATACATATTTCTCAAATTCCAAAGCTTTCCTTACATAGAGTCCCTCATATCCTTTGCACCTGTTTTTCTATAAGATCTGTTGCATCTGCTTCTGCAAGCTAATAAACAGCTTTTTGCTTGGAAGAATGAACCACCCAAGTTAAAGAAGAAAAAACAAGCGATTGAGAAAGAGAAAGAGAAAGAGAGAGAGAGAGAGAGAGGTACTTATCGATTTCTAAAAACGAGTAAGACAAAGCCACAGGAATTCAAAATGAGTCGCAGCAAATCCGAGGCAGACGAATGCGTAGTTCAGTCCATTACTATATACCAATATATTGTTATTATTATATAACCTGCAGAGAAAAATGGGAAAAATAATAGCAAGTACAAAACACCATCATTTCTCAATGATCCCTTCCTCAGTTATTGGTTTCTAAACTACACCAGCTTTAACCATGGTTAGTCACATGGTTCCATGCATTCCTTCATGCCTCACGGTCTTCCTTATAATTACTTTGGCACACATTTTTTTACATATTACTTTTTTTTTGTCTTTCTTTTTAGTATAAAAAATTATACCTAAATGTTATATAGTCACAATATCTCTCATTATGATGCTTCCTTAGTAGAACTTTACAATTTGTATATGAAATTAATTCTTGCAAATTAGCTAGAACAAATTTTGTTGTTGTTGGGAAGGTTCCCCGGGTGTCTTTAAAGTAGTTTCTTTGTGAGGTGAAATATTCACTAATTAATACAAAATTACTTTTTATGTAATATGATAATTTATGTTTTGTATTTTTAATTAGAATAAATGTGTGTGCTTAATCCTGTTTATTTTAATAACAAAATCACTTTTATCAGCTTTCTAAAAGAAGTTTTAGGAAAAAAAATCACTTTTTGAAAAGCATTTCCCAAACATGCGCTAAATGCATTTTATATAGATTACTTTCTCGTGCTAATTAATGATGGGAAAATTTAAATCAGATGTACCGGACGGTGAAAACTACAGATAGAGCTGCGGCATCGTCAGGTTAGTGACTATACACTGATTTAGTTTGAAGATTAAGATGGTCTTCTAGAATTTTACTATTTTTGGTTAATAGCTTGTTCTTCCTCATTTTCCTTACTTTTTGGTTTTCGTCTTTAAACATTAATTAATTAGGGCAATCTGACATATATGATAATGGCTCATCCGGAGATACTTCTGAAGACTTCATGTTTGATATAAACTCTCCAAGGTCTGATCTATCTATAAAGCAGACAAGACCAAGTGCTAATCAAGATAAGGAAAATCGTGGCCTTTGGAGTAACTCTTCCAGGTAATGGAAAAGCTATATTTACTAGGGGATATGTTTTTTTTGTTATTATATTCTGTATAACTATTTGTTTGATTCCATTCTAATTATTATATTTAACTCATGAGAGGTAACTTTCACACTCCCATTCTAATTTAATTCCCCTCCCCAGCTCAATTGGAATTGTGGGAATTTCATGCTCGGTTTATGCTTTTATAGCTATATCACTTGCAAGGTTTTAAATTTTGATAGTGTTAATTCAATAATAGGAAAATGTGATTGATATAACTAATTGCCGTCACAACGTAGTTATAAAACCTTTAAAACCAAGATATTGCAATTACAATTGTAGTGATGCAAAACAATTTAAAATATTGATCACTCAATTATCATCTTTATTACAAACTAAACATGATGCTTCCAAACACCGAGTACAGTACGATATACACATTATTTTGAATGATGTTGGCATTGACGACCTTTTTATTTATCATTATGATGAAGTTTCAAAAAATATTTTACTTTGCTCATTTTTTGTTGATTATAATTGACTATACTTCATTCTATCTTTAGAAAATAAAATTTAAATATATAAAAATTATTATTTTCAATTAAAATTAGTTTTATTTTAGTAACTAACATAAGTTTTTATTACAAAGATTTATGAGATAAAATTCTATTTTAATTTAAAAGTAGCATAAAAACCACATGCAAGAGTCCACTATTAAGTTTTATCCATGTTTGAACAATTTTGTTTAAATACTGTTTTGACGCCAATATATGTTACAAATCTAATAAAATCGGAGTAATTCATGCCTCGTGAACGTCTTATTCAAATGATAATCTCTCTCTCAGTCCTTCGCTTTCTGTCTCTCCCTCATAGCCCACTCATACAAACATAGGCGCGAAAAATCACAAAAGGAATAAATCATTTCAATTTGCTTTGTTCTGTCTGTCCTCAAAACATGAGCACCAAAACTCCATGATGGGGTAATAATACTCTCTCCTAGCTAGTGGGTGAAAGGGAAGTAAAAAAGAAACCCATATACACTCATTCTATTCCAAGATACTGGATTTTGTTATTTGCCTAAATCCACCTCAAAAATAGAGATATCTCTTTCCATAGGATTTTGTGGGACTCATCCATAAGGCTAATACATGGGGCCCTACAATTAGTAAACTTATTCTTAAAGCTAATACTTTGGTAGACCCATAGTTAGAAATCTTGGTGCCAAAGTGATTTTACCCTTTGAAAGGAATGGTATACATTATATATATGTATTACAGAGAGAGAGAGAGAGAGAGAGATAGAGAGAGACAGAAAGAGAGATATGCGCTATCACATGGGATGACTTCAACTTTATTTCAGTGAGCAGAATAAGTAAAAGGGGCTATAAATAAGACAGTAAAAGATTGCTTTCTTTTCTCAGAATGCTTTTCTTCTGCATGGCATCCAGTAATGGGAAATATTCTCTTGATGTGTTTGGTTGTAATAGGGAAGCTTGGTTGCATGGCAAGCCAAAGGTCGATTCTGTTGGAGATGTGCCTTCTGTTGAGGTTTGTGTAATATTTTACTCAATGCTCCTATATTTCCCCAAGTGTGCTATTTTGGTTACAAACTATATTATTTTTAAACAAACATCTTTAGCTTCGTTTGGATTGCATGAAATGGAGTTGAGGATAAAAGTAAATAAGTTTGATCTTTCTCGTCTAACCATGCACATTATAGAGACGAGAAAAGGAAATTAAAGGCCTTTCCAAAAGCTGCTTTTTCATTCACAAATTCAAATTGGTAGACCTATCTTTTTCACATTTGCTAATTACAGAGGTAAAAATTGATTTGTGTTGGAAAAGAAGTCTCTATATTTAAGTGTTAATTAATGCCCATATTTAATTACAAGCACAATAGCAAACCTAAAACCTAGTTCCATTTGACTCAAAGATAAATGGTTACATTATGAAGATATAGCTGGATCAAATCATATGAAACATAGAATGCTCAAGAATGGAAATAATTAAATAATTGAAAGCTAGCACACGAACATGCAAATTCTAGCATGCGTAATGGGCTCATGATCAAGTTTTTTTTTTCTCCTCAATTAATATACTTGTTCTGTGATTATTATGAGCAAAACCTACCTGTTTCATAGTCACTAAGATTAGTCTAATAGTAAAAAGTTTGAAATTAAAGTAGTTTTACATGAAGTTTTATTTGGACCCTCATCGTTTTTTCATTGTAAAAAGAAACGTACTGGTTTGATTAATCTCAACAAATTCACTTGCTTCTGGAATGCTATGCTGCTTTCTCAATCATTAATTTGTAGCATTCTTTCTATGTTCCTTTATTAAGGTATTCCTTTATAACTAGGAATATTTTTCTGATTTTTGTTGTGCTTTCGTAACGGAAGGGAATGGATCCAAAGTGTGTAAGCAATGGAAGAATATCAGATGGAAGCTCATCCTCTAACATGTCAGGATCAAGCCCCAAGAGATCAAATTTGGATTTGGAATTCACCTTGGGCCGGTCAATTTAAGGTCTCTCTAATTAGTGTTATTCATTTTGCAATCTATATATCATTATATGTCACTAAAATCGCAAGAGCTATAGCACTGGAATAAGAATCGTGTACCGGCAAAGAAAATCAGAGAAAAAGAAAGCTAAAAGAATAAAAAAGAAAGGATAAAAAATCAAAAAAGTAAAAGGAGCTAAAGAAAGACAAGGAGACAAGAAAGACAGAAAGCAACAAAGAAGAGGGTGGAAAAAAAAGCATGTCCTTCCAATCAAAGCTCTTGTGAGATCCAAATCAATATATATTATAATTTCTTAGTAAATATATGAAATCTAATTGATTTGTATGTTTTGCACTATATGACAGAGAAATAGGTAGAAAAGAGAGCTTTAGATATCTTAAAGTATGAAGTGATCCTTGGTAATTGTAATGGAGCACTTTACATTTCTGAATATTTAATATTTTTGCCAAAGGAGTTTGGTTCCTAATCCTATATTCAATCTGAGCACAGTCACATATATACTTTATACTTTAGGAAGAAAAGAGGACTGAGAATATGAACTTAGGGAAAAGACTAAATAATAAGAATAAAGCGACAAAAAGAATACGAATATAGATACAAAATAAAGGGACGATAATAAGGCATGAGATTTTATGAAAAGAAAAGCTAAAAATAGAAAAAAGAACAACGTATACTCCTCATCATTCGTAGATGATTTGGCTTTCCTGGGAAACTAAAAATCCACACGAAAATCAAGTTAAGAATTCTCATTTGATATGATCTGTACCTAAAATCATGACATCTCAGATATTCTCTTTCCAATTTCCCTATTTTTCTTATATCACCTCAAACTACTAATATAATTGCCTGTCCTGTCAAACTTAATTAATGGCCACAAGTTGATTCCTCTGCATGACGTGGTCATTCTACAGTATTCATTGTTATCGAGATGCGATGTATCTACAATGATTAACTTTGACATTATTTTTTTTAATCACACTGCAAAATAATTTTTTAATGATAATTTTAAAAGATAAATATTTATAGATTTAAATTTTACTAAATTTTTTTATAAATTTATATTTTTATAAATTATTTATTAATAATATTTTAAATAATATAATCATTCAAATTTAATATATTTATATTAATTTAATATATTTTATGTTAATTTATATTAAAATAATTATAATTTTTTTTCATAGCGGAATGATTTGATCAACATTATCACATGATATACGCAAAAATTTTACCAACTTAAAAAATAATGAATGAATGGATAAATATATGGATTATATATTATTATTATTATTATTATAAAAGTATTTCATCCATTTCGACTAATTTTTGGGAAATTTATTTTCAAACAATTTGTCCATGTGTATAATTTTAGTTTAAATGACATTTCAATCTTTTATCACCGAAAAGAAACTATTCCAAGAACTTAAAAAATTAGAAATATGTATAAAAAAATATTTGACATCTAATGATTAAAATAACATTTTTTTTAATTTAAAATCTCCATTTTATTTTTGATAATTAAAAAAATGTCAGTTTTACATGTGTCACAAATTGCTTTTAGTGATTTTATCTAATCGTTGACAAAAATATAAAAAGTTAAATAAATTCTTATTATAGAAAAATATTTTTTGAGTTGAAATTATCATAATATTTTTGTTAAATTTTAAATAAAATATGTTATTTCTAACCATTTTTAACTACAATAATTTTGCATCTAATTTTAAAAATAAATGTAATATATTATTTTTAGCAGTTTTTAATTATCACAAACTATTCAACCATTTTCACAAATTTTTCGGTTGTCAAAATAATGACGCTTATGGTAATTTTGATTTGATATATCTGTTGTTTGGAAACTTTAATGATCTATACTTCATCCAAAGAAAAGTTTTAACAACTCATACTTCCTTCAATTAAATGTTATCTCTTCAATCTTCAAATGAGATTAAAGGTTTCATACTACCTCTTATATGATAGCATACTAATGCTTTTGCCATAGTATAGTAAAACTGTTATCACCATACCAATTTAACTGTGTTTAAAATGTGTAAATGCGATATAATAAGTGTTTTAGTTTATTACAATAATTTTATTATCGAACGGTACAATAAATTAAAATTTTTTATAGTGATTATATTAATAAAACATTCTAAATAAATTTATTCATATTTATTTATTTTTATAATCTATTACAATATTTTTAGACTTACATGTTGTAATTGTTAGAATTTTTATTTTAATTTAAACTTTAATTTTATGAAAATGGGTTGAATAGTTAATTTAATATTTTTTTTATAAATTCACATAATTTTAAGTGATTTATTATAAATTCTGAAAAATAACATGTATATATGTTTATTGGGCTTAAATTCAATTGACAAATATGTTAGGATTTTGTGTATGGTCTAATGGATCTGATATCTATGATGGAAGAAAATTATGTTATATGTATTTTTTTTATAAGAAGACAGTATCCTCATTCGTCTCTACATACTTTAACTATTCATGTTCCATTAAAGTAAGTGTTGTGATAGAGGAAGGGTACGGGTGAAAAACTCTGTCCCTAACGATGCATACCTTTGGAGACAAAAAAAAGATAACATTTTCAAGATGTCTTCAAGAGGTACACAATTTTTATTAATTCCTATTGCATTAGATGTTCTAAATTCCAGCATGGATCCTATAAAATTTTCTTTCATATAATATTACAGTAAAGTTATACTAGGTTTAGAATCCTAAAATTTTAATTTACAAATTTTTCTAAATTAATTAAGATTTAGGAATTTAGAGTTAATAATTCTTACCTTAAACAAAATAGATTTTGTTGTGAAAACTAAAAAAAAGGGTTATATATGACCTTTTCTTCATTGGATTCATTGTATACGTCATAGAAGTTTATATGTATAGATGATAGCCTCCTATTCTTTATACGATAATAAATATATAATTTATTTTTATATTCCTATTTGTGTTTGAAAAATTAAAATTGAATGATGAAAATTTTTGAACAATTATTTATCCCTGTTGAAAGCTCTTTTGATTAAGTGAGTGCACACCACCTTAGTGAGTCATTTATTAAATTAATAGATTTCCTGTTAAATTTTAACTATTGGAATGTTGTTCCACTTTAATTGACTTTTGTTTTAACTCACCCACAAGGGTTAATTTATTAATTGATTTGTTATGAAATGTTAATTATGAGATGATCTTGACAATAAAGTTCTTCTACCCTCAAGTGTTGAATTTTTGTAATTGTTGTTTTGTATGATATAATCTCTTTCCATAAGAGAGTATATGTTATATGTGTTAAATTCCAAATTTTAGAAATTATTATTTTCTTGATTTACCATGTTGTTAATGGTTCTACTATTATTTTTATCTTTGATTAAAATTTCCATGAATAACATTATGAACAATACAATTATAAAAGATGGTAAGTTTTATGATATACATGGTGATATCTATGATGAGTGAATCAAATTTAGTTGAATCACTTTGGGAATAAATCTTTAAAATAATTATGTATATTCTAAAGAGAATATAAATCCTACTATCCTACAATTAGAATAAGGATAGTTAAGACCTTCCCTGCTAAATTTCTAAAGATGCTTCTATTTAATGATGATTGAATTGGAAACTTATAAATCCAATGATGCTCTTATTTCCAAAGATGATAAGTTGTGCAAGGATTAACATCCCAAGAATGATATTGAAATAAGCCTGATAGATAATATTTCTTATGTCAATGCAATAGGAAGTTATGTCCAAGTATGCACTAGACACGATTTAGCTTTTGTTTGCTAGTATACTTGGCAAGTCCTTATCAAATCTAAAATATGCTGATTGGCTTGTTTCTAAGAAGGTCATGATATATTTGAAAAAGAAACATGAATACATGCTTGTTTATAGAAAGGTTAACAACTTAGAGGTTGTTGGATGCTATGATTTATATTTGTTAAATGTGTAAATGACGAGAAATCTATTTATGAATATATAGTCATATTAGCTGAAGGTTTGACAATATCTTCCATCATGTGTTGAATTTATTGTTTGTTATAGGGTTATATCACATGATATATGACTGAAAAACTTTATTTCTACTTTAAGAGTTATAGAGTTTGTTTCTAAATCATTGAACAGTTATTGTGATAATATATCCATGATATTCTTAAGCAAGAATAATAGAGTCACTATAACTTTAAAGCATATTAAAATTAAGTTCTTGGTTGTTAGAGAGATAATTAAAAATGAATAGATTCTTGTTGAACATATTTTCACTAAGAAGATGAAAAGATGCTTGTTGACCCTTAATCAAGAGACTTAGACCCATAATGTTTATGAAACATGTTGAGAATATGAATATTGTATGGTGTTTTAATATATTTGGTTAGTGAGAATTATCATTATTATTATTTCATATTTACCTTTATTACATTGGACTTGTGTAATTATCTTGATGAATTTATATGCACGTTGATGTTTCATATTATTATCAATATTATTATTGCTGATCAATTTTTTATACTATGGTTGTTTCAGGATGCTTCGGTTCCTTATAGAAATGGTGTTTCAAATGAAACATGAATTATAATGTCTTTGAGAAATTGGTTATGTTTTATTGGGAAGACACAATGTAGGATCTATACACAACAACATGAAATGGATCACAATTATGTTATGTTATGTACCTACACTTGCACACTTTGTGATATGAACATACTAGCTTAACTTCGTTTGTGACTCTTAACTAATGGTTTTGTTAACTAGGATGCTTTTATGGTGACTATGTAGCGATTATTTTTGTGACCACAGTTGTTCAACCCAAGAGTCATTTTTAAAATAAATTTTAAAATAAAATAAAGCTCAATTAATATTGTCGATGTGGAAGAATGCTAGAATTTTTATTTTAATTCAAACTTCTATTGATTAGTGATTTTGATTTTATAAAAACAGATAACATGACATTTTTCCTGTAAGTCTATATAATTTTAAGTGATCTATTATGAGTTTTGGAAAACATCGTGTATATGTGTTTATTGGGCTTAAACCCAACTGACAAGTGTGTTGAGAATTTTGTGTAGGGTCTAGTATGCCTAATATCCATGATGGAGGGAAATTATTTTACATATATTTTTTTTATGAGAGGATAGGATTCTTATTTATCTCTACACACTTTAACTACTCATTGTTCCATTAAAGTGAAGGTTGTGATAGAGGAAAAGCACGAGTGAAAGATTCTCTTCCCCCATGATGTGTACATTTGAACATGGAGAAAGATAATGTTTTCAAGATATTTTTAAGAGGTACGTAGTTCTTATTAATTCCTATTACATTAGGTGTTATAGATCCTATAAAATTTACTTACAATAATATCAGTTATATGTTATGTCATTTAGTTATTTTAAATTTTGTAATAGATTTTATCAAAATTTTCAATCTATTACTCACATGTGCCTCATCTCATCATTTTTTGGAGTCCTTCCTTAAACATTGTTCTATAAATCTTATTTTTTTTACAGGTATGATTTGTAGAGTTGATTTTATTTTTAATTGTGACTACTAGGATAAGAAATTATAATTTTAGATTTTAGAAGCATTTTGGAAGTTGATTCCTATATAATACCATCCTCCTATTTTCTTTTTCCATTTTATTTCAAAAATTAGAGGAAAAAATGTAAGCATCTAAAATGATATTTGATAAGCACTCCTTTACTTTAGTATGCAAATTATTTTGCTATTTGCTTCTTGAAATTCCATGTTCTCTGCATTCTATTAATCAAGGTGAAGATTTTTGCTACTTTTCTTAATTATAAAAATAAAAAAAGTTGGATGTGTCGTGTTTTTTATTTTCTCATTATAGATTGTAATGTATGTTATTATTTTACTCTTTTTTTTAAAAGAAGTAGGGTTCTTTTCATCTTGATTTCGTTTATGCAATTTTAATTGAGTCAGATATGCATCCCAAGCTTGCCTTCCTTATGGTATATTAGCTTCCACAAAATACAATAAAAAGGAAAGGGATTAGAAACTATCAAATGATGATGATATCATCATGTTCGAGCATTTGTATGATTATTCTTTCTCAATGAAAACTAGAAATTATGGTAATTATTAAACAATTTTCTTGCAAAAAACTATGGAAATTTATAATAATTTATAATAATTATGGTAATTATTAAACAATTTTCTTGCAAAAAACTATGGAAATTATGGTAGGATCATTTCTCAATGCAGCAGCAGTGGATTGGGCCAAACTCCTCCTCAACTCTATCTATGCTATAAATGGGCCAACCATGCTAACCATGAAATGGGCCATGAACTAGTTTTGTTCAAGAATGGCAACCTGCTGCCTAAGACCATGCAAATTGGGCCATGATTGTAAGCGGCAAGCCAGCTCAGTTCCGCTCATCTAAAATTAGGCCATTAATTGGGCCATACTAGGCTAATTTCTCTTCTCATTGGACCACAAAAATCAAACTAAGTTGCTGCTACTTTTCACAAATCAGATTGGGCCTTGTCACACCATGTCAATTGGGCCTAAGAATGACACTAGGAAAATAAAATAAATGGCCAAATATTAGAATAAAATAAATGATCCTGTTACTCATTTTCCAATCAAGTTCAGTTTTTTGTTGGATCAAGCCCAATTCGATCTAAAATCAAGCCCAATCTCTTTTAGTTTCAAATCCCATCATTCTTAATTTAAATCAAACCCAATTTAAATCAAACCTGATTATTTTCTTTTTAAATCGAGCCCAATTTCTTTTTATTTTTGAAAGTAAGTCCCTCTCTAATTTGGGTCAAGCCCAATTCTTTTTTTATTTTTTTATTTGAAATTTTGGGTCAAGCCCAATTTCCTCTTTTTGATCCATTTCCTTTTGGATCAAGCCCAATCCTTTCCTTTAATTTAATCCAAGCCCAATTTCGTTCTTTTATTTCTGAAATTAAGTCTTAATTAGGGTCTAGCCTTGTGAACATCGAATTATGTCCGAGAATTCAAAACCCAAAATAAATTATTTTGTTTTTAGCCAAAAGGTGATTTAGTCTAAAATAGTTCAAAAAATCAAAATAAAAGTAATGGAAAAAATAAAACAAAAGAAATAAATATATAAATAAATAAAATAGAAAAAAAAGAGAAAAAAAGAAAAGAATAAAAAAATAGAAGAATAGACAAGGGAAAAAGGAGAGAACCCACCAAAATTCAAAAAAAAAAAGAGGTAGATATATAAGGGGAGAGGGGCACTTCGAAAAGAAAAGAGGAATTCAGAATTTTTTAAGGGAGGACCTAAGATACTCTCTACTTCTGCATCCAACTCAGCCCTTGGCCTCTATTGAACCAGTTCTTCATCACCTTCTATGGTGCTATCAAGTGGCATTCGAAGCATAGCAATGGACGACAGATCCAACTTTTATTCCGCTTAATTTTCTTGCTTCTTCTCGGATTTCTGAGTTAATCTTCATCTCTGTTTTTCGTTTTCATTTTTTATTAGTCAAATGATCTCCGATTTTCGTGATTTTTATTGCGTTCTCTTTGTCTTTATCTCTAGTTTTTGGAATGATATTACTTGCCTAATTTGGATCGGAAATGAAATTTCTATTGTCTGTTTACTGAAGCATGTTAGTCTTGGTGTGCAAATGAACCTAGCTTGTTTGATTTGTGCATAACTTACTCATTTCTGGTTTGATTTTTGTCAAACTTGTTGTTTTTTAATTCCTATGATCCATATATTTCAATTTTTTTATTTTAATTTTTAAGATGTACCAAAAAATATTTTCGAAAAATTCTGAGATTTCAATTCAAATTTTGGCACCAAAATCTCTTATGTTCTTGAGGTTCAACTTTATCTCTATTTTTCATTTTCATTTTTGATCTGTCAAATGATCTTTGATTTCAGTGATTTTTATTGCATTCTCTTTGTATTTCTCTCTAGTTTCTGAAATGATATTATTTGTCTAATTTGAATATGAAATAAAATTTCTATCGCCTCATTATTAAAGCATGTTCGTCTTGCTGTGCAAATGAACCTAACTTGTTTGATTTGTGCATAACTTGCTCATTTCTGGTTTGATTTTTTTAAAATTTTTTTTGATTGATTCCTATGATCCATATCTTTCAATTTGTTGATTTTAACTTTTCTGATCTACCAAAAAATATTTTTGAAAAATTATGAGATTTGAATTCAAATTTTGACGCCAAAACCTCTTGTGTCCTTGAGGTTCATCTTCATCTCTTGTTCTTTCTCTCTAGTTTCTGGAATAATATTATTTGTCTAATTTGGATCTGAAATGAAATTTCTATCACCTAATTACTGAAGCATGTTCTTCGTGGTGCGCAAATGAACCTAGCTTGTTTGATCTGTGCATAACTTACTCATTTCTGTTCTTATTTTTGTTAAACTTGTTTTGTTTGCTGCCTATGATCCATATCTTTTTATTGGTTTGTTTAATTTTTTTTAAGTCTAACAAAAATATCTTCAAAAAAATTCTGAGATTTGAATTCAAATTTTAGCGCCGAAATTTCTTGCATTCTTGAAGTTCTTGTGTAGATTGTTCTTTTAACCTTGTTTAGGCATTATTTTTCATGTGTTGATCCTTCTATATGTATTTCCTTTTGGTTTGTTTGTATTTGTATGTCCTCCTTTGAAAAAATTTCTAAGAGTATGGCCATGTGCATGTATCCTATATGCTAAGTCTAGCTTAAGTCGTGCATTATTAAATTATTGAACCTAAAGAGTTAAGTGTATGCTTGAACCAAATCCTAAAATAAATAAACAAATAAAATAAAAAAATAATAAAAAAATAAATAAGAAAAATATAAAAATAATTGTTTTTTTCAATTTGAAATCAAGTTTATTTTATTTTAAATCAAGTCCAATTCTTTTTCCCAGTTTCAAATAAAGTCAAGTTTATTTTAAATCAAGTCTAATTCAAGCCTAAATTTCAAATCAAGTTCATTTTATTTTAAATCAAGTCCAATTATTTTCCTCAATTTCAAATCAAGTTTATTTTATTTTAAATCAAGTCCATTTCTTTTCCTCAATTTCAAATCAAGTCAAGTTTATTTTAAATCAAGTCCAGTTCTTTTCATCAAATTCAAATCAAGTTTATTTTATTTTAAATCAAGTCCAATTCTTTTCCACAAGTTCAAATCAAGCTTAGTTTATTTTAAATCAAGTCCAATTCTTTTCCTCAAGTTCAAATCAAGCTTAGTTTATTTTAAATCAAGTCCAGTTCTTTTCATCAAATTCAAATCAAGTTTATTTTATTTTAAATCAAGTCCATTTATAATTCTAAGTCTCACGCAATGAGCTTTAAATAAGAACTGGCGGTTTTACAACTATTCGATATTTAGATATTCATATGGGTCACAATGCAGCCTTAGTTATCTTGGACTATGTGCATATGTGGACTAGGAATCACTCTTAAATAGTAAAATATTTGAAAAAAATATATCTTTTGGGACTCTCAAGTCTCACGCGATGAGCTCTAAATAAGAACTGGCGGTTTCACTACTGTTCGATATTTAGAAATTCATATGGGTCCTAGTGCAGCTTTAGTTGTCTTGGACTCTGTGCATATGTGGACTAAGGATTCCTTCGAGACATTGAAAATACTTTTAAAATAATCCCTCAAATTCTTTACCTCCGAAGGTCAAGCCTTCAAACCAGAACTACGTAGCCTTGAGTTTTCCATTGCACCAGGGAATATGTAGGAGCAGGATCAAGTCCCATCAGGCTATTTTCATACGAACCTATTTTCTTTTATTCTAAACGATAGGGATCAAACAGTTTTCAAAAACATCAAAATCACACACTCGGTTTAAGGGTTCCGTTCTTCGGAACGGGTGAGTAGGGTGCTTAACACCTTCCCCACTTGTAACTGACTCCTAAACCTAGATTCTTCCTCAAGTTAGGGCTTGTACAAATCTTTTCCCTTATATAAAATTTGGTGGTGGCTCCACTTATCAAATAAAATTCTTTTTAAATTTTTAGCGAGTTCGTCGTCTCGTTTTAATTACGGTTGTGGCAGATGGCGACTTCACTGGGGACCTTTAGAGAGTGAAGCCCATTTACAATTGAGTGTGTATTGTATTGATCCATTTTCTGTTTATTTGTCTGTTATTTATCTGTTTTATTCGTTTTACAACCTTAGGATAGACGAATGATAAATTGCTATATATATTTGTTGTGATTTCCCTAATTGCAGGTATCCTAATTATTTGTGTGCCCTCCACTCATTACATTAATGCATTTCATCTCATGAGCGGGGCCCTATACTCGGGTCTGAGTGCAGCCTAGGATAGAGGGATCTAGTTGTGTCAGTTCGGATGTACATCCTATTTGACTATCACGAAAACCTCGGCTAGAGTACGTCCTATTCATGTGCCCTGCAACTGGTATCTTTTTCTACTATTGTAGCAAGCATTATGAATTGGAACTTGGCTCTAGTAAACTCTTACACCTTAGGACTATTGACCACCTTCGAGAGGTTCATGCATTAAAGACCATAGACCTTTAGGATAGGTGACCTACATAGGAGGCAAGGAGGGCACACACCACTTTTATGATACAAGGTTTAGAAGTGGCAGAAAAGAGATTAAATTCAAAAGTTAGGGAGATACAGAAAATCAAGAAAGAAAATCAAGGAAAATTACAAAGAAAAATCAAATAAAAATCAAGAACAATCAAAATAGAAGGGGAAAGATAAAATTTCTAGGAAAAATTAGAAAAATAATTTTGAAAATACTAAAAATATAAAAAGATTCAAAAAAAAGAGAAGATGAAAATCTAAAGAATATTTTAAGAAAATTTTAGCAAAACTAAAATATTTTTCTAGCAAAAATACTAAAAAATAAAAAATTTGGATAGAAAAAATAAGACCAAATAAATGAAGCAATAGATCACTCAATTATCTTCAAAAGGTTCAAATTTTCAATTATTTGCATTTCAAACATTACATTCATTCATTCATTAAATAAATTTATCATTGAAAAGGAGATTTTAAAAACTATCCCATACTCTTTTGATGGAAACATCGACATTTTTATCACTCATGGTTTTTTGCATTTACACTGATTCTCAAAAATTAATTTTTTAATTTAATAGAAAAATAGGAGAAAGACAGCTCCCTCACATCCTTATAGGACTCGTGCACAATCAAGAATCATGGATGAGCTGGAAAGACAAAATGAGGAATTGAGAAATGAGCTCCAAACATTAAAAGATCAAGTGGCCATACTAATGGAGGTCATCCAACAATCAAAACAGAAAGAGGTGAGGTCTCCTCCAGTAGAAACAATCGACCCATCATACCCTCCTGGCTACGATCCGCAGAATTTGTTACCATCGACTGCCTCCACAAACCAAAGGGTTCATTATGGTTCCCTCATGGGCAAGCATCCTTCATGAGACAAACAGAAACCCAAACACAAAACCCGCCTTCAAACCTCACAGAAATTCGTTATACCATTCCAAACACCACCTCACAAGCTTACCAAACAGCTACTGGGGGGATAAACCTTATATTCACCCAAGGATCTCATCCTATACACATATCACCTCCTTATCCTTAGAACCATCCGTTCAATGAAAGTACAGAGAAATGGAAAACCCTGGAAGGAAGGATCTAGGCAATAGAAGGAAATGCATATGATGTCAGAGATGCAGCTGATTTGTGCCTGGTCCTAGATGTGGTCATTCCTCCTAAATTCAAGGTTCCTAAATTTGAAAAATATCAAGGAACTACCTGTCCAAGGAACCACTTGACCATGTATTGGAGGAGGATGTCTGCCTGTATTCACGATGATAAGTTGCTTGTCCACTTCTTTCAAGACAACTTAACTGGGGCAGCTGCAAATTGGTATACTCAATTAGAACAGACACATATTCGTTCATGGAGGGATCTAGTTGATGCCTTCCTGAAACAATACAAGTACAACCTGGAGATGACTCCCGACAGAACTCAGCTCCAGAATATGGTTATGAAAGGGGATGAGACCTTCAAAGAATATGCACAATGATGGCAGGAATTAGCAGCTCAAGTGAAACCTCCTTTATCTGAGAAAGAATTGGTTAGCATGTTCATTGATATACTCCAAGATCCTTTCTATGACAAGGTGATTAGTAGCATGACTGCTAGCTTCTCTGATGTTGTCATCATTGGAGAAAGGATCGAAAGTGGCATGCACCGTGGAAGGATCACGTACAGGTCTGCAGGGACAACTAATGCTTCTGTAGGAAAGAAGAAGACTGGAGAAACTTATATTGTGGCTTCTGGTCAAGGCCAATACATACCTCATATGGCACCTTATGGACCAATTGGTTTTCAACCACCATCTTATCCACCTTATACACCATATCCTTACATCCCCACCACCTACCAAACACCATACCCTCCTATCCCTAACTATCCAATGCAAATCTGACCATCAACACCATACATGGCCCAAACGCAAGTCGTAAGCCAAAATCCTAACCCAAGCTAAAAGAAGAAGAAGAAACCTGTCCAGTTTGATCCTATTCTGATGACCTACACTGAGTTGCTGCCTCACTTGATCCAGGACTCTCTAGTGGTTCCTTATCCTCTGAAACCTCAAGAACCACCATATCCTAAATGGTATGATGCAAATGCCAAATACGACTACCATGCAGGATACATTAGTCATTTAACAGAGAATTGTCAAGTTTTGAAATGTAAGGTGCAAAGCCTAATTGATGAAAAATGGCTGGATTTTGGAAAATATGCTCCTACTATGGGCAATAATCAATCGCCAAATCATGAGGTCCCATCAGCTAGCTGAAAGAAATTAGGATAGTGTAAGGTGTCTTGTAAAGAGACAGGTCAAAGCTATCGAGGAAAGTCATCCAGGATTTTTCATACTTTTCAAAATCAATCTTTTGTAAATAAATCTCAATGAGAAATACAAAAATTACATTTTTCATGTTTCTTGAGCATGTATCTTACCATGTTAACTTTACTTCTTGAATTTTCCATTCTTTTCATCATTCAACTCGCTTCTTATCCCACACCTAAATAATAAATACCTAACGGTGACAATGTCAGTGCTGTAATAAATAATTTTGAACGTCTAATTAATCAAACTCAAAGAGAATTAAATGAGGAAGCAGAATAAGCAAAATCTAACTAGGGATTCCAAATCACCCTCCGCTGTAATATTTTGTCTAACAGAAGAAATAACAAACGTCCCGCTGGACCAAAGTTCAAATCCAGGCAAAATTTAGGGATGCGAGGTAGATTTGCCGAATTGAAAACCAAAACAAATCGGAGTAAGACAAAATAAAAGATTTGACTAGGAAAAATTCAAGAAAAAAGAAGAAGAAAAACCCCCTGGATTAAAATAAAAAACAATCTAGGAAAAAGCAGGGTCAAAATTCAAAACATAAATCGACAAAGTCATGATCAGAAAAGGTCTTGCAAGATTAAAATTCCAAAAAAAATTCAGGAAAAATTAGGATCAAAACAAAAGCCCGCTAGGTCGAAAATTCTCAAAGGATGGCCTAGGCAAAAGTTAAGGTACACAAACAAAAAGCCTGCTAGATCGAAAACCCTCAAAGGCGACTTAGGCAAAAGTTAGGGCACACAAACAAAAAGCTCGCTAGGTCGAAAACCTAAAAAAGTGGCCTAGGAAAGATTTAGGGCAAACAAAAGACCTATTGGGTTGAAAACTCCAAAGAACAATCCAACGTTGCTGTACCTCATATTTCCTAAAACTGGGGAAAATTTTTTTCCATTTCTCAAATTTGATTAATTCAACAATCAAAGTTATGAAAAACAGCATTGGCATTTTTCAGCAAAAGGTGTCATTTGGGCAATCAAACCTACATTCTTCATCTCTCCCAAATACATTACCCTAAACCTCACATATAAAACCCGCCTATCTCCTCTCATTGACTATTCAAGATCATTTCGCATGCCTCAATGGTACACATGCCAAAAAGGAAGGTGAAAATGTAAAAATAAAAAGATTAATTTTGAAAAGACATGACAAATCGGATGAATCCTCTACCATTGCAACATGGCATGAATATTTCCAAAATGTGATCCCCTTTCCAGCCATAATGCCACCAAGAGAAAAAAAGTGTCTTATTCAATGATGCTGACCGTTGTTGGGTTTCAAAGATATTGGAAAAGGAAAATTTCAAAGATGACCAAGAAGCTAAGAAATAGAGTCAGTCCAGCTCATCCTGAATCTTGATTCTCCTTATACCAACTATAAGGTTGTTGAGAGAGGAAAATATCGAACAAAATCAAAATGGAACCCTAAAGCTTTTTAAACCATATCATGGTATGCATTCATTCCATAGCATTCATTGCATGGTATTCGACTAAATAATCATTTCAAGCATAAAAAATAATAAATAAGTTAAAACATCGCATCCTTTTGCACTTATTCAAGCATCACATGTGCATCTTATCATTCGAGCATTGCATAACTCATTTTCAAAACTAATTAAGACCAGGGAAAATTGCCCAAATTAATCATAATTAAAAAGATTTCTAAAAATCTCAAAACTGAGGCAAAACATTTGCCCAGAAAAATTCAAATTGAGACAATTCTCAATTTCAGAAAATTTAAATTGGGGCAAAACATTTGCCTAGAAAAATTCAAGTTGGGGCAATCCTCAATTTCAAAACAAAGAAAATCAAAACTGGGGCAAATGCTTGCCCATCAACTTCAAATTGAGACAATCCTCAATTGTAAACAATCAAAATCCAAAATTGGGCAAAATCCTTTGCCCAGAAAACTTCAAATTGAGGCATTCCTCAATTTCAAATCAAGATTCAAACTGAAGTAAACACCTACCCAGAAAAATTCAAGTTGAGGCAATCCTCAATTTCTCAATAAGAAAATTCAGACTAGGGCAAACGTTTGCCAAGAAAAATTAAAATTAGAGGCAATCCTCAATCTAAAAAAAAAAATTCAAACTAGGGAAAACGTTTGCCCAGAAAAATTCAAAGTTGAGGCAATCCACAATCTCAAAAAAAGAAAATTCAAACTGGGGTGAATGTTTGCACAAAAAAATTCAAATTGGAGGCAATCCTCAATCTCAAAAAGAAAATTCAAACTGGAACAAACGTTTGCCCAGAAAATTCAAATTGAGGCAATCCTTAATGTCAAAAAGAAAATTCAAATTGGGGCAAACATTTGAGTAGAAAAATTCAAATTTGAGGCAATCCTCAATCTCAAAAAGAAAATTCGAATTGGGGAAAACATTTGCCAAGAAAAATTCAAATTTGAGGCAATCCTCAATCTCGAAAAGAAAATTCAAATTGGGGCAAATGTTTCCCTAGAAAAATTCAAATTGAGGCAATCTTCAATTTCAAAAAGAAAATTCAAACTAGGGCAAAACACTTGCCTAGAAAATTTCAAATTGAGGCAATCCTCAATTTCAAATCAAGATTCAAATTGGGGCAATCCCCAATCTCTAAAATATCAAGATCAAACTAGGGCAAACGTTTGCCAAAAAAAATTCAAGTTGGGGCAATCCCCAATCTCTGAAAAATCAAGATCAAAATGAGGCAGAACATGTGGCCGAAAAAATTCGATTTGGGGCAAACATTTTCCCAGGAAAAGTCGAATTGGGGCTATCCCGATCTCTGAATAACCCTCTGCAGTTAACCTGGGGAAAACATTCGCCCAAGAAAAATTCAAAATAGCAATCTTCAAAACTGGGGCGAAGGTCTTTGCCCAAATTCCTTCAAATCAAGGCATTCTTCCATTGCCAAAAATCTTCTAAACTGCGGAAAGATTTTGGCCCAAATTTCTTCAAAAAGAAAATAATTATCAATTGCTTAAAAACCTTCAAGTTCAAGGCAGAATCAGCAATTCGTTTTAATTCAAGATAAACAAATTTCAAAATAAGTTGTCCAAGACATCCGACGAAGAGATTCATATTCCTTCCTCACCTGCATTCCTGGGACACATCATATTATTTTCCACACCTGTCCTAATGGATCATTCTCTTGCCTGCCTTGACAATTCATCACTTTTAGGTCTACATAGTTGTCTTCACAAGTCATTCTCTTGCCTGCCTTGACAAGTCATCACTTTTATGTCTACATAGTTGTCTTCACGGGTCATTCTATTCTTCCCTGTTTTAACAGGACATCTCTTTTATACCTTTTCTCTATCTCAACAGATCATTCTTATTCCTACCTATCTTAACAAGCCATTCCTTCCCACTCCTGTCTTAACAGGTTTTCAAAATTTTCTGCACCTTGGCCTATGTTGTCAGGCCCCCAACACATTTAATTTCTGCACCTTGGCCTCTGTTGTTAGGCCTCTAACACGTTCAATTTTTTTCACCTTGGCCTATGTTGTCAAGCCTCCAGCACATTCAATTGTTTGCACCTTGGCCTATGTTGTCAGCCCTCCAACACGTTTAATTTCTGCACCTTGACCTATATTGTCAGGCCTCCAGCACGTTTAATTTTCTGCACCTTGGCCTATGTTGTCAGGCCTCTAGCACATTTATTTTTCTGCACCTTGGCCTATGTTGTCAGGCTCCCAGCACATTTAATTTCTGCACCTTGGCTTATGCTGTTAGGCCCCCAGCATGTTTAATTTCTACACCTTGGCCTATGTTGTAAGGCCCCCAACATGTTTAATTTTTGCACCTTGGCCAATGTTGTCAAGCCTCTAGCACGTTTAATTTTTTGCACCTTGGCCTATGCTGTCAGGCCTCCAGCATGTTTAATTTCTGCACCTTGGCCAATGTTGCATGTTTAATTTTCTGCACCTTGGCCTATGTTGTCAGACCTCCAGCATGTTTATTTTTCTGCACCTTGCCCTATGTTGTCAGGCCTCCAGCACGTTTATTTTTCTGCACCTTGGCCTATGTTGTCAGGCCCCTAACACGTTTAATTTTTGCACCTTTGCCTATGCATTGAACCAGTTCTTCATCACCTTTCAAGATGCTATCAAGTGGCATTCGAAGCACAACAATGGAGGTTAGATCCAACTTTTATTCCGCTTAATTTTCTTGCTTCTTCTCGGATTTCCGAGTTCATCTTCATTTTTGTTTTTTGTTTTCATTTTTTATCAGTCAAATGATCTCCGATTTCAGTAATTTTTGTTGAGTTATTTTCGTATTTCTCTCTAGTTTCTGGAATGATATTATTTGTCTAATTTGGATCTGAAATGAAATTTTTATCACCTGATTACTAAAGCATGTTCTTCCTGGTGCGCAAATGAACATAGCTTGTTTGATTTGTGCATAACTTACTCATTTCTGGTTTGATTTTTTTTAAACTTGTTTTGTTTGATTGCCATGATCCATATCTTTCAATTGGTCAGTTTTACATTTTCAGATCTACCAAAAAATATTTTCAAAAAATTCTGAGATTTGAATTCAAATTTTGGCGTCAAAATCTCTTGAATTCTTGAGGTTCATCTTCATCTTTATTTTTCATTTTCATTTTTGATCAATCAAATGATCTCTTGTTTTGGTTATTTTTATTGTGCTCTCTTGGTATTTCTCTCTAGTTTCTACAATGATATTATTTGTCTAATTCGGATCTGAAATGAAATTTATATCTCCTGATTATTAAAGCATGTTCGTCGAGTGCGCAAATGAACGTAGTTTGTTTGATTTGTACATAACTTGCTCATTTCTGGTTCAATTTATTTCAAACTTGTTTTGTTTGATTCCAATGATCCATATCTTTCAATTGGTTGGTTTTAATTTTTCAGATCTACCAAAAAATATTTTCAAAAAATTCTGTGATTTGAATTCATATTTTGGCATCAAAATCTCTTGTGTTCTTGAGGTTCATCTTCATCTCTATTTTTCGTTTTCATTTTTGATTGGCCAAATAATCTCCGATTTCGGTGATTTTTCTTGTGTTCTCTTGGTATTTCTCTCTAGTTTCTTGAATGATATTATTTGTCTAATTTGGATCTAAAATGAAATTTCTATCGCCTAATTACTTGAAGATCTTGTGTAGATTATTCTATTAACCTTGTTTATATATTATTTTTCATGTGTTGATCCTTCTATATGTATTTCTTTTTGATTTGTTTGTATTTGTATGTCCTCCTTTGAAAAAATTTCTTAGAGTGTATGACCTTGTGCATGCATCCTATATGCTAAGTCTAGCTTAAGTTATGCATGATTAAATCATTGAACCTAAAGAGTTAAGTGTATGCTTGCCAAAATCCTAAAAAACAAAAAAATAAAGAAAATAAAAAAGAATGAATAAAAAAATATAAAAATAATTCTTTTCCTCAATTTCAAATCAAGTTTATTTTATTTTAAATTAAGTCCAATTTTTTTCCTCAATTTTAAATCAAGTCAAGTTTATTTTAAATTAAGTCCAATTCAAGCCTAAATTTCAAATCAAGTTCATTTTATTTTAAATCAAGTCCAATTCTTTTCCTCAATTTCAAATCAAGTTTATCTTATTTTAAATCAAGTCCAACTCTTTTTCTCAATTTAAAATCAAGTCAAGTTTATTTTAAATCAAGTCCAATTCTTTTCATCAAATTCAAATCAAGTTTATTTTATTTTTAATCAAGTCCAATTCTTTTCCTGAAGTTCAAATGAAATTAAGTTTATTTTAAATCAAGTCCAATTCTTTTCATTAAATTCAAATCAAGTTTATTTTAATTTAAATCAAGTCCATTTATACTTCTATGTCTCACGCAATGAGCTCTTAATAAGAACTGGCGGTTTCACTACTGTTCGATATTTAGAGATTCATATGGGTCTCAGGGCAGCCTTAGTTGTCTTGGACTGTGTGCATATGTGGACTAGGAATCCCTCTTAAATTGTAAAATATTTCAAAAAAATATATCTTTGGGGAATCTCAAGTCTCATGCGATGAGCTTTAAATAAGAACTACCGGTTTCACAGCTATTCGATATTTAGAGATTCATATGGGTCCCAGTGCAACCTTAGTTGTCTTGGACTCTGTGCATATGTGGACTAAGGATTCCTTTGAGACATTGAAAATACTTTCAAAATCATCCCTCAAATTCTTTACCTCCAAAGGTCAAGCCTTCAAACCAGAACTATGTAGCCTTGAGTTTGCCATTGCACCAAGGAATACGTAGGACTAGGATCAGGTCATATCAGGCTATTTTCATACAAACCTATTTATTTCTATTTTACTTAAAGGGATCAAACAATTTTTTCAAAATCGTACACTCAGTTTAAGGGTACCGTTCTTCGGAACGGGCGAGTAGGGTGCCTAACACCTTCCCTACTCGTAACCGACTCCTAAACCTATATTCTTCCTCAAGTTAGGATTTTTCCAAATATTTTCCCTTAAATAAAAATTTGGTGGAGGCTTCACAAATCAAACAAAATTCTTTTCTAAATTTTTTAGCGAGTTCGTTGTCTCATTGTAATTACGGTTACAATGGATGGTAAATCCATTAGGGACTTTAGAGAGTCAAGCCCGTTTACAATTGAGTGTGCATTGTATTGATCCCTTTTCTGTTTATTTGTTTATCTACTTATTCATTTACTGTACAACCCTAGGATAGGCGAATGATAAATTTCTTTATATATACTTGTCGTGATTTCCCCAATTGCAGGTATCCCAATTATTTGTGTGCCCTCCACACATTACACTGGTGCATTCACCTCATGAGTGGGGCCTTATACCCGGTTATGAGTGAAGCCTAGGATAAAGGGGTTTAGTAGTGTCACTTTGGATGCACATCCTGTTTGACTATCACGAAAGCCCCGACTAGAGTGCGTCTTATTCATGTCCCCTACAACTGGAAGTTTTTTCTACTGTTGTAGCAAGCATTATGAACTGGAACTTGGCTCTAGTAACCTCTTACTCCTCAGGACTATTGACCACCTTCGAGAGGTTCATGCATTAAAGGTCATCGACCCTTAGGACAGGTTACTCACATAGGATGCAAGGAGGGAACACATCCCTTCCATGATACATGGTTTATGTATTGCTCACAGGCACTTCTTTGAACAAAATCATCCAAAGTGGCAGAGAAGAGTTGAAACTAGGAAGTTGGGGAGATAAAGAAAATCAAGAGGGAAAAAGAAAGAAAAACAAAAAATGTATAAACAAAAATGAGAAAGAAAATCAAATAAAAAGTATAAAAATCAACAAAGAGAAGAGGAAAGATAAAAATTTCTAGGAAAAATTAGAAAAATGATTTTGAAAACACAGACAATATAAAAAGAGAGAAAAGAAAATTTGAAAGAAAATTAAAAAATATTGAAAGAAAATCTAGGAAATTTTAACAAAGGTAAAATATTTTTCTAGAAAAATTACTAAAAAATAAAAAAATTGATAAAAAACAAGACCCAATAAATGAAGCAATAGATCATTCAATTATTTTCAAAAATGGTTAACTTTCGAATCTTTATTTATTTGTGCATACATTCATTCAGTCTTTCATTAAATAAATTTATCATTGGAAAAGTAGATTGCGAAAATCATTCCATACCTTCGCATTTTGCATTGGCATTTTTATCACTCATGATTTTTGCATTCACATTATTTCTGAGAAATTAATTTTTAATTTAACAGAAAAATTGGAGAAAGAAAGCTTCCTCGACATCCTTGTAGGACTCATTCACAGTTAGGAATCATGGATGAGCTGGAAAGACAAAATGAGGAATTGAAAAATGAGGTCAAAACTCTGAAGGAACAGATGACCAAGCTAATGGAGACCATCCAAATGTCAAAACAAAAGGATTTGAGGGAATCTCTTCTAGAAGAAACAATTAACCCATCATATCCTCCTAGCTACGGTCCGCAAATTTCTTTACCATTAACCATACCTCCGCAAACCGAAGGGGTTCATTATGGGTTCCCTCATGGGCAAGCAACCTCTATGAGACAAACACAAACCCAAACACAAAACCTACCTTCAAACACCACAGAAATCCCTTATACCATTCCAAATACCACCTCACAAACCTACCAAATAAACAATGGGGGGACGAATCCTATATTCACCCAAAGGCCTCATCCAATACACATACCATCCTCTTACTCTCATAATATGGTAGGAGAACATCAGAACCATCCTTTTAAGGATAGTGCTAAAAAATGGAAAACCCTGGAAGGAAAATCAAGACAATTGAGGGAAATGCATATGATGTCAAAGATGCATCTAACTCATGTTTGGTCCCGGACGTAGTCATTCCTCCTAAATTCAAGGTTCCTGAATTCGAGAAATATCAAGGAACTAGATGTCCAACGAACCACTTGACCATGTACTGCAGGAGGATGTCCGCCTGTACTTACGATGATAAGCTGCTCGTCCATTTCTTTCAAGAAAGCTTAACGGGGTTGGCTGCAAATCGGTATACTCAATTAGAACGGTCACATATCCGTTCATGGAGGGATCTGGCTGATGCCATCCTGAAACAGTACAAGTACAATCTGGAGATGACTCCCAACAAAACTCAGCTCCAGAATATGGCTAAAAGAGGAGATGAGACCTTCAAACAGTATGCTCAACGACGGTGGGAGTTAGCAGCTCAAGTGCAACCTCCATTATCCGAGAAAGAACTGATCAGCATGTTCATTGACACACTCCAAGATTCCTTCTATGACAAGATGATTGGTAGTATGACCGCCAGTTTCTCTGATGTCGTCATCATAGGGGAAAGGATTGAAGGTGGCATGCGCCGAGGAAAAATTGCGCACAAGTCTACAGGGACAATTAACGCTTCCACTGGATCTAGGAAGAAGAAGATAGGAGAGACTTATAATGCGACTTTTACTCAAGGTCAATACACACTGCAGATGACACCGTATAGTTCAGCTAGCTTTCAACCACCACCATATACACCTTACACACCATATCCCTACATCGCCACAACTTACCAAACACCATACCCTCCAACTCATAACTATCCTCTACAAATTCGACCACCAACACCATACACATCCCAAACACAAGTCATAAGCCAAAATCCTAACCAAAGCCAGGAAAAAGAGAAAAAAGCTATCAAGTTTGACCCTATCCCAATGACCTCCACCTAATCAAAAACTCGTTGGTTGCTCCTTACTCCTTAAAACCTCAAGAACCACCATATCCTAAATGGTATAATGCAAATGCCAGGTGCGATTACCATGTGGGGTTCATTGATCATTCCACAGAAGATTGACAAGCTCTGAAGCGTAAGGTACAAAACTTGATTGATGCAAAATGGCTGGATTTTTGGAAGCTTGCTCTTAATATAGGAAATAATCGATTGCCAAATCATGAGAGCCCATCGGCTAGCTAAAAGAAATTAGGGCAGCACAACGAGGTGCCTTGTACAAGTTAAAGTATTGAGAAAAACCATCCAAGATTCTCATACTTTTCAAAATCAATCTTTTGTAATAAATCTTAATTAGTAATACAAAAGTTACATTTTTCATGTTTCTTGGGCATGTACCTTACTAACTTTACCTCTTGAATTTGTCATTCTTTTCATCATTTAACCCACTTCTTATTCTGTACCTAAACAATAAATACCTGTTGGCGACAATGCCAGTGCTATAATAAATAATTTTGAACGTCTTCTTAATCAAACTCAAAGAGAAAAATTAATTAAGGAAGCAGAATAAGCAAGATCCAACTAGGGATTCCAAATCACCATTCATTGTAATTCTTCTCAAGGAACATCTTGTCTAACAAAAGAAGTAATAAATATCTCGCTAGACCAAAGTTCAAATCCAGGAAAAATTTAGGGATGCGAAATAAATTCGCTGAATTGAAAACCAAAACAAATCCAAGACAAAATGAAAGATCTGACCACGCAAAAGAAAAAGAAAAGAAAACTCGTTGGATTAAAGTCAAAGGAATAATCAAGGCAAAATTAGGGTCAAAATTCAAGAAAAAAGAAGAAAAACCTGTTGGATTAAAATCAAAAGTAATCCAGGCAAAAGCAGGGTCATAAAGTAAAATAATAATCAACAAAGTCATAATCAGAAAAGGTCTTATTGGATTTCAAAAACAATTCAGGAAAAAATTAGGATCAAGACAAAAGCCCATTAGGTCGAAAACCCGTAAGGATGACCTAGGAAAAGGTTAGGGCACAAAAAAAATACCCGCTAGGTCGAAAACCCACAAGGGCGACCTAGGAAAAAGTTAGGGTAAACAAAAGAATTGCTGGGTTGAAAACTCAAAGGAACAATCCAGGCAAAATTTAAGGTCAATCAAAGAATGACAAGTCAAAAATCCAAGTAAAATACAATGCTTCTGCACTCATCTTTCCTAAAACTGGGGAAAAAATTTTCCGTTTCTCAAGTTTGATTAATTTGGCAATAAAAGTTATGAAAAGCACCACTGGCATTTTCACCAAAAGGTGCCATTTGGGCAATCAAACCAACATTCTTCACCTTTTCCCTTCAAATAAACTACCTTAAACATCACTTGCAGAATTCTTTATTTCCTCCCATTAACCATTCAAAATCACTTAGCATACCTCAAAGGCACACATGCCAAAAAGGAAGGTGAAAAATGTAAAAATAAAAAGATTAATTTTGAAAAGACATGACAAATCAGATGAATCCTCTACCATCACAGCAAAACATGGCATATTTCTAAAGAGTCATCCTTCTGCCAGCCATAATGCCGCCAAAACAAAAGGAGTATGTCTTACTCAACGATGCTGACCACTGTTGGGTCTCAAAGATATTGAAAAAGGAAAATTTCAAAGCTGACCAAGAAGCCAAGAAACAGAGTCAGTCTAGCTCATCTTGAATCTTAATTCCCCTTATACCAACTATAAAGTTGTCAAGAAAGGAAAACGTTGAAAAATAATCCAAAATGGAACCCTAAAGTTTTTAAAGCATCTCGTGGCATGCATTCGTCCCGTAGCATTCATTTCATGGTACTTGACCAAACAATCATTTCCAACATCAAAAAGTAATAAATAAGTTAAAACATCTTGCCATCTTGCACTCATTCAAGCATTGCATAACTCATTCCAAACCTTGTCCAAAAATGTCAAAATTTGGTGTCAATTACCCAAACTAATCATAATTAAAAAGTTCAAAATTTGGGGCAAATCCCTTATTTGCTAAAAATCTAAAACCTAGGAAAAACGTTTACCTAGAAAAATTCAAATTTAGGGCAATCCCTAAATTCTAAAAAAGAGAAAATTTAAACTGGGGCAAACATTTTCCCACAAAATTTAATTGGGGAAATCTCCAATTTCTAAAAAAATCAAGATTCAAAATAAGGCAAACACCTGCCCAGAAAGATTCAAATTGAGACAATCCTCAATTTCAAAAAATTCAACTTGGGAAAATACTTGCCCAGAAAAATTCAAATTGAGGCAACCCTCAATTTCCAAAATCCAAAGTGGGGCAAACATTTGCCCAAGAAAAATTCAAAATAGCAATCTTCGAAACTAAGGAAAGAATTGTTGCCCAAATTCCTTCAAATCGAGGCATTACTCAATTGCTAAAAATCTTTTAAATTGGGGCAAAACTTTTGCACAAATTTCTTCAAGAGAAAGTAGTTATCAATTACTTAAATTAATTTAAGATAAAAAATTTTCAAAATAAATTGTTCAAAACATCTGACAAAGAAATCTATCATTTTTCATACATGTCCTAACAGGTCATTATTTTCTTGCCTGCCTTAACAGGTCATCACTTTTATGTCTCCATACCTGTCTTCACAGGTTATTCTATTCTTGTCTATCTTAACAAGACATCTCTTTTATACTTTTTGCTAGTCTTAACAAGCATTCTTCATATTTTTCTGCCTGTCTTAACGGGCCACTTCTATGTTACCTATTCTAATAGGTCTCTTCTCATTTCACTTTTTCATTTCCTATCTTAACATGTATTCATCATTTTTCGCTTGTCTTAGCAGGCAATTTCTGTTTTACCTGTCTTTACAAGTCGTTTCCATTTCACTCTGTCTGTCTGAACAGGCCTTCTTTTCTTCTTTTTGCCTGTTTTAACGGGTCGTTCTTCCTTTACCTGTCTTAACATGTTTTCTTCATTTATGCTTTTTGCCTGTTTTAACAGGTCATTCATCTTTTACCTGTCTTAACAGGTCATTTCTACTTTTCTCCTATCTTAACATGTTGTTTTTCCTTTACCTGTCTTAACAAGTCATTTTCATTTTTCCTCTACCTGTCTTAACAGGTCATTTCTAATTTTCCTATCTTAACATGCCATCCCTTCCAATTAGTGTAGGTCATTTTTACTTCGGTTTACCTGTCTTGACAGGCCATTTCGACGTTGCCTGTCTTAATAGGTCATGTTCAATTTCATTTTTGTTTGCCTGTCTTAATAGGCCATTTCGACGTCGCCTGTCTTGACAGGTATTTGTCATTTCTCTTTGCCTATCTTAACAGGTCGTTTCTATATTGCATGTCCTAACAGGTCTCTCTCTTCATTTCATTTTTACATTACCTATCTTAACAGGTCCTTTTCGTTTTACCTTCTCTGTCTTAACAGACCACTTCTGCATTACCTGTCTTAACAGGTCTCTTTTTCATTTCAAGTTTTTCCTTACCTGTATTAACAGGTCCTTTTCACTTCGGTTTACCTGCCTTGACAGGCCATTTCGACGTTGCATGTCTTAATAGGTCGTGTTCAATTTCATTTTGTTTACCTGTCTTAACAAGTCATTTCGACGTCGCCTGTCTTAACAGGAATTTGTCATTTCTGTATGTCTGTCTTAACAGGTCATTTCTACGTTACCTGTCCTAACAGGTCTCTCTCTTCATTTCATTTTTACATTACCTGTCTTAACAGGTCCTTTTCGTTTTACCTTCTTTGTCTTAACAAATCACTTCTGCATTACCTGTCTTAACAGGTCTCTTTTTCATTTCATTTTTTGCCTTACCTGTATAAACAAGTCCTTTTCATTTTACCATACCTATCTTAATAAGACATTTCTGTATTGCATGTCTTAACAAGGGCCTTTTGTGCTTTACCTATCTTAACAGGTCATTTTCATTTCACTTCACCTGATGTGAACGTGGGTACCACGATAAGCAAAAGAGATCATCTAAGAGATTATCTACAAGGAATCGAATGTCCTATGATGAGAAATAGGACCAAACATATGGGACTAGCACTTGGAGGTCTCACCAAGGAAGTTTAAGAAAAAGACTACGTGGATTCAAGCTCAATTCCAACATGGGTTAATTTATGTAGTCATATCATTGAAGATCTTAAGTGATAAAGTTTATGATTTGCTATAGATTACATTAGGATTTGATATTTATCTAGAAGTTATTTTGTTTTAAATTGGTTGCACTTAAAATTGCAATCTAATTAGGATTTCTAATTTGTTATCTTTTTTATTAGATTAGGTTAGCTATATAATAGGAGTTAGGGATGCAGTGAAAAGACAAATTTTGAGGAATAATCATATTTTCTCTTTGATAGTTTTCATCTCTGTGTGAGTTGATTCCCTTGATTCTTGGGCAAAGAACTACCTTTGATAACGTTGGTTCTTCCGGCAAGTCGTGGTAAGGGTCACGTTCCTCTTGATAACTTCGGTGCTCTTCGGCAGGTCGCGGTTTGTGTCAGGTTCCTTTATCTTATCTCATCTTATCTCACCTTATCTTATTTTATTACATCTTATCTTATCTGATCTCATCTTATCTTACCTTATCTTATCTTATCTCATCTTACCTTATCTTATCTTATCTTAACTTATCTCATCACATCTTATCTTATCTTATCCTATTCTTACCTTATCTTATCTTATCTTATCCCGATTCTCAAGACGTTCCATTATCGTTTTTGCATTGCAATTCATTCTCGTAGGGTGAATCATATCATTTGGCATCAGGGCTTCGGCTCTTGAAATCAGGTGTCATCTATCCTTTGTTTTATTTTCTCGTGTTAAATTTGCTATCTACCAAATATTCCAAAAAAAAAAAGAACCAAAAAAAAAATCTGATAGAAATTCAAAAAACATAAAAGAAGTGGTGATAGACATTAAAAAAAACTAAATTCAAGACAATTGATAAAAAAAAAATCAGTCTTCATTCAATATAATTTTTTTGTGAAGTTCTTATTTCTTTGACCAATATTCCTTACCCTATTCATCTTGTGTATCTGTGACTCTTTCGTTATCTATGAGAAAATCAACTTGTGAACTTCTTGGTTCAAGGATTTATAAGGAGAATTGAGAGGTAAAAGGCAAGAGTTGGTTAGAGCATTATGGAAAAAGCTAATTCGAGTGTAAACATGAGTGAAGAACGTCAATACTGAGGGTAAACACTAAGAGAGTGATTGGTGAGGTTTTATTATTCTAATTTATTCATTTTGTTCAATTTGCAACATTTCCAACATGAGTGGTGAACTCCATCAAAATGAAATGGATTTAAAAATATTCATAAAATTAGTTCAAGATCAATTCCAACAGTTGAACAGGAGGTTGGAGGATATGAAGGGTTGTTCGAGGAGGAGGTCTTGGGTTTCTCGTCGAAGTAGTCCCCAAAGATTATTTCACCGTGATGAAGAAGGAGATTGTGGGAAGGACATAGAATTAAACAGTGAAAGTTTAAGAGAAAGAAGACGATATCGAGAAAAGGATAACAACTTAGGGAGTATTAAATTATCCCTTCCACCATTTCAAGGAAAGAATGAACCTGAAACTTATTTAGAGTGGGAGAGAAAAGTGGAGCATGTGTTTGATTGTCACAATTACCCAAAGGAGAAAACGGTAAGACTAGCCAGTTTTTCTTTTATCGATTATGCTAATATTTGGTGGGATCAGTTTGTCCTTAATAAGAGGAGATATGGAGAGAGGCCTATCCAAACGTGAGAAGAGATGAAATTAGCCATGAGAAGAAGTTTGTGCCAAGTCGCTATCATAGGGACTTGCACCGAAAACAACTACAAAGTCTTACTCAAGGCGTCATGGGTGTTGAAGATTATTACAAGGAGATAGAATTTGCTATGATAAGAGCCCATGTGGAGGAGGATAGAGAAATCATTATGGCAAGATTTATTGGAGGGCTAAAAAGAAAGATAGCTGATGTGGTGGAGCAACAACATTATGTGGAGATGGATGAATTGCTTCATAAAGCTATTTAGGTGGAAAGACAACTCAAATCTAGGAGCACTTGTAAATATCACAAATATGCTTCTAGTTCATCATCGAAGTTTAATTGGTCCAATGAGAAGGAAGATCCTAAACCAAAGAAGGTTTATTCTGACCAAATGAAAAATTCAAAAGAATGTAAAATGAGAGAAAAAGAATTAGAAAATCAAGAAAGAGAAAAGAGAGATAAAATTGAAAGTGAAGAAGCAGTAAAAAGTCAAAAAAAGAATGAGAAAGAATTAGAAAATCAAAAAATAAAAAAGAGAGATAAAATTGAGAGTGAAGAAAAAGTAGAAAGTCAAAAAAATAATGAGGGTGAAAAGAAAGAAAAATAAAAAAATAAAGAAAAAGAAAATAAAGTTTGTATATTTGCTCACAAATAGGAGATTGAGAGTGTTATGAGGGAAAAGGAATAAGTTCTTGTACTCATGTGCAAGGATATTTATCTTACTAACAATTATAACTCTTCTTTTCCTAGTGTGGTTGAATCTTTGTTGCAGGAATTTGATGATGTAATTTCTAGAGAACCACAAAAATGTTTACTTCCTGTAAGAGGTATTAACCGCCAAATTGATTTTATCCTCGGTACTATGATTCCAAGCTGACTAGCCTATAAAATTGTTCCTGAAGAGGTTAAGAAGATTCAAAGGCAAGTAGAAGAGTTGATGCAAAAAGGCTTTGTGAGGGAAAATCTTAGTCCATGTACAGTTCATGTTATCTTGGTATTAAAAAAGGATGGAACATGGTGTATGTGCATGGACTGTAGATTTGTCAACAAGATTACAAGAGTTAGTGTTGGTGAAGAAAAAGTTAAGGAAATTAGAGGATGGCCCACGCCTACAAATGCTAATGAAAGAAGAGGCTCCCATGGTTTAGCAAGTTTTTATAGGAGTGAGAAACTTAGTGGAACGATGCTTAACTATCCAACCTATGACAAGGAGCTCTATGCCTTGGTGAGCACCTTACAACATTACCTTTGGTTAAGAAAATTTGTCATCATTCTAATAAACTCGGCTTGAAGTTTTTAAAGTCTCAAGGTAAGCTCAACAAAAGGCATGACAAGTGGCTAGAATTTGATGAGATGTTTCCTTATGTTATTAAGTATAAAAAGGAAAAGGAAAACATTGTAGCGGATGCGTTGTCACAAAGGTATGTATTACTTACGACTTTACAAACCAAATTACTTGGATTTGAATTACTAAAAACATTGTATGCAGATGATATTGAATTTGGACAACTGTGGAAAGCGTGTTTTGACCATGGTTTTGATGACTATTTTAGGCAAGAAGGATATTTATTTAAGAAAAATAAATTGTATGTACCTAAGTGTAGCGTATGGGAAATTTTTATTAGAGAGACTCATGAGAGAGGATTAATTAGGCACTTTGGCATTCAAAAATCTTATCATATTTTAGACAAACATTTTTTTTGGCAAAAAATGAAGCAAGCATGATGTTAAACTTATTAGTGAAAAATATATTACTTTCTTACAAACAAAATCTAAGATAATGCATCATGGCTTGTATACATCCTTACCTGTTCCTGAATATCCCTGGACTGATATTTATTTCTAAACAATTTGTATTAGGGCTCCCTAGGACCTCAAAAGGAAAAGATAGTATTTTTGTTGTTGTAGAGAGGTTTAGCAGAATGACACATTTTATTGTTTGTTCTAAAACTAATGATGCCACTCATATTGCTGATTTATTTTTTAAAGAGATGGTACGTTTGCATGGCTTACCTAAAACTTTTGTAAGTGATCGAGATGTTAAATTTCTTAGTTACTTTTGGAGAATCTTGTGGGGTAAGTTGGACACTAAACTATTACTCTCTACTGTGACTCATCCAAAAACAGATGGACAAACTAAAGTTGTGAGTAGAACTTTAGGCACCTTATTACGTACTATAATTCAAAATAATTTAAAGGATTGGGAGAATTGTTTGCCTCATATCGAATTTGCATATAATAGGGTTGTTCATACATCTACTTTTTTTTCACCTTTTGAGATTGTATGTGGATGTAATCCTTTATCACCTTTAGATGTTTTACCATTTCATACTAATGACTCTCTTAATTTGGATGGAAAGCAAGAGGATGAATTTGTGCAGAAATTTAATGCCAAGGTTTGTGCTAATATTGAGAAGAAGAATGAACATTATGCTCGGCAGGCAAACAAAGGGTGCACCAAGGTGGTCTTTGACCTTGGTGGTTGGGTGTGTGTTCACTTGCGAAAGGAGGGGTTTCTAAGTCAAAGAAGTTGCAAATTACATCCTAGAGGAGATGATCCATTTCAAGTGATTGAAAGGATCAACGATAATGTCTATAAAATCGATCTTCCAAGTAGCTATGGTAATGTAAGTACCATTTTTAATGTTTCTAATTTATCCTTATTTGATGTAGACGACCTTCAAGATTCGAGGGCGAATCCTTTCGGAGAAAGAGGGAATGATGTGAATGTGGGTACCACGATAAGCAAAAGAAATTATCTACAAGGAATCGAATGTCCTATGACGAGAAATAGGACCAAACATATGGAATAGGCACTTGAAGGTCTCATCAAGGAAGTTTAAGAAAAAGACTACATGGATCCAAGCCCAATTCCAACATCGGTTAATTTATGTAGTCATATCATTGAAGATCTTAAGTAATAAAGTTTATGATTTGCTATAGATTACATTAGAATTTGATATTTATCTAGAATTTATTTTGTTTTAAATTGGTTGCACTTCAAATTGCAATCTAATTAGGATTTCTAATTTGTTATCTTTTTTACTAGATTAGGTTAGCTATATAATAGGAGTTAGGCATTTAGTGAAAAGACAAATTTTGAGGAATAATCATATTTTTTCTTCTAGAGTTTTCATCTCTGTGTGAGTTGATTCCCTTGGTTCTTGGGCAAAGAACTACCTTTGATAACGTTGGTTCTTCCGGCAGGTCGCAATAAGGGTCACGTTCCTCTTAATAACTTCGATGCTCTCCGGAAAGTCGTGGTTTGTGTCGGGCTCCTTTATCTTATCTCATTTTATCTCACCTTATCTTATTTTATTACATCTTATCTTATCTTATCTCATCTTATCCTACCTTATCTTATCTTATCTCATCTTACCTTATCTTATCTTATCTTACCTTATCTCATCACATCTTATCTTATCTTATCCTATCCTATTCTTACCTTATCTTATCTTATCTTGATTCTCAAGACATTCCATTATCGTTTTTGCATTCCGATTCATTCTCGTAGGGTGAATCATATCATCACCTGTCTTAACGAGACGTTTCTACTTTTCCTGTCTTAACAGGTTTTCTTCATTCTACTTTTCTTGTCTTAACAGACTTGCATCTTTCCTGTCAACAACAGGACCCCAAGCACATGATTAAATTTTGTACGCCTATCTTAACAGGCTTGCATTCTTCCTGGCAACAGCAGTACTTCATTTCCATTCTCCTGGCAACAGCAGGACATCATTTGCATTTTTCCTGGTAACAACAAGACCTTATCTGCATTTCACCTGTCTTTACAGGTTTGCATTTCACCTGTCTTAACAGGTCTGCATTTCTCTTGGCAACAGTAGGACTTTATTTGCATTCTCTTGGCAACAGCAGGACATCATTTACATTTTTCCTGTCAACAACAAGGCCTTATCTGCAATTTACCTGTCTTAACAGATCTGCATTTCTCCTATCTTAACATGTCTGCATTTCTCCTGTCTTAACAGGTCTGCATTTCTCCTGACAATAGCAGAACTTTATTTGCATTCTCTTGGCAACAACATGACATCATTTGCATTTTTCCTGTCAATAACAGGACCTTATATGCATTTCACCTATCTTAACAGGTCTGCATTTCGCCTGTCTTAACAGGTCTGCATTTCTCTTAACAACAGCAGGACCTCATTTGCATTTTTCCTGGCAACAGCAGGACCTCATTTACATTTTTCCTTGCAACAGCGGGACCTCATTTGCATTTTTCCTGGCAACAACAAGACCTCATCTGCATCTTTCCTAGCAACAACAGGACCTCATTTGCTTTGTTCCAGGTAACAACAAGACCTTATTTGCATCATTCCTAGTAACAGTAGGACCTCATTTGCATTTTTCCTAGTAACAGCAGGACCCCATCTACATTTTTCCTGTCAACAACAGGACCCCATCAAGTTTAATTTCCTGCACTTCGGCCTATAATGTCAGGCCCCAACACATTTAAATTTCTACATTCCTGTCAACAACAGGACCCCATTTGCACGTTTAATTTCCCGCATTCTGACTTATGATGTCAGGCCTTGCATGTTAAATTTTCTGCACCTCCAGCCTATGCTGTCAGGCCTTGCATATTTAATTTTCTAAACTTCTAGCCTATGATGTCAGGCCTTTCATGTTTAAATTTTCTATACCTCCGACCTATGTTGTTAGGCCTATGCTGGTAGGCCTTGCATTTTAATTTTGAGCATCTTCGACCTATGTTGTCAGGCCTTGCATGTTTAATTTTCCGCACCCTAGCCTATGCTGTCAGGCCTTACATTTTAATTTCCTATACTTTGGCCTATTATGTCAGGCCTCTGCACGTTTAAATTTCGGCACACCCACCTATCTTAACAATTCTTTTCCATTTTATTTTGCCTATATTAATATGTCATTTTCTATTTTGCCTTACCTGTCTTAACAGGCCATTCTTAGCTTTATCTATCTTAACAGGCCTTTTTCATTTCGCTTAGTCTGTCTGACCAGGTATTTTTCACTTCACGACTGTCTTAACAGACCATTCTTTTATAATCCTATCTTAAACAGGTCTTTTTCATTCCATCTTGCCTGTCCTAACAGGCCATTCTGTTAGCCTAATCAGGCTCTGCATTTCAATTTTTGCATTTCGGCCTACCAGGTTAAGCCTAGCATGCTTGAACTCGTCAGCTTATCGCATAAAGCTTGCAAAAATTCATTCAATGACTATCATCTTCCAGGCGTTCATAAACTCCCTTTAAAGCTCGAGACTTTTTGGTACTCTTGAAGCATCACTCAAGACTATAGTACCTTTCTGACATCCTCAAACCATCATTGATAAAGCTTGCACGCGACATGTTCTTCACCTCAGACATAATTAGTTTACATGTTTATTCACTTCTTGTCATGATAATCTAGAAAATCATTTCTTACATTATCTAGCAAAAAGTAAATAAAGAGGGGAAAACTGTAAACATCCAATTATGTCCGAGAGTAAACTAATTAAATTTAGCAAATAAAAAAAAATTAATTAATAAAAAAATTAAAAGATAATAATAATAACAATAAATAACAAAAATAAAATATAATAATAATAACAAAGTAGAAAAAAGAAAAGAAAAAAATATAATAAAATAAAATAAAAATAAAAACAAAAAATAAAAAAATGAAAAATGAATGAAAATAAAAGAAAGAAAAATATTTTTAGTTAGGAAGTTGGAAGTTAGTTAGGAGTTAGTAGGTTAATTAATGTTAGTTGAGAAGTAGTTAGGAAAAATAAGAAAATACAAGGAAATAAAAAATATATAATAATGTTAGTTAAGAAAATAAAAGAAAAAGAAAAGTAAAAAGAAAAGAAGAAAAGTAGCCTGCTCGGCGGGAAATTTCAAAAAAAAATCTAATGGTATAAAAGGAGATTTTTTGGATAGGAGGAGGGACTTCTTTTTTACTCTTGGGAAAAATCAGAGCTCTTTCGGCGGTTTCAAAAACTCCACCTCCAAGAGGCTCTCTGGCCCTCTCATTCTTCAAGTCTGGGCGCCCATTCTTCACGCCAAAAACAACTCCGTTGCAGTAGAGGTAGGAAGCAATCCCACACCTCAATCAAAGTCCACTTCATCCTCAATTGAAAGTGAAGAAGAAAGATCAATTTCACTCAGGTCAGCCTCCAAATTCATTTTCTTTCTGGTTTATGCAATCAAATCATTATCTCTTCTCATGGAATTCATCATAGCTATGGTCACCGATTGATTCTAATGATTATTGTATGAATACAGTGGTAGCGATTCTTGAATCGTTTCAACTTGCATTGATTCATATGCCTTTGATTCCTGATTAGAGTTTAGGTCATATTATTGTGAATTTAGAAGTATTTTATACTCCATAATGATGCCACTAGTTACTTCGGTCTACAAGTTTGTGTAAGCACTGGTTAAAGCCACCAATCATTGTCTGATCCAATTGCCGCGAAAGTAGTTTGACATTCTTTCCATCCAGATTGGATTTGATTTGAAAACCTGTAGAATGCTCGTGAGACCTCATGTGCAATATTGGAAATTTGGCCCTGAGCATTCTGTTCTCCTTGAAACCATAACACCAATTGGTCAACTTTGCCAATTTTCTTACGAAAGGATAGGAGAGTCATCTACTCCAGTACGAGCGAAAGGACATGTCCATGACATTCGGCAATGGCTTGGCCATAAGCTAGTGGATGCGTTCATGATACCTCCATCCAGAGTAGTAATTATCATGACATCTCCATCCATTTCGTACTATAATTCCCCTACATTGTGAGGCCATGTTCCCGAGGCTTCAAGAGTGACGATGCCTAGAAAGCTAACATGATGCAGAATAGGGGACTGATGTTTGAGCATAGTTTGATATATCTCATATTACATCTATTTCAGTGATTGCTGTTATTTCTACGGTATCCTGGTAATATGGGAAATGTGGTGTGCCAAATATATACGGTTATCAGATCGTTATCATTTAGACAATATGTTGGGTTAAGTCCCAAAATTGCATGGCTTTGTCATTAGTGCGTGCAAGATTTGTGTGAGGTTCTATGACCCAAGGAAATGGACCTATATCAGAATTGATGAAGAGATGAATCTATCTACAATAATGTCACAAGTTGAAGGTCATACTGGCATTTGGAATTTTGGTTCACGCAACAATCTTTGTTATGCATGTGACAAAGCCTCATGAATATTTAGAGATAGGCCCGCGAAGTCCCAACGATTACCTAGTTTATGTTATTATAGTAAATATAAGCATAGAAGTATGCAAAATCTTAGAAAGAAGAGGCTGCATCAGTATGGCAATATTCGATTCCTTGGGGATTCGTATTACCACTTGGTGAGCCCAACCTTTAATACATTGGAGGGGATATGTAGCTTGGACAGAGTTTGCTTTGGATCCAATATGCGTACAACAAGTAGCTCTCTTTCAAGCAAACACAGGTTGGCTCAGCTGTTATAGGAGCAGCTCCGCGTCTTTCATATAATTCTACACCACCTTATGGTTAGCAGCAAAAGAATACAGATGCATTGGTCCACCCTCTTTATTTCATATGGTCAAGTATACTTTCACCATGTTCCCCAAGGGCAGTTCTTCTCTTTAGAGTTCCAGATTTAATTAGGCATATGGGTCAGGTGTGGAGGATGTTGGACTTTTGGCTTTAACACGAATGGGTTGTTCAGATATCAGTTGTATTCACACTTGGGAAGTCTGGAGCTATGCATGCATGCCTCATTTTCCTACAATTCTGCAGCCTAAATAGCTTGAGAACAAACTCATGTTAGAACCCTCTATGTTCATGGGCTTCTCTATGCCGCAATACTTGCACCGGGCCAGTCCCCATGAAGCCATGCATGCAGGTGAACATGTACGTCCCGAATATTGTTGATATTAATTACGGTTGGCCATAAGTCATAAGGCTTAAGCTTGGCCCAAGTGGGTGGCACATCTAAAACTCATATGAGAGGCACCAGGTTCAAGTCTTGCGTGCAACACTTTCTTTTTAATTTTTCTTCCATTCAAGAATGGCAAGCTGCTGTCTAAGACCATGCAAATTGGGCCATGATTGTAAGCGGAAAACTAACTTAGTTCCGCTCATTTGAAATTAGACCATTAATTGGGCCATACCACGCTAATTGCTCTTCTCATTGGACCACAAAAATTAAACTAAATTGCTGCTACTTTTCACAAATCAGATTGGGCCTTGTCACACCATGTCAATTGGCCTAAGAATGACACTAGAAAAATAAAATAAATGGTCAAATCCTAGAATAAAATAAGTACGTAAAATGTTACGTAAACTTATTTATGATATTTATTTTTTTTAAATTTTTTTAAATTTTATGAATCTTATTAAATCAGCCCTATAATAATATATAATTAAACATAAAATTAAATAAACAATATATACAAATATATATCACTAAATAATTAAACTATAAACATAATAAATTAAATAAATAAACAAATAACAGATATAAATTAATAAAAATAAATAAATACAATTAAACACATTTCAAGTATGTACGTTTAATTAAACAAAACTAAATTATATTTAAAAAATATAAATTAAAAATTACATTTTTTATTAAATATTATTAATAATTATATTTGTAAACTTAGCTATAATTTTTTAATTTTAATACACAATTACAGTTTCTTCTTAATATATATATAAATAAATAAATAATAATATGTAAATATATTGTTCTCCTTAAATAATTTCAGAAACTATTTTTTTTCAATTATTACAGAATATTTAATTTCTTAATTTTGTACACTTTTTAATATATATACAGTTTTTTCAAATAAAAAATTTCTTAACCAATTATTTACATTATATATGTTTTTATTTTTATAATTAATTTTATGATATTATTTTTTTAAAAATACTCATTTGTATTCTTTTTATATATTTTTATTTTTTTCAATTTATGTTTTCAAATTTTGAATAACTTAAATTTATTTACTTAATATTCAATTTTAAATTTTTTAATAACATATTTAATATTTCTCAGTACAAATTTTTTTTACATTCTTAATTTTTATTAAAAATTATATTCTAATTTTAATATTACCATTTAATTTTTTTTACATGTACTTTTTTTAATTATTTATTATTATAATTATAAAAACAGTTTAAAAATATATTTAACATTTTTTGAGTTACAAATTTTTTTCATATTTTCATTTTATAAAAATATAAATTTGAAAATTATAATTTCTGCATATATTTTTTAAATTTTTACTTCAAAAATTTTATATAATTTACATTAATTTTATAACAAAATTGAAAAAATATATTTAACGTTTATTTTATTAAATTTCTTTTTCACATTCTGATTTTTTTCAAAAAATTATATTATCAATTATAATATTAACATTTTTTCACTTTAAATTTTACGATTTTATTAATATTAAATTTATAACATTTTTAAAAATTTGATTAACATATTTAATGCATATTTTTATTTTATTCACAATTTTTTTCATTTTCTCAAGTTTTTAAAAAATCAGTCTCTTTTCTTTATATTTTTTTTAATATTTTTAATATTTAAAATATTAAATTTTATTAATAGTATATTTAACATTATTTTATTATAAACTTTCAGAATCTAACTTTTTATAATATTTTATATTTTTATTTTATATTTTTTTTTAATATTAGTTTCAGAATCTGGTTTACTTGGGTTTTTTTCTGTACAAAATTAATATATTTTTTAATTCTGAAATTTTTTATATTGTACTTATTAAAAAAATTTTGCAATTTTTTTTTTAAATTTTTTAAAAACGTTTCTTTTTCGTAACCATCTTCTTCCTCACTCAAACCCTTGGAACCTAAAACTATTAATTCATCTCACCTTTAAACTAAAATTTTTACACCTATCTTAACCGCATGATCTCTAAGCCATTTTAACGTTACTAACATCGTTATCTTTCTCAATATTTTACTTTAATCCCTTCACAGCAGTGGTCCCAAGCACCAATTTCAGCAGAATATAATAAAGGCAAGAAGCAGATAAGTAGAGTAAAAAAACAGAGAACAGCAGCGTAAACAAACAAATGTTCCCTGCATGTTTATTTAAAGGGAAAAGAGACCGTCTGTAAATCCGAACGGTCACATTTTTGAACCCCTCTGACGCCTAAACTGATGCGCCAAACCCCTGTGGCGCGCTTAGTCAAACCACTGTCGCGCCTTAGTTAATGCATCTAAGACCCCACTTAATAAAATAATATTATAAGCTCTTGTGGCGTCCAAACTGATGTGCCAAAAGCAATATGACACCTAAACTGATGCTCCATAGCTTCTGAGGCGTCTAATCTGATGCGCAACAGACGAGCACGTTAAAAAAAAAATTAATATTTAATTGTTTTACGTTTAAACTAATACGTCAAATGCTTTTACGTATATAATGATGCGTCAAAATTACTGTTTCTGTCCCTCCTGGTAAATACTATTTTTTCAACCCCATTATCGTTATTATTTATTTATTTATTTTTTGCAGCCCCACATTGGTCAAAATGCCGTTGGATTCCCCATTTGGCATTCCCTCGCCAGCATTCAGAGATGCATTGACATATTTATTAATATCATTCTTGCATGGAACCATGGCCTTAAAATAAAATAAAAGAGTAAATCTGTTATGAATGAACATTTTGGTATGGCCTTAAATTTTCACTTGCAACTGCAATTACGGAATTTAACATGACGCAGACAAATACAAGAGAATTTATATACCCACTGTCCGGATTGTAACATTAGGTTTTTTAGGAAGGAAATGATTGCTAGTTACCATGCCCAAAAACAGCAATGAGAAAGGCTCTACTAGCAAGCCGATATGAATCAAAACCGTCAATACAAGTCTTTTGCACAGTGATATTCAAATCGACCCCATAATTTGCACAAGTCAAATTTACAGAAACTCGTCACTGAATAAAATTAACTGATTATTAGACCAATGCAATAACTCATGTATCTATTTTAATTAATCACTTATTGGGCAAGCTTGATAAAGTTATATAACAGTTGATTATCGATTAGTGGAAAATATTTGACCAACAAATTGCACTAAAATAACTAATGAATTTAGATAAGAGTGGCAAAAAATTCGTAGTTGAAATCAATTAGCTGCATATGTGATGAATCAGTGTGAACCAAATCATCTTTGAAACAATCACTTCAATTTTAAAAAATAGATGTAAGCTTGAGGAAGGAGAAAGGTTACGAAAGCATATTTTGAATAAACAATTGTGAATACATGCATGATAAGCAATCACTAGTCAATCAACCATATTCTTTATACATAGCAGTAACACCTTATGAGTCATGTACATTAACCAGTTCAACCAAAGCCAAAGGTCGTTTCCTGCTGCTGCCACCGGCATCAAATCCATCGAAATCAATCCACACCATACATACAGTTTGGGTAATTGCAGCACTTGGCAAGGCAATCATCTATTAGCAAAGAGCCACGTTCCAACTGTTTTAAGCAGATATGTACATTCCTGAACTGAGACTAGCTGCCAGTTGAAATGCTATGACTTGTTCTTGCTCATAAATGTAGGTGTAATTGACACAATACCTATGAGGAACAACGTAGCTATTGAGTTGAAATCATAGAGATCCCCCACGGATTGCAACTCTCCAAGAGCTAATCCAGCCTGCATAAGAAAACAGGAAGTTCATGAATAAAACAAGAATTTGAAATTCTCATGATTAATGTTACAACTTGTTTCACAGCAATTTAAAAATAAAAAAACTCATAAACCATATGTAAATCTTTAGGACTCGGTAAACTCAATAAGTTAAAGGGAAGAATGGACGAAAGGGCGAATTGTCTAATATGTTGAATATTTACACAGTAAGTTCAATGCCTCAAATAAAATGGGATATTTTAATTTCATTCTGCAATGGAGGGTGTTACTTTGTTATCTTAAGATTCAGATTGCTTAACTCAACAGCAAACTAATAGAAAACAATAATTACTGCTTACCCTAACAGTGACATAAGCAGCAGGAATGAGCCCAATTAAAGTTCCCAGGAGAAAAATATGATATGGCACGTCCACAATTGGAGAAGCAACATTAATAAATGTGTTTGGCAAGGTTGGCGTCAGTCTCAGAAAAAGCATGTAGTTCAACAAACTCTTTCTTCTTCTAGCCACCTAGGATTCCAAAGCTTAGCTTATTTCCATAAATAGATTGGATTAAATCATACATGAGGGAAGAAGTTGAAATTTACCTGGTCTTGAAAGAATTTCAGCCTGTCTGGCCAAAGAGAGAAAACAAGAGGCCTTCCAATCAGTTTCGACAGAAAATAACACGAAGAAGCTCCAGCTGTGGCAGTAAACACAACCAGAGCTACACCTTTGAGGACTCCAAAGAGTGCTCCAGCAAGCAATGTCATGAACACAGTTCCTGGAATCATGAAAGTCTGCATGAAAATATAAACCACGCAGTATCCCACCAGGACTTGTGCAGTGTAGTCACTTGTATAGCTCTCAAGGTGATCTCTACAAAATTAAATATAAGATAGTTAAAGCATTGCGAATTTAATTTTATCAACATTACCTTTTACATTCCCAAAACAATACACAATACAGCCCTCCCTCTACATGTGCACAAAAATCTAATCTAAACAAGAAACTACATCCATACATTGAAATAAAGAGCAGAGCGAAACGACACTCAAAAAGTAATAGATGATAGATCACATCTGTTAATGCCTGTTTTGAAGCTCGGAAGGATGACACAAATGAACCTAAAACTTCCTACAAGCCTATAAATTACCAAACTTTTCCATTCAAAGAATTTAGGATATTAACTAACTGAAGTTACACTTTTCACCCATCATGTGAAACTTCCGCTGGTTTAAACATGCAGTTGCAGACAAAGATACCATCTTTGTAACTCAAACCATAAGGGTCAACTAAATGTATCAACATATTTTATTTTACTTTTTATTTTGATATAGATAGTAAATGAAAGCTATATTTTCTAGTTGGGATAATGAGGAGAGGGGATTAAGACCTGGGCTTCCCCATATTGAGCATCATTTGGAGCTGTTGTGCTGTCAAACTAAGTCTAGTAGGTACCAAGTTTACAAATCATACAACTCACACTCCAAATTACTTTTTAAGTTGTTGGATCTATTTGTACTCTTCAGGCAATAATAAAGCCAAATACTTTTCAAAATATAAACTCTACTTGTACCAATGAATTAGGTTCAAGCCAAGACCAATCGAACAACGGAAGAACGCAATTCCCTTATGCAAATCCCTAACGTTGGCTTTGTAATTGTGTCGAGCCAGTACCATTATTAGACAAAGATCATCATCATTCAGGATCAAGGTTCATTCAACACTATAACCAATCATTATCTCAACGAAATTGATAAACTAATAATATTTACCACATGTTAATCTTCATCAAATGGATAACGGATATCTTCAACCAAAAAAAAAAACACTAAAATAATAATAAACAATACACATGAAAAAGTTAAGGGTGGGGACCCACGCACTTGGCAACCAGGAACCAGGAACCAGAACGGGTTGTCATGGATTGTTTATATAGAAATAATAATAAGAATATAATTATAGATGCCAGTAATAGTAATGATAGAATAAAAATTATAACAGAAAAAGGGAGGAGAAGAAAAATTGTATAATAACATTAGATTAGCAGGAGCATTACCGTAGGAGTTGAAGATCTTGGAGGGTGCGAGGTAGCTTGAGGAAGCTGTAATCGGAATGGGGCATGGTTAGGTAAACGGCGAAAAGGCCCAATACAAAGCCCAAAACCACAGCGGAAGCCGTTGCGGCTTCGAAAAATGTCAATGGGAACTTTGGTGGCACTGCAACAGGCACAGGCTCAATGCTCTCACCCTTCTTATCCATCTATCTATCCCTCTTTCTCTTCTTCTTCTGGAATCCTTGAGGAATTTGAGGTTTAGGTTGAGGCTTGAGAGACATTTGTTGTTTCTTCTTCTGATGTATTTATTTGTCTTCAATTCTACGGGAAGATGAAAAAGAAAGTGGGACAAAGAATATTCGTTGGTTACGGTTTCTATATCCAATTTGTACAACCATCTCCGCTCCTCTCTGTCTTTGTAATAATAAATAAATAAATAAAATAAAAGAAGCAATTACCCCAAATCTCTGTAAACACAAATTACGGAGACGGATAGATCTCAAATAATAATATCCGATTTACGCAACCATCTCCCTTCCTCTTGTCCAAAATCCCTGAAAACAGAAAAATAGTTGCGGAGATATCAAATAATAATAATAAGATTGATTTAATCCTAAAATGTATAAATATAAAATATATTTATGTTTATTTAGTTGAATGAATAATTTTAAAGAAACATTTAAATTTTTAATAATAGTATGTGAAGATATTTTAATTTCTAAAATTTTAAAATTCTTTTCTTAATTTTTTACTTAACGAAAGTTATTTATCTTAATTATTTTTTATCAAGGACAATTAAAATGGATGTCTTTCTGTCAATAGCTAACAAAAAGTTTTAAATCTTAGAATAAAATTTTAAAGGTTATCTTACAATTTTACTTATTTATTTTTAAAGTTTAATCACATATTAAAATTAAAAATAACAGTTTTAATCATATATTAGAATAATAAAAATTAAAATAATTAAAGTTATTAGTAATCTTAAAAAGGTAAATTGTTATTTTTTTTAAGAAATAGAGTGTCTCTCATACTTTTTATAGGACCAATTTTGGAAATTAAAAAATAACAAAAGTTTAGAATTAAAAATGTTTACCAAAAAGGTAGAATTAAAAATATACAATTTAATATATAAACATCTAAAAGGCTGGAACACGTGTTTTTCACCACTTGGCGGAAGTCGTTATAATGTCAGGCAATCATTTTTTATTTTAATGGGCTAAAGCTTGCAGAAAAACGGAGAATAACTCACATTCGAACTTTTTTTTTTGTAGTAATTTCGAACATTTTGAAGTCTCTACGGAAGAACCTTTTTGCATTTTTTAAATAGATTTTATTTTAGACTACTTCCGTAATTTTTTTAAAGTTGTTCAACAAGAAATAAAAGGGTTTGATATTTCTAAATAAAATAATTAAAAAGCAATTGACTTGAATTGAATTTTTTATTTTAAATTTTATAATTTTTAAAATATTTTAAAATAAATATCTTACTGATGATAAATATTTCAAATTTTTAAAATAAATTTGCAATCATATTTTTGATAAAATAAAATTTCAATTCATATACACTTAAACATTATATAAACAAGAAGGTTAAGAGTTAGAAAACAAAATATCAAAATTTATATTAGTTTATGTTTCAAATTTAAAGATTATATTAAGTTCTTCACCATTTGTAAAACTTATTTTTTAAACTATTTTTCAACAAGTGATGTACTTTCAAAATGTTTCTAAAATATTTTTATATAAATTTTTCCAAGCTCAAACCTAGAATTATTGTACAGGTATCACTAGGTTTTTCCAGTTTTTTACAATTAAGTAAATTTTACGTTATTTAAAGATTAAATAACGAATGAACAATAATAATGAAAAATATACATAATAATTAAAATAAAAATATAAAATTTTTAGGTAAATGTGTTCTCTTATATACTAAAATTTCTATTTATAATCATAATTTTTTTTTATCTTTGTACTTTAGTTTAAACTTGTTTTTCATTTTATTTAATGCACATGATCATTAGTGCATGCTTTTTTTTACAAAGTTGCTCTTACCTTACCCTTTTGTAACTAATCTATTTTTTTTCAAATGGTTCTTTTTTTTATTCTTAAAAAATATTTTAAAATTATTAATTCTTTTTAATCTTTTGTATCTTTTAAACTATTAAATTACCTTTTTAGAAGATATCTCTAAAAAATACTTTGACTTTTGTATGCTTGGTCTAGATGCTTCAATTGTAAGTTTTTGGTTTTGTTGATCTATTAAGATAATAAGACAATCCATTTTTCAAGACACTTGAAATACATCGACTTCATTTAAACTATTAGTCCATAAAATAATTATTATAATTTTAATATATTTATAATATTATAAAAAAATTAAAATGACAAATGAATTTACTCTTACAATTATTTAACATAATTTTTTGACATATAATTTAATACAATTAAATTAATTTTATTATTTTTTTACTTTATTAATATTTTTTCCATTTCATTAATTTTGTAATTTCTCTCTTCCTTTTACTATTAGAATGATGTGAAAGAAAAATAATATCTATTTATTAGATTTAGTGAATATAATTTAAATTCAATGTGTCTAAGGAAATAGATGAAATATTAATAAATAATAAATTTATATTAAAAATTATAGTATTTAATATTATCAAGATATTAAATTTATGATATTTAATAAAAATTTGCTTTATGTAGTTTTAAAAGAGATAATAACAAAACCTATCATAAAAGTTGAATTGAATTGAGTTTTTTTTTTAAAGACTTTATCAGAAGATTTATGAAAAACTTTTGAGCATCATATTAGGGCTAAATACTTAAATCTTCTTAATAAAATGATTTTCGTAAATAAATTTTATTAAAGTTAAAATATAAAGTCAAATACCTTAAATATTAGATAAATAAAAAATCCAGTTCTTGATATATACTTAAACTTCTACACTAAGATTTTTTTTTTAAGTAAATTGACACACATGTGTCTTCGAATTATTTTTGTACAAATTTCTAGAAATCAAATTCTAGTATTCTTATATAATCTTTTGTAGGCTCTTAAAATTTATAAAAAAATAAATTTTAAGTTACATAAAGATGAATGGTGTAAAAGCAAAGATAACTAGAAATGATTGAGAGCTACAAAAATAATTTCATTGGTAGATCTACATCTTCAATGTAGTAAGTCCTCCATTTATATTTGTAAAAGTTCTTTGATTGTTGTTTTGGACTGGTCTTACACAGCATTTCATCTAATCCTTGAAGTTCTTGGTGCATTTTTGTGTACTAAGACAACTCTACCTTGTTGTCTTGTATCAATCTTCTATCCATTTTGCTTCGCACAGGATTCTTTCATATTTTTTTCTTCGTAAAATCTATAAAAATATTAATTCTTGTTGTCTTAAATATATTTTAGACTATCAAATAATATTTTTAAAAGATATTTTAAAAATTAATTCTAATCATTGTTCTTTTATAATAAGACACTTATAAGAAAAATACTTAATTCTAAATCTTCTCAAGATCATCAAATACTTCATTAAACATATACTAGAAAATATATTCAAACTTGTTAGTATATAAAACAATTTATTGAATCTTAATATTTTTTTATAACATTATCAAAATTTTGATATGCCACTCCATCATGGCTCAAATACACACATTCATACAAAAATATAAAAATATATAAATATATATATATATATATATATATATATATTTATGAAAAAACTTAAGTCTAGTACAATAGATTTGTGTTGTATTATTTTCTAATCAAAATTAAATATTAATCTTGATAATTGATATCAACATTTAAGGTTCATAAGTTACCGAGATGAATTCCAATTTTGGTTAGAGAGCATTAGAAACTAAACTTTTTATACTAAACCTAAGTTCTGTCCATATATAAGTATATTAGAAAGACTAAAGTCTCGCATTATTTGAAATTTGTATTTTTTTTAGTCTTAATATTAATACCATTTTAAAAAATTATTATTATTTTTAAATTTAAATCATGATAATTATTCTTTAAAAATATCAATTTTAAACTATTATTTTATTATTGGATTTAAAGTATGATTTTATTACTGAATTTAAATTACGATTAATGATTTTAATTACCTTTATGTTTATGGGTAGATTTTAATGTATTTATAACTTTTTAATTATTGATTATAACATCAATTACTATTGATTACACATTATATCCTCATTACTAATATTTATTAGTATTTTAATTTCAAATTCAAAAAATTGAATTAAGTTATTTAATTATTTTAAAATATGTAGTCAATTCCCTTTTAACAAAGAATATTTATCAATAAAATTTTAGTTATTTCTTAAACTGTAATTATTACTTTAATATATATTATACTCAATGTAACTTCCACAATTTCTTCTTATAAACCTTTTAAATTAACAATACATTTTAGTAAGAAGTAGAAATAAGAATAAAAGTTTAAAAAATTAGAGAATTTTTAGAAAATAAAAAAAATTACTTCATTAGAATAACACAAATAAATATGGAAAAAATTAAAAAAAATAAATTAAAAGATATTATAAAGGTTTAGAATATATAAATATTGGTTAGAAAGTCATAAGCAAAAAATTGTAATAAAGAGAACATGAAAATACCATCAGAAATGTCCAAAACGCTTTTAGAAAGTTTTATCTTTTATAAGGGCTAAACTATTCCCAAAGAAATGACAAATGACATAAGAATAATTTGGAAACAAACTAATAAGTGTTAAAAATATTAGGATAACAATTTGGGAACTTGGCGAGAAAATTCTCATAAAGTTTCCCTTGGAAGGTTAGGAGGGAAAAAAATGATAAGAATTGGACCTTATCCATTGAACACAAATTTGACATGTGAAAAATAAGGTGATGACTCACCCCATGAGTTATCACATCATTTATGACATGTAAGATAAAAGTATTAATGAGGAGAGAGAAAATTAACCATAGTTAAAATAAATTAATCTTGATTAATTAAAATTAACTATGCTGAAAATAAATCAACCTTGATTAGTGTTAAATTAAACTTGATTAGAGTTAAAATAATCCTAAAGGATAATTCTTTACATTTACCTTTAATTTAGACATGTAATGGACCAAAATGCCCTTAAGTGGGAATTTAATTCTCACATGCCTCAGGTGGCCAAATTTTCTTAGGGAGACTAAGGGGGCTCATTTTATCAATTAACACTCTTCTAAACACTTGCGTAAGCTCGCTAAACTCATCCAAAACTTCAACTTCTTAAAACCCCAAAATCTACACTAAGCTTGAACTTTCATCTTGGAAGTTTAATTTATAATAAGCCAAACAAACAAAGCTTCATTACCATCTTTGAAGGCATTCTTGTGAACCACAAAGGAGAGAAAAATCAAATTCAAAAGACCCACTAAATTCTTTCATAAGTCTTCAACAAGTAGGCTCTTTACCACACACTTTTTCTATGCTTTTAATTATGTGTTTTATGGAGTTGAAAACTGCCCTTGATGGTTAAAAATAAGTGTCACCAAGTTTTTGGTGATTTTTGAAAGTTAAAAGGAAATTTCGATGGATTAAAGTTCTTCTTGTAACCTTTGGAATAATTTAATCGGTCAAAATTTCTTAAAAATGATTTCTTTTAAGTTTTGGAAAAATTGAAAGTATTTACAAAAAATTTTAAGATGCTCAAAGTAAGGGATAGAGAGAGCTTGGAGTATATCTTCACTTGGTTGCCTTGAAAAATGATTTTTTTATGGTCTTTATGATGAAAATTGTAAACTTGTTTATGTATTTTCTAAAAAGATTTAATCTTAAACTTGAACTTTGATAAAAGTCCAGATATGGATCCATATGATAATAATCCTAAAAGATTAAAAATGTTAACTCACAAAAGTTACAAACTTAACTCAAAACTTGGACCTTAAAATTAGTAAGAGTAAAGGTGGACTTATGGACTAAAAGTTGAACAAGACACTTATGACCTCCCATGATCATGATCAAAGTTATGGAGTAATGATAAATCTTGATGAAACCAAAAGCATGTGATGTAACAAGTGCTAAAATTCATGGCACAAAGGTCAAGTGAGAAAAAGTTGAGAAAAAAAACCTTACTTTGACATATGGTGGTTTCGACCATTCTCCGTTAAATTAAGAGAACTTAAGTTCAACATTTTTATTAAGGTTTATTAAGGATCCTAATCATGTATAAGAAAGGAATTATAAGTTTGAAAGAGACTTGGCAATGTTTTGGGTAGCTATTTGACCATGCTTGGGTAAATTGGTGAAAGTAAGTTAAAATCTTGCTAGCATTTAAAAATGAACTCAACTATGCATAAGTTGGTGATTAGAAATCAATTATAGAGTTGTGGGAGTGTGATAAAGATTCGGCCATACCTACTAAGTAAGAAGGAAAAGTTCTAAAAATCTCTAAGTTGGTGTAGTTTAATAGTTTAAGTCTTAACTAGTATAAATCACTTGTAAGAAAAAAATGAATCATAATGCTTGAGAAGTTTAGGGAGGAGGTTCAACCACCTATAGGATAAGTAAGTAAAGTAGGTTAATTTGGATGCTTAAAGACACTTAAATAAGACATGAGTAAGAAGCTTTGAGTTCATAGGCAAGGAGATAAACAAGTAAGTTAATTAGTTGTTCAAACTTGATTAGTAAAGTTATTAATCAAGAAAACATAAAACTTCTAACATTCAACTTAGAAATAAGTAAGTTATGCATAAAATATCCAAATTGATGAACAAAAAAGAAGATATACCTAAAGAGGCCAATCGATCACTTAATCTAAGACTCCAACATTTCATAAACTTACAATAAAAATATTAAGAGAAACTTAAACTTTGAGAAAAGAAAAGGTTGAGTGATAACTTAGAAGGATGAGTGGAATAAGTTCCTATGAGGGGTTTTCCATAAATGTTATGAAATATAGTAAGATGGACAAATTCTTGGAGGACGGTTTCATGTTCTCCAAGAGATCTACATCAAGCAGAATTAAGAAATCTTGATTAGAAGGTAGATTTCTAATTAGAATAACTATACTAACTTATTATGTTACCTCTTGAACACACAAATATGAATGTAAAGTATATGAAATATACCCTTGATTATTCAGAAAATTGATGTATTATATGATGTTCATGTGTGGATGATAAATGAGAAAATAGATTATACTAGATGCTATATGTGCTCTCTTGAATGATGCATGAAAAATTGATGTGAATTATGGTTCCATAGGTGAATGAATTATATGAGAAGTTGGATGATTTGGATGCTATTGTGCATACCATATTGATTAAATATTGAGCATGCATATTATCACGAAGACATAAAATAGAACTAATAAGTCAAGAGATCATTTAAGAAAATCTTATGTGAAAATTTAAGACACTACTCTTACCATGTCAAGTCACAGGGCTTGTGCACATATGGAGATCACAGGAATTTATATATAGAAGCTATAGGGCTTCAAGAAATTACGATGGTAACGATCATCTGGAATGAACTCATATCCTAGAACAAAAGATAGGGTGTGTGGGAAGTGAAAGATATTGTTTGACTAAGAATGTTAATGATATGTATCAAATTAAATTGTCGCGGAAAAGGTGACTATAGAATGAGAATGAATTATGATTAAGGCATGACTAAAATGATAGTCAAATGATATCTATGATATAATGTAATGTGATCTTAAGAGAATGAAAGATGTATAAAATCCAGAATAAATGCTTTGTATGCTTGTGATAGAAGTTAGTTCTAAAACTTTAAAAAGAAATCTATTTTAGCTAAAGATTTTCTAAAAATTTAATAATGAACCTGTATGCATCTCATGTTTCTAAATTAGCTGAAGTGACTAGGTTAAAAATATTAACACTATAGTTAAGGTTGAATCCTACTGATAAACTTAGTTTCTCACCCCTCTCCCACATTTTTCTTTCCCAAACCCCAACAATGCTATTCATAAAGGTGGTGGTGTTTGTGGAGGTTGACAACGTAAGTTGGGTGGTTGGAGCCTTGGGATCCTCATGTCTGAAACGTTGATGGAAATTTAGTTTCACACAAAAAAATGTACATGTTGTATGATAATCAAGGATGACTGTAATATAATTAAGTAATATGTAGCTAATAATGTATTAGATGTGGTAGTTATAGTTATGTATAATAATATGTGGTGTATGAAATATTTATATGATATATGTATGTAATGCATGAAAGAGGACTTATACCCTAGTATTAATCTCTGGATGTAAGCAACTGTAATAATTATTAATAACTGTATAAATAAGACGAATCAAGTTCTATATGCATTATTCTATTTTATATTAAGTAATCAAAGTAAGATAAGATGTGAGTGATGATGTTCAATCATTTATTTTCTACTATGATAATTACTACAATGAAGCTTACATTTTCAACTAAGGTTTTCAGAAATTTTTTTATCAATATCAGTAATTTCTAAAAGTATTTCGCATCATGAAGTAACAGACTAATAATGAAACCTCTTATAAAACTAAAGCATAAAACGTGTTTCATTTTTTGGGTGTTACATTCAATTCTTTCCATTTTGATAACATGGACACTCTAAATGTTTACTTTCCATTTTAATTTGCTATGTTTGCTGACTTTCTTTCTTGCAAGTTGTTTCCTGATTTATTTCAAAAGTTGTTAAATTTTGGGGAATAACATTGCAGGCGCATAAATCCATAAAAACAGTGTTATCATATGTCTTAGCCTACTTTTACAACAATTACAACAATTACAACAATCTCAAGGATTTAACATGGCCGCTAATGCTTATGAATATGTTGCTTTCTCAAATACATTATTAGCTACATCTTGTAAGGGAAAAACCAAATGGATGCTAAGCTTATCGATAACTAGACTAACACCAACCAGTTATGTGAACACATCATTCTCATTACATTATCAAATGAATTATTCAATGTGTATTATTCTTACAAGAAAGCCAAAGTTATGTGGGACTTTATAAAGTAGAAGTATAGTGCTCAAGATGTAAAAAACTGAAAATTCATCGCAAGAAACTTCTAGATGGAAAATAAAAGATGGCAAGGACACAAAAATGTAAATAAGTGAATACCACAAAATTTTGGAGGACCTTAAAATTGAAGTCATTGTAAGAAGGATCAACTTGTAGTTGGTTTCTCATTGAAAATCTACCTTAAAATTGAAATAACTACAACAACAATTGAAACATAAGAACAAACAAATTTCTCTTATAGATTTAGTAATGCACATAATAATTAAGGATACAAACCCAAAAGAAATGAAAGGTGAAAGAGAAAATTTTTTAGAAGGATGCAAGAACAAATCTATTGCAAATCAAAAGTCTTTTAAAAAGAGGTACAATAAAAAAGCCTTCCAGCCATATTCCTAAGCCACATAAGCCTTCTTACTTCAAAAGGAAGAGAATATGTCATGTTTATATTAAATTAGGCCATCATGCACCAACATGCAGACATAAGAAGAGAAGCGATGCTCCTCATAAAGTTATGATAAACATCACAGAAGAAGATGATGTGGTGGTTATGGTTGTTTCTCAAGCCTTAATCATGGACAATGTGAAAAAATGGGTGGTAGACTCTCGAACCACAAGGTACATATGTACTAAGAGAAATATGTTTTCCTCATACACTACCATGGGAGAAAGAGAAGAATTTGTCTATCTTAAAGATTCTTGGACTGCTCTTGTATTTGGGAGGGAGAAAGTTCTTCTCAAGCTCATATCTAGAAAGGTTCTAACACTCCAAAATGCAATTCATGTACAGAGCATTAGGGCCAATTTGATTTTTGTATCTTTATTAGGAAAAAAGGTGTCAATGTTTATTTTGAGTTAAGAAAAATTGTAATGATTAAAAATGATGTTTTCATGCGTAAAAAAAATGATGATTAGGGTTTATTTGTGTTAATTTTTTTGAAATTATTAATGAAAATTCCTATTCTTCTGTTTACATGGTTGATTCTTAAGATTTGTGACATGCTAAATTAGGACATGTGATTTTTTTATCTTTAGAAGTTGCAAGATAATGACCTGATTTAGAGAAACAAAAATACATACTTAAATAAATATGATCTTTATATTAAATAGAAAATAACAAAAATATATATTTTTTTGTATAACGTAAATTTTATTTATTTAGTTTAATCCTTACAGTCAAGGAGACCTAAAATAAACAACAACTAGAAGTCATAAGAAATACTACATACCCTTTATAGATGATTTTCTAGGTATAATAAATTGTATTTAATTAGCAAAAAGATGACGTTGTTAATATTTTTTCATATGAAGAATAAGTAGAAAATAAATTAAATAAAATAATTAAATCATATAAGGTAATGAATATATTCTTTTCAATGAATTTGTTAAAAAAAATGATATAATACATGAAGTGATTCTCCTTTACTCATCATAATCCAATGGAGGAGTTGAAAGACAAAATAAGACATTAAAGGAAATAATAAATGCCATGAATGGGATTCCCAGTAAAAAAATAGGAAAAATGTCTTATGAATTATGGAAAGATTATAAACTTAATATTAGTTATTTGAAAGTGGGTGTGCTTAGTTAATGTTATATCACCTAATCCAAAACAAAAAGAAAGAAAGATTTTAAAAAATTGATTGCTTGTTTATTAGATATGTTGAACATAATGCTGGATATATATTTCTTGATTTTTTTTTAAAGTGAAGTGCTTGATAAGAATTCAATTATTAAGACTAAACATGATGAGTTTTTAGAAAATATTTTTCCATTAAATGTTGAAAGTGTTTCTAAAACACCTTTACAAGATAATTTTGAAAATATTTCTAATGCATCTATATAAGATGATATTAAAATCACATGAATATTTGAGAAGGAGTAAGAGACAAAAGAAAAAACCTCTATTAAAAATGACCTTGATTCAATAATGTACCGTAACATAAATGAGTTATATGTACCGTAGCAATAGGTTTTTAAAATAAAATATAATCCTATTTATTTTATTGAAAAATATATAACTCATTTAGTAGCAATATATTTTACTTAAAAAACATTGATCATTTTGATACCTTTTCTCTCGTAACAAGAATTTTTTCTATTAGTGTTTTGATTGAATTCTCATCAATTTATAAACTTGTTATTGATAAAATGGATATTAAAATTTCACTTTCTTCTTGTTAAGTGAACAAAATGAATAAACTTTGTGTGTGTGTAAATACATATATATATGGGTTGAACAAGCTAAAAAATGATGGCAAGGACATTACATCAAGAAACTTCTTAAAAAGTTTTGACACTATGATATAAAACTTGTGAGTACTTATTATGATACTAACATTCATCTAAAGAAGAATAGAAGAGAACTTGTTTCATACTCTAAATATTCTGAAATGATTGAAAGTTTGTTGCGTTTAATGAATTAATCTCGACCTGACATAGCTTATGATATGAGTATATTTCATAGATATACACAAAACTCTAATAATGAGCATTAGGATACATTAGTTAGACTAATGAAATACTGAAGAGATGTCGTAATTTGTAGTATATCATATAGTGGATTTACTATTGTATTAGAAGGATACAATGATACAAGATACAAACTATACCTTAGATTAATTCACTAGTATTATGTATTCACACTTTGAGATGGTGTAATAACTATATGATCAACTAGATAAACCATTACTACAAAGCCTACTATGGAGTTAGAGTTTATTGCCTTGGAACTGGTTGGTAACAAGGCTGGATGGATAAGAAATTTCTTAGAAAATATTTCTTCAAGAAATAAAATGAAATACATCATTATCTATGCATTATGATAACAAGTCTACAATAGCTATTGAAAAAAATCATTCTTACATGGGTAAGAATCGATATATTAGTATAAGACATAATGTGATAAAGCAACTACCAAAAGGTGAAATTATTTTCATTGATTATATAAAGTCAAATTTGAATTTTCCAATCCTTTGACCAAGCCATTAAGAAGGAAAATGGTTTATGAAATATCAAGGGAAATGAGACTTTAGCCAATAATAAAATTGAAAATCATGGAAATTCAACTTTTATGATTGGAGAATCCATAAAAAAAGTTCATATGGGTAATAACAAGTCATTCTTTATGTTTGTAGCATTATTTTTTTTCATTCCTATGGTGCGATGTAAACCTCTAATGGAGGTAGAAAATTAGACAGTGGAGGTGTGGAAATGCAGCATCAATGATGTAGAATTGGAGATGCAAAAGTTGTAGATTTAAGGTGCCATTCCTTGAAGATAAGGCAATGCTTCGCCACCTTGGAGGCCAAGGATAAGGAGGTTCTCCTCCTTCAAGCCTAGCTAAGGAAGAGAGAATTTGAGAAAGTGCTTGCGCTTTGAAAATTCAAATTTCAACTATGAACCAAAGTTGCCAAAATGACTATAAAGAAAACTATATATAGGCTTTACATGGGGCAACAAAAGAAGTTCAAATTCTTCCCCTAAAGTTAATGCATGGGCATGGATTTGGCTCAAATGTGAGGCCATGAGCCACCTTTTATGTAGCCTCCTACTTGGGCCTAGATTGAGCCCATATTATTATACATAAAATTCACATAAAAAGGAGCCCAAAACCTATACACATAGGGACAGTCTAATCCTAAGTATAAGAAAAAAGCCTAATCCAATTCTAGGTTCTTTGGAACTAAACAAGGATGTGAGTATTAGAGGCTTTGGGAAGGTCCTCCCTCAAGCTGAGCAGGGCATCTATCCTTACCATTTCTTGGTCATAGACTTTATGATGGGCTTAATGGGACCACTAGGTCTGGCTATGGTGACCTCTGCATCATCTCCATCCCGTTCAAGAGAATTCATCCTCAATTGTGAATCATCATCAGCATCATCAATAGGAAAATAAGATAAGTTATAAACATTAAATGTTGCACTTACACCATTATCTTTAGGAAGGTCAAGATGATAGGCATTAGGGCACATGCATTCCAAAACCTAGAAAGGACCATCACTCCTGGGTTGTAATTTAGATTTCTTAAGGGAGAGAAATCTTTCTTTCCTAAGATGGCATCAAACCTAGTCCCTAAGTTCAAAAAGAAGCTCTTTTCTACCTTTTTTGATCAACCTAGCATAATGAACTATCTTTTTCTTAATGGTCGCCTTAACCTTAGCATGGAAATCATAAATAAACCTAGCTTTCCATTCTCCATCTTTAATATGGTAGTGGAAAAGATCAAGAATACGTAGTAAAGTCTATGAGGTATTGAGTTGAGTTGAGTGTAGAGTGTTGAGTTGTAGAGTGTAGAGTCTTATTATATGCAAACTCAACATAGGGTAAATAATACCCCCAAGCCTTAAGGTTTCTTCTTACCATAGTTCTCAGAAGGATAGATAGAGTCTTATTCACAGTTTCAGTCTGGCTATCAATTTGAGGATGAAAAGTGATGGAAAAAGGAGTTTAGTTCCTAGCTTATCCTAGAGAATGTGCCAAAAATTACTAAGGAACTTAGTATTTTTGTCAAATACTATACTCCTAGAAATACCATGCAGTCTAACTACCTCTTTGAAGAAGAGCTTGGATACATTGTTGGCATCATCTACTTTATGATAGGGTATAAAGTATACCTTCTTGCTAAAGCGATTTACTTCCACAAAGATAGTCTATTCCCTTTTAATGTCTACCTAAGAGGAGTCAAGAATGGGCAGGGCGTGTATAGCCATGAAGTTTTGTTGTAGATTTGTCTTCCTTATAGATGATGTACCTTAGGTAGTACCTTTGGAAATATTTATCCATATGTGGGAAAAATAAATTTTCTTTAAGGATGGCCAAGGTCTTTTGGGTTCCAAAGTTCCCTATTAAATCTCCTTCGTGAGATTCCATTACAAATAGGTCTCTCATGGATCCTTTAAGCACATACAATATATTTTCCTAAAGAGGAGATCTTTATGCCTAAAGTAGTTGTTACATGCCTTAGAATCACAATTTTTATAGAGTTTCCCAAACTCTATATCATCTGCATACAGATCCTTAAAGTGATCAAATTCTAGAAGTCTAGTGCTTAGGGAGGTGAGTATTGTATGTCTCCTAAGGAGAGAATCTGCAACCCTATTACTATCTCTTTTTTTTATGTTTAATCACATAAGGAAAATGTTCTATGAAATTTCACCCATTTGGCGTGTCTCTTAATTTTATCTTAGGCTTTAAGGTACTTTAGTGATTTATGACTGTAAACATTGAATTCTGTCCGAGATGCCCCTTTTCAAATTAATGTTCAAGCTAAAATTTAAATTAAGAATAAAAGATAGATAAAAAATTAAATAAACATAAAAGTAATGAAAATATAAATAAGAGTAATAAAACAAAGACAAAAATAATAATAGCAAGAAAAAGGAAAGATAAGGTGGGGGACGAAAAATAATAATAATGGTAATAATAATAATAAATATATAAAAAATATAATAATAATAAAAATAATAATAATAATAATAAGAAAAAATAAAAAAAAGAAAAAGAAATGTTAGTTAGAGGTTAGTTAAAAGTTAGTTAAGGTATGCGAAAAATAATAATAATAAAAAAGAAAATAATAATAATGAAAAAGTAATGGAAAAATAAAACAAAAGAAATAATAAAAAACAAAAAAAGAATAAAAACTGAAAAATAGAAAAAATAATAATAACAGAAAACAAAATAAAAAATATATATAGAAAAGAAAAAAAAAATAAAAGGAGGAGGGGATCAGCTTTGGGAAATTCCTTTTCGCTTCCCTAAATTTTGAATAACTTCTCTAAATTCCGCTGGGATTTTTCTCAATTTCTCTCTAATTCCCTTGGCTCTGGCTCGAAATACATCTCCTTCTAGTCTTGAGCGAACCAGGACCTTCTCAGGTCTTCTTGCACTTTTATTCTAAGAGAGAGCCAACAACAAGAACGATACTAATTCATATGAAATAGTTCTTCTGCAACCATGCACCATCTCTCGTTTCAAGAACTCAAGAACATGTTGTAGAAACACCAGGTAATATCTTGAATGCTTCTCTCATGCTTGTGCACAATAGTAATATTTCTTGAGTCATGAGTCGAATCTCAGCTTGCACTTACTAGTATTGATTCATATCTCGCTGATTTCTAGTTAGAGTTCATGCTCCATTATTGTGTGGAATTAGTTTAAAGGTTATCCATACTCCATAATTTTATCATCGATTGCTTTGATATGTGAGTTTATGTTCGTAATGCTGAGACAGAGCAGTGTTTGAGTCACCGATGGTTGTTTGATCAAGTTATTGTAGGAGTAGTTTGGCATTTCTTTCCATCTGAATTGGACTCAATTATGAAACCAGCAAGAACGCATAATCATTGGCAGCACTGATCAAGCATATGTGTTCATTCCTATAAAATTGCTCTCAAGTTTGCTTAGGATCTTAATATTTCTATGAGACCTGTGAGATGCATTTTATTTTTATGGTTCTTAGATCTGCAACACCTACTAGTCCTACATGGATAACTTTGCCATTCTACTCCTGAAATGATAAGGGAACTATCCACTCCAGCATGAGTTAGGGGACATGTTACTAACTTCAGCTAATGCATAGGCCATAAGCCAAGGCATGTGTTCATGACCATTCCATCCAGAACCGTAATCATCATAACATATCCATGCCTCCAACGGTTTAAGATTTAAGTCATGAACATGGCAAGCTCATTAGCCAAAATATTCAGTAAAGTGATGATCGACTATGCTAGTGCCTAGACGAGCTCTGAGCTGTGGAAACCGATTGGCAACATAATTCACTTTTGGCACGATGTTGATTCTGATCATCACAAACATAGCCTAGTACTTTGACCAAAAGGAAAATATGGCAATAATCTTCCTGGAGCGTTCCTGTTACACTTATACCACAAAATCTGCTCTGGTGCCAAAGAGGCCTTCAGTAATGGCTATTGTTATCTGCATGTTTGGTGTACACTACGGTCAAACGTTCTGTGCTCATTTAGTGGCATGCATGTCATTGCCAGTGCCGCAGACGTCCCCTCTGGTGCAACACACTTCAGGGTTGATGCATGCAGATGTAGTTGTACATTTATCATCGTGGAATAGGATAGTGGAATGGTTCGATAGTAGTAACGGATCCAGCACAATAAACTACCGAAAGCTTAAGTCTCCATGCATTCAATTTACACGTTAAGTTCCGCTGTGCATGTACTTGAATGGGCAAGCCTTTGAGCAAATAGTGCTGCCTTCAAAAAGACGTGGTCATACACTGGGATGAGCAACGACCGAAGCAGTTTCATAATTCTTAAATACTTAAGTCTCCATGCATTCAATTTACACGTTAAGCTCTGCTCTGTATGTGCCTTCAAAAAAAGATGCGGCCTTATGCTAAGTTTGAGCAACATCCCAAGCAGTTTCTCAATCCAAAAAATACTGTTCCTTAATAGCTAGAAATTAGGAGTTGGCGTTTTGATGCTGGCCAACAATGGTGCGTACTGCATCGACAAATTTGGTAAGGTCCATAGTCGCATACGAGAATGCATGGCAAGCTTAGCCTTCATGCATGCACTCTCAATGAAAAGGATATGAGATATGGGCTGTAGAAGAAGATATCGGTCACTGCAGAAACCAGGGCTGGGCTTTCTCTAGTTCAGCATGGTTACTGGCACCATGCTCAAAGCCTCTCTTACCAAGCTAATGTGAAGGCAAGTCAAAAAACATATAAAAACACTATGCCTAAAGCCGAGATGTATCTGTGGGAAGAGCAGTGGTTATATTGTGCCAGTCAACTTTGTCAATGGGACGCACTAGCAAACTTTGGTAAGAGTATTAAGAAGCTTGATAGTCTTTGGATAGTGCCTGGTTGGATGTATATGAAGGAGCATGTCATTCCTAAAGCTCAAGTGAAAGAAACTCCAAAACTGCGTCTAATTCAAGCACATTTTGATCTCCATGAGGAAAATACAAATAGCGCGGGCGGGGGGGGGGGATATAAAGAATATGCATATTACATCCTTGTCTATTTATTATTGGTTCTCTTTAAGGTATAATGGATGCAAGTTAAGAATGCAACATTGTTTTGCGATTGCATCCGTCTTCAGGGTGGTTCTTGATGCCTTGGATTCCCGGAATGGATGGTAGAAATTATGAGTCCTTTTAACTGATGCTACTACAGTAAGATCAGGAGAAAATTTTGGAACCTTGGGCTTACCTAATTGATTGATCATCTGTTGAAGTGCTGATATCATTTGAGAAATAGATCGCTTATCACACTTGTGTTGCTTTGTGGCAATGTTTCAAGGCACATCTCCTCGTATTAATGGATTCCATTTGTCCAAGCAAAAGCAACCGTAGTGCTGCTAGAAATATTCCAAGTGTAGGGGTAGTAACGGGCCACTTTCAAATAGGTCATGCTAAAAATGTTGAAATACTACCTATATAAGCCAATAGTCAAAACCAGCAGCAAGCAGAAAATCAACTACGCCCTAGTTTTATTTAAAAATAGTTGTCAAGAATATTATGCTAAATTGGGAGCCCAGCCTAGTGGACTGGCTTGCTGCCCACGATCCTTAGAGCTCTTGGTTCGATCCCCGCAGGTTCCTCCTTCGTATTAATATGTGACAAAATTGGGTCGTACCTACTGCCTATCATAATGAGCCAAAGGCTTGGTGCATATTGAAACGGGCCATACTAGTTAATTTAAAATATTTAAAATAGTTAATTTGGGCCATACTAGTTAATTTTTACAATTAGTCAATCCTTTGTCAAATTTTTTTATTTTTAAATCAAATTTATTTTTAATATGGGTCAAGTCCAATTTTCAAATTTTATTCTAATTTTTTGAAATCAAAATCATGCTTTTTTGGGTCAAGCTCAATTCTTTTCTTTTCCTAAAATTGAGATCAAATCCTTTTTATTTTCTTTTGGGTCAAACCCAATACTCTTTTAATTGGAAATAAAGTTTTGGGTCAAGATTATTTTTTCTCTTTAGTTTGGAACCAAATTCATTTCTGTTAATTTGGGTCAAGCCCAAGTTCATTTTTCATCTAAATTGGGTCAAGCCCAATTCTTCTTTTTTAAAATCAAATTCCTTTTCTTAATTTGGATAAAACTCAATTTGTTTCTAAATTTGAAATCAATTCCATTTTTATTATTTGGGTTAAGCCCAATTCTTTTTTCTACTTAAGCCCAATCCCCTTTTAGTTTTGTTATTTTAAAATTAAGTCCATTTTTCTTAATGATCCTAGATCTCACGTAATGAGCTTCGAATTTGAAAGGACAACATACCCTATCTTTCAATATTCGGAGAGTCATATGAGTCGCAGTGCAACCTTCGCTTATCTCTGACTTTGTGCATGTGGGTCAAAGACCTTCATTTTTTAATCTTCCTTCAAAAGTTACCCCTTCCATATACTTGTCAAAGTTTCTTTAACAATTTTAGGCCTCACACAATGAATTCTAAATACGAACTGGTGGCATACTCTATTGGACCCTGTGCATATGTGGACCCCGAGATTTTTAATCAATCAAAAACAAAGGATTCTAAAAACGCTGTTTTAATAATTCTAAGTCTCACGCAATGAGTTCTAAATACAAACTGGTGGTATACTTCACTCTTCAACATTCAGAGATTCATATGGATCCCAGTGCAGCCTTAGTTGTCTTGGACCTTGTGCATAGGTGGACTAAGGATTATTCAAAAATATCTAAAGTGCTTATAAAAACATCTTTCAAATTATTTTTACATCTAAAGATCAAGTCTTCAAAACCAGAACTATGTACCCTGAATTTCCCATTGCACCAGGGAATATGTAGGAGCAGGATCAAGTCTTGTCAGGCTATTTTCCTAACCTATTTTTTTATATTTAAAAGGGATCAAATAGTTTTCAAAAATATCAAAAATCACACACTCAGTTTAAGGGTATCGTTCCTCGGAACGGGCGAGTAGGGTGCTTAATACCTTTCTTATTTGTAACCAACTCTCGAACCTAGAATTTCTTCCTCAAGTTAGGGTTTTTCCAAATGTTTTCCCTTAAAATAAAATTTGGTGGCAGCTCCACATTAAATTAAAATTCTTTCTAAAATTTTTTAGTCAGTTCGTCATTTTATTGTAATTACGGTTACGACAATGACCACTATGGATGACAAAATTTTTTGATAACAAATATTGTTGCCAAGTTTGTAAGGTCCTGGCAATGGCATAAGTCTCATGAAAGTGCTAGGAGAATTTGTGATTCCAAATGGCATGACTAGCTATTCATAGAGGCCAAACTTAGTCTTGAAAGGAATCATACACTTATTCCTTTCTCCTATTCTAATATGATGGTAATCATTTCTTAAGTCTATTTTGTAGAAGATACAAGACCTATGTAGGTATTCTAATAGGTCATTTTACTTAGGTATAAGGTGCCTATACTTAATGGTTATCTGGTTAATAACCCTACAAGCAACATACATCCTCTAACTACCATATTTCTTAAGGACAAGTAGAACTGGTCCTACACATGGACTAAGGCTTTCTCATACCCGTCATTTAGCTAGAATTTCACTTACTTGTTTCTTTGATTTCTTTATAACCCTTAGTTTCTTTTCATTCTTCTTTAGTTCCTTCCTATCTTTAGCCCTTTTCTTTCTCTTATGAACATAGTATTTACATACCCCACTCAGGCTTAGGGTAACTAAAGTAATGTTTTGGGAGTTGAATAGGAAAGAATACCTGTTGGAATATCCATCATGATGGTCATTTTTATCGAATTTCCATGGCCTTCGTAGGAGTATATTATTGGTCTCCATTAGGACAACATCACAAGTAACATTGTCCTTATACCTTCCTATAAAAAAGAGAGGAGTACTTGTTATTCAGCCAACAAATCTCCATTATTATAAGCCATTAAAGTTTATATGGCTTAGGGTGGGGGTGGTGACTAATCCTAACTTATTGACTAATCTAGAGTTAGATAAACTGGTACAACTATCATCATCAATAATTAAAGAACAAGTATGCCCTTGAATGAAAAATATTGTATGATAGATGTTCTCTCTTTGGGTTTCTTCCTCCTTCTTAACAACATTACCAACAACCTCCTAACCACTAAAAGTTCTCCCTCTAACGCATACTCCAAAGCTTCATCACTAGAGGAAGAGGAGGTGGAGCGAAAGCTAAAGGACTCTAAGGATGTTACATTTCTCCTAAGGACCATTATCTTCTTGTTAGGATATTGAGAGGCTATGTGACCTCTTCATAAGAACTTAAAACATTTTATGGAGGATTATTTACCTGAAGATAGGTTGGGGGTCCTTCCCTCAGACTCCTTGGAGTCCTTGGTATCCATATGTTTCCTAGGTTTAAAGTTGGTTTCCTTCTTTTTATCTTTTCAATGTTCTTGAGTTGAGGTTTTATAAGGAGTAAACTAGCTCTTTCATTTCCTACTCAATTGGACTTCTACCTTAAGGACTTGATGGTACAAATCATGAAGACTAAGGTAGTGGTGAAGTTCAACTACGTCCTTAATGTCATGCCTAAGACTATCTAGGAACCTATCCATGGTTGCTTTCGCCCTCTCATCTAAATTTTTCATAATGACAACAACTTCCATGTCCTTATAATAATCATGCACACTCTTGGTTCCTTGGGGAATTCTTTAAAGTCTAGCATGTACTTCCCTAAGGTAGTAAGAGATTACATACCTAGTCTTTATGATATGTTTCATTTCCTCCCATTCACTTAAAAGTTGATACCCTTCCTTTTTTAGCTTATCCCACCAAATTGAAGCATACTAACTAAACGTTAGGGCAGCTAACTTTACTTTTGTTTCATATATAATTGCATAACTAGAAAAGATTTTCTCAACATTAAGCTCCCAATCTAAATAAATTTTAGGATCATTCTTTCCTTGCAGTCTTGGAATTTTTACTTTAGGTACATTCAAGGTGTCTTGATGGTGCCTACCTCTATGATCTCTACTCCTAGAGGTATGCCTATTGCTATGGGGTCTTCCTTCTAAGCTATCCCTAGAGGAACTCTTATTTCTATTTCTATTCCTAATTGATTCTCTATTTTTACTCCTATGGCTCCTTTCCTAAGAGTGGTGTGATCAATTTGATGGTTTTCTCCTTGGTGGAGAGTATGGTTGATCCTTAGATGATGGCCTTTCTCTCATAGGTGAGCTTAGTTGATTCCTAGTATTTTTCCTCTTTTCATGGATTTTAGGTTCATTTTGTATGAAGAAGTTGACATCATGTTGGGATGTCTCTTACGTTTCACTGTGATACCCATCCTTCCTAGACCTACTTATTTTAATTTCCTTATTCTTTTCTTTACTATTCCTAGACATAAATGAACATTAATTTCTTTCAATTTTAGATAGTCGTTCCTCTGTAGCTTGTTTTGGTATTGAAACAATTTTTCTAGGTGTTTAGTTAACTTAACCATTTGAGTCTTATGAGTTGAGTCACTTTCACTCATGGTTAAAGTTAAAAGAAGACCTCTCTATACAGGGATTTTAAAAGGAAGATTGTACATAAGAATTTATACTCTTAATCAAATAGCATGCAACCTATTCTCTTCAAGTAAGCGATCACCCAACAATTAGAAGTAAAATATAATATACATTTCCCCTTACTTTGCAAAATAAAGAAGATTTAAGTTAGAGCTATCAAACTTGAGAACTCAATCACATGTAGCACCCCTTTATTCTTCTAAGCATGCACAAACCACCAAATTAAACACTCTTAATGAGTATCCTATGCAAGATAATGTCCAAAGTCCAATTACACCAAAATTACAAAGCCCAAAAATAGAATTTACAAAAATCTAAAAATCTACTACAAGTTCTAAAAGTTACAATTCAAATACAACCAAATACAAGATAAATTCTATAATTTACAATGAAAATTCGAATGCTCCAATTTTACAATCTTGCATTCTTCTTGAAGCCTTTGTTTTCCTCTTGAAATCCTTTGCTCCAAGTGTCAACTAAATGAAATAATAAAAGAACACACTTGTTGCCTATACAAAAGGTGCTAGTATAATCAAGGTTAGAAAAAAATTATTTTCCTTACCAAGTGTTTCTCTCTTCACTCGCTTGTGTTTACTCACTAATTTTATCAATCCTAATCACACGTTTCACTAAAATATAGCCTTAATCTAGACTTAAAAGGATATCATTCAACTTGATTATTGGTCCTTGATGTTCCCAAGGTGGAAGTACAAAAACTTATCCAAAGTGAATAGTTAGCAAAGGACACAAAACTAAAGAGTTTTTAAAGACAAACAAGGAATTCTTACCACAAGGAAAGGGAACTTAAATTGAAATTTTGATGCGAAAAACAAGATTCAAGAAATTATGGATCATAACAAAGGAGTCACTCAAATGGATTTCAAAAAGAGAAACTATAGAATTGCATGCTACATGATCATGATTTGAAATTGCAAATTAACCTAACTTGAATGTGTAATTAAGTATATGTTCTAAGCATTTGAAAACTACTCTTTGAGAACTCTAACAATACATTACAATGATCATGAACACATCAATATAATTAAAACAAGATTTAAGTAAACAAGGCCAAACATGCACATGACATTTTAACTTTGTTTTTCAATCTTGAATTGTTTTTCACTCCTCTTTTTCTTTTCTCTTCCTTCTTTCCTTATTTATTTGTGCTTTCACTTAGTTCTTTTCTTTCTTTATTTGAAGTCCAGGTCCTTGTCCTTGGTAAATTGTCCCACATGTGGATATTTATAAGGCCTTTTACGAATTCAATGTCAATGTGGCCATATATGCATAATTTACACCATCCTTTCATAGATATCATATGGTCATGATCCAAATTTGTCCAAAAAATTTGTTCAATCATTGGCTTACTGATTTTAGGTATTTGGTACAGTATTATTAATATTTTAAATTGTGCCAATTTATTATCATTCCTACATATAAACACAATGCAACCTAAAACACACAAGATAAAACTTAGCTAACATTAACTTGCATTTTCAACTCAAGGAATGATGTTCATGCAATTATATTCATATTTTGGAAAATTTACACACAATCCACCAAAAAAATGTACATCGAAGTAAGAATCTAAGCATGAGGAACAAAACCTAACAACTTACACCTCGATTAGATCATACAATTTGAGTTCAAACCCCATACAATTTTGACGCTAAGAGCACTTGGATTTAATTTTTTTTCAAAATTTTCCACAATCTAAGATGTTTTCACAAATTATTTTTATTGCTAAAAACATATCCATCATATATGAAAAAACCTCAAAGGAATTTTTGAAAAACTTTTGAACACAAATTGGTGCCAAAATGCACCTATGATCAATCTAATTTGGAAGCAATTTGAAGCCAATTCACACAATTTCACTGATTAAATTCTTCATTAAGAATATATCTACAAGGATCTAACATGGATCAAGCAAGAACTGCACCAAAATATTCCAAATCTACATTGAATTCAAACTAAATAAGGAAACTAGAAGTTATGTAGAAATGGATGAGTTTATGGCCTGGATTTTTACCTTCACTTGTGAGCTTTGGTACAACCTAATGTAGACCTATAGTTGGGGTAGAAAACTAGAAAAATGGAGGCATGGAAGTGCAACATCAGTGGTATGGAATTGGAGATGCAAATGTTGTAGATTTAAGGTGCCACTTCTTGGAGATAAGCCTATGCTTTTCCACCTCAGTGGTCAAGGATAAGGAGGTTCTCTTACTTCAACCCTAGTAAGGAAGAGAGAATTTGAGAAAGTGTATGTTCTCCAAAAATTTAGATTTCAATTATGAACCAAATTTTCCAAAAATGACTACAAAGAAGCCTATATATAGGCCTTACGTGGGGTGAAAAAAGAAGTTCAAATTCTTCCCCTAGAGTTAGTGCATTGGCTTGGATTTGGCCCAAATATGAGGCCATGAGCCATCTTCTATGCAGCCTCTTAATTGGGGATAGATTGGGCCCATATTATTATGCATAAAATACATACAAAAAGGAGCCGAAAACCTATATACACAAGGATCTTATGATTTTGCGTATAGGGAAAAAGCGTAATCCTATTTTAGGTTTTTTGCAGCCAAACAAGGATGAGACAAAAGTGGCCATAAGGTTTAGATGAACCAAAATCCTACTTGAGAGGTATAATGACCATTCAGCCATCATAAGAATAATTATGAGAAAAACATTAAGATAGTCATTGTGAAAAGGAAAGGTTAAGACAAACTTAGAGATAATGAGTGCCGTAGGTTTTCCTTGAGAAACTTATTATAAAATACAAATAATAAGGCCAACATGGGAATTTTGAAAGAAAAAAATGCATGCTTTCCAAAATTGAAGGACCTTGCCTAAGTAAATATTTTCATTAAGTATATGAATTTTAGGGTAAATATTATTTCCCTAGTTATTATGATGATGCTTGAGTATGATCACTCATGTATTAAATCTTCATGTGATCTCTTGAATGACATATGACTTGTGCATATCTATATCGTTCTATGTGTTAATGCTGAATGGATGAATTGGGTGTTACATGTGCATAATATTTTAATTCAACATTGAGCATGCATCCTAATTTAAAGATTTAAAATGAAACCTAATAAGTTAAGAGGTTATACAAGAAAATCTTGTATGAAAACTTAAGATACACTACTAAAAAGTGCCAAGTATGCAACTTGTGCATGTGTGGAAGTTTGAGGCTATCCATGTCAGAAACCATAGGGCTTCAAGAAGTTAAGATGATGATGATCATCCAAAATGAGCTCATATCCTAAAGAAAGTTGAGTATATGTGTAAGTGGAAGGTATTGCTAAATAAGGAGTAATAATATGAAATTCAGAGTATAATTGTGTGCATATATTAAAGTGTTACTTAGAGGATGACTATTGAATGATGATGATGATCATGATTATGAAAAAAGATGTTAATGTGTCAAGTAGTATCTTTGATGTTATGATTTATCATGTTAATAAGGTGATTAAAAGAATGAATGAAATGTATAATTATGCTTATTATGAACTCTTTTATAATTAAAATAAAACCACTTCAAAAACAAAGATATTTCACAAAGATAAATATTGAGCTTGTTTGTTCCTCATGTTTTGATAAATAAACTAAAGTGGCTGAGTTAAGAATGTCATCATCCACCCTATGGTAGACTTCTACTAACGAGCTTAGATTTCTCATTCCTTGCTCCTCATTCTTTATCCTGGATTCTAGAGATGTCTCACGCCATGATAGTGGTGTACCATGAGACGAGTGATTTTTAGTGATATGTATGAGGGCAACCCACAGGGTACTAAAGATGATTTTAATTTTGATTCCTATAATACTTGTATGCTTTTGACTTGGATAACTATATCTATTTTATAAGGTATTGTAACACCCATATTTTCTAATGATAGACTTCCTAAGTTATAAATGTCATTTAGCAAGAAATAAAGTAAAGATAAGAACAAAAATTGAGAGAAATTAGAAAATTTTAACAAATGACAAAAATGCCTTTGCACTAGGGTGACATAAATAAATGTGCAGATAACTCAAAATAAAAGTTAAAAGATATTCTAAAAGTTTAGAATCCCTCAATGATGATTAGAAAGTCACAAGGATTAGAAACAAAGAGAGAACCAAAAATGCCCAAAATGTCTTTAGAAAGCTCAATCTCTTATAAAGGATAAACTATTCCTGAAAAAATAGTAAAAGACATAATAATGATTTCACAAAACCAATAAATGTTAGAAACATTAGGATAATAGTTTGGTAAATTTATGGGAAATTCTCAAAAAAATTACCCAAAGGCCATGAGAAGGCTAAGAGGGCAAGAAAATGTGAAGAAAAGGCCCAAGATTTGGGGTTATCCATGTGCATGAAAATTCCATTTGATAAATGAGGGGATGACTCATCTCACAAGTCATCAAAGCCATTATGGCATGTAAGACAAAAACATTTATGAGGAGAGATAAAATTAACCATAGTTAAAGTAAATTAATATTGGTTAATTAAAATTAACCATGCTTAAAATAGATTAACCATGATTAGTGTAAAATTAACATTGATTACGGTTAAACTAATCTTAAAGGATAATTCTTTATATTTATATTTAATTTTAAAAATAGAAATTACATATAAATGGACCAAAATGCTTTTAAGTGGGAAATTAATTCCCAAATATCCCTAAGTGGCCGAATTTGCTATAGGCAAAGGGAAGCTTATTTGCTTTATTATTTGAGGTTTAAGTTATAAAAAGCCAAACAAACAAAGCCCCACCACTATCATTAGATGCTTTCTTGTGGATCATAAAGAAAAGGGGAAGAAACTTCAAAAGATCCACCAAATCTTTATATATATATATATATATATATATATATATATATATATATATTTAACAAATATGGTCTTTACCATACACTTTTTCTATGCTTTTAATTATGTGTTATGGCTTGTTTTTCTTCTCTTTTTGATGAATTTCCCTCTAAGTTCTATGGATACCACTTGCTTGAGTTTGATGGACTTTAAAACTACCATTTATTGTTAAAAGGAGTATCAACAAGTTTTTAGTAATTTTTGAAAGTTAGAAGGAAATTTTGATGGACTAAAGTGCTTCTTGGAAGCTTTGGAACAATTTAATCGGTTAAAATTTCTTAAAAATTATTTTTAATAGTTTAGGTAGATTTTAGAATTTTTGTTAAATGTTTTGAGATGCTCAAAGTAAGATATGGATATAAGTTAGAGTAGATCTAGTAGATCTCCATTTGGTTGTTTTGAAAAATGCTTTCTTTATGATCTTTATGATAAAAATGTAAGCTTGCTTATGTCTCCTCTTAAAAGATTTAATATTAAACTTAGACTTTGATAAAATTCTAAATTTGGACCTATGTGATAATAATCCTAAAAGACTAAAAAGGTTAAGTCCTAAAAGTTGCAAACTTAACTCCAAAATCGGATCTTAAAGCTAGTAAGAGTAAGGGTGGGCTTATGGACTAAAAAGTTGAATAAGACACTTAAAATCCTCCATGATCTTGACAAAGTTGTGGACCAAGGAAAAATCTTGATGGACCCAAAAGCAAATGATGTAACAAGTGCTAAACTTTATGATACAAAGGTCAAGTGAAAAGAAATTGAGAAAAAAGACCCTTGCTTATACAAGGTGTAGATTCAACCACTTTAACTTAATTAAGGAGAATTGGATTTAAAATTTTAATTAAGGTGTAATGAAGAGTTTAATCATGTATAAGAAAAGAATTATAAGCTTAAAAGATACTTGGTATATAAAAAAACATTATAATTTTAATTAATGTAGTGCTCATGGGATGGAGAGTTTAATTAAGTTGTAATGAAGAGTTAATTCATGCATAAGAAAAGAATTATAAGCTTAAAGGAAACTTGGTATAAGAAAAAAATTATAATTTTAATTAATGTAGTGCTCATGGGATGGAATAAACGAGAAGGAAAAGAGGCCATCAGTTTATAAGGGGATACCCTATGAATCACTAAAGATGATTTTGTTTTGCTTGTATGTATCTAAATGTTTTGTTATGGATGATTGTAATTTTAGAAGGGTATTAATGCTCTTGTTTTGTTACAAAGGACTCCCTAAGAGCCTTTCACAACGTGTGATGGTATGTGTAAGATAAATATAAATAATGATGTACATATGATGTATATGTGAATGTATATTACCTGTAATAAATGAATATGAGTTTTCAAAACTAGTGCGAGTGATGATATTTGATCACTTATTTTCTACTATGAAAATTATTATGACAAGGCTTGCATTTTCAACTAAGGTTTTTAAAAGAAAAATTTGATCGTATTTTCAATATTAGTAATTTCTAAAAGGATTCTACATCATGAAGTAGCAGTCTAATTATGAAACCATGAATACTACTTAAGCGTAAAATGACTTTATTTTTAGGATTTTACAGGTACTATTACCCTTGTTTTATATAAGGTAAATTTTATTGTGTGAATAAGGTAAATTTTGTTGTGTGAATAAACATGTGATATTATGGTACGTGGTTGTAAGTTTTCTAAAATTACCATGAGTGATGATACCTGAGACGTATATTTATATCTACGTTAATTTATTATGAAAAGGCTTGCAATTTCAATCAAACACTTTAAAAGAAATTGTACCATTTTTTGAGTAAAAATATTTTATAAAATGGAGTTTTGCATCTTGAAGTAACAAACTAATAGTAAATCTATGATATGACTTAAATGTAAGATGGGTATCATTATTAGGATGTTATATTATGGTATCAGAGCAATTCATCATTAAGGATCCTAAGGATAGTTTGGCTATGCTTCTAAGAGCATACTATGCAATAGTATTAGATGTCATGCTATGATTTTTGTTAGTAATCTGGATACATGACTGCCTTTTGTTTCCTGACATACTGGACTTCAATATTGAGCTTGATCACCTCAATTTTTGTCCATGCTATGTTTAAAAACTAACGGCAGAAATAAGGTGTGGTAAGGGCAGCTTGATAAACTACTATTCAGGAAATTTATCTACGGAAATTTAGGCATAATTACTGCACGATTGATGATTAATCACTTGTAATTCCACCTAATATTCCTTATTCTTGCAGAAATGATCATGAAAGAAAAGAATTAGAAAATAGGCAAATTGGGAGCCAAAAATAAGGCAAACAAAGTGTTAAATGACAAGGAAGTAGCAAAAGGATAAAAATTCCCCTCACAAGAATCCATCACAATCATATTAGGTGTGACACGCCCTCGCAGTGGACTAAGATTTTTGATATGACTGTGCAAACTTAAGCATGACCGTGTTAATGAAAGGTAGCACACCCGTGCAGAATAGTGAGCACAATCGTGCTAAAACTAAGAGGCACCAACAACAAAGGCATGTCAACCCTAATGACGTAGATGAAATCCCAAATAGCCCTAATAATATTATAGATGACTTAGATGACCATGATGGCTGATGAAGTGACTAGGTCGACCTTCTTTGAGATAGTTAAAGTCCTAATTCATACTTATAAAAGGGAGGATCCACCACAAATTGATATACCACTCTAGGCCCAAAAGGCCATACATACTACTACTCTACCTTATTCTCCATTTCCATTTCTTCCCTTGGTGTCCTCCCATAGGATTTGGTAGGAGGGTCCCCATGCAATGCGTCCCAAAGTTCCTGCCAGCCTTGTTGGTAACCCGGTTTTGTATCTCTTATCTTTAGACTAGGTTATGGATGTTTTTTGCCAAATCTTTATAATGTGTAACTAATTCGCAACTCATAGGGATTTGGTGAGTCTTGTGATGTAACTACTTCACCCTATTTCCATTTTATGAATGATTATATGTCATCGGTATGGATGATAGCATTTTCTTATCCAATTGGTTCACCTTGTTATGCTGAATCGACTAATAGGAATTAACTACTCTTATTAATTCATAAGTTTTTTGTGGGGTAGGTAACCTACCATCTTGAATTGATAGAACTATTAGATGACTAAATCTAAAGGTTTTAAAGGATCAATCAGAATCCTAGGCTTCTAACCAGTTAATTTCCTGAACAGTGGTTAATAGCCTCTTATGCTTTATGCTTCTCTTATTTATCTACCTTTCATGATTATTGGGGATGGTATTTAAGGAAAATATTGTTACTATTGCATGATCATTGGATAGTAATAGCCTTAGATTAGGTGGTTAGCAATTGATATTCTAATTCATTCATAAAAACAGGGAATTAAGGGTAAAAGTAAGTGAGGTCATAAGGTGATCCAAAAAAGTCTCATGTTTTTTCATAACATACATGAGGATCTTGTGTTCAAACCTCATCATTTTTCACATTGTTCCAAAAAAAGTCTCATGTATTTCTAAACTTGTATCATATTCTTCTATTTACCATTGGCATAGGTCCTTTTAAGATCCTTAGAAGAGTCCTTTTAAGTAATTATGATAATGCCACTCAGATAAAACTAGTGATAGATAAAAGATTGAAAGTAAAGTAAAACACTTAGAGATCTTACAAAGAATCCAAATTTCCTAGTAATTATCAAACTATCACTAAAAACAAGTGACTAACTTAGGAATAAATCAAGAACTAGACAAAGGATAAAAGCTTTAAAAGGTATGTTTAGAGATTATCCTAAAGAATACTTGAAAATAACCAAAATGCCACTGGTCAAGCAGGGATAGACTAGATAGGATTGAAATTACCAATAGAGGCCCCCAAATCGTGCTTATCCATAGATATGTTAACAGAGATCCGATTAGCCTATCTAAAGACTTCTTATATGAAATTTTAGGGTTTGATCTGAGGATGAATCCTTTTGAAGAAAGAGAGAATGATAGAGAAAAACCCTTTCAATCCTACTTAAAGACTCGGTATATGCAATTTTGGTCCAAATCCAAGAAGAGATAAATAAAGTCATAATGTTACTTGTACAGGTTCAAACAATTGAAGATCGGGGATGAGAATATGATATAAATAGTTATCATAATTAAATATTTGAATTTATTATATACAAATCTACTTAATATTTGTAATTGATTTGGTTTAAATTATCTTAGGATTTGATATTAATTTGCGAGTGATTATTTTAATTATTTGCAAATCAAATTAAGATTTTAGATTGATTTGCAATTTAATTAGGATTTCTTTAGGATCTGTTATTTGTTTTTATTAATATATTTTCTTTCAATTTAGGGCAATTAGGTTTGCTATATAATATGGTTTAGGGATTCAATGTAAATAGATTTTGATGAATAATAATATTGCTCTTTGAGAGTTTTCATCTCTATGAGAGTTGATTCCCTTGGTTATTGGGCAAAGAACTATCCTTGATAACATTTGTTCTTTCGATAAGTTGCAGTAAGGGTCATGTTCCTCTTGATAAATTTGGCACTCTCCGGCAGGTCGCGATTTGTGTCGAGTTCCTTTACCTTATCATATCATGATTTTCAAGATGTTCTAATTATCATTTCTGCATTCTGATTCATTCACGTAGGGTGAGTCATATCAAATGTTTTTCTAGATGATATGACAAGTGACGAGACTCTCCATAAATGGATCAAAATTACAAATTCAGGAGTCACCAAATAATTAATGCATCAAATACAAAAAATATTAATGAAGAAGAGAGAAAGTGAGCCATCGTTAAGTTACTTTATTGAATCTGCGATATACATGGTAACAAATAGTAGTGAATTTGCAATACAACTCAAGTGTAAGATGAGTATCATTATTAGGGTATTACAATAAGTCTATCTTCTTCTCAAAAATTCAAAGAACCATTCTCCTTTGTTCATGCCAACAAGTAGGACATTCTCCCTAAAATCTTTTCTCGTTATATGCCTATGTTATGTTGATAGTTGTTCTTGATTTATTTCTTCTACTCTTGAGTATTCTTTCTAATTCTAGAGGATGGATTTTTACGACCATTGTCGTAACCGTAATTACAAAAAAATGACAAACTCGCTAAAAATTTTAAAAGGATTTAAATTAAGTAGTGGAGCTGCCACCAAATTTTATTTTTAAAGGGAAAATATTTGGAAAAAACCCTAACTTGAGAAAAAGCTCTAGGTTTGGGAGTCAGTTACGAGTTGAGAAGGTATTAGGCACCTTACTCGTCCATTCCGAAGAACGGTACCCTTAAACTGAGTGTGTGATTTTGATGTTTTTGAAAATTATTTGATCCCTTTTAATTGAATAGAAAATAAATAAGTTTGAGGAGAATAGCTTGACAAGACTTGATCTCTTGGAAAATAAAAGGACTTCATAAGATTGGGAATTTTGTAAGTAGGTAAGAGTGATTCAGGCAAGATTGATTTTTTGAACCAAATTAGTTAAAACAACAACTTTCTAAAATCATGTGTTTGAAAAATCCAAACCGACGTAAGCCGTACTTGAATCTACACGAATTAAAATATGGAATAGTAGAGAACGCTACCTATTTGTATTAGAACCCGTTACACGAATTTAAGAAAATTTGAGAACAGATATTTTTAAACTAAATTAGTTAAATTAGCAATTTTCTAAAATCACATGCTTGCAAAATCCGAATTGATGTAAGTCGCGCTTGAATTTACATGAATTAAAATACGGAGTAATAGAGAATGCTTCCTGTTCATATTAGAACCCGTTACATGAATTTAAGAAAATTTGAAAACAGATATTTTTAAACGAAATTAGTTAAAACAACAATTTTCTAAAATCGCGTGTTTGCAAAATCCAAATCGACGTAAGCCGCGCTTGAATCTGCATAAATTAAAATATGGAATAATAGAGAATGCTACCTATTTGTATTAGAATCCGTTACACAAATTTCAAAAAATTGAAAACAGACATTTTTGAACGAAATTAGTTAAAACAGTGATTTTCTAAAATTATGCGCTTGCAAAATCCAAACTGACGTAAGCCACACTTGAATTTACACAACATAAAATACAGAACAGTAGAGAATGCTACCTGTTCATATTAGAACCTGTGACACAAATTTCAAAAAATTCAAAAATAGATATTTTTAAACAAAATTAGTTAAAACAACGATTTTCTAAAATCACGTGCATGCAAAATCCAAACCGACGTAAGCTGTACTTGAATCTACATGAATTAAAATACGAAACAGTAAAGAACGCTACCTGTTCGTAGTAGAATCTGTTACACGAATTTTTAAAAATTTGAAAAAAACATTTTTTGAACGGAATTAGTTAAAACAACGATTTTCTAAAATCACGTGCTTGCCAAATTCAAACTGACGTAAGCTGCGTTTGAATCTGCACGAATTAAAACACAGAATAATAGAGAACGCTACCTGTTGGTATTAGAACCCATTACACAAATTTCAGAAAATTCGAAAACAGACGTTTCTTGGCAAAGTTAATTAAAACAGCGAGTTTCTAAGCTAATTTTGATTCATGGGGCATATTGGGTTTGAACCAAATTAACGATAAATGAAAACCAAAACGAACGCAATGGGTTTGACCTAAAAATTAAAGGTAGTGGGTTTGATCCAAATTAACTGTTTAAAGAAAACAACTTGATTATTATTTATTTTTGTTCAAAAACAAATGTTGGGATCCATTGTTTAATAATTTAGCAGCTTGTTTTTGTATCTTCAGCCCCATGAAAAAGGAGCTTGTTTCTTCTATTATTGATTTTGGCCCAATTAGCATGGCCTAATTAAAAAAAAACTTGTCGTTCTACCCTTAATTTTGGCCTGCAAAACAAAATAAAATTAAGAAACTTACCTTGCCAAGTCTCGAAGCCCTTGCATGTAGGTTATCTCTCAACCAGTTAACCACTTGGGCTAAGCTTCAAAGCTATAATAAATGGGCGCTTGATTTAATTTAGTCGAACAAAGATATAAATACTGAAGGGATCAACAATCATAGGTGAGGATCAAACGAATTCCATGTGGACGAAACAGATATATAAACTACAAAACCAGATGCCCATAAGTACCACATCGTCAACTTGCTTTCTCCGTTACCTGACAAAACACTACCATCAATGAGCTTATTTAAGAATGAGATTCAAGCTACAGGAATAAGGAATAAGGGTCTGGCCAAACTAAGGTTCTGCAGAAAAATGAAGTTTTGCGACTTTTGTAATGATCTTAGGCAGGGATAATATCAGCTTCTATCCTAAACCAAACCTCACTGGTGAAAATATGCATATTAGGCCAACAGGATTCACTGTCACTTTGGCTGGAGCCCCCTTCCATATTAGTTCCTAGTTTACTGGGGGTTTGCACCAGGCACAACCTAAGACTCACAGTCTTCAAGCTTATGACTTATGCGTTAAGCAGATATAGGTGGTGCCTATCATCAGATTTGTGGGTATAGATGTGCATGAAAATGATGTTTTGGCATTAGTTCAAAGCCTTGCCAGGGTAAAGTCACAATTTAATTCAACAAGGCTGAAGGGATTTTGATTGTAGAGATATCAATGAGCTTATCCTCATGGGCAAAGAGTGGACGACTAAATGCAAGAGCTTGGGGTGCTTGATGTGCAACATTTCCCTTTTGTTTGTCAGCGGACTAGAGCATGGATAATCTATCAAAATAAGGTGAAAGGTCAAGCTAGCTACTATGGCTGCTATTATCACTGTATAATGCTTAGGGTTTGACACATGAACTCAAAGGCTGAACTTGCTAAGCGTTCAGGAGAAATTTGGAGTTTGCTCTCATTTTAAGAGTCATTCGAAGACTATATCTTTTCTCAACTTACTTTATCCTTCTACAGATTGCTTCCATGACAGACCTAGGAGTATAACTCCAGTAACTATTCATCCTTCGTACATCTCCGAACTCACATCATTAGTTCATTGAGCAAGAGCTGTTTTCAACTCTTGGCCTAAACTCCAACAGACTAATCTAATCCCTATTTGCCAAGAGGTCTATAGCTTGCGTAGCTTACAATCCTGAAGTTTCTTTAGGTTTGGATTTATGGCTTATCCTATCATGGACTAGGAAGATGCATCTGCCCAAACATTGAACCAAACCTTGAGCTTTACACTAAGATACTGATGAAGGGTATACTCCTAAGCATTATTTCCTTGTAGGTTGAGGTCTTATCTCAGTAGATAGGAACGTTAGTCCAACAAAACCTGATTGGCACACTGGAGCTTGGCTAGAGGTCAAGGGAGTTGAAATGAAGCTGAGAGCTATTGTTTTCTATTCGGATGGATCATTTGCATAAGAATTATGCAGTATCTGCATGTTAAATCTCCAAGGAACCTATTGAGAGGATGATAGAGCGGGCTGTTACTGCATATACATTGTATTTTGCACTTAAGGTTGGGTGTTAAGAGTCATAGGTTGAATTGAAGCATTTGCTTAATTTAATTTTTGGCATCTAAGCTAAAAATGATGGAGTGTCAAGGAAGAAGCCAGAAGATGGTAGAAAGGAAAGCTAATAAACTAGGGGAGAGAAGGAAGAGACCCTTGAAACTGAATGGTCATAGGAGCACCAAAACATCAAGGACCCCAAATGTGTTATTGTGGGACCATTAATGCATCGCTCAAGCCTAGAAAAACACTGCATGTCAGCCGCTGATTTTGAGGAAACCGACTCATTTCCACATCCAAAATTTGACATGTTTCCAAATATAAGTGTGAACACCCCATTATGTCCGAGACCCTATTCATTCTTTATTAGTAAATAAACAATACTCAATTTAAATAATTTAAATACAAATAAAATAAAAATAAAAAAAGAGAAAATAAATAATAATAATAATAATAATAATAATAATAATAATAATAATAATAATAATAATAGAATATATAAGCAAGAAAAAGAAAAATCAAAAAAGAGAAAAATAAGAAATAATAGATAAAAATAATAAATAACAAAAATAAAAATAAAAGAAAAAAAAGAAGAGAAAAGAAGGAATTGGCCTCAGCTACTTCTAGGTTTTCTTTAACTTATGTGAATCCTCTTATCTAAATGCATTGCATGTATTCCTGTAGCTAGAATGAGTTTTAAAAGAGGATGAGTATTTTAATATTAATTGTTGTATTCATACTTTCATCGTTAGACTCATGCATTATCAGTGGAATAATAGGCAATTCAGGTAGCTTAAGTTCAATTTTGTTTGCCCAAAATCTGATCCAAATCTGTGAAATCCAATCGTTGAAAGGTCCTAGGTGTTTTATATTTTTTGCATGAAAATCTTGGAAGAAACTGATATGCCTAAGAATTAGTGGATGTGTAATGATCAAACGCAACATAGAAATCGTTTTTGTATCAATAGATCTAATCTTAGTATCTTTTCCTTGTATATGAGTGAATTAAAGCCTCTCTTTCAATTCAAATAAGTTCTATAAGTCCAGAACAATTCCATGTAATCTTAAGCCACTTCGATCTGTTAGTTGTGCATATATCCGAGGGCTACAAAAATGAGGTAAGGCCTGTACTAGTCTAGGTAGGTTCTACATCAGTATTGCCACATGGTTTTAGTAGCCAGGCCTATTCTAGACATGCAACAAATAAATTTTAGCTCTAGAAACATTTTCCTGATACGAAGTGCTGATATGGTTGAGTGAGTTTCTTTGAAAAGTTTGATATTCCACATTGTAGCCTACTGATGGCAACATGCATCAGAGCAAGGAAATGTTCTGCATCGTATATCTGTGGTGACTACTGAGCTATTGAAGGGAACTTTAAGATCCAGTATTCTCTATGCAAAAATTCTGATGAACTAGAATTCGAATAGAGGCTTGAAGCACTGGTGGGGGTTTGTTCATTGATAAGAGAATCTCTCATCCTGGCTTTGACTGCCTTGCCTTAATTGATTGTGACCTTGCACGAGTTGTTGACATCATTAGAAACTTCAAGCAACAATTCACATATACTACAATGTCGTTAATCAAAACCACAAAATGATGAGCAACTGCATTTTGAAATCCAACTTGATATTGATGCCTATACAAATTCTAAGCTCACTACCGCCTTCTATCAGAAAAACCAAATCAATGCTACCCAAGTTTATACATCTAGCTGCTAGATGAGTATTCTGATGTGGCATAAATTTCTATTTAGGAGAGCAAAACTGTGGAGCAGAGGTAAATTATGTAATAAATAAAGTGAAAACAACTATTGCAATTTTTGCTACCGTCATGCATGTATCAATTCAAATTTCCAAGGATAATGTCAAGTCCGTGGTGGTAGGGAAGTTGTTTTGGGGTAGTTCAGATAAATCAGGATCTGATTCAATATCCTCACAACATAGAAGTGAAGAAAGCAAATTAAAAACGACTATTTAGGTACACTGCTTACAGTTCTTGAGAGAATCCTGCTTAGAATCCTTATGAGTCATTCGGGCTTGCAAGCCTTAATGTTGTCAAAGCAACAATTTTTGTATGATGAAATTGAGAGAAAAGTATGTTGTGAAACTTATAAGACTCAATGTGCTGCATGAAATGAAGTGAAACAGGGAAGGCGCAGTGTATAGAAATGAGTTCTAATGGGCCAATTATGTCTTAGCACAGGATAACTCTTCAGGAAAAAAACCACATCATGCAGAAAGGAAAACCAGTTTCTTGTGGAGATCATGAAATTTTCTGCATCAGTAAGTTCAGCCTTGTGGAAATTCACTGGATTTTGGGGCAACAAGGAACTGATAAGACATTGTGGAAAACCTACATCTTAACACCGACTGAAGATTCTATGTCAGATGCTAAGATTGCACCATATTTCTCTGTCCAAAAACCAAAGCATTGATGATCTGTATAATTGGTGAGCAGGCAGAAAAATTAACGAATGCTGATGAACTTCCTGAAAGTTTCTTAGAAAGTTTCCCTGAAAAACCTATGCAAGTCCTATTACAGTTTCTGACTACTACTATTAAACTTTTTCCTGAAAAGCCAACTGAAAGCCCATGATAGATGATTCAGATTGTTTTGGAATAATGCCATTATGGAAGAATAGATATGTTGGTCATATGTCTCAGTCTATGGAAATATTTCAGGGGACAGTTCTGATCGTAAGGCAACTATTCATGAATTTATTGAGGCAGTTTGTGCTTTTCAAAGTATTATTTTTTTATCAGAAGTACATTTTTATTATTTAAACACACAAGTTAAATTCTTTCATCGTAAATTGTGGAAGACTTCCAAAGAAGGTAGAGTTATGGAATGCTGATGGAAAATTAACCAGGGATCTTTGTGACTTGCTCCTCTGCTGAAGACATTTCGACTGCATTCAATAGTATGAAGAGGAATGTGTTCCATTAACAAGTGGGCTGACAATTCATTAAGAGATTAGTAGGACAGGCCTTTGCTGAGTTTAATATTGATACCACTGGTTTCCAAAGAGTAAACATGTTTGGACTTAGTGACATAGCTGTCAATAATACAGGACTTCCAGCCAATAATTGAACTACTATCTGGTGCGGTTATATTACTTGATGGTTTTAAATGGCCTTGAATACAATTTAAGACCAGTAACTTGCGTTGAAGCATCCTGCTATATATTCAGCTGATTGTTGAATTAAAGATAAACCGAAAGGGAAAGAAGCTTTAGTAGATTCTCAACCTAGGAACCAGTTTCAAGTTTCTGTTGTGTCTTTGGCTCGACAAAATTTACAAGAACATTGGCAAATGATAGATGGCTATGCTGACAGTAATGAGACGGTCTCATTCTTCAATAATGTACTTGAACTTACTAATGGCTTGGTGTCATCGCTAGGCCCCAAGATTGATTTAGCTGACTGACAAATGTATTTTATACATTTATTTTCATTTTATATTGGGCTTAATTGGGTTTAAGTGATGTCTAATTTTATCATTTTGAGTGATTTTTATGTTATTGGACTGCATTGGGCTTAAGTGAAAAAAATTGGTTAATTTTTAAATTTTAAAGACTCTTGACCTTTGTTCATTGTGTAGGCCATATTTTGGGCTACAAAATTGATATTGAAGTGATTCCAAAGGTATTAGAAAGATGAGACAAAGCCCTAAGATAACATGTATCCCTATGTGGCCCAAACTTAATGGATCATAAACTTAGTTGGGCCGAACTATGACTTAGAGCTTTTATCCAGACAACCCAGACATGTTCCAGTAAATGAGCATATCTAGGGCTACAAAAATAATTTTCAGATGGGGTTAATTTCTAAAGCTCAAGGATACAATTGTCTACAACATTTTTTCAGAATGGAAACCCTAATTCGGCCATCAACACACTCAAAAATATTTGGAAAAAAAGACGTGAGATAAGGTCCCATATTTCATGCATATCTTGAATTCAAACGACAAAGTCAAACAAGAATTGAAGTGTAAACCTAGAAGATCAAGGAAACCAGCTCAGATTTTTTATCCTTATTTTAAATTTTTAATTTGAATTTGAATTTTGAATTTGCAAACAGGGCCTATAAAAGGGGAACCCTTTACACATTGTAGACACACCGAAACTTATTCACAATTTTCAATAAAGTTTCAATTCTTATCCTTGTTCTTATTATCATTCTTCTTCTTCTTCTTTCTTTCATAAAAAGTCTCATGGAAGGCTAATTTTCTTGGTTGGCTCGTTGGTTTTAATTCTATAAGTAAGGGATTTTTGGGTTTGTTTTTAATTGAATTTTTGTTGCGATTTATTTTTCTTTCCCTTTTATACGTTGGAATTGATGTATGTAATGATAAAATTAGATGCTTAATTTAATCTCATCTTACATGACGAAATTCTAAAACTAGGGTTTGCTTAATTCTCTAGTTTATAAGTAAAAAAAGGGGTTACAGAGTTTCCTATAAATTTTCTTAATTATCTGAACATGAATTAATATAAATTCTAGGTGTTGTTCTAGTAAGAAATCAGGAATTTAATTGATGCTTGCTTGATTGAATTCAAACCAATTAAGAATAAAAAATTGTTTTCAAAAAATTTATGTTTTTTAAACCTATGATAATCTCGCTTATGAATTGAGCTATCGAGTTAATTGGTTTTTAATATTATAAATTCATTAAGTTTCATTTTTCTTTTACCTAAAGTAAATTATAAATCCCCCAATTTTTTCTAAATTTGAATTCAATCAAATTTATTTCCACAGTCCTTGAGAGACGACCAAGGTTGTGCCTTGTACTGCATTTTTTTTTTACCTTTATTTCATTTTGATCCGATTGCGACATCGATTATCATTGACCATTCATAAATCCTGCATCAAAGCGTTTTACAACAGATGCGCCTTAGGAACCAGACTTGATTAGAAGGTCTTAGGCTCTCAAAAGATGGGATCTCCTAGTTTTTTTTTAAACAAAAAGTGATCTTATGAAGTTTGGCAGCAGTGAATGTTCCCCAACTTTGAGCTCATCCTTAAATCTGTTGCATCAACTGTGAAGCTTCGAATCAGTTTCTTTGTTCCCCCAATAGGTCGAACTCTGTGAAGGATGATTAGGAAATGCCAAAGACACACCACCTCATCAAGTTGCCACCCAGTATTTCGTGGAAGCTAATAAATCATTGCTGCAAATGATGGTGAAATTTCTGTTACCCAGGCCATGAGTTAGAATATGAAAAAATAGCCCTTGTGGATAAACAAGCAAAATCAAATATGGTACCTAGTATACTGTGATGTATCTGTATAAGATTTGGAAGTCGTGGACTTCGTAGTTCAGATAATCATAGACTATATGCACTTGGTGAAAGAGTAACCTTCAAGACATGATTTATGGAACAGTTTTAGTCCAGAAAAAAATGCTCCACCATTCATTTAAAAAGGTTACCAGCTGAATTAGAAATGCATTTCTTTTCTCATGTATATTCACTCTATCTCCAATTGGTTAAAGCATCACCCTTGACTTCTTCGGCACTAAAAGGAAGTCATAAAATTGGTCCTTTGTTATGGAGAGAAAATGATCTATGGACTCTTGATCAAGTGCTCCATGGTGAAGTTCAGCATCAGGAGTTGAATCAGAATGTCCAATTGTTGCCATCACCTTCTCACATATTACTATGGAAATTCTTCTCAGGTTCAACAGAATCGCTAAAGCTACCACTTATCGAGATAACACGGGTTATGCTATTATTCTGAAAACAACCTTAGAAATTCAAAAGTGGCACTCCCTTTCTTCTGGGCCATGCTATTAATTTCGGTCTTAAGAAAATTGAGTCATGCTCCTTAAGTTGGGCCACGTTGGTTTCTTCCTTAACCTGGGCCCAGTTGATTGATAATGGGCAAGCTGGTTGTCTGATCAGATGGGGCTACATTTGGGTCACACTCATGGTTGCCCTTTAGTTGGGCTATTCTAAAATCAGGCTAGCCACTTTTCAATCAAGCTGTTTGCATTTTAGTTGGGCCATGCTACTTAGGCCATAATCAATGATAGCTCTCATTTAATTTAAAATGACACCATAATACTTAAGCAATTTTCTTCAAACAATTAATTGGGATCAAATTTTTTGCCTTTAATTTTAGGTTAAGCCTAATTCCTCTTTTAGGGTCAAGCCTAATTCCTCTTTTAGGGTCAAGCCTAATTTTCTTTTTTAATTTGAAATCAAATCCCTTCTTTTAGTTTGGGTCAAGCCCAATCCTTTTCTTGTTGTTTTTAAGTCCATTTTCTTAAACGATCCTAGATCTCATGTAATAAGCTTCGTAGTTGAAAGTGCAGCGTACCTTGTCTTTCAATGTTCGGATAGTCATATGAGTCGTAGTGTAGCCTTCGTTTGCCTCTGACTCTGTGCATGTGGATCAAAGATCATCCCTTTTTAATCAAATCTTCACAAACTTAATTTTTCCAAACACTCTTCAAAACTTTAAGTGATCCTAGATCTCACGCAATGAGGTTCAAAGTTGAAAGTGTAGCATACCCTGTCTTTCAATGTTCGGAGAGTCATATGAATCGCAATGCAACCCTCGCTTGCCTCCGACTCTGTGCATGTGGGTCGAAGATCTTCGTTTCTCAACCCTTCTTTTCAAAATATTAAACGATCCTAGATCTCACGCAATGAGCTTTGAGTTTGAAAGTGCAGCATACCCTGTCTTTCTGTATTCGGGGAGTCGTATGAGTCGCAGTGTAACCCTCGCTTGCCTTCGGCTCCGTGCATATGTGGGTCCAGGAACAAGCGTAAAAGCTAAATATGTTTTTAAATAATTCTAAGTCTCACGCGATGAGTTTTGGATACGAACTAGTAGCATACCCTACTGTTCGATATTCACAAATCATATAGGTCCCAGTGCAACCCTCGTTTGCCTTGGATCCTGTGCATATGTGAACTAAATATTTTCTTTAAAATACTCAAAATACTTTGCTTTTTCAATCCCCTTTGAAGTTCAAGCCTTCAAATAAGAACTACATAGCCTTGAATTTTCCATTGCACTAGAAAATATGTAGGAGCAGGATCAAGTCCTATCAGGCTATTTTCCACAAAACTATTTATTTTCTACTCTATTTAAAGGGATCAAATAGTTTTCAAAAGTATCAAAATCACACACTTAGTTTAAGGGTAGCGTTCTTCAGAATGGGTGAGTAGGGTGCCTAACACCTTCCCTACTTATAACTGGATCTCGAACCTAGAATTTCTTCTTTAAGTTAGGATTTTTCCAAATGTTTTACCTTAAATAAAAATTTGGTGGCGGCTCCACTAATCAAATCAAATTATTTCTAAATTTTTAGCGAGTTTGTCATCTTGTTGTAATTACAGTTACGACAATAAATCATCTTGACTTTGCTTCATAGAATATGGAAGTTCAGGAAGTACTTTAACACAACTATGATATGTGTAAAGCACTACTGCCATCTCCTATCCTTCTAAACTTTGGTCCCCCTATTAGATTCCTCACAGTGACTCAACCATATCAATTCTAATCAACTGAGGGTGACTGGGTAATTACTCTACCAGCTCTTAGAATTTCATATTCCAACTTCTCACAGGTTCTATTAGTTGCTACTTTGCTCCTTAATTTGTTTAAGACTATGTCTTTCAATCATTAAGAAAATTTGCAGAATTATGTAGATTGGAGGGCTATCAGACTTTGAATTATGCACAAGACTGTTAGCAACTAGTGTTTTTTTTAGCTACATTTCTCAACTAATTGGAATCCCACCTCAATAAGCGTAGATACGAATCCTATGGAATGTGGCTAATTGACCTGAACCTGGCCAAAGACCAATGATGTTGAAATGGATTTTAAACTACTTATATTAACCACATAGGAATTTATATTCAAACCAGTTTTAACAAACTAGCAGGCACATTTCAATAGCCAAATTTCTGTCTGTAGCATACCTGGCCTATTTATTTTTTAGCAGCAGGTGTATTTAGATATTAAAATTACTGATTTGAGTCTAATGCCACTACATAGATAGATTCTTTCAGACCTGAGTCCTACTAGTTTACTTTCTCTCTAGCCTAAGGTGTGGAGGCTGAAACTAGAGCTGATGTTGTGGCCGATTTAAGGTTACCTCCACCTCCTACCTGTGCCTCTATTGATGCTACTTGCTTACTAAACTAAATCAAAAGCATTTCTGCTAACTTGACTAGGGCCTCCTCTCATCCCACTCTCTAGTTTTCTAGAGAGTCTACATCATACATAACCTAGGGCTCATAATTCTTCATGTTTGGGTGCATGAACTAAGCGTGATCCTAGTTTTTGAGCCATACACTAAGCTACAAACACTCATATTCCTCATCTCAATAGGTACAGAAACTAGCCTTTATGGAAGGTGATTAACAGGCCTGAACCAGGCCAAAGACCTGTGACCTTACAATAGGTTATTTGGAATAGTATCTTGCAGCATTTGATCATTAACCACTAACTAAGCATAGAAATCGAAAACATCGTAGGACCTTTCAAGAACTGAATTTCACAGATTCAAATCAAGTCATAGGATTCTCTTACAAAATATCATGCCAATGATAAAAATGAATCCAATTTTTACTTAAACTACCTATTTTCAATCAAGCATTTTAAATCATGATTCAGGTACAGATACAGAAGCATATGTGATTAAATGAAATACACAAGAGAATACAGACTTGAAGTAGATGAAGCAAATCTTTTCTTTGCGAGATAGAGATATAATGGGTTTTGTAGAACTTAGCTAGAATTTGTGAATCTTCTTCCTCTTCTTAGTAAGAGATTGCCTTGGAAATTTCGGAAAGCCGAAGAGAGAAGCCCGTGAGGAGATGAGAGAAACTGAGAGAAGATCAAAGAAGCTCAGAGTAACAGAGGGAAGCTGAGAAAAATTGAGAGGAAGTTGAGAAAGGTTTCAATTTCTTGTTTTTTTTCCAAAAGCCAAAAGTCCCCTGCCAAATTCATTTATTTTTTATTTATAAGCAAAGATTCAACAGCTCCTTTGTAACTGACTTCATCATCACTTAAACTAACTCACATCTAATTCCTAACTAACTTGTAACAGTTTTTTTTCTTCAACTTGTCCCTTTAGTAACTTTGAGCCCAAATTACTTCTTTCCTTCATTTTTTTAGTTTTCTTCTTCTTCTTCTATTATTATTATTATTATTATTATTATTATTATTATTATTATTATTATTATTATTATTATTATTATTATCATCATCATATATTTATTATATTTTCCTTCTTTTATTAAATTTTTCTAGGATAGAATATTTGGTTGAGTCCAGCCGTAAATTTTGTAATTCTAGATTTTCTATTTTCTTTTTATTCTTAATTTTATATTTACTAAATTTGATTAATTAAATAGTAATTTAATTTCGAACATAATTAAGTGTTCACAACCATCTTTGTGAATTAAAATCTTCCTAAGTAAATAAAGGTGAGACCTTTTACATTTTAAAAAATTTTCATGGAATCTTGTTGAAGTTTTAAGGAGTTAGGATTTCTATTCTAGCCTATAGAATATTTTAATTGGTTAAAACTTCTTGATAAACCATTTTTTTAAACTCTTGGGGGTATATTGGCAGTTTTTTCATTAAAGTCTTGAATGTTTCTTATGTAACAATGATTTTAAGGTTTAGATATTTTTTATTAAATCTTGCTTTGATAGATAATAAGTGTGGATGTCATGTCTCTTTTGTTGGAAGTGTATATTTGACCATTTCCTCTAAAGGTAATGATCTTGCATAATAAATCTTAAAAATGGACCGATAAGGTGTGGTCCCAAAATTTTGATGTTAAAATACCAAAAACTTGATCCCTTAAGTAAAAAAAGCTAGACCTTTAAGATACCAAATCAAATTTGAAATATTGTGGACCTAAGTGAATCATAAGAATGGAATAAAGTTCCAAACTTTTGACCAAGGACAAGCTAACCTTGTAATAAGGATAAGGACTTAGTAAGGAATTAAAAGACATTTTGGACAAAATCTTGAGCACTAAATATATAAAATTTAAATCTAGGTACTAAATTGGAATAAAGAAGAGAAAACATGAAACTTACAAATAATAGGTAGCATTTAGCTATGACTATATAAAATAAGCATAGAAGGACTTAAATTTATAAGGCTTGAGTAATTAGGTTCCTTAAGTTATGATCCTAAAAGAATATAGCTTTTGGAGTTGAGAAAATAGATTTAATAAACAAAGAACACAATTCAACCTAGCTACCTAGGCAAGGAATTAAAATTCATAAAACTTAAGTATGTATCAGTTGCACAAACGAGTATGTCATTTAGCCTAGACCCTTAAACTGAAGAGGAGAAAGATTAAAATTTATAAAGCTTAAAAATTTTCCCTTTTGAAGATTTGATCTTGGAAGAATGGTCTTGATCTTGAAAGAATGGTCATTTAGGTGTAGAAAGGTGAATCAAAATTCATGATTGCTAAAAAAGTATCCTTCAACCTAGTGTAGAAAGGTGAATCAAAATTCATGATTGCTAAAAGATTATCCTTCAACCTAGTGAAGTTGACTAAGAAAATAAGAATATAAATTTATAAAACACATGTGTTCGTCTCCCCTAAGAAAAATATATTTAAAATGAATACAACCTTGAGGTTTAGTTGAATAAAAATTGACAGTTATGGGAAATAAGAGGCATTTGGCTTACATGACTAAAATTAACAGATAAGACTCCTAAAGCTTAATGAAAAGTGAAAATGAAAAGAGATGAAACTTAGAACTAGAAACATAGTGAGATTTGTGACATGAGAAATATATGATTATCCTTGATGAAAATTAGATATTTGAACTTAATTCATTGGAGTAACTTAAGCTTCACGAATGTAGACACATTTGTTCAAAATTTAAGCGTGGTGTGTAAGTAAAGATTTCAATAAGATTGTGAAAGGTTGGTAGTAGCTACTTCCCTATTTTGTTAAAGTAGGTTTTAAATTATTTTTTCCATGCTATTTATGTGAAAGAACCTTTTTGGTCAATGCTCAGGCACGAATGATTTAATTGGATTAATGTGTGTCTACTATAAGATAAATGGATGCGTAAAAATATATGATGTTGTGCTTGAGGGTACTATGTTATGTGGATTATATTTTGAATGACTTATTATATGTATGTATGTATATTTATAATGGTATGTTATGACTACAAATATTTTGAATATATTCTCTTGTTTGATGAAACATAAGACATAGGTGATGCCTATGACCTCTTATGAAAATAAGAGAAAGAAATCATATATGTGCTATGTTTGGAATCACTTACTTTATGGATCCCCATTCATATTGAAATATAGTGCTTCTAAGTTATAAGGGATGACAACGATCATCAAAGTTAAGGATGATGATGACCACCAAGGTATGGGATCATAACATATTATGAATGTAATGAATGAGTAGTAAAGTGAAAAAATAACTTAGTACATGATATTATATTCCTTAAGGGATTTAACAAAGTAATAAAATGAAGGCTAAGACATTATATGATTATTTTCATCAAGTTATCTAAAGTATATGAATTATATATTATTTTATAAAAATATTTGTACACTTGAAATTCGTAACTTTGTGATATTTATGTACTAAGATAAAATGAATCCACTTCATATTTAAATACTTAATTTATGCGTCCCCATTCACATTGAAACATAGTGCTTCTAAGTTAGAAGGGATGATGACAATCATCAAAGTTAAGGATAATGATGACTACGGTATGAGCTCATGATCTATTATGAATGTAATGAATGAGTAGTAAAGTGAAAATATAACTTTGTACATGATATTATGTTCCTTAAGTGGTTGACAAAAGTAATAAAATGAAGGCTAAGACATTATATAAGTATTTTCATCAAGTTATCTAAAATATATGAATTATATATTATTTTATGAAAATATTTGTACACTTGAGATCCATAATTCTGGAATGCTTATGTGTTACATACTAAGACATATTAAGATAAGATGAATTCACTTTAAAAATATTTGTTTATGAAAATAAAATAAACTTGTATGTTTGAAACATTTATAAATAAATTGAAATGGCTAAGGATTAGAAGATGACACTTGAACTCTAAGATAGAAATCTATTAAAAAAACTTGTTTCATCTTTACTACTTTTGTTCATTCTTAAATCGAAGATATCATTCCATTTGACAATGATGTTTTTTTATATCCATGACATTGATTAGGATTATTCAAGCCACTTAGTGTCACAATACGAGTATCTATACCATAGACTCCAATTGGAGAAAGATTCTTAATGCAACTTACGAGAATCTATACCATAGACTCCAACTGGAGAAGGATTCTTAATGCGACTTCCTGACCATGATATATAGGTAAACTTGATGATACAATCGTAGATTACCTTTCTACCTTATTAGACTCTATACTATTATAACTTCTATCATGATATAATATATGCATTTTATTATTTTATTATTTTCATTATATTTGAAGGGATTTAGTACTTCCAACTTATAGTAATAACAATCTATAATAAACAAATATTTATTCTAAAGATTATCATATAAATGTATAGTTTTTTTTTATCTTTATCGTTGTTATTATATTCTTATTCTGATATCCACGAAAGAATTTCATTCATTTTATTTACATACAATGACGTTGAGGTTCACATTTTTAAAGAAAGATTTTACAAAGCAAAAAAATTTCTAGTACTTTTATATCAATAATTTCATCAAATTTTCCACAAAAATATAAAACAGCTAATAATAGTTTATATTATAATTTAACTATAGTATAGTATTATTAAGGTGTTACACTATATTTTTTTTTCCACTCTCCACTATTAGTACTATTTTTTAACACCTTCCAATCATAGTACCTTAACTATACCAACACCTTCCACCATTATGTAGTGTCACTATCTAACATTCTTAACCAACATTATTATTACCTAACATTCTTAACATCATTTTTATTATCTACATTTTTTATCATTGTCTTTATTGTTAAAAACTAACATATCTATCTAACAATTTTTTTATATAATTATCTTATACCTTTAATCATTGTTGTTAGTCAGTATCCTCCACTATCATTCAATAAATTTTTTTATTATCATTTCTTTGTCTGAACATCATCTAATAATGCTAACAATTAACATCTTCAATTACCCTCATCATCATTCAACATTTATTGTTATTTGCTGCTTCACGATACCTCCTATCAGCATCGACATCATCCTACCTCCATCCTTCGCCAACCAATTCCATCACTCCTCACCCTTTATAACTTTTTTTTTATCTTAATTACTAAAGGGAAATTTCACAGCATTATAAAATAAGAAACTAAACAAATCTAAAGCTTAAAACTATAATCTTGTTTTAATTTAAACTTTTTCAAAACTTAAAAATGGGAACTACCTAAAATAGAACCTAAATTTTTATTTTATTTTAAATCTGAATGAAGCTAAAAATAATTAATTTTCTTATCAAATTATAATTTTTAATTTGAGTTACTTCATCAAATTTTATATTTTAAAATTATAAATTTATATATATTTGGACATTAAAAATTAAATTCTTCATCCACATTTATTCCTTTTTTTAATTAAATTAGCTTATATTTTTATTTGGATCATAAATATCTTTATAAAATTATTTGAATCGAAATATTTAAAATATCATAAGATTAACCTTTTTGTTAAAAAAAATTATAAATAAAAATAAAAAATAACTTATATATATTATGTAAATTAACTAACCTTCAATACTAATTATTTTATCTTAACATAAAATTATTTATTACTTTATTTTTATATTATAACTTTTTAATTTTAAGTAAAACTTAAAAAAAAAAAAAAAAAACTCTCCGCCTCCTCCACCTTTTTTCCTATTTGAAAGGCGGAGAGTTTTATTCAAAAACAAATTACTTCGATTTATTTTTCTTTCCCAATAAATAGTAGTTTTGATATATTTCTTCTTTTTTTTTCTATTTTTATTAATGCAACTAAATGGTATAAACCATAGATTTTTAATATTAAAAAACTACACTTCAATGCTTTTAATATTTTTAATCACAGAAACTGTTTGAAAATCATATGGTAGATAAAATGAAATTTAGTATGCATATAAATTTTTTATTTTTAAATATGTATTTAAGAATATATCGCAATATTTTTATTAAAAGTATAAAATTTAATATATTAATAATATTAAATATTGTAATTTTTATAAAATTTTAATTTTTTAATTTTTTATTATATATCATTAAACAGATATTAAAAATCATATATTTTTATTAAAAAATGCAATATTTTATATCTATGTAATAGCCGTTGTTGCATGACAGGAGGACAATATTAAAAAATGTTAAGCATGTGACAGTGCCAATAAAGCATGAACACATAATGATTAATGATTAATTAAATGCACAGGTAATGATTTCCTAATTATTTGAGTTTAGGATATATTTCAAATTTGAGAGAAAAAAAGGAAAAAGAAATTTTTATTTTTAAATTTAAAAGTTATTGAAAGCTTTTAAATAATAAATAACATATTTAATTCTATACTAATTTATAATTTATTTTAAAAATTAAAAGTTGAAAAATGTTTGTAAAAATTGTTTAGAAAGTTCTTTTCTTCTGAACCCAATTCCCATTATTCCAAAGATTTGAAACCTCTAAATCCCGGCTTATGCTCGCTCAGTAGCGTGGTGGCCACATTTGCTGGTGCACTCCACATGCACCACACCTACTCCTAAATAAAATGAACCCCTTTCGTCTGTTATATATAATTAATTATTTAATTATTCACATGATCAATTTATAAATATGTAATATTAAACTTTAAGTATAAGTAATCCTTGATAAATTAAACTATTAAACTATTCTAATAGGTATCTAGAAAGGTCTTTAGTATGTGAAAATGGAAAAGTTAGGATAAAACCAATTAGAATAGAAACCGAAAAAGCTTCAACCCTTAGGGTGATAATTTCGCATTGTGTGGTGTACAAGATATGGCTAAATAGAAACAAAATCATCTTCGACAATGGGGTTTCGAATCATACAGAAACCTTTCACTCTATAGTAACGTCATCGTAGCTTTGGTTGAATTTTAGGCGTAGGAACGGTCCAAAAATCACATTCTTGGACTGGAATATGAGTCCCGTTGTTGCTATTCAAGCACTTGTATAAAAATATTAGAGTACTCCCAGTACTCCAGTGAATAAAATCATTTTTCTTATAAAAAATTTATTATTATTAATTAATTCTAACAATTGGTATAAGAGTTATAAAAGATACATTCTATAGTTTCTTGCTTAATTAAAAACTGAAAACAAAACTTAAACATAGGGATGATCGACGATCGATTTTGAACGGTTTTGAATCGAAAAAGTTCAAACCAAACAAATTGAATGATGCCACGAAAGAATTATCTCTGATTGTTTAAACTATCGGATTATGCAGGTTATGGGTTAAGCAAGCTACGGATGGATAAAGCAAGTTCAAGTGGGTTGGTAGTAATGTTCGCCATTGTTGAAGCCTTGACGAAAATCCTTCCTCGAGTCTTTATAGTTCTGTAAGCAAGGCCTGACTTGAGATGGTGAGTCGGTGGTTGATTGTAACATCTGTTTCATGACAGAGATCCTTCCTCCGACCTCTAGTTTCGTAAGCAAGGCCAGATCTGAGACTTTTATGATTCAGTGGCTAAGTTGTAAGGTTTCGCTACACCCAAATCCTCAATGGAGATTGTTCATGTGTAGATGAAGAAAAAGAAGAACTGTAAGAGAAGAACAAACACCAGAAGAAGAAGAAGACTGATTGCCTTGCGGGTCGGTTTGGTTACTAATGGTGTTCCATTTTTCAGATCTACACTTGGCCACTTAAACCGATATTTTCTACTCGTTTAACCCAAAGTTTTACCAAAAGTGTTTGAATCATCTTTTCCATTCTATGGCCATGACGGGTTTAGTCAGAGATAGAATTTTTCCCACCCTTGCTTAAACAAGTTTGTATGCTAAAATTTAAGTTTTCATGGTTGTGTTAATGATTCAAAAATTGATGGAAAGATTTTATTATCCTATATATGGATCATAAATCATATGTTATTTTTCGTAGCATTTTGTTGTATATTCTAGTAAAATTAAATATACGGCTCCATTTTGCATTTTTTAAGACATTTTTTTATCCTTTTTTATATTTAAAGTTATTTTTAGATAAATTAATTTTTTTAAAAATTTTTACCCTATTTTTGGATGAGTGATTTTAAGAGGGGAATGTAAAAATTTAAAATTGTAAACTTTAAAATAACTTGTTTAGATAATTTTTGGTAAAATATTTAAAATTATGAAAAATTTTAAAAAGATTTTAATAAGGTAAAATAAAAGGATTTAAAATTCTAACAAAATAGGTGGAATTTTAAGTTTCACCTTGGTGTTATGTTATTCTACCTTCTTATTTTTACACTTGTTCTCATTCTCACATTTCTTAAGTTCAAAGTTTCCATTCTTAAGCTCATGGTTACTTCTTACTTTATATTGAGCTTCTTCACCTATCAACTTTCTTCATCCTTACATGCTCTTTCTTTCCTATGTTTGTTTCTTATGTTATTCCAAGTTTTCCCTTAATTTTTTTTCAATTTTCTTCCATCTCTTAGAAGCAATTTTAAGATAGAATGTTCTTCATTTATTATTAGATTTGCAATCTCTTCTACATCTCTTTTTAATTTTTTTTCTATCTATATATTAAATTTGCTTATAAAGGATTATGGATATAAATCATGTCTTTCACTTATTTGTTAGAATGCTTATAAGATTTTTCATATTTTTTATGTATCATAGATAGATTTTGATATGAAATTCTTCTTCTATTTTTGTCCTCTTTGTAAATTAATAATAAATTAATAGATGTATGAGGTGTGTGATGTTGTGATTTAATAGATATGTTGATGTCATATGCATCATCTTAACGGAGTGGTAATAGAAGGTTATTGGTTACAAATGTGTGAGATGGGACAAATAGAACAAATATTGAAAAAGGATAAGACATACATGTTAAAAAAATCAGTAGTTCAGATTATTTAAATGATAAATAAAAACTTGATTAGATATATTCTCTTGAAAATAATGTTTTAAGTTAGATTAGATACATTGTATTAGAAAAAATGGATAAGTATTTATGGTTGGTTGTATAGAATTGGAGGATCCTTGAAACCAATCTCAGAAGAAGATCAACTTTCTTGTCTCGAGTCAGTGCTTTAAAAATTTTATTAAATATAAACATGAGCTTCGTTGGATAGGTTTCTTTTTAAAGAAAATTAGTTGTTGTTTTGCATAATGTTTTTTTCTTTCTTTGGTGCTAATATACTACTTAGCAATATTTAGCTATCCCTTGAGAGTAATGATAAGCATAGATTTCATAAATAATTATCTCTCACTTTTATCTCATTAAGACTTCTTATATGTTCAATTAAGTGATCTTTGTCATATTTTATGAGTTTGGGTTCATATGAAGTTTAATTGAATTTCTTTGCTTACCCGATTAAAATGACACTATTATAGTATTTTGAGCATAATAGGAGTTGTAGACATCCAAAAATCATGAAATCTATCTTGAATGAAAGCTTAAAGAAGTGTCCATATTTACAAAGCAAGAGAAGATTCTAAATGGGATGTTTAGGACTCCGAAATTATCTCAAAAGATGAGATAGTGTTGCTGACGTGGAATTTGAACAGTGTGCAAAGATCCGGCCATATCTTGAGATATAGAAGTCATATTGAGATGAAATCAACTTTGTTGGACAGCTAAGATCCAGGGATACAACTTTTGTTCAGAAGGCAAGCTCTAATTCGGACATGTGAACATCCGAAATTGCGGTGCAAGAAAGTCAAAATTGTTGTGCTCATTGGTGGCAAAAATTCAAAAGTGTTTTGCAATTTCAACAAAGCCCATGTGAAAGCAAGAAAAGGGTAGAAAAGTAATATCCTAGTTGGTGACTTTCTGAAGATGATGCCTCAAAAATCCTCTATAAATAGAAGGGTTTGCAAGAGGAGACAGACACCAATTTTGGAGATCAACTCCAATACCATCTTCTTTCTTTCTTTCTTTCTTCCTTTCTTTCTTGTTAGTTTTGCCTCCTTCATGGAAGGCTTATGTTTTCTTTCTTGTTAGTTTGCCTCCTACATGGAAGGCTTAGCTTTTCTTTATTGTTAGTTGCCTCCTACATGGAAGGCTTAGGATTTATTTCTTGTTAGTTTTGCCTCCTACATGGAAGGCTTAGGATTTATTTGTTGTTAATTTGCCTCTTTCTTTGTTGTTAATTTGCCTCCTTCATGGAAGGCTAGGTTTGTAGTTTCAATTCGAGGATTCAAGCTATTTTCATTTTAACTTTGAGGTCTTGATCTTTATTTACATGCTTATTAAGTGGTTTCTACTCTACTTCACTATATTCTTCAATTTTATTCTTTAATCAAAGTTTGATCGGTTGACGTATTTTGATTAATGCATGATTGATTTATAATTGGTTTTTGATTGGTAAATCACTTTCCAAAAGTTTGAAGAGTAGAAATTAAGTAATTTAATTGAAGGTTTTCATTTTATTACTTACTTCAACTGAATTCTGATTGTGAAATTGGTTTAGATAAAAGATTAAGTGGTTACTAAATCTTGTTGATCATAATCAATTAAATTCTGAGAGGTTTCTCAGTAGAGAATTCAAGGATCATTGTAGGGGTTCCAGATGATCCTAGGTTGATAAACACAATGCATGATTTTAGTGATCAATGATTAGTTAAGAAAATAGCCTCTGAATTCCTTGAGTTGATTATTGTTAAGTCAAATTTCATTCTGTATTTTGCATTTATAACTTCATATCAAATCTTTCCAAAATCCCCTTGTTCTAACCTTCTCCTTATTTGCTTAAGAATCTGAAATGGTCTTTGGGAGATGACCTAGGTTGCACCTTATACTATACCAATAGTTTGGGGGAAATCTGGAAATTATTTTTGCGCGTTTGCGACGAGCGTGTCAAAATTTGGCGCCGCTGCCGGGGACCATTTTAATTTCCTAGGCTCATTTAGGAGTTTGTATAAAAATTTTAATCTTTCTAACAATTGTTTTTACTTTAGATATATCATTCTTGGATTTTCTGTATGAATTTACCTTTTTGTGTATGACCCGATCCAATCCTGAAAATTTATATGCATATGATCCTGAGATTGATAAAACATTCCACCATTTGAAAAGAGCACATAGAAGGCATTCATCCAGTAATAACCAAGAAAGTAACAGTAGTGATTTTTCATCTTTAAATTTTGATAGTTTTAAAAATTTTGCTAAGAACATGGCTGATAGAACCTTAAAAGAATTAGCTGCACCTGATGTTGCTTATCAACCATTGTGTATTCAATACCCTGATGTTGATGCACCATTTGAACTGAAGTCTGGACTAATACATTTGCTACCTAAGTTTCATGGCCTTGCAGGTGAGGACCCTCATAAACATTTGAAGGAATTTCACATTGTGTGTTCCACAATGCGGCCACAAGGAATTCCAGAAGATCATATCAAGTTGAAGGCATTTCCTTTCTCTTTAAATGATGGAGCTAAGGACTGGTTGTACTATCTACATCCAACATCTGTTACAAGCTGGAATGATATGAAAAGATTATTCTTGGAGAAATTCTTCCCTGCATCCAGAACAGCAGCTATCAGAAAAGAGATTTGCGGCATCAGACAGAACTCCCAAGAAACTCTCTATGAGTATTGGGAGAGATTCAAGAAACTATGCGCCACTTGTCCACACCATCAAATCAGTGATCAATTACTGATTCAGTATTTCTATGAAGGACTCATGCCAATGGACAGAAGCATGGTTGATGCAGCTAGTGGTGGAGCACTTATGGACAAAACTCCTACAGCAGCTCGAGATTTGATTGCCAACATGGCAGAAAATTCTCAGCAATTCAATTCTCGAACTAATTCCTTGTCTAAAGGAGTCCATGAAATGACCACCAAGACAGACCATACACGATTGGAGAACAGAATTGAAGAACTAACCTCCATCGTAAGACAGTTGGCCATCGGACAACAACAGCAACTTAATGTTGTTGACAAAACCAAAACATGTGGCATCTGCACTTCTGCAGATCATCCTACTGATGCATGCCCAACATTGCAAGAAAGTGAGACACCTGAGGCTGCAGTAAATGGTATTTTTGGCACAGGACAACAATACAGGCCTCCTCAACATTATCAGCAACAGAAGTTTGAACCACCTTCTGGAACATACAATCCTAGTTGGAGAAACCATCCTAACTTGAGATATGGCCCTCCACAACAACAAAGGATTCAAACATCTGACTCCCAAAATAAATACCAACCACCGCCATTCAGACAACAACAACAGCATATGCAGCAATCTGTACCCTCTAATGCTTCTGAACCCTCTCTTGATGATTTGATGAAGCAATTAGCAACCAACAATCTTCAATTTCAACAAAATGTAAGTTCTACCATTCAGGATTTACAAACTCAAATTGGGCAGTTGGCTACCACTGTCAACCAATTGAAATCTCAAGGTTCTGGTCAACTACCTTCTCAACCTGTCATAAATCCCAAAAGTGTGAATGCCATGACCTTGAGAAGTGGGAAGAAAGTGCAGACAGACCCTACAATTTTAAAGCAACAAAGCTTCAATCAGACTAATCCACACCAAAAAGAAGCATTTATCTCCACACCTGGAGATATCTCTGATGAGCCATCTGAATCAGAAGGAAAGTCTGATGAAAAAAGTACACCAGCCTTCGATAAGACATCGAATGATCAACAAAAAGAAGCTTGCCATAAACGATCTGCACTTGAAGCATCTGATGAGAAGAAAACCCCAAATTGTGCTGATCAGAAGGTATCTTTACCTTTTCCAAATAGAATGGTTCAATCCAAGCCTAATGTTCATGCAGAATTGGATAAGGAGCTTCTAGATACTTTTAGGAAAGTGGAAGTCAACATACCACTTCTAGATGCTATCAAGCAAATTCCCAAATATGCCAAATTTCTAAAGGATTTGTGCACGCATAAGAGAAGACTCAAAGGGGATGAGAAGATCAGTGTGGGACGCAATGTTTCTGCCTTAATTCAACCCAGCCTCCCTCAGAAATGTAAAGATCCAGGAACTTTCACCATTCCTTGCACAATAGGAAACTCTACATTTGGTGATGCATTGCTGGATCTAGGTGCTTCCATTAATGTTATGCCCTCATCAGTTTATAAATCTTTGAATCTGGGAGAACTGAAGCCAACTGGTGTGGTGATTCAATTAGCCAACAGAAGTACAACACATCCAGCTGGAGTACTTGAAGATGTGCTAATTCAAGTGAATAAGCTAATCTTTCCAGCTGACTTCTACATTTTGGATATGGAAGATGAGTCATCCATCAATAGAGCAACCTTGATCCTAGGGAGACCTTTCCTCAAAACTGCAAAAACAAAGATAGATGTGCATACGGGGACTCTCTCTATGGAATTTGGAGATGATATCATCCAATTCAACATATTTGAAGCCATGAAGCATCCCATAGAGAATCATTCACTCTTTCAACTTGATGCCATAGACCTTCTTACGGATGATTATTCTATTGACAATATACTTTTTAAATTTTTTGATTTTGATTTAGATTACTTAGATAATTTTACTTGCACATGTGATGAATTTGATTCATGTATTGTGTGTTCCAGGATTAATGCTGCAGACCAACCTTCGTTGAAAGATGACATGTTAGATGCAAGTGTTGCAGACATTTCAATCTCAGATAGATCTCTTCCTTCCATAATACAACCACCTCCTTTGGAGTTGAAGCCTTTGCCTGAACATCTAAAGTATGCTTATTTGGGGGAAAATGAGAAGCTTCCTGTCATTGTAGCAAAGAACCTTTTACCACAACAGGAAGAAAGGTTACTGCAAACATTAAAAATCCATAAACAAGCAATTGGATGGACTTTGGCTGATATTCCAGGTATTAGCCCATCTACTTGTATGCATAGGATACTGCTGGAGGAAAACACCAGACCTGTTAGACAACCACAAAGGCGTTTGAATCCAACCATCCTAGATGTGGTAAAGAAGGAAGTAGGTAAGCTTTTGGCAGCTGGTATCATCTATCCCATCTCAGACAGTGATTGGGTAAGCCCGGTGCAAGTAGTTCCTAAGAAGACTGGCATGACTGTAGTCAAAAATCATAATGATGAACTAATCCCTACCAGAATACAAAACAGTTGGAGAGTGTGCATAGATTATAGGAAGCTTAACCAAGCTACTCGCAAGGATCACTTCCCTTTGCCCTTCATAGACCAAATTTTGGAAAGATTAGCAGGAAAATCTCACTATTGCTTTCTAGATGGTTTTTCAGGTTATTTTCAAATACATATAGCCCCAGAAGACCAGCATAAGACCACCTTCACTTGTCCTTTTGGTACTTTTGCCTATCGAAGGATGCCTTTTGGTCTATGCAATGCCCCTGGAACCTTTCAAAGATGCATGGTAAGCATTTTCTCTGATCTCTTAGAAAGTTGCATGGAAGTGTTTATGGATGACTTCACTGTATATGGTTCTTCTTTTGATGCATGCTTAGAAAGCCTTTCTAAAGTTTTGGACAGATGCATTGAGACTAACCTGGTTTTGAATTTTGAAAAATGTCATTTCATGGCAACAGAAGGTATAGTCTTAGGACACTTGGTATCTAGCAAAGGTTTAGAGGTTGATAAGGCCAAGATAGACATTATTACTTCTCTACCTTACCCCACTTCTGTGCGAGAAGTACGTTCTTTACTTGGTCATGCAGGTTTTTACAGAAGATTCATCAAGGATTTTAGCAAGATTGCACAACCTCTTTCTAAACTACTACAAAAAGATACCAAATTTGTGTTTGATCAAGCATGCAAGGATTCATTTGATGAACTAAAGAAGCGGTTGACAACCACTCCCATCATTCAACCACCTAATTGGACGCTTCCATTTGAATTAATGTGTGATGCATCTAATTATGCCCTTGGTGCTGTACTGTCTCAAAGAGTTAGCAAGAGATCTCATGTCATTGCATATGCCTCTCGCACACTTGATGCAACCCAATCAAATTACACAACTACTGAGAAGGAGCTTTTGGCAATTGTGTTTGCATTAGATAAATTTCGCTCCTATTTGCTTGGATCTAAAGTTATTGTTTTCTCTGACCATGCAGCTTTGAAATACTTGCTGAAGAAGACAGATGCTAAGCCAAGACTGATTCGTTGGATGCTTCTGTTACAAGAATTTGATTTAGAGATTAAAGATAAGAGTGGTGCAGAGAACCTTGTAGCAGATCATTTAAGTCGGATCCAGCAACCTTGTGAAGAAAATTCAATTGCAGATTCATTCCCAGAAGAGCATCTCTATCATTTGCACGGGAAGGATCCTTGGTATGCAGATTTGGTAAACTATCTGGTTGCTAAAGAAATACCCAAACACTTCACCAAATCGCAACTTGCCAAGTTGAAAAGTGATGCCAAACACTACATATGGGATGAACCATACCTTTGGAAGACATGTAGTGATCAAATCATTAGAAGATGTGTTCCAGATCATGAAGTTCAGTCTATACTTACCTTTTGCCATTCCCTAGCTTGTGGTGGACACTTTGGGCCACAACGGACAGCTAGAAAAGTACTAGACTCAGGCTTTTATTGGCCTACAATATTTCGTGATGCACATAGATTATGCATAACTTGTGAGCAGTGCCAAAGAATAGGGAGTATTTCGCGCAGAAATGAGATGCCTCAACAACCACTTCTCTTTTGTGAGGTATTTGATGTTTGGGGTATAGACTTTATGGGTCCATTCCCTGTCTCTTTTGGCTTTGTTTACATTCTGCTAGCTGTTGATTATGTTTCAAAATGGGTGGAGGCAAAAGCCACCCGTACTGATGATGCTCGAGTTGTTGCAGATTTTATCAGGTCTAACATTTTTAGCAGGTTTGGCATTCCTAGAGCTCTAATTAGTGACCAAGGTACTCATTTTTGCAACCGCACAATGGAAGCCCTACTCCGCAAATATGGAGTCATGCATAAAGTCTCCACCCCATATCATCCTCAAACAAATGGTCAAGCTGAAGTTTCTAATCGAGAGATCAAGAAAATCTTAGAGAAAACAGTTCAGCCTAACAGGAAGGATTGGAGCTTGCGCCTTGTTGATGCATTATGGGCATATAGGACAGCTTACAAGTCACCCATTGGCATGTCTCCCTACAGGATTGTCTTTGGTAAAGCATGTCATCTTCCAGTTGAATTAGAGCATAGAGCATTTTGGGCAGTAAAGAAATGCAACATGGATCTAGACCAAGCAGGAATCCATAGGAAGCTTCAATTGCAGGAACTTGAAGAAATTCGATTGGAAGCATACGAAAACTCCAAAATTTACAAAGAAAAGGTCAAAGCTTTTCATGACAAAAAGTTGGCAAGAAAGGAGTTTTTCGTTGGACAAAAAGTTCTCCTTTTCAATTCTCGGCTAAAGCTTATGCCTGGTAAGCTACGCTCTAGATGGTTAGGACCATTTGTAGTTACTAATGTTTTTCCTTATGGTGCAGTGGAAATAAAAAATGAGGTAACTGAAAAAATCTTCAAGGTGAATGGACATCGTCTTAAACCATTTTTCGAAGGTTTTCAAAAGCACACGGTAGAAGAAGTGCATTTGCACAATGCCACATACCTGCAATAAATTCAAGAGAAGTCTCTCTCTCTCCCTCTCTCTCTCTCTTTCTCTCTTTCTCTCTCTCTCTCTCTCTTTCTCCCTCTCCCTCTCTCCCATTCCTCGCTTATAAGTTTCAACTACTCTCTCAACTTCCTTCTTCACCTCTTAAATCATCCTAACTATTACACCACATTGAGCTTGCAGGAATAATAACTTGAGTGTTTTAAAAAAAAAATGGAGAAAGCTCTCACCAGGATCAAAATTTTGTTCCCTACTCTCCCCAGAAATTTTCTTAAAGACATTTACAATTGCAGACTTGAACGATTGAGAGCATTAACACTCTTAGGCCTTCCAGAAGATGTCCGTTGGATCATTGAAGCTAAGGTACGTTTAGCAGGTGAATTTCAAGAATCATTTGTTAAAAACATGCCAGGTATGGGAAGAAGTTCCTATGCAAAGAAGAGAAGGGCAAAAAGAATTGGAGTTTGCTACAGGTGTGCAAGATGGACCTGTAACACAAGATGCAAGAACCCTGGAATGGTTTCAAGAAATCGAGAGGACAAAATTCAATTCATAAAGGATGGACTGAGTAAGGAGTCATTGGATGATATCATTCAGACTCTTGAGACGCATCCTAGTGGGCATGTACAAGGAGTCCTTCTTGATTTGTTTGAACTGTTCCGTAAGGAAAAAGCACGTTATAGTCTTGGGAATCTGACTTTAAAAGACCCTGTTGTCAGTTTACAAGAAAACTGAATGGGAAGCACATCCTCGACTCTTAGAAGGCGTTTCAGCCGTTACTGGACGTAAAACCAGAGGAAGATGTGAGCCACAATCACAACTACTGTTCATTCTCATGCGTGTATGTTTGTCATTTACATTGTCTTTTCAATTTATTGGGCCACCGTTTTTTTTGAAATTTTCACCTCTGCTTAAAGTCTTTCCCCTCTGACATTCACCTTTTCCTTGAACCCAAAATTCAAACTTTTGCAACCAAAATTCAAACTTTTGCAACAAAAATTCAAACTTTTCCTACCAAATCCTGATCCCGCACTATTCAAGCGATCTCCTTGTCTGATATTGAGTCCCTATAAATTATCCACCTCTATGACATATTTTTTCAAAAAAAAAAAGACAGAAACACCGTATATGGATAAGATCAATACTATCTGTGTTTTTGGTGGGTCTAACCTTGGAAAGGATGGAGAATTTCAACATGCAGCTTCTACCCTTGGTAAGGCATTAGCTGCAAGAAAAATCAATCTTGTTTATGGGGGAGGGATTCAGGGTTTAAAAGGATGTGTTGCAGGATCTGCACTCACAAAGGGGTGTAACGTCTTAGGTGTTGGCTTAAAAAATGGGAGCACCTCCTACTTCACCCTGGGTACTGAATTGAAGGTTGCAACCATGCATGACCGAATGAGACACATGTTGGTTAATTCTAATGCATTTATTGCATTACCTGGTGGTCTTGGAACAATGGAAGAAATTTTTACCATTATATTTTGGGCCTATCGGAATTTTCATAAAAAACCTTTGGGCTTATTGAATATTAATGGCTTTTATAATGGTTTGATATCCTTTTTAGATCATGCAGTAGAGCAGGAGTTCATGCCACAATCCATGCGCAACATCATAGTATCTGCTTCAACTGTTGAACAGCTACTTGAGATTTTGCAAAATCCTACATCTGAGCTCAGTCAAGCAATGCAGCTCGTGAACCAACCAAATCAGGATGGCAGAGATAAAAGAGAACCAGATACCACTCTTCGGTTATAACTTTTCCTTACTTTGATGGTTTTCTTACATTTCTTTTCCTGTTATATGAAATTTCATCTAAGACATTGGGGACAATGTCTTGGATAGGTTGGGGGGAAGATGGTCCGACATCTAAAATTAAAAAAAAAAAAAAAAAAAAAAAACAAAACAAAACCCAAAAAAAAAAAACAAAAAAAATAAAAAAAAAACAAAAAAAAATAAAATAAAAAAAAATTAGGTTAGATTCATAAACTTGCTTTGAGTAAGATGGCTGAGTAAGGAGTTACACTTGACTCTTGATACGCATCTTATGATTTAAAAAAAAAAAAAAAAAAATTGAATGTGGAAGTATGTTTTTCTTTAGATTTCATAAAATAATTGAAGCAAAATGATTTACATTTCGAGATTAATTAGTTTGGCAACACATATTTGAACTGGATAGATTAGATTTGATAAATATATTACCTGTGAGATTTTGAGCCTTATTATTATTTTCTTTCTTGTGTGATTTTCATCCATGGAATATGTTACTTCAGAACTTGCATTGATTCTTTTTGAAGCTACATTTTCACATGATTTGTACAAAAATGATTGAGGCACTGTTTTTCTTGAACAAACCACTTGGCCAAATAACTAAACCATATAATTTTATCCTTTGATCAGCCCTTTGAGCCGATTAGCCTTTTCTTCTTTTTAGCTCACCACAAATAAAAAAAAAAAAAAAAAAAAAAAAAAAAAAAAAAAAAACAACTTTGTCTGACCATAGAAGGTGAGAAATACTGGATTTATCATACCATAAGTGTTTCAATAAGTGTGGGGGAGATTATTGTTGTGTTCATCAATATCATGGTTGAAAAAAAAAAAAAAAAAAAAAACTGAAGCAATAAATTAATAAATAAACTATTATATTGAAAAAAAAAATAAAAAAAAATAAATTGAAGAAGTGATATCTGTTTCTCACACTTGCACTTACAATCAATTCTCAATCCTCACCATTTTCATTGGTCTAACATTGTATCTCTTCAATATATCATTTCATCTTTCTATTCCCATTAGAACCAAAATAAAGACCTCTTGATTTGTGCATTGCATGTGTACATAGTAGTAGAGAAGTAGAAGATATGCAAGCCTATGATAGTTCATCTTTCATGGATTGAATTTGAGAGAAACACTTACCAAATCAAACACTTGAGAGATTCAGAGTATATCATGTGAGGTTTTATCTTTCTCAATCTATGTTTTTCAAATTAAAGTTGCCTTTCTAAGTAATTTCAAAAATGTGATGAAAGAATGCTTCATGAAATTTTGTGAATTCTTGAGAAATCAACTCAAAACTTTGATGTTCTTTCAAAAAAAAAAAAAAAAAAAAAAAAAAAAAAAAAAAAGTCACCAATCCTTAACTTAAGTTTGCCCGAGACGTGCAAAAGATAAGTGTGGGGGAATTTGATAAGCATAGATTTCATAAATAATTATCTCTCACTTTTATCTCATTAAGACTTCTTATATGTTCAATTAAGTGATCTTTGTCATATTTTATGAGTTTGGGTTCATATGAAGTTTAATTGAATTTCTTTGCTTACCCGATTAAAATGACACTATTATAGTATTTTGAGCATAATAGGAGTTGTAGACATCCAAAAATCATGAAATCTATCTTGAATGAAAGCTTAAAGAAGTGTCCATATTTACAAAGCAAGAGAAGATTCTAAATGGGATGTTTAGGACTCCGAAATTATCTCAAAAGATGAGATAGTGTTGCTGACGTGGAATTTGAACAGTGTGCAAAGATCCGGCCATATCTTGAGATATAGAAGTCATATTGAGATGAAATCAACTTTGTTGGACAGCTAAGATCCAGGGATACAACTTTTGTTCAGAAGGCAAGCTCTAATTCGGACATGTGAACATCCGAAATTGCGGTGCAAGAAAGTCAAAATTGTTGTGCTCATTGGTGGCAAAAATTCAAAAGTGTTTTGCAATTTCAACAAAGCCCATGTGAAAGCAAGAAAAGGGTAGAAAAGTAATATCCTAGTTGGTGACTTTCTGAAGATGATGCCTCAAAAATCCTCTATAAATAGAAGGGTTTGCAAGAGGAGACAGACACCAATTTTGGAGATCAACTCCAATACCATCTTCTTTCTTTCTTTCTTTCTTCCTTTCTTTCTTGTTAGTTTTGCCTCCTTCATGGAAGGCTTATGTTTTCTTTCTTGTTAGTTTGCCTCCTACATGGAAGGCTTAGCTTTTCTTTATTGTTAGTTGCCTCCTACATGGAAGGCTTAGGATTTATTTCTTGTTAGTTTTGCCTCCTACATGGAAGGCTTAGGATTTATTTGTTGTTAATTTGCCTCTTTCTTTGTTGTTAATTTGCCTCCTTCATGGAAGGCTAGGTTTGTAGTTTCAATTCGAGGATTCAAGCTATTTTCATTTTAACTTTGAGGTCTTGATCTTTATTTACATGCTTATTAAGTGGTTTCTACTCTACTTCACTATATTCTTCAATTTTATTCTTTAATCAAAGTTTGATCGGTTGACGTATTTTGATTAATGCATGATTGATTTATAATTGGTTTTTGATTGGTAAATCACTTTCCAAAAGTTTGAAGAGTAGAAATTAAGTAATTTAATTGAAGGTTTTCATTTTATTACTTACTTCAACTGAATTCTGATTGTGAAATTGGTTTAGATAAAAGATTAAGTGGTTACTAAATCTTGTTGATCATAATCAATTAAATTCTGAGAGGTTTCTCAGTAGAGAATTCAAGGATCATTGTAGGGGTTCCAGATGATCCTAGGTTGATAAACACAATGCATGATTTTAGTGATCAATGATTAGTTAAGAAAATAGCCTCTGAATTCCTTGAGTTGATTATTGTTAAGTCAAATTTCATTCTGTATTTTGCATTTATAACTTCATATCAAATCTTTCCAAAATCCCCTTGTTCTAACCTTCTCCTTATTTGCTTAAGAATCTGAAATGGTCTTTGGGAGATGACCTAGGTTGCACCTTATACTATACCAATAGTTTGGGGGAAATCTGGAAATTATTTTTGCGCGTTTGCGACGAGCGTGTCAAGTAACTAATTGAGACTTATGTATGCTTTATTTGAAAGCAGATCACTTTTAGTGTATTAATTGTGAGGACACATCAACATCTTCTTCAAGAAAAACAACTTTAATTATTTTTTAAAATAAATACTCCTAAATTATCAAAGTTTTGGCATGGATCAAACCAATATTCACAAACTATACTACAGAAATATGAAGACATAAAATCTACATATTAATTACATTGAGTAGTTGGGACAATCTTATGCCTATTAGTATAGTACATAGATCATTGTCCTACACTTCTACTACTACTTCGTCCACGAAGTGATGTGAATGATTTGATGTAAGTATTGACCCTCTAACATCATTTTCTTTTTCCCTTAACATTTGTCAAATTATATCTCTCTTCAATCCCACCACCTTTCTTTCATTGCTACCTCCCAACTCCACTCACCTCTTTCCCTTCAAAACTTCTTGTTTTGCAAACATGATGTCGCATCTATACAACCAGTTCCCACTCAGGTTGGTCCTGTTGACCAAGACTCCAATTCATCAGTTCTATCGTATATTCAACATGGTGAATAATTGAAACCTACTACAAGAATGGTGTGATAAAACATATTTAGATAACTTTTTGAACCATTTTTATTAACTAGTATGATGGTTGACACCTACTCTACATGATCCTTGACGTGCTGGTGGTGATCCTTGACGTGCTGGTGGTGATTGTTCTGATTTATTAATAATTTCATAAATTTAAAAAAAATAAAAAATAAAATTGTATTTATTCATAAATTAAAGAAATAAAGATATAAAAAAATAGAATAGATGATAAGATAATTAATTAGATAATAAAATATATATATATATATATATAAATTAATATTATAAAAAATATAATTATATGAATAATATAACTTTCAATTATTAAAAATTGAAAATAAAAGTAATAATAATTTATTCAAAACTAATAATTTATGATAATTCATAATTTATTTTTGTAAATTTTTAACTGTTTTTTTAATTAAATTTAATAATTATATTTAGAAGTTTATGACCTCCACCTAACGTATGTGTTTAATCTTAATGTTACAAAAGTTAAATTTAGACCATAATTATGCATTATACTGTAATTAAATATTAACCAAAAATTACTTTAAAAAAATGGTCAAGTTATAACATTTGTTTTTATATGTTTTTTAGGTATAATTCAATTATGTTTTGCATATGTGTTAGCCATGTAAGAAGTATATACAGAACTAATAAAAATGATGTATTTTTTAAATTTTCTTTTAAGAAAGAAGATGATGTTTTTATTTTTTAATGATAATAATTCCTCAAGATTTTCTCTTTGTATTTTATTTATACATTACAATAATGATAGCTTATAGATAGATAACATACATTGAGTTTTTAGATTCATACTATTTAAGTGTGGCTGTTTTTTTTTTAAATCCTTTTTTCAAACTTTGTCAACTTAATTGTTTCTATATTTTCTCATGTTATAAATCCATCAAATAGATTCTAGTGAGTTCTAAATTATGTTTTTGTTAATAATTTAACATTATGTTTTATGTTGTGGGTAGTCAAGAAATGAATTCTAGTATAGGGGATACTTCTATTACATCAAGCAAGCGTAAAAGAAATGAAGAGGAGAAGATAGATAATATGGAGCAAACAATATTTGTTATTGTTAGTGTGGTGACTATGATTTTGGAAGTATTACCTTGGTATCATAACAAACATTTTGTTAAGAAACTTGCTCAGGATTGAGAATTAGAAAGACACAGTTTCCTTAGTCATTTATACAAAGGAACAAAAGAAGATTGCATCGAACAATTAAGAGTTAGCAAAAGTGCATTTTTTAAGCTTTGTAGAATTTTGCAATAGAATGGACAATTAGTAAGAACAAGAAATGTCCTAACAACTTAAGTTGTGGCAATGTTTCTACACATCCTTGCTCACACTCTAAAGTATATAGAAGTGCAATTTAATTATTGCAGATCAAAAGAAACAATAAGTAGACAATTCAATAATGTCCTACGAGCTATAGTGAAAATAAGCAAGGATTGTTTAAATACTTATGATTATAATCTAGTGGGCGCAGAAGTAAACAAATGGAGATGGTTTGAAGTAACTTTGTTTGTCATACAAGTAATTATGAATAATTTTATGTGCTTTCAACTTGTTTATCACTTTATTTTCTTTTTAGAATTTGATTGGAGTACTTGATGGAACATATATTCCAGTAACAATTGCAATAGAAGATAGGCCTAGATATCCAAGTAGAAGTGATGATATCTCTACAAATGTATTAGCAATTTGTGGTGTATATTTAAGGTTTATTTATGTGTCACCAAGGTGGGAATGATAAGTAAGAGATTCTCGAATATTGCGAGATTCTTTATGTCATCAGGATTGTTTATGAATTCCAAATGATAATTATTTATAAAATGATAAAACTTTAGTTGAAAATAAGGGTACACAATTGAATGACTTTTTTTTTTCATTTTGAAAAATAATTGTAGGTAAATACTTTCGTGTAGACACAGGATATACAAATGGCCCTAGATTTTTAGCACCTTATCGAGAAACTGGATATCATTTGAATGAGTGGATTAGAAACATCCCTCAAAATTATAAGGAGTTATTTAATCTTTGTCATGCAAGTGCAAAGAATGTAATTGAAAGGGAATTCGGGGTATTGAAAAAAGATGGAGTATATTAAGAACTCCTTCCTTTTTTGACATAAAAATATAAATAAGTATTATCAATGCTTGCTTCATACTACATAATTTCATAAAGAAGCAGCAACAAAGTGATCCATTTTTCGAGATCTAAGACTTGGAGCTTTTATCTATTGTTGATGAAGAATTAACTAACCAACCAAGGGGACAGGTTGAAAGAAATATTATTGATGAGGTCAGAACTTTTCAAGTAACGAAAGAATGAGCAACATTTCATGATACTTTGAAAATGAATATGTTTATTAATTATCAAGTTAGAAGAAATTTTACTTAAAGAGACATATTTTAGTTGAATATGTAGTTCTTTATTTTTAAAAATGAGCAGACTTTAAACTCTTCTTATGGACATGCTCTATTTTTGTGATAGTGTTGAATATTCATCATAACTTCTATTGTCTATTATATTGATTGGAATCTAATGTTTGTTCATTATTTTTTTATAATCATATCTCCATTACAATAATACTATTTGCATACATACTATTCCTTTTGTATGATGAAGTGTTATATTACTTGTTGATTAGTATACATTCGCATTGATTATTTTTTTTGAATCTAGTGAAATGGACTCATCCAAAGTTCAAGGAAAGAGAAAGGGGAAGAGAAAGACAACAAAAACTAGTAATGAAGACAAGAAAGATGATACACAAGGTTACTTCACATGAAATTTAGAGTTGGAGCATGTACTAGCTTATGTGCTTAAAGATCAAAGGAATCTTGGTAGAAATATTGATGGAGGTTGGAAAACACAAGCTTTTGTTGCACTTCAAGCATTGTCTACAAGTTTCAATAACCATGTTAGGGTAGAGAATGTCAAAAATTGTGTTAAACTTTGGTATAATTGGTATAAGATTGTTTCTGACATTCTTAGTCAAGTTGGTTTTGATTGGGATAACATAAAATACATGATTACTATTGAAAATAAAAATGCATGGAATGAATCTGTGAAGGTAGTAACTTTTAATGCTAGCTATTATTCAATTTTAATTTATTATTTTTGTTATTATTAATGTGTTTTGTTGTTTTATTTTGTAGTTACGTATGAAAGCAAATCGGTTTTTATATAAGGTGATTTCTAACTGGGATGATATAATGGACTTATCAGCCAATGATAAAGCTACTTTAAATGGAGCAGAAACCATATTGGATGTTAATGATATGATGAGCAAAGAAGCAATTGAGGAGGAAGCTCTTAGTCTGAATACAAGCTCAGAGGAACCAAGCTTCGCTACAAAGACAAAGAGAGCATAAATCGATATGCAATCACAGAGAAGAAAGATTGGAGAGAAAGAAGGGATAATATTCTCGTTAAAGGAAATGGCAAACTCATTGAAAAAGTTTGTGAAAGTAAGTAAAAAAAGAATAGAAAACAAATATGATGATGAAATGATTCAAGAAACTATAAATGAGGTGAAAAAATACCTAACTTAGATGAAGAACAACAAGTGAAAACAATTAATTGGTTGATTGAAAATCCACTAAAGTTATCAATTTTAAAAGCTTTTTCAACAAATCGGAAGAAGACTTATATCTTAATTGCTATATATAAGTTGCTATGATACTTTTTAACAAGTATATCACATTTTTTTTATTATTTAATATTTAACATATTTGCTATTATTTTTTATAAATTTTAAATTTTTTTATTATTATGTTAAAATTTTTAACTTTTTTTCTTAGATTATTTCGATGACGGTAATTTTGCTAAAATTTTTCCTTTGCTAAGATGAATAAATCAGTATACCATTTATATTAATTTGGATGTAATTTTATATTTTAGACAATATATTAGTTTATAACAAAGTGATATATCTACTGATTAACAACATAATACAAGTATTGAAATATTTTGATAAATAAAAAAATATTATATAACTTATAAATAATAAAAATATTATTCATCCAAAAATTTATAATTTACATATCGAAATAATTTGTTTAAATTATACCTTCTATATATTTTAAATAATTAAATAATTAAAATTTAGCTAATCTATTTTCGACAATTTTTTAATATTTTAAAATTTTATAATAATTAATATTAATAAATAGTAAATAAAAATATAATCCATTAAAATTTTATATTTAAATCATCATAAATATTAATATTAATAAAATATTTAAAGATTTTTTATTTTTTAATATTATTTTAATTAAATTAAATTATTTTATCTAAACAAAAAATTTAAATTAATATAAAAATACATTGAGCTCTTCATATACGCATCAAATAATTACTTTTGAAAATTTATTCTACGAAACTCTTTCGTAAAATTTTTACTCTAACACTTTATAAAATAAAATATAAAATATAAAATAATTAAAAATTTATACATAAATCAACATAATTATTAATAATATTAATGAAATATTTTAAATATTTTTATTTATTAATATTATTTTAAAATTTTTTAAAATTATTTAAAAATAAAATTTTATATATAATAAAATTTAAATTATTTAGTTCAAACAAAAAATTTAAAATTTGAAAAATATAAATTCTATAAAAAAAAATTTAAATATAAAAAATTTAAATTTTTTTTATCTCAACAAAGTATTTTAAAAATAAAAATATTTAAATTTTTAAAAACTTTAAATTTCTTAAAATATTAAAATCATTTATCCAATCATAAAATTAATTATTTTGAATGCCCATAAACGATGACCAACACACTTAAAGGATTTTATCGTAAATCCAGTGAGAATTAAATTTTTTTTTGGATTTAGAAAAAGTGGTCCTTTTTTAATCTGCTTTTCTCATAAATGAATCAGTAGTTCTCAAAATTGATTTTGTTTCACTTATTTATCCATTCGACCAAGAACATGGAATTTTATAGTACCTGGATGCTCCAATAGGGAAAATTTCCTTGGTTAAGCTTGTAGGTCTATGACTCGCTTTAATTCTAGTTCTGGGTTTGGAGCGTGCTAGATGCATGCTTACCCGCGGGCCTAACAGTGTAGCTGTATGGGCCCACTTCAAAGATAAAAATTTTATTTTTTGTGCCAAATATATTTTAAATTTTTATAATTTTGGTATAAAATTTAAAAATTTAAATATTAAAATTATTTTATTTAATTAATTTGAGATTAATTGACTCGTTTAATATTCTACTCTTAGAATTTTAGGCCTAACATTTTTCTACATATTTCATGAACTTAAAATTAATTTTAAGTCTTGTCTGTATTAAATTTTATCTATTTTAAATTAATTAATGTATTTTGTACATAATATTAACGTTTGTTAAATTTTAGACATGATTATTATAGTTTTGTAAAATTGTAAATTCATTTATCGCTAATCTAATTATGTAGATATCTATCAATTAAATATCATATTTTACGATATTACTTACTTAATTAATAATTATATATTTTATTTATTATAATTTTTTATTTTAAAATTATATTTGATACTTTAATTGAATTAAGTCATATATATTTTATATTAATATATTTTTATACGTATCAAGTAATTGATAATATTATCTTAAATATAACTTGTAATTTTGCATGATTATGTGTATAATCATATGTACAAATTAAATAAATTAATTTTTTTACTATAATTATATTATATTTTTACTATTTTTAATATTTAAATCTAAATTTAAACATTTTTTAATATATTAATCTTAATTTTGTGATAAATATATGTTATATATTCTTATAAAAATATATTTTAGTTATAAAATCAAACCAAATTTTGAATTTTTATATAAAAAAATATTTATTATTATATGAAATTAAAATTTATGTTACTTATTTAAGAAGTACTTTTTTATAATCCATTCAGGAGAATATCATTAAATTAATTTATGAAGACATCATTATCTTGATACAATAAAAAATATATCATTCTTATTATTTATAATATATTTTATTATATTAATTAAATATTAGAATCTATTTCATATATAAATTTATAATAATAGTTGAACATATTTACGAACTATTGAAATAATATATATATATATATATATATAATAAAAATTAGAATCTATTTCATATATATTTAAAGTTTATTTAATATATATTTAATATCTTGGCTAGCTATATCTACAATAATAAAAACCATATTTTAAGGTTAGTTTCAAATTATTTATACTTTCTTTTATTTACAATTGTATTTATAAAAATTTTCGTTCTTAAATTTTTTTTATTATTTTTAAAATATTTTAAATTATATAATTATATATGAGAGTATAATAAATTTTTAAAACATTATGTAATAAATTATATAATTCTATGTTAATTTATTGATAATTAATTATTACAATATTATTTTATGATTGCATATCACTTTGTTGTAAAAATGAAATAGAGATCGTATTTTTTATTAAAGTTATATTTTATACTAATTTTTTTTAATTAATTAAAAAATAAATAATTATTTTACTATTATTTTCTTAGATTTTAGAATTAAAATTTTATAAAAGTTTTTTATTATTTCTACTAAGAATCATATTTTCTCTGATGATATATTATGATATAAAACTAAATTTATTAATTTTTATAGATACTAATTTATAATATTTGGTTAAATTATTATATTTTATAGTATATAAAATATTGTTATGTTATATTGAACATTATACTTTTATTTTTATTTAACAGTGATCTAACCTATTGTTGATCATATAAAAATTTTGATAAAAGATAAAGAATATAAATTTGGATATATATAATTTTTATTAATGATTATTATATTTATAAATATGTTATTATTAATATAATTTGTGATTGATATAATATATTATATTCATTGTGAACTTATGTAAATTATGATTTAATATATTCTGTCACTATTAAAATTTTTAATGACATTAAATATTATACATTTTGTTTATATTTATTATTTTGTAAAATTTTGACAAGTTAATTAGATATAATTTGTAAAGCTTAGTATTAAACATAACTTTTTTATTTAAAATAGGTTGAAATTAATATTAAATTATATAGATGAGGATATATTTTATTAATATGAAATTATTTGATATAATTTTTTATTATTGAATAAAATTATTTTATTAATATATATTGTAATTAAATTATGTATATGATCTGAATTAAATGATTCTTTTCTTAATATTTATAATAGGATGACTTATCCCATTAACATAATAAAATAAAATTAAACAAATCTTAAAATAGCTTAATAACCATTACGTACAAGCCAATTAACATATTAAACTAAAGCCAATTAACATATTAAACTAAACCTATATTATTAATCACTAGAGTAAACATAATGTTTTGATCAAAAATACAAATGAAATAGGGATTGGGCTAAAACAAGTTAAACTTGGTTCTTTGATTCTAAATTTTCATTTTGAAACAATGGACTAACTTTGTATTTTTTTTTTCATATTTAAGGTTTTCTTAAACATAGTTATCACTATCTGACTTAAAGCTTCTTTGATTTTCTTTTCTTTTGACCTCATCATGGACCTCTAAACCTTTGTAAGAGATCCTCCTCTTATCTCTTTCATTCTTATCATTATTTTTCTTAGTTCTTATCATCAACACTCAATTATTTCCGAGGCCCCATTAAAAAAAAATAATTTTTTTAATTAGTGAATAAATCATAACTTAAATAATAAATAAGAAAAATCTCTGAAAATAAAAATAACAAAAAATAACAATGAAGAAAAAGAAAGAATAAAAGCGAAATAAAACAGAATGAAAAAAATAATAAATGATGAAAATGAAAAAAAATAAATAAATAGAAAAATTGAAATAAAACTAGGAAAAAGAATAAGAAAAATAGAAAAATAGAAAACAAAAATGGAAAAAAGAGTAAGAAAAAATAAAAAATATATATATAAAAATAAAAGAGAAAATAACGAAATTGGAAAAATTAGAAAAATAAAATAAAATAACGAGATAAATGAATAAAATAAAAAATCAAAATAAAAAAATAATAAACAAAAAAACAAAAATTGAAAAAAGGAAAAAAGTGGGAAAAGTGTTTGAAAAACTCTATAAATAGGAGAAAGGAAGTTGGGAAGGGGGTTCTTTTCTCATTTTTTGGAAATCTCTGAGAGGAGGACTTGGAGTTTTAGGAGGGGATTTTCAGAATTTTCGAAGGGAGAACCTAGGACTCTCTACCTCTGCCTTCAATTCAGCCCTTGGCCTCCATGGAACTAGTTCTTCATCACCTTCCAACGGAGGTTAGATCCGAATTTTATTCCTCTTAAGTTTCTTGTTTCTTCTCGGATTTTCGAGTTTATTTTCGTCTCTGTTTTTCGTTTTCATTTTTGATCGGCCAAATGATATCTGATTTTGGTGATTTTTGTTGCGTTTTCTTCGTATTTCTCTCTAGTTTCTGGAATGATATTATTTGTCCAATTTAAATCTGAAATGAAATTTATATCGTCTGATTACCGAATCATGTTTATCTTGGTGCGCAAATTAACCTAGCTTGTTTGATTTGTGCATAACTTGCTCATTTTTTATTGGATTTATGTCAAACTTGTTTTGTTTGATTCCTATAATCCATATCTTTCAATTGATCAGTTTTTATTTTTCATATCTACCACAAAATAGTTTCGAAAAATTTTGAGATTTGAATTCAAATTTTGGCGCCAAAATCTTGTGTGTTCTTGAGGTTGATCTTCATCTCTATTTTTCGTTTTTGTTTTTGATCAGTCAAACGATCTCCTATTTCTGTGATTTTTGTTTCGTTTTCTTCGTCTTTCTCTTTAGTTTCTGGAATGATATTATTTGTCTAATTTGTACCTGAAATGAAATTTTTATCGCCTGATTACTTAAGCATGTTCATCTTGGTGCGCAAATTAACCTAGCTTGTTTGATTTGTGCATATCTTGCTCATTTCTGATTGGATTTATGTCAAACTTGTTTTTTTAATTCCTATAATCCATATCTTTTAATTGATTGGTTTTAATTTTTTAGATCTACCAAAAAATATTTTCTAAAAATTCTGAGTTTTGAATTCAAATTTTGGCCCCAAAAACTCTTGTGTTCTTGTGGTTCATCTTTGTTTCTGTTTTTCATTTTCGTTTTTAATTGATCAAATGATCTTTGATTTCTGTGATTTTTGTTGTGTTCTCTTTTTCTTTCTCTCTAGTTTTTGGAATGATATTATTTGTCTAATTTGGATCTAAAATGAAATTTCTATTGCTTGATTACTGAAGCATGTTCGTAATTCTTTTCCTTAATTTCAAATCAAGTCAAGTTTATTTCAAATCAAGCCCAATTCAAGCCCAAAATTCAAATCAAGTTTATTTTATTTTAAATCAAGTCCAATTTTATTTCATTAAATTCAAATCAAGTTTATTTTATTTTAAATCAAGTCCAATTTTATTTCATCAAATTCAAATCAAGTTCTTTTTGTTTTAAATCAAGTCCCATTGTGCATTCCTTAATCTCACGCAACGAGTTCTAAAAACGAACTGGTATCTTTTTCTGTTGTTCGCTGTTTAGAGATTCGTATGGGTCCAAGTGCAGCCGTAGTTGTCTTGGGCCATGTGCATATGTGGATTGGGGATTGCCCTTCCCTTTTTCAATTAAATAAAAATCTTATTTTGCATTCCTTAATCTCACGCGACGAGCTCTAAAAACGAATTGGTAGCTTTTTCTGTTGTTCGCTGTTTAGAGATTCATATGGGTCCAAGTGCAACCGTCGTTGTCTTGGGCCCTGTGCATATGTGGATTGAGATTGCCCTTCATTTTTTGAAATAAATAAAGATGTCGTTTTGCATTGCTTAATCTCATGCGACGAGCTTTAAAAACGAACTGGTAGCTTTTTCTGTTGTTCGCTGTTTAGAGATTCGTTTGGGTCCAAGTGTAGCTGTAGTTGTCTTGGGCCTTGTGCATATTTGGATTAGGGATTGCCCTTCCCTTTTTCAATTAAATAAAAATCTTATTTTTCATTCCTTAATCTCACGCGATGAGCTCTAAAAACTAGTTGGTAGCTTTTTCTGCTATTTGCTGTTTATAGATTCGTATGGGTCCAAGTGCAGCCGTAGTTGTCTTGGGCCCTGTGCATATGTGGATTGGGGATTGACCTTCCCTTTTGAAGCAAATAAAAATGTCGTTTTGCATTCCTTAATCTCACGCAACAAGCTCTAAAAACGAACTAGTAGCTTTTCCTGCTGTTCGTTGTTTAAAGATTCGTATGGGTCCAAGTGCAGCCGTAGTTGTCTTGGGCCCTGTGCATAGGTAGATTGGGATTGCACCCTTAAAATATTTTTAAAAAAGACAACAATGCATTCGCTTTTCAATTCAAACACCTTTCGAAGGTCAAGCCTTCAACTCAAACCAGAACTACATAAGCCTTGAGTTTCCCATTGCACCGGGGAATACGTAGGAGCAGGATCAAGTCTTGTCAGGCTAACCTCCATCAAGCTATTTATTTTCACATTAATTAAGGGATCAAACATTTTCAAAAATTACACTCAGTTCAAGGGTACCGTTCTTTGGAACAGGCGAGTGGGATGCCTAACACCTTCCACATTCGTAACCAACTTCTGAATTTAGAATCTTATCCTCAAGTTAGGGTTTTTCCAAATCTTTTCCCTTAAATAAAAATTTGGCGGCGACTCCACATCATCAATAAAATTCTATTTTCAAATTTCAGAGAGTTCGTCGTCTTGTCGAAATTACGATTGCGACAATCCCCTCCTTATTTAAATGAATTCGTCTTGGAATTATGATCTTTACCACCTATATTAAAAGGACCTAAGTCAGAAACATTAAAAGTTATGCTCATCTCATACTCATCAGGAAAGTCAATTTTATAAGAATAATCATTAATATTTTAAAACACTTGGAAAGATCCATCATAATTTGGTTGTATTTTTTATTTTCTTTGCAAGGGGTATCACTCCTTTCTAATGTGAATCCAAACCTAATTTTCGGGTTTAAACATAACTTTCTTCAGATTTTTGGATGGAATTTTGAGCATAAAGTTCCATTTTCATTTCAATAAACATTAACTTGTTCATGGATCTTCTTCACATGTTCATCCTTAGTATTTCCATCTGTATGCTCAAAAGAAGAAATGTTATATGGAGGTAGCAAATCAAGAGGAGTTAAAATGGTAAATCCATAAACAATTTCAAAAGGAGAATATTATGTAGTAGCATGTACTATCCTATTGTAAAAAAATTCAACATGTAGCAAAAAATCTTCCTAAGAATTAATATTGCTCTTAGTGATAACTCTAAGAAATATGGAGAGGATTCTATTAACAACCCCAGTTTCCCCATCAATTTGAGAGTGACAAGTAGTAGAGAAAAGAAGTTTTGTATCAAGTTTATTCCATAAAGTCCTCTAGAAGTGGTAGAGAAACTTAGTATCATGATATGAAACAATACCACTTGGCATTTCATGAAGTCTTACTATCTCCTTGAAGAACAAATTAGTTACATGAAAACTATCATTAACCTTCTTGCAAGGTATAAAATGTGCCATTTTTGAGAACTTGTCATAAAAATTGAGTCCTTTCCATTCTTAGTCTATGGTATCCCTAAGATAAATTCCATAGGTAAATCAATCCAAGGATGATTAGGAATATGTAAAGGAGTACAAAGTTCATGAAGCATTATGTTATATTTTTCCCTTTTACATATAATGTATCTTTAAAAAAATATCTGCATATCATGTTCATACAAGGTCAATAAAAATGTTCACATAACATATCTAATGTATTTTGAATCCCAAAATATCCCATTAAACCTCCTTCATGAAATTCTTTAATAAGAAAATATCTTAAAGAACTTTTAGGCACACAATCTAATATTTTAAACGAATAATCATTATGTCTATGAAATTCTTTTTGAGACATTTTATCACATGAAGTATATATGTGAGAGAATTCATTATCATATGTATATATTTTTTAACATGTTAAAAACGAAACAATTTAGTTTTAAGAATGGTAAGAAATGTATATCTTCCAGAGAAGTCATCCACTACCATTTACCTTTCATTTTTTATGTTTGATAATATATGGTAAGTGCTCAAGGAACTTAACGCATTTTGCATGCTTGTTGAAATTTTATTGTCCATTCATATACTTCAAGGGTTCATGATCAGTGTGAAAGACAAATTCTTTCAGAAAAATATAATGTTTCCATCGTTGTAATGCTTTAACAAGTGCATCATAAATTGGAAATTAAGACTAGCCCTATTTAATTTTTTACTAAAATATGTAATGGGATGACCTCTTTAAAGTAAAATAGTCTCAATATCCACATTAAATGTATTACATTTAATTTCAAATGATTTAAAAAATTAGGTAATGCAAGGTGCATATGTGAGTTTGTATTTAAGTTTTTGAAATGCATTTTCTTGATTTTTCTCTCACTTAAAATCTACATTTCTCTTCACTTGGATAAGATGAGGAAGAATTGAAATCTTCACTAGTAATAATCCCATTATCTCTCATCATCATAGTATTCTTATTTAGGCATTAGGATGCAATATGCCCCTTTCTCAAGCACTTGAAGCATTTTATATCCTTACTTTTAGAAGACACAATTGTAATAGGGATAAACTTCTTAGTACATACAATTCCACAATATCTCTAGTGTATTGGTTTAGGCCATGGACAAATCGAACCATAATTTTCTCTCTATCCTCCATAATGATGGCTCTAATCAAAGCCACATCTATCTTCTTGTAGTATTCATCCACGCTCTTACTCCCTTCTGTAAGCTACAAATCTCTATGATAATGGTAAGTGTGAACACTGAATTATGTCTAAGGATTCAAAACCCAAAATAAATTCTTTTGTTTTTATCCAAAAGGTGATTTAGTCTAAAATAGTTCAAAAAATCAAAATAAAAGTAATGGAAAAATAAAAATAAAACAAATAAATAAATAAATAAAAACAGAAAAAAAGAGAAAAAAGAAAAGAATCAGAAAAAGTAGAAGAATAAAAAAGGGGAAAAGGAGAGAACCCACCAAAATTTAAAAAAAAAAGAGGTATATATAAGCAGAGAGGGGCACTTTGAAAAAAAAAAGGAATTTAGAATTTTCTAAGGGAGGACCTAAGAGACTCTCTACTTCTACATCCAATTCAGCCCTTGAGCTCCATTGAAGCAGTTCTTCATCACCTTCTAAGATGATATCAAGTGGCATTCGGAGCACAGCAATGGAGGTTAGATCCAACTTTTATTCCACTTAATTTTCTTGCTTCTTCTCGGATTTTCGAGTTCATCTTCATCTCTGTTTTTCATTTTCATTTTCGATCAGTCAAATGATCTCTAATTTCAGTGATTTTTATTGCGTTCTCTTTGTATTTCTCTCTAGTTTTTGGAATGATATTATTTGTCTAATTTGGATCTGAAATGAAATTTCTATCGCCTGATTATTGAAGCATGTTCGTCTTGGTTTGCAAATGAACCTAGCTTGTTTGATTTGTGCATAACATGCCCAATTCTGGTAGGTTTTAATTTTTCATATCAACCAAAAAATATTTTCTAAAAATTCTGAGATTTGAATTCAACTTTTGGTGCCAAAATCTCTTGTGTTCTTAAGGTTCATCTTCATCTCTATTTTCCGTTTTCATTTTTGATCAATCAAATGATCTCCAATTTCGGTCATTTTTTTGGTATTCTCTTTTCATTTCTCTCTAGTTTCTGGAATGATTTTATTTATTTAATTTGGATTTAAAATTAAATTTATATCACCTGATTACTGAAGCATGTTTGTCTTGGTGCGCAAATGAACCTAGCTTGTTTGATTTGTGCATAACTTACTCATTTCTAGTTTGATTTTTGTCAAACTTGTTTTTTTTGTTTCCTATGATCTATATATTTCAATTGGTAGGTTTCAATTTTTTAGATCTACCAAAAAATATTTTCTAAAAATTCTAAGATTTGAATTCATATTTTGGGCCAAAAATCTGTTGTGTTCTTGAGGTTCATCTTCGTCTTTATTTTTTGTTTTAATTTTAATTAGTCAAATCATATATGATTTTGGTGATGTTTGTAGCGTTCTATTTTTATTTCTTTCTAGTTTCTGTAATAATTTTATTTGTCTAATTTGGATCTGAAATGAAATTTCTTTCACCTGATTACTGAAACATGTTTGTCTTGGTGCGCAGATGAAGCTAGTTTGTTTGATTTGTGCATAACTTGCTCATTTCTGGTTTGATTTTTGTAAACCTTTTTTTTTTATCCCTATGATCCATTTCTTTGAATTGGTTGTTTTAATTTTTCAGATCTACCAAAAAATATTATAAAAGAATTCAGAGATTTGAATTCAAATTTTGACGCCAAAATCTGTTGTGTTGTTGAGGTTCATCTTCGTTTCTATTTTTCGTTTGCATTTTGATTAGTCAAATGATCACTGAATTTGGTTATTTTTATTGCATTCTCTCTGTCCTTTTCTCTAGTTTCAGGAATGATATTATTTGTCTAATTTGGATCTAAAATGAAATTTCTATCGCCATCTTTGTCGTGGTGCGCAAATGAACCTAGCTGGTTTGATTTGTGCATAACTTGCTCATTTCTGGTCTGATTTTTGTCAAACATTTTTTGTTTGATTCCTATGATCCATATATTTTAATTGGTTGGTTTTAATTTTTCATATCTACTAAAAAATTATCTTAAAAAATTCTAGGATTGGAATTCAAATTTTGGAGCCAAAATGTCTTGTGTTCTTCAAGTTCTTGTGTAGATCTTGTTCTTTTAACCATGTTTAAGTATTATTTTTTATGTGTTGATCCTTCTCTATGTATTTATTTTTGATTTTTTTATGTTTATATGTCCTCCTTTCTAAATCAAATCTTCAAAAATTTAGTTTTTCTAAAAACACTTTTCAAAGTTTTAAGTGATCCTAGATCTCACGCAATGAGCTCTAAGTACGAACTGGTAGCTTTTTTTGCTGTTTGATATCTACAAATTCATATGGATCCCAGTGCAGTTGTAGTTATCTCAGATCCTCTACATATGTGGACCTTGAAAACTTCTGAAAAATAAAAGATCCACAGAAAACCTCGTTTTAACAATTTTAAAGTCTCACACAATGAGCTCTAAACACGAACTGGTAGCTTTTTTTGCTATTTGATATTTAGAGATTCATATAGGTCCCAGTGCAGCAATAGTTGTCTTGGATCCTGTGCATATGTGGACTAATAATTATTCAAGAATATCTAAATTTCTTTTAAAATCGTCTTTCAATTTCTTTTTACCTCCGAAGATCAAGTCTTCAAAAACCAGAACTACATAGCCTTGAGTTTCCCATTGCACCAGGGAATACGTAGGAGTAGGATCAAGTCCTGTCAGGCTATCTTCCACAAACCTATTTATTTTTATTCTAATTAAAGGGATCAAATAATTTTCAAATAAATCACACACTTAGTTTAAGGGTACCGTTCTTTGAAACGGGCTAGTAGGGTGCCTAACACCTTCCCTATTCGTAACCGACTCCTGAACCTAGAACTCTTCCTTTGATAGGGTTTTTTCCAAATGTTTTCCCTTTAAAAATAAAATTTGGTGGCGACTCCACAATCAATTAAAAAAAATTCTTTTTTAAAAATTTTAATGAGTTCGTCATCTTGTTGTAATTACAATTGAGACATATGACAACTCCACTGGGGACTTTAGAAAATCAAGCCCGTTTACGATTGAGTGCGCATTGTATTGATCCCTTTTTTGTTTATCTGTCTTTTATTTATCCATTTACTCATTTACTGTACAACCCTAGGATAGACAAATGATAAATTGCTTTATATATACTTGTCGCAACTTCCCCAATTGTAGGCATCACAATCATTTGTGTGCCCTCTACACATTGTAGGCATCACAATCATTCCTGTACCCGAGTCTGAGTGCAGTGTAGGATAGAGGGGTCTAGTGGTGTCACTTCGGACGTACGTCTTGTTTGACTATCACGAAAACCCCGACTAGAGTGCATCCTATTCATGTGCCCTGCAACTGGTAGCTTCTTCTACTATTGTACAAAACATTATGAACTGGAACTTGGCTCTAGTAACCTCTTACACCTCAGGATTACTGACCACCTTCGAGAGGTTCATGCATTAAAGGTCATAGACCCTTAAGACAGGTGATCCACACAGGAGGCAAGGAGGGCACACACCCCTTTAATGATACAAGGTTCACATACTATTCACAGGCACTCAATTGTACCAAATCATCTGAAGTGGCAGAGAAAAGATGAAATTCAAAAGTTGGGAAAATACAGAAAATCGAGAAAGAAAATCAAGGAAAAAGAAAGAAAAAATATAAAAATTAGAAAGAAAAATCAAAATAAAAATCAAGAAAAATCAAAATAAAAGGGGAAAGATAAAAATTTCTAGGAAAAATTAGAAAAATAATTTCGAAAATATTGAAAATATGAAAAGATGCAAAAAGAGAGAAAATAAAATTCGAAATAAAATCTAAAGAATGCTTTTAGAAAATTTTAGCAAAACTAAAAGATTTTTAAGAAAGCCAAAGGTTTTTTAGCAAAATTAAAAAATACCAAAATTGATAAAAAATACAATTGCAAAAAATTAAGGACGAATAAATAAAGCAACACTCAATTATTTTCAAAAGGTTCAAATCTTCAATTATTTACATTTCAACATTACATTCATTCATTAAATAAATTTATCATTGAAAAGGAAATTTTGAAAACCATCCCATACTCTTTTCATTAAAACATTGACATTTTTATCACTCATGGTTTTTTGCATTTACACTGATTCTCAATTTTTTTTAATTTAACAGAAAAATTGGAGAAAAATAACTTCCTTGACATCCTTATAGGACTCATGCACAATCAAGAATCATGGATGAGCTGGAAAGACAAAATGAGGAATTGATAAATGATGTCCAAACATTAAAGGACCAAGTGACCAGACTAATGCAGGCCATTCAACTGTCAAAACAGAAAGAGGTGAGGTCTCTTCCAAAAGAAAAAATCGACCCATCATACCTCCCTGGCTATGGTCCACAAAATCCTTTACCATCAATCATACCTCCAGAAACCAAAGGGGTTCATTATGGGTTCCTTCATGGGCAAGCACCTTTCATGAGACAAACACAAACACAAGCCCAAACATAAAACTTGCCTTCAAACACCATAGAAATTCCTTATACCATTCCAAACACCACCTCACAAGCCTACAAAACAATTATTGGGGGATGAACCATATATTCATCCAAGGGCCTCATCCAATACACATACCATCCTCTTACCCTCATAATATGGCAGGAGAATATCCAAACCATCCTTTTAAGGAAGATACTGAAAAGTGGAAAGTCCTAGAGGAAAGGATCCGGGCAATAGAAAGGAAGCGCATATAATCTCAAAGATGCATTTGATTTGTGCTTGGTCTCGGACGTGGTCATTCCTCCTAAATTCAAGGTTCCTGAATTTAAGAAATATCAAGGAGCTAGCTGTCCAAGGAACCACTTGATCATGTACTACAGGAGGATGTCCGTCTGTACTTACAATGATAAGCTGCTCATCCACTTCTTTCAAGACAACCTAACTGGGGCAGCTGCAAATTGGTACACTCAGTTGGAGTGGACACATATCCTTTCATGGAGGGATCTGGTGATGCATTTATGAAGCAGTACAAGTACAATCTGGAGATGGCTCCTGATAGAACTCAACTCCAGAATATGGCCAAAAAAAGGGATGAGACCTTCAAACAGTATGTATAACAATGGCAGGAGTTAGCAGCTCAAGTGCAACCTCCTTTATCTGAGAAAGAACTGGTCAGCATGTTCTTTGACACACTCCAAGATCCTTTCTATGACAAGATGATCGGTAGCATGACTGCTAGCTTCTCTGATGGTATCATCATTGAAGAAAGGATCGAAAGTGGCATGCACCGTGGAAGGAACGCGCACAAATCTGCAAGGACAGCTGATGCTTTTGTAGGAAAGAACAAGACAGGAGAAATTATAATGTGGCTTATGGTCAAGGCCAATACATACCTCAAATGGCACCTTATGGACCAATTGGTTTCCAACCACCATCTTATCCACCTTATCCACCACATCCTTACATCGCCACCACCTACCAAACACCCTACCTTCCAACTTACAACTATCCAATGCAAATTCGACCACCAACACTATACATAACCCAAACACCAGCCATAAGCCAAAATTCTAACCAAAGCCAAAAAAAGGAGAAGAAACCTATCCAATTTGATCCTATTCCAATGACCTACACTAAGCTGCTGCCTCACTTGATCCAGAACTCTTTAGTGGTTCCTTACCCTCTGAAACCTCAAGAACCACCATATCCTAAATGGTATGATGCAAATGCTAGATATGACTACCATGCATGGTTCATTGGTCATTCAACCGAGAATTGCGAGGTTCTAAAGCGTAAGGTGCAAAGCCTAATTGATGCAAAATGGCTGGATTTTGGAAAGTTTGCTCCTAATGGGAAATAATCCATTGCTAAATCATGAGGGCCCATCAACTAGCTAAAAGAAATTGGGGGCAAGAATTACCTGATGGTGGTGCATTGGGAGAGTCAGATCCACATGTTAAATCATCCAAAGATTTTCATACTTTTCAAAATCAATCTTTTGTAACAAATTTCAATGAGAAATGAAAAAATTACATTTTTCACATTGCTTAGGCATGTGTTTTACATCATTGACTTTCCCTTTTAAAATTATCATTCTTTCCATGATTGAACCCACTTCTCATTCTATATCCAAATAATAAATACATGTTGGAGATAATGTCGGTGCCATAATAAATATTCTTGAGTGTCTCATTAATCAAATTCAAAGAGAAAAATCAAATAAGGAAGCAGAGTAAAAAAGATCGAAATCCAACCAGGAATTTCAAATCATAATGGGCACTCCATTATAATTCCTTTCAAGAAATATCTTATCCAACAAAAAAATAACAAATATTCTGCTGGATCGAAAGTTCAAATCCAGGCAAAATTCAGGGATGCGAAATAGATCTGCTGAGTTGGAAACCAAAACAAATCTAAGTAAGACAAAATGAAAGATTTGATCAGGAAAAAGAAAAAGAAAAGAAACATGTTGGATTAAAGTCAAAGAAATAATCTAGGCAAAACCAGGGTCGAAATTCAAGAAAAAAGAAGAAGAAAAACCCGCTGGATTAAAATCAAAATAATCCAGGAAAAAGCAGGGTCAAAATTCAAAACAAAATAAATCGACGAAGTCGTAATCAGAAAAGGTCTTGCTGGATTAAAATTACAAAAGCAATTCAAGCAAAATTAGGATCAAAACAAAAGCCCGCTAGGTCGGAAACCCTCAAAGGACGACCTAGGAAAAAGTTAAGGCACACAAACAAAAGTCTGCTAGGTCGGAAACCCTAAAAGGAAGTCTAGGAAAAAGTTAGGGCACACATACAAAAAGCCCGCTAGTTCGTAAACCCTCAAAGGGCGGCCTAGGAAAAAGTTAGGGTAGTCACTAAAAAGCCAGATAGGTCGAAAACTTGCAAAGGTGACCTAGGCAAAAGTTAGGGCAAACAAAAGACCTGCTGGGTTGAAAACTCAAAGGAACAACCCAGGAAAAAGTTAAAGTCAACCAAGAATCCAAGTACAAGTTAACATTTCTGCACCTCATGTCTTCTAAAACTGGGGCAAAAAATTTATCATTTCTCAAAATTTGATTAATTTGATAATCAAAATTATGAAAAGCAGCATTGGCATTTTTCATCAAAAGGTTCCATTTGAGCAATCAAACCCATATCTTTCATCTTTCCCTCTAAATACACTACCCTAAGACCTCACATGCTAAACTCTCCATTGACTATCCAAAATCACTTTGCACACCTTACACATGCTAAAAAGGAAGGTGGAAAATGTAAAAATAAAAAGATTAATTTTGAAAATACATGACAAATCGGATAAATCCTCTACTAGCACATCACGACATGATTATTTCTTGAAAGTTATCCTCCTACCAGCCATAACACCGCTAAAACAAAGGAGTGTGTCTTATTCAATGATGCTGACCACTGTTGGGTCTCAAAGATATTGAAGAAGGAAATTTCAAGGTTGACCAAGAAGCCAAGAAATAGAGTTAGTCCAGCTCATCTTGAATCTTGGTTCCCCTTATACCAACTATAAGGTTGTCGAGAAAGGAAAATGTCAAAGAAAAATAAAAAATGGAACCCTAAAGCTTTTCAAAGCCATCTCACAACATGCATTCATCCCATGGCATTCACATCATGGTATTTGACCAAATAATCATTTCAAGCATCAAAAAGCAATGATTAAGATAAACATCTCATCCTCTTGCAATTATGTTATCATTTAAGCATTGCATAACTAATTTTTTCAAAACTAATTAAGACCAGGGTAAATTTCCCAAATCAATCATAATTAAAAAGATTTCTATAAATCTCAAAACTGGGGCAAACGTTTGCCTAGAAAAATTCAAATGGGGGAAATCCCCGATTTTCAAAAATAAAAAAATCAAACTAGGGAAAATGTTTGCTTAGAAAAAGTCAAATTAGGGTGGTCCCCGATTTCAGAAAAAAAAAAAGAAAATTCAAACTGGGGCAAATACCTGCCCAGAACAATTCAAGTTGAGATAATCTTATATTGCAAAAAGTAAAAAATAAAAAAAAAAGGTCAAAATCCAAAATAAGGCAAAAGTCTTTGCCCAGAAAATTCAAATTGAGGCAATCCTCAATCTTAAATGAAGATTTAAATTGGGGAAAACATTTTTCCAGAAAAATTCAAATTGAGAGAATTCTCAATTTCAAAAAAATTTAAAATAGGGCAAAACATTTGCCTAGAAAATTTCAAAATTGAGACAATTCTCAAATTTCAGAAAAATTTAAACTGGGGTAAATATTTGTCCAAAAAAATTCAAATTGAGACAATTCTTAATCTCAGAAATTAAGGCATTCCTCGATTGCTAAAAATATTCTAAACTGGGGCAAACTTTTTGCCCCAAATTTCTTCAAAAGAAAATAATTATCAATTGCTTAAAAATCTTCAAGTTCAAGGCAGAATAAACAATTCATTTTAATTCAAGATAAACAAATCTCAAAATAAGTTGTCCAAGACATCTGACGAAGAAATCCATATCCCTTCCTCACCTGCATGCGCGAGACACATCATATCATTTTCCACACCTGTCCTAATAGGTCATTCTCTTGCCTGCCTTGACAGGTCATCACTTTTATGTCCCCATACCTGTCTTCACAGGTCATTCTTTCCTATCTTAACAGGACATCTCTTTTATACTTATTTTCCTGCCTGTCTTAACAGGCCATTCCGTGCTCTTTGTCTCTTTGCCTGCCTTGACAAGTATTTATCATCTTTCTTTGCCTGGTTAAACAGGCCACTTCTGCATTACCTGTCTTGATAGGTTTCTTTTCATTTCATTCTTTACATTTCCTGTCTTAACAGACATGTTTCATTCTTGCCTTGTCAGGCCACTTCTGCATCACCTGTCTTAACAGTCTCTTATCATTTCATTTTTTACATTTCCTGTCGTAACAGGCATGTTTCATTCTTGTCTTGCCAGACCATTTCTACATTATTTGTCTCAACGGGTTTCTTTTCCTTGCCTTGCCAAGCCGTTTTTACATTGCCTGTCTCAACAGGTTTCTTTTCCTTGCCTGTCTTAACAGGCCACCTCGGCATTACCTGCCTCAACAGGTTTCCTTTCATTACCCATCTTAACAGGACTCTCTTCGTTTCGCTTTGCTTGTCTTAACAGGTAATTCCTTCTTACTCCTATCTTAACAAGTTTTCACATTTTCTGCACCTTGGCATATGTTGTCAAGCCTCTAGCACGTTTAATTTTCTGCACCTTGGCCTATGTTGTCAAGCCTCCAGCATGTTTAATTTTCTGCACCTCGACTTATGTTGTCAAGCCTCTAGCTCGTTTAATTTTCTACACCTTGGCCTATGCTATCAGGCTTCCAGCTTGTTTAATTTTTCTGCACCTTGGCCTGTGTTGTCAAGCCCCCAGCCCATTTAATTTTCTGCATCTTGGCCTATGTTGTTAGGCCTCCAACACGTTTAATTTTCTGCACCCTAACCTATGTTGTCAGGCCTCCAACATGTTTAAATTTTTGCACCTTGGCCTATGATGTCAAGCCCCTAGCACGTTTAATTCCTACACCTTGGCCTATGTTGTCAGGCCTCAATATGTTTAATTTTTTGCACCTTGACCTATGATGTCAAGCCTCCAACATGTTTAATTTTCTGCACCTTGGCCTATGTTGCCAGGCCTCCAGCACGTTTAATTTTTGCATCTTGGCCTGTGTTGTTAGGCCTCCAGCACATTTAATTTCCCGCACCTTGGCCTACGTTGTCACGCCTCCAGCACATTTAATTTTTTGCACCCTAGCGTATGTTGTTAGGCCTCGAGCACGTTTAAATTTCTGCATCTTGGCCTATGTTGTCAGGCCCCAGCACGTTTATTTTGCATTTTTCTAGTCAACAACAGGACCCAAGCATGTTTATTTTTCTACACACAGGCCTATTCAGGTCGAGCACGTTTACTTTTTTTTTACTCAGGCCTATTCAGGCTCTAACATGTTTATTTTTCTGCACCTTGGCCTATTCAGGTCCCAACACGTTTATTTTTCTGCAGCCTGGCCTATTCAGACTCCATCACGTTTATTTTTCTACACCTTAGCCTATAATATCAGGCCCCCCAGCACGTTTATTTTTCTGCATCTTGGCTTATTCAGGCCCTAGCACGTTTTTTCTGCACACAGGCCTATTCAGGCCCTAGCACATTTATTTTTCTGCACCCTGGCCTATTCAGGCCCCAGCACGTTTACTTTTTTGCACCCTTGCCTATTCAAGCCCTAGCACATTTATTTTTCTGCACCCTGGCCTATTCAGACCGCAGTATGTTTATGTTTCTGTATCGTGGCCTATTTAGGCCCCAACACGTTTATTTTTCTGCATCCTAACCTATTCAGGCCCCAGCACGTTTATTATTTTTCTGCATCCAGGCCTATTCAGGCCCCAGCGCATTTACGTTTCTGCACCCTAGCCTATTTAGGCCCAACACGTTTATTTTGCATTTTTCCTATCAACAACAGGACCCCAGCACGTTTATTTTTTTTACACCAAGGCCTATTCAGGCCCCAACACGTTCACTTTTCTGCACCCAAGCCTATTTAGGCCCCAGCACATTTACGTTTCTGCACCTTGGCCTATTCAGGCCCTATCATGTTTACTTTTTTGCACTCTAGCCTATTCAGGCCCCAGCACATTTGTTTTTGCATGTTGGCATCTTCAGGCCCCAACACGTTTATTTCTTTGCATCCTGGCCTATTCAGGCCCCAGCACGTTTATTTTTCTATATTCTGGTCTATTTATGCCCCAACATATTTATTTTGCTATATTCTGGCCTATTCAGGCCCGAACACGTTTATTTTTCTGCACCTTGGCCTATTCAGGCCCCAACATGGTTAAACTTGTGCATCCTCGCCTCTCTTAACAGGTTGTTTCCATCTTGCTTTTCCTGTCTTAACGAGCCATTCTCCTTCATTCTTGTCTTAACAGGGCTTTTTCAGTTCACTTTTCCTATCTTAACAGACCATTCTTTTCCATTCCCTTAGCCTAATTGGGCTCTGTATTTCAAATTTCCACATTTTGGCCTACTATATCAGGCCTTGCATATTTAAGCCCATCAGCTTATTGCTCAAGGTTTCCAAAGCTCATCCAAATTTTCCACATTACTACCATCCTCCAATTTATCAGGGCAAGCGTTCCTAAGTTTTCGGTCAAGCCCGGAACTTTCCCGGTACCCCGGAAGCATCATTCAACTTCCTCATATTTTCAAACCTTGCTACCAATAAATATCGCACCCATGCTAGTTTTTATCTTTTACCCCGGACATAATTTGTTCACGTCTTTACTCATTTCTTACTGTGATAAATTAGAAACTTATTTCTTATATTATACGGTAAGAAACTGAGTAAAGAGAGGAAAACTGTGAACACCGAATTATGTCCGAGAATTCAAAACCCAAAATAAATTTTTTGTTTTTAGCTAAAAGGTGATTTAGTCTAAAATAGTTCAAAAAATCAAAATAAAAGTAATGGAAAAAATAAAACAAAATAAATAAATAAATAAAGAAGAAAAAAAGAAAAAACAAAACAATCAGAAAAAGCAAAAGAATAGAAAAAGGAAAAAGAAGAGAATCCACCAAAATTAAAATAAAAAAAGGGTATATATAAGGGGAGAGGGGCACTTTGAAAAAAAAAAGAATTCATAATTTTCTAAGGGAGAACCTAAGAGACTCTCTACTTCTGCATCCAATTCAGCCCTTGGCCTCCATTGAACCAGTTCTTCATCACCTTCGAAGGTGCTATCAAGTGGCATTCGGAGCACAGAAATGGAGGTTAGATCCAACTTTTATTCCACTTAATTTTCTAGCTTCTTCTCGGATTTCCAAGTTCATCTTCATCTCTATTTTTCGTTTTAATTTTTGATTGGTCAAATGATCTCTGATTTTGGTGATTTTTGTTACGTTCTCTTCATCTCTCTCTAGTTTCTTGAATGATATTACTTGTATAATTTGGATCTGAAATGAAATTTCTATCGCCTCATTACTAAAGCATGTTTGTCCTCGTGCGCAAATGAACCTAGCTTGATTGATTTATGCATAACTTGCTCATTTCTGCTTTGATTTTTGTCAAACTTGTTTTGTTTGATTCCTATGATACATATATTTCAATTGGTAGGTTTTAATTTTTCATATCTACCAAAAAATATTTTCGAAAAATTCTGAGATTTGAATTCATATTTTGGCGCCAAAATCTATTATGTTCTTGAGGTTCTTCTTCATCTCTGTTTTTCGTTTTCAATTTTGATCGGTCAAATGATCTCAAATTTTGGTGATTTTTGTTTATTTCTATTTTTATTTATCTCTAGTTTCTGGAATGATTTTATTTGTCTAATTTGGATTTGAAATGAAATTTCTATCGCTTGATTACTGAAGCATGTTTGTCGTAGTGCGCAAGTGAACCTAGCTTGTTTGATTTGTGCATAACTTGCTCATTTCTGGTTTGATTTTTGTCAACCTTGTTTTGTTTTATCCCTATGATCCATATATTTGAATTGTTTGGTTTCAATTTTTCATATCTGCCAAAAAATATTTTTGAAAATTTCTGAGATTTGAATTCAAATTTTGGCGCTAAAATATCTTGTGTTCTCGAGGTTCATCTTTGTCTCTATTTTTCGTTTTCATTTTGATTGGTCAAATGATCTCCGACCTTGGTTATTTTTATGGTGTTCTCTTTGTCTTTCTCTCTAGTTTCTGGAATGATATTATTTGTTTGAGTTGGATCTGGAATGAAATTTCTATCGCCTGATTACTGAAGCATGTTCGTCTTGGTGCTCAAATGAACCTAGTTGGTTTGATTTGTGCATAACTTGCTCATTTCTTGTTTGATTATTGTAAAACTTGTTTTTTTTTATTCTTATGATCCATATATTTCAATTGGTCAGTTTTATTTTTTCAGATCTACCAAAAAATTATCTTCAAAAAATTCTGAGATTTGAATTCAAATTTTGGCGTCAAAATCTCTTGTGTTCTTGAAGTTCTTGTGTAGATCTTGTTCTTTTAACCTTGTTTAGGTATTATTTTTCATGTGTTGATTCTTCTATATGTATTTCTTTCTGACTTGTTGTTGTGTGTATGTCCTCCTTTCTAAATCAAATCTTCAAAAATTTATTTTTTCTAAAAACACTTTTCAAAGCTTTAAGTGATCCTAGATCTCACAATGAACTCTAAGTACGAACTGGTAGCTTTTTCTTATGTTTGATATCTAGAGATTCATATGGATCCCAGTGCTGCCGTAGTTATCTCAGATTCTGTGTATATGTGGACCTTGAAAACTTATGAAAAATAAAAGATCCCAGAAAACCTCGTTTTAACAATTTTAAAGTCTCACGCAATGAGCTCTAAACACGAACTGGTAGCTTTTTCTGCTGTTCGATATTTAGAGATTCATATAGGTCCCAACGCAACCATAGTTGTCTTGGATCTTGTGCATATGTGGACTAAGAATTATTCAAGAATATCTAAATTGCTTTTGAAATCATCTTTCAATTTCTTTTTACCTACGAAGATCAAGTCTTCAAAAACCAGAACTACGTAGCCTTGAGTTTCCCAATACACCAGGGAATACATAGGAGCAGGATCATGTCCTGCCAGGCTATCTTACACAAACCTATTTATATATATTCTAATTAAAGGGATCAAATAGTTTTCAAATAAATCACACACTCAGTTTAAGAGTACCGTTCTTTGGAATGGGCGAGTAGGGTTCCTAACACCTTCCCTATTCGTAACCCACTCCTGAACCTAGAACTCTTCCTTTGATAGGGGTTTTTCCAAATGTTTTCCCTTTAAAAATAAAATTTGGTGGCGACTCCACAATCAATTAAAAAAATTATTCTTTTAAAATTTTAGCAGGTGTGTCGTCTCATTATAATTATGGTTGCGACAGTAAGGTACAAATCTCTATAATAATGGTAAGGCACGAATCCCTATGATAATAGTAAGGTACAAATCTCTTCTAGATCTTGGTCTTCATTTCTTCTGAAATGTTGATGGGATGCTCTCCAAACATTCTGTTATACTTTTGTACTTGAACCCATAAAATTAAAACATATCCGATGAACTTGGGACCATTTGCCTTTATTTTCTTTTCATCATTATAGTTGTGGCAAGAAATAATTCGTACAATTTTCATTTTCCATTCAATGTAAGGTTCAAGATCATTCTTTCCTTTGAAGGAATAAACCTTGAATTTCATAACTCCAAGTTTATCTCCTTACCCATGATCCCTCTCACCCCTTACATGTATTCTTCCCCTGTCATGCCTCATTCTTTATCTTATTTTTCTTGGGGAATCATACAAGTTATCATCCCTATAATTCGAACCTTTATGATTAGAATCTATTTCATGGTTGGATGTTATCCTATGGTCAGAAGTCATATCTTTCTCTAGTTGGTCAATTCTTTGATGTAACTCCACATTTTTCCTTTGTAACAACCTTGTCATGTGTTGAGTTAAGGATTACATTTGAAGTCTCATAACCTTCGATTTAAGGGAAACAAGAGCTATCCCCCTACCTATACCATAGTTTATCTACATGGCTATAAGAAAAAAATAAGTTAACAAAAAGAAAGGGCCTCACTACTCTCACATTTTTGCACACTAGAGTTTTAGTCCACTCGTGTATTGCTCTCAAATTAGGTTTTTATGTAATATTCTGTCTTGCCTTTTACCAATCAAGTGATCTTTCAAGTTCTTAAATTAAATCAAAGTCAATCTAGAAAAATGCATACAAACTTGTAAACAAAACCACACCCAAAACTTAACACTCAACAAGCCAAAAAAAAAGAAATACTCTAAATAAAATTAAGGAACCAATAAAGATATCTAGTAAAAGTTAAAAGAAGGATTATGCATACTCAAATAATAGAATGTCAAATAAGATAGTTAAGGGGAAAAATAATTAAATCTTTTTTTTTAAACTTTTGTGGCATAATTAAATAAATATTTAGAGTTAACCATTCGCTATAAAATAAGGTCTAAATTATTTGTTGTAAATCGTTTTTTACTTTTCAAATTTTTATTTTTATTTTTTCTTTTTACTAGAACATGTTCCAATAAAGATAGATAAAAAATAGAAAAATGTGTAGCAAAACGATAAAGACAAGTTTAGTACCAAACTATAGTATCCAAGCTTTAATTACCATATAATGTGAGTTAAATGGATCTTTCTCTAAATTGGTTCTATTAGATCAGTAATTACGATTAGGGATGACATAAATAAGTCAAAATTAGTATTTTGATAATTTCAAGAAAAAATTATGGGAAAAAGAGAAGGAATAGAGGAAAGTGTCACACCCTTAATGCTATAGAGAAAGGAGAGTAATAAACTCGATGTAGAATTGTCACAAAAGTGTGAGAAGTCCTTGATTAGATCCAAGCAATGGGTCTTTCTAAGAACTTCAAGAGGCACATAATCTCTCACAAAGAGGAAAATCACAATTCTTTTTATCATCAAAGTTGCCCTCCTTAAAGAGAGTTAATGAGTATTTATAATCAAACTAAAATTTTAAATATTAGTAGCCACTATGACTCAACCCACTAACATTATAAAATAAAAATAAACAAATCCTAAAATAGTTAATAACCATTACAACAAATCCATTAACATAATAAACTAAACCTATGTTATTAATTATTAGAGTAAATATAAAGTTGTGATCCAAAAATAAAAATGAAATAATAATTGAGCTAAAATAAATTAAACTTGCTTTTCTTATTCTAAATATTTATTTTGAACAGAATGGAATAACCTTGTGTTCTTTTCTTTCATATCTTAGGCTGTTTTAAGCATAGTTATGCCTATTTAATTTAAGGCTTCTTTGACTTTCTTTACTTGTGATCTCGTTGACACGCTCGTCGCAAACGTCCAAAAATAATTTCCAGATTTTCCCCAACTATTGGTATAGTATAAGGTGCAACCTAGGTCATCTCCCAAAGACCATTTCAGATTCTTAAGCAAATTAGGAGAAAGTTAGAACAAGGGGATTTTGTAAAGATGCGATATTGAGTTCTAAATGCAAAATACAGAAATAAATTAATTTGACTTATCGATTATCAACTCAAGGAATTCAGAGGCTATTTTCTTAACTAATCATTGATCACTAAAATCAAGCATTGTGTTTATCAACCCAGGATCATATGGAACCCCTAAAATGATCCTTGAATTCTCTACTGAGAAAAATCTCAGGGTTCAATTGATTATGATCAACAAGATTTAGTAACCACTTAATCTTTCATTAGATCTAAACCAATTTCATAATCAGAATTCAGTTGAAGTAAGTAATAAAATGAAAACCTTCAATTCAATTACTTAATTTCTACTCTTCAAACTTTTGGAAAATGATTTACCAATCAACAACCAATTATAAATCAATTATGCATTAATCAAAATACGTCAACCGAACAAACTTTGATTAAAAGAATAAAATTGAAGAATATAGTAAAGCAGAGTAGAAATCACTCAATAAGCATGTAAATAAAGATCAAGACCTCAAATTTAAAATGAAAATAGCTTGAATCCTTGAATTGAAATTAAAAACTTAGCCTTCCATGAAGGAGGCAACTAACAACAAAGAAAAACTTAGCCTTCCATGAAGGAGGCAAACTAACAACAAAGAAAGAAAGATAGAAAATGGTATTGGAGTTAATATCCAAGGGTGTGTTTCTCCTCTTGTAAATCCTTCTATTTATAGAGGATTTTTGAGGCATCATCTTCATAAGGTCACCAACCAGCATTTTACTTTTCCATCCTTTTATTGCTTTCACATGGGCTTTGTTGAAAATGCAAAACACTTTTGAATTTTTGTCACCAATCAGCACAACAATTTTGAAGTTGATTGCAGCGCAATTTTGGATATTCACGTGTACGAATTAGAGCTTTACATCTGAACAAAAGTTGTAGCCCCGGATCTTATCTTTCCAACGGATCTAATTTCATCTCAATATGACTTCTGTATCTCAAGTTATGGCCAGATCTTTGCACACTGTTCAGGTTCCGCGACAGCAACACTATCTCATCTTTTGAGATAATTTCGGAGTCCTATACATCCCATTTAGAGTCTGATCTTGCTTTGTAACTGTGGAAACTTCTTTAAGCTTTCATTCAAGACATGTTTCATGATTTTTGGATGTCTAAAACTCCTATTATGCTCAAAATACTATAATAGTGTCATTTTAATTGGTTAAGCAAAGAAATTCAATTAAACTCCATATGAACCCAAACTCATAAAATATGAAAAAGACCACTTAATTGAACATATAAGAAGTCTTAATGAGCTACAAATGAGAGATAATTATTTATGAAATTTATGCTTATCACTCGTCTTAGGACCTTCAAACCCTTGTAGGAGATCTTCCTCTTTATCTCCTTCATCATTTTATCATTATGCATTCTTGGTTATTATCAATGTGTGATGCATATACTTTATCAGTATGATATTTCCTAATATGATCATTGTGTAGTAAAGAAAATAATTTTGATATTAACTTAAAATTTTAAATCCTTTTTGAATTATTTTTTGTCAAGTGAGAAAATTTTTCACATTTTTTGTTTTGGGCTCCTTACAATGGATTCTAATAATGAAAGAAGTATAAATTTATTATTTAATTAATTGAACATGAGAAAATCAAAATTCTCATGAAATATTTCCTAGTTTCATAATATAGTTTTCTGTTCATATATAATTTGTTATTGATTTACTATTAGGATATATATTGAAATATTATCAAATCTCTTTGAAGTAGTGATATATATATATATATATATATATATATATATATATATATATTTGTGACTTTTCTATATTATTAAAAATTAACACCCTTGTGAAAAAAATTCAAAATTAGGTTGTGAAAGTTTGAATAAAATAATTTCTCTATTATATACTATTATTTTAGTTTATTTTTTTATAATATATCAAACTAATACTCCAATTGTTTCAAATAAAAATTAGTTTTAACAAATTAGAATTTGTACTTAGTAATGTTATTCTTTTTTTATATCCAATAACTTTCATAATTATTCATATGCGATAATAAAGGCATTTAATATTTTATTAGCCATATATAATAAAATATAATATTACGATTGTTTGATTTGTAACTTTTATAATAGTGAAAATAAGAGATTATTTATTGTTATTCTTTTAATATTAATTAAGTATAGATCCAATGTGAATTGCTCGAATTCTCTGCTAGGATTTCTCCAAGAACTCCTTGGCGACTGGGAAGGTTTTTCCCAATCATAGTTTTAGTTGCATCTCCCACCATGTGGAGTATTAACACTTAATGCTACTTTCCACCATACAGTTATCATTAGAACTTCTACCCAATATTTAACTCATCGTCTCCAAAAGTGATTAGTATACAACAATGTATCAATTTTAAGAAAGAAGAAAATAATATCATCATTATAGACTTGGACAAGGATATAAGCTTTAATGAAAAGAAATTGGCTTTCTCCTTGATTAGAAAGGTTTGGCTATTAGGAGGATTTATTGCAAAATCCTTTAAAGCTACCATCCTTACATTATCAAAAACAAAGTTAGGCATGGAGATGATTGAAATTAGCCAAAACCTGTACATTTTTAGGTTTTTCTCTTTCATGGATCATGATGAACTTTTACATGCATATCCATGGTTTTTTTAATAAGAACATGATCATATTGCAATAGCTACCTTATGACTAACCTCCATCATCTATCAAATTACGTACATCCCCTTTTTCGGGTACATGTTTACAATGTACCATTCTAGTTCTGCATAGTTGGTGGCTAAAAGAATTGAGATATCATAACAGAGTTCATGGAATGGATAGAAGATGTAAAATTGGGTGAGTATATGCATCATAGGGTCTCTATAGATTTAGCGAAACCTTTATGCAGGGGCACAATCCTAAAGACCAAGAAAAGACTTAAAACAAGGATATATTTCTTATATGAGAAGCTACCAAATCTATGCTATACATGTACAAGATATACAATAAATTTATGTTTGGAGAATGAGGGAGATATAGACGGCACTAATTTAAACACAACTCCTCATGGCCCTTGGCTTAGAGCTCCTATGTTCTAGAACACCAAAATAATAAATGACAGCTCTCAAATCTTAAGGAGTGGGAATTGGGATCCATATAATGTATGTGATAATGCTTACACATCACCAAATCCTACCACCATCATAGAGAACCAACAGATGTAGAAGATAAACTTGAATTCTCTGATAAAAAGAGGGGTTGTAACCATAGAAGACATAGAAACTGTGCTGATAAAATATTGACTCGATGTTGAGGAGAGAATAGGAACATACATAAAAGCCACTTGAAGAAAAAAATGTAACACCCTAAATATGAAGATTGTTTTACGCTTAAATCGTATCAATGATTTCACTATTAGACTCTTACCTCATGAAGCAAAATAATTTTAAGAAATTGCTAATATTAAAAATACAAAATATTTTTCTTTTAAAACCTTTGCTAAAATGCAAGTCTCTTCATAGTGATTAATCTAACTTAAATTAAATGTCTAGACATCATCAACTATGTTAATTTGATAACTTGTCTATATTACTTAAGTACAACATATAACCATACATCCAATACAGGTACATACTAATTATATAGGCTTAATATTTGTTAGAATCACTTAGGTTCAAAAGCTAACAAAAACATTTATATAACATGAGTTGTACAAACATTATGGTCATGATCCATTAGGTTAAAAGAAAGCTAAGCGAAGGCTTAAGTTCCTTTACATACTTATTTATAGACATTATATTATAATACTACATATCACTTCTTTATTATACATCCATCCTTGACAAAAAATTTAAATTATAGGGTGGAACACAACCTTCAACTTCATCAAGTTCGGTTAATGCTTCAATTAGTGGGGTTTTAACACTCTAACCATAGACTCTCATCCAAGGTGTAGTAGGCTCCATCTCCCATCTCTTGATAACGACTTGGGGAAAGGGGAGCTACCCTATAAAGACCACATATGCGAGGAATTGTAGTCATTCGAGGGGGTCTATTGGTTGTTTTCTCCTTCAAAAGATAAGGAGATATTCACATGTGCTATCAGGGGCACTTGATACCCCAGAGGTGAAGGAAAAATCAAGTTAGGGTGAAAAACCTCTACGGGTATGGCAAAATCGACAATAGAAAAGACCGGGCTTAGAGAAATAAACACAAAGATATCACCTAAAGAAAAATAAATCCTGACATTGGCTTAGGCTGTGATTAATATCCCATGAGCATTAGCCAACTAGTTTACGTTGTTAAGCTTGACAAACACCACCGTTGTCATGAAAGTCATTCTTGGCATCTGGGGAAAAAATGATGGGGGAAGGGTGATATGTGTCTTAATAGGATTCTACTCTAATTATAGTGTCAACATTTTCAATCCAGCCACTTTAGTTTATTAAGAAGCATGACATGTATACAGGTTCAATTTTAACTTTTAGAATATCCTTAGCTGAAGTGGATTTTTTTATATAGTTATAAAAACTAAATTATGTCATAAGCATACAAGTTACTTATTCTTGATTTTATACATCTTACATATTCTTGATATCATATTATATCATATCATAAATATCATTTGACTATCATTTCATTCATGTCTTAATCCTAATTCTTCTCATTTCTCTCACTCTCTTAATGATAATTTATATCATAGGCATATCATACATTTCAGTCAAATAGTATCTTTTCTCTAGCTCTGCTATTCCACCTTCTATTATTAGGACATGAGTCCATTCCTGAATGGTCTTCACCATTATAATCATTGAAGATCTAGCGCTTCATAATAGAAGGATTTTTGGAGAACCTTTTTCTCTCCACCTTAGAAGGACCCTTTTGTCTTCTGAATGTGTATAAGACACATTAAGAATAGTATTAACTTTTCATATAAGTTCTTTCTTTAGTGATGTCTTAGTTAATTAGATTCCTTTTTAAAACTTCTAGATAACATGCATGCTCAAACAATCCAACCAATATGCCATGCATATATAGTTTCTTATCCATTCAAGCTTCACCTATGTCATCCACACATAAGCATTATGATTCACATCACTTCTCTAAACTATTTAAGAGTTTATTTTATGTATTATATGTTTAATTCCATACATTCAAGAAGCATATATTAAAATGACATAGTCCTTTTAACTAGAATTCTCTGTACTAATCAAAATTACTTGATTATTTTTAGTGTTAAGTTTTTGTCCAGCATATAACTATTTTCTAGAGTTTTGCCATCTTATTCATCCTTTAAGATTTATGTGATGTTTCTCATGGGGACTTACTCCCGTCATCCTTCTAAATTTTCTCTCAACCTTTCCTTTTCTCAAGAACTATGTTTCTCTCATACTTTGAGTTTAAGTTTATGAATAGGTATAGCTTAATGTAGTTGGCCAAATGGTGTAGGTAGATTAATCTACTTCGTGTTCATCTATTTAAATGTTTAGTTTTCACACCTTTCTTATTTCATGTTTGAATGTTAGAAGTGTTATGCTTTCTTGACCATTAACTTTACTAATTAACTTTGAACCATTAATTGATTTACTTGTTTACCTCCTTGCTTAGGAATTCAAAACTTCTTATTCATGTTCTATTTAAATAGCCTTAAGCATCCCATTTAACTTATTTTGTACATTTAATCTATAATTGTTTGAATTGGTTCCTTACGTCCATAAAGCATTATGGTTTCTCTTTCTTACATTTAGAAGATGATTTGTACTAATTTAAGACTTAGGACAATGAATTAAACTAACTAAGAAATTTTTAAAACTATTCCTTCTTCATTACTAGGTATTGGTTGAATGACCCTTTTAATTTCTACATCCCCATAATTGGGTTTTAATCATCACCTTGTGCATGTTTGTGTTCATTTTTAAGTCATAACAAGATTTGAACTTACTTTCACTAATTTCCCAAAGTATGGTCAAGTGGTTACCCAAACCATAACCAAGTCTTTCTTAAAATTTTAATTCTTTTCTCATACATGGTTAGGCTTCTTATTACACCTTAACCAAAATTTTAAAGTCAATTCCCCTTAATTAACGTAGGATGGCTAAATATCACATTTGACCAAGCAAGAGTCATTTTCTCAATTTCTTCTCACTTAACCTTTGTATCATTAATTTCAGCACTAGTTGCATCATTTGCTTTTGGGTCCAGTTTTGTCCTTAATAGCTTTGGTCATGATCATGGAGGATTTTAAGTGTCTTATTCAACTTTTTAGTCCATAAGTCCACCCTTGCTCTTACTAGCTTTAAGATCCAATTTGGAGGTAAGCTCATAACTTTTGGGACTTAAATTTTTTTAGTCTTTTAGGATTATTATCACATAGGTCTAGATCTAGACTTTTATCAAAGTCCAAGTTCAAGATTAAATCTTTTAAGAGGATACATAAGCAAGTTCACAACTTTTATCATAAAGATCATAAGAAAATCATTTTTCAAGACAACCAAGTGGAGATCCACTAAATCTACCCCAAATTCTATCCATCCCTTACTTTGAGCATCTCAAAACTCTTAACAAAATTTTTAAATCTGGCCAAACTATTAAAATTATTTTAAGAAGTTTGAACTGATTAAATTTCTCCAAAGGTTCCAAGAAGTACTTTAACCCATCAAATTTTTTTTTTAACTTCCAAAAATTACAAAAAAAATTTTTGCTCATTTTTAACAACCAATGGAAGTTTTGAATTCCATCATGCTCAAGAAAGTGGGATCCATAGAATTTAGAGAAGGATCCATCAAAAAGAGAAGAAAAATAAACCAAATCACATAAATAAAATAATATAAGAAATGTATGGTAGAAACCATGCTTGTTAAAGACTTATATAAGGATTTGGTGGGTATTTTAAAGTTGATTTCCCTCTACTTTGTGGTCCGCACAAACGCTTCCAAGGATGATGGTGGGACTTTGTTTGTTTGGCTTGTTATAACTTAAACTTCAAATATGGAAGTTTAAGCTTAGTGTAGGTTTGCATGTTTTAAGAGAAGTTGGAGTTTTGGGAGAGTTTAGAGAGATTAACCAAGTGTTTATAAGGATGTAGATAAAGCAAATAAGCTTTCCCTTGGTATATAGCTAATTCGGCCATTTAGGAAAAATGGAAATTAAACTTCCATTTAAGGGCATATGGGTCCATTTATATGTAATTTCCATTTTCAAAATTAGATGTAAATACAAAGAATTATCCTTTAACATTAATCATTTTTAATTTAATACTAATAATGGTAAATTTATCTTAATCATTATTAATTTTAACTTAATCAAGGTTACTTTGATTTAACCATGGTTAATTTTATCTTCTAATAAAGATTTTAGTCCTACATGTCATAATGGCTTTGATGAATCATGAGGTGAGTCATCCTTTATTTAACATATGGAATTTCGTGCATGAGGATGAGCCTCAAGTTTCAAGCCTCTCTGTTTCACAGTTTCTTGCCCTCACGACCTTTCTAGGGGCATTTTGGTAATTTTCTAAAATTTTTCCAGAAAGTTCCTAGACTATTCTTCCAATGTTTCTAACATTTATCGATTCGTTCCCAAATCATTATTATGTGACTTACCATTTTTCTAGGAATAGTTTATCCTTAATAGGAGATTGAGCTCTCTAAGCGAATTTTGCACATTTTCAATAGCATTTTCATTTTCTCATTATTTCTAATTGTTCCTCTTGACTTTCTAACCATCATTGATGGATTCTAAACCTTTAAGACGTCTTTTAAATTTTATTTTGAGTTACCTACACATTTATTTGTGTCATCCTAGTGTAGGTAATTCGTCATTTGTTAAAAATTCTCTAATTTCTCTCAGCTTTTGTTCATATCTTGTTTTACTTCTTGTTAAAAGACATTTGTAACTTAGGGAGTCTATTATTAGAAATTGTTGGTGTAACATCCATAATTTCTCATAATGGAATTTCTAGGCTACAAATATCATTTAGTAAAAAAAAAGTAGAGATAAGAGCAAAAGCCAGAGAAATTATAAAACTTTTAGCAAATGACGAAAACACTCTTTCACTAGGATAATACTAATGTGCAAGAAAACCTAAAAAAAGTTTAAACATATTATAAGGAATTATAATACATTAAGGATGATTATAGAGTCATAAGAAAAGAATATGAACAAAGAGAGGATGAAAAAGTCATCAGAAAACTTCAAAAACGCCTGAAACACCCTTAAAAAGTTGTCTTCCACAAAGACTAAACTGTTCCAAAAAAAATGGTAAATGACATAAGTATGATTTAGGAATGAACCAATAAGTGTTAGAAGCATCACATAAAAAATTTGGGACTCTCCCGAAAAATGTTGAGAAATTACCAAAATACCCATGAAAGACCAGAAAGAAAAGAAAATGCAAAGAATAAGCTAGGAAGTGGGCCCCACCCCTTATGCAAGAAAATAGCATGTGGAAAATGAGGTGGTGACTCACTAGAAAGAACAATCCTTTTCTATGGACTCTTGAGTATGAGGAATGTTTCTAAATGTTGAAGGAGAGATTGACCACCACCTTGTTGTTAGTGCTGCCTCATCCTAATGGCGTATTTGAGGTATATTGTGATGCCTTGGGAAGATGATTAGGATGTGTGCTCGTGAAGAGACAAAAGTAGTGTGGCTTATGCTTCTAGACAGTTGAAACCTCATGAAACCAATTACCCTACCAACGACTTAGAGCTAGCAATAGTAGTATTTGCTCTTAAGATATTGAGGCATTATCTCTACGAAGTAAGGTTTGAGGTGTTTTTGATCATAAGAGTTTGAAGTATTTGTTTTATTAGAAAGAGTTGAATATGAGGCAAATGAGATGGATGGAATTTCTAAAAGATTATGACTTTGGATTTAACTACCACCTTGGAAAGGCCACTGTGGTAGCTGATGCGCTTTCCTCTTGGTTGATGGTAAAAGAGACAGAGCTTATAAGAAATTTTAGGAACATGAATATGAGAATGAATTTGAGGGAAGCAAGCATCAATGAGTTACTTGCAAGGGACTAGTGATTTTAAAAGTGAAGTAAAAACAACTCAAGAAGAAAATGAAGAATTCAAAAAGTGGATTGTTGCAATGAGGGAAAGGGAGTTAGGAAAAATAACCTTGGATTAGGATGGTTTGTGGAGGTATAAGGAGTGAATTTTTGTTCATACTATAGAAGACCTAGGTAGGATAATTATAGAAGAAATCCATAAGAGTCATTTTACTATGCACCTAGGAACCACGAAGATGTACCAAGACTTGAAGAAGTAATTTTGGTGGATAGGAATAAAAAAGGATGTAGGAGAGTTTTTTTGGTAAATCTCTAGTGTGTTAAAAAGTGAAGATAGAGCATCAAAAGCCCGTGGGATTATTAAAACATTTAAATATACCTGAGTGGAAGCGAAAATGAATTTCTAGGGATTTTGTGGTAGGATTACCTAGAACCACAGGATGGTTAGTTGCAATTTGGGTAGTAGTGGATTGATCAACTAAGTTTTTCCATTTTCTACCTATTAAGATCACCTATTCCTTAGAACAATTAGCAAAGATATACATCAAGGAGATTATGAGGTTGCATGGAACATCATCTTCCATAGTGAACGATAAAGATCCCAGATTCACCTCTACGTTTTGGAAAGTCTTGAAAAATGCATTTGGAACAAAGATGAATTTAACTACAACATATCATCCGTAAACTAATAGACAATTTGAGAGGACTATTCAAACCTTAGAAGATATTCATAGAGCTTTTATGTTAAATCAACCTAGAAGTTGGAATAGCCAATTTCCCCTAATAGAATTTTCTTACAATAATAGTTACTATGCTAACATAGGGATGGCGCCCTATGAAGCCTTGCATGGTAGGAAGTGTCAGTCGCCATTGTGTTGGCACAAGATAGGAGAGCTAAGCCTATTAGGCCCTGATCTATTAAGACAAACCGTAAAACAAATTAGAAAAATTAAGGATAGGATTCTCACTTGTCAAAGTAAACAAAAGAGTTATGCTGACAAGAGAAGAAAACCTCTAGAACTTTCTAAAGGAGAATATTTGTTCCTGTAGATCTTGCCTACCACTGGTATAGGGGGAGCCATGAAAGTTAAGAAACTAAGTCTTAGATTTATAGGTCCATTTGAAATCCTTAAAAGAGTTAGTCTAGTTTCTTATCAAGTGGCTCTTCTGCCAAATCTGGAAAATCTACATGATGTTTTTCATGTATCTCACTTCAAAAAGTATAATCCCAATCCTAGTTATCTCATTGAATTGGATACAATACAATTAAAAAAAGACTTAACAGTAAATCTTGAGCTGGTAAAGATTTTAGATAAAAAAGAAAAATAGCTAAAGGGCAAGACGATATACCCTTGGTACGAGTCGTATAGGTAAAAGGAAACATGGAAAAGCAAACTTAGGAACTTTAAGCAAACATGAGGAAGGTTTACCCTCATTTGTTTCTAGGTAACGAATTTCAAGGACAATATTCATTTAAAAAGGTGAGAGTAATTTTAACACCCGTAAATTCTTGTAATGAACCCTATAGGTTACAAATAACATTTAGAAAGAAATAAAGGAGAGACAGGAGCAAAAGATAGTGAAATTAGAAAATTTCGTACAAATGATGGAAAGGCCTCTACACTTGGGAAACCCAAATTATAACACCCTAAAAACGAATACCGATTTCACGCTTAAGTCGATCATTCGGTTCCATTTTTAGTTTGTTATCTCATGATGCGAAATTCATTTTAGAAAATACTTATATGAAAATATGTTTTAGTTTATTATCGCATTGTTCTTTTCGTTTATCATTTGCATATAATAAATAAACAAGATTCAAGCATAACATACACATCATACAATAATTATATATAACATTCAAACATCATGCAAGTCCTAGGCACACAGGCCTTATCATTAACTATTACAATCCTCAATTTACCTTTATCAAATATACATAACACACTATTTATTACTAATATTTAGGATGCTTGCATCCTCCTGATCACAATATTAACATGACGTGAATTTTCTTCAAAAGAGAATGTTTTGCATCTACTTCAAGTACGTGATCTGCTACCGTGACGAACAGCGTCCGGAATGTCTGGGAAGAAAGTGGGAAGAAGTAGGGGTGAGAAATTAAGTTTCTCAGTAGGCTTTCTACTTAGTTCTAATGTCATCACATAAATCTCAGCCACTTTAGTTTATTTTAGAAAATTATTTCTTACATAAAAGGTTACTTTTAATTCTTTGTAAACATTTCTCTAAAGTGGATACATTTTATCATCAAACATACATCTGAGTGGATACATTTTATTATCAAACATACATTTCTCTAACATTCATAACTTTGGGATCACACATAAGATATCATTTGACATACAATAATTCTATGCCTTAAACTTCATTCTTTATTACTTATCTTTGTCTTTATCATTCCTTTGTCCAACTTTTGGGACACTTTATGAATCTAGTTTCACCACCTTAGGGAGAAATAATAAGACATAGACTTGTATTAAATTTGTTAAACAATATCTTCTCACTAACTCTACTCCCAACTCCTACTAAAAATTAAGGATATGAGCTCATTCCAGGGTGGTTGTCACCACCTTATAACTTGGTGAAGAAACTTAAGTCTTCATAGTAGAAGGATTTCTTGGAGAAACTTAAGTCTCCTAGAAGCAACTTTAGGCTTCTCTTCAGTAGAGCTTTTTAGGGCCCTCTGGATACTAGTGCGCATAAGGCACAAAGAGAGTAGCATTACGTTTTCACATAAAGTTTGTTTTAGTAATCCCTTAATCTTTTTAGGTTCATTTTAGTGGCTTCCAAATAATTATGCATGCTCAAACAAATTTCCAACCAATACGGAATGCACATATAGGTTTTGAATTTTCATCTCGATCATCATCATAAACCAATCTCATACATGATCATCATCCTTTCTCATTCATGAGTATTCATCATTTATTCATTCATAGATAGTGAGCATTCATAACTAATAATGAAATTTGATTGGTAAATCACATAGCATAATGTCACATTTACACAACCAATATAATGCCTCAATTCGATTTGATGTTGAAATCACATAAGGGACTTACATCACTCATCCTTCTAAGTTACCTCTCATCCTTTCCTCTTCTAAAATTGATATTTGTTCATTAAGACTTTACATCTTAGCATCTTAATCTAGGTGGCTGAATGGCACCTTTTAAGTTCTTTACTTTTTGTGTTCTCTTTTGTTCAAGTCTTATGCATGCCCTAATTATTCTAAAGTTCAAGTATTAAGTATTTACAAACTTTTACTTATTTAGGATATTTTAAGTAAACATGGTGAAATGGTAACTTATACCTTTTTCTACATTCTTTTAAATTTTTAATTATTCTTATATCATTATAATATTTCTTGAGTTATACACATTAAGATTTTTAAACTTCTTTTCTCTTTATCAACCTAGAATGGCCGAATATAAGCTCTAGGATCCTAATTTCTTCTAATTCATTTCCTTCTTTCAAATAAGTTAATTTAGATTATATGAAGTCTAACTTCTTCATTTGAATCAACTTATATACTTTTAGAACTTCTTCTCACTAAGTTAGGCTATGATCAAATTACTTAGTGAACTTCTAACTTCAAGTTTAAGTCATATCCATCCTTCTTAATCATGCCTCTAATAAACCTTTGAAATATATTACCTCAAGTTCCCATTTTTACTACCTTAATAATTAGGTCTAATTGACTCTTAAACCTTTAAAGTCTCTTTTATTCTAAACCAAATAATATCTAAGTAGAAATTAATTAATCTTCTAGGTCAATTTAATCCTAAATGGCCGAATGACCTACTTCCTCAAATTCCACTTTTCATACACCTTAATTATATTTTTCTTACATATTTAGGATCATTATTTAGGCCTAGTTAAGGATTGAAACTCATTATTAGTTAATTTAAAACATGGTAGCCGAATTCCAAGCTCCTTGACTTAGGTTTCCACAATTTCCTTCTTCACCATAAGATCATTTGCCTAAAAAAATCAATAGGTCTCTTTATCCACCTTAAAACTTTTTCATACTTTAAATTCATCCTATTCACATAAAAAATGGTCCTTAATTAACCCTAATTGGAAATTAAAGCCTCCTTTAAGTTAATTAACTACTAAGTGGCCGAATGCAACTCTTTGAGGTTTAGGGTTTCCTTCTTCCTAGCCCTAGTTGACTTAAGTCTTAACCCTAGTTGACCTTTACTTAGGGGCCAAGTTTAAACTTTATAATTGACATATTATAAGGTAATATTAAGTATTTTTACCCAAAATTTAATGGCATGGCCGAATTTGACATTTACCCTTACTTAAGTTATGGTAAATTTCCTAGTTACCCATTTTAAGCTTATTTGGAAATTTTACCACTTAGTAATTTTGAGATTTTTTCTTAAGCTTACCTAGGCCATATATTATGAAACTTAACCTTTTAAATATTGATTAAACCTCCAAATAATTTATTTACTTGTTGAAAATACTTGATTTTTCCTTAATCACATTTTAAGTGCATTTTTGCCAAAATCTCTCTAGGGTGGTTGAATGCACTCCTAAAGGTTTTTAACTCATTTTTGTTTTGTTTAACTTTATTTAAAGGTTGATTTAGTTCATTTAAAACCTTATTTTAGAGCTTAAGTTACTTAGAAAAAATTTTAACGAAAATAAAGCTTGCTTGGGAGTTGTGGCCGAAAGCCTTCCTTGGTTAGCCAAGGAAATTTCTTCAAATCTTCCATCTCACACCACCTTAGTTCAGTTATGTTAGGCTTGTGCAGCCCCTCTTGCCTCTGGTCCATGCTTATTTCATCCATGTTTTGATGCTTAAGTGCTGGCCATGATGAGTCTAGGGTGCCATACAAGGATTTTAGCCACTTTTAGCTACAAATTACATCATTTACTTGGTGGCCTTCTAACTAATGCCTAAAGGAAACCTTTGGAACTTATTACAAAAATTTATTCTACCTCTTAACATGCATACTCAGAGGTGCAGATCCAGCACAGTGGTCATACCAAACTCATCACACAAGAAAATCACAAGGTTAAAACTGAAGCATAAAAACAAGCATGAAAATAACAACATAGTATATTTTTCCAAGCCACAAAGAGTAGATTTTCATGATCTACTCCAAGATCCATAAATCCTCTTTCAAATAAGCTTAGAAAATATTTCTCATGAGAGCATAAAACTGATCAAAGCTTCAAAAATAATTTTAAAACAAAATCCACCGATTAAATTTCTTCTAAATGCCCTAGAAGCATTTTTAACCGAACAAACTTTGTTTTTCTTTTCAAAAATCACTAAAAATGGGCGGGGCTGATTTTTAACAGTTAAAATACAGTTTTAAATCTCACAAGTGAAAACAAAAGAAGACAAACGAATCTTGGAGAAAAGATGCATGAAAGAAAACAAACACACCATAAAAAGACAAGTTAAAAGTATAAAAAGACAAGTAGAAAGATCCTACTTGTTGAAGACCTCCTTAGTGTTTTGTGGGGATTTAAAGGCTGCCTTGGAACCTCTCTGGTCTGCTTTAGACGTGGACAAAGGATGGTGGTGGGGCTTTGGTGTTTATGGCTTAAATCTAGCTTAAGTCTTAAAGATGAAGACTTAGGCTTAAAAGTGTAAGTTTTGGGTGTTTTGAGTTATGGTAAGCTTAGAGATAATGGAGAGGATTTTGATAAGTTTCTAGGCTTAAAAATATGAATCATATGGGGTCCCAAGGGTCCCAAAAAATTCGGACTCTTATGGGCCAAGGGGAATTAGTTTTGCACTTAGGATATTTTGGTAATTTTGCCTAGATTTTTCCTATTTTTCAAAATAAATCAAAATTTAAGGAATTATCCTTTTAGGCTTAGATTAGTGTTAATTAGGCTGATATTTCCTTTAATTATGATTAATTTACCCTAAGCATGCTTTACTTTTAATTAATCAAGGTTAATTAGTTTTAACCATGGTTAAAGGAACCTTTTTACTATTCACTTTTGTCTTTTTGTGGAAGACTTGATTTGACTTCACTTTGATCACTCATCAAAACCTTTCCAACTATTGAATTTCGTGCACCTTAGTATGGGGCCCACTCTTGGCATGCTTATCACATTATCTTGCTCTCCCAGCCTTCTAGGGGTGTTTTCGTAACTTTTCTCAACATTGTCAAAAAATTTTCCAAATTGTTCCTCTAACATTTCTAAGACATTTTGGTTCCTTTCCATGTTAATCTAAGGCCATTTTCTATTTTTATGGGAACCGACTAGTTTTGTGCAAAAAGTATATCTCCTAGGGGCATTTTGGTCATTTTCAGGATTTTCGATGGGCGTTTTTGTCCCTTCTCAGGTTTCTAAATTTTTCTCACAACTTCTAACCGTACATGATGTTTATAATCCCTTTAGGATGTCTTATACTTGTATTTCCATTTTTCTGGCTCATTATTTGAGCTGCCCAAGTGCAAGGACATTTTCGTCATTTGCACCAAACTTCCTAATTGGTCTGCTTTTGGTTTCTAATTTCACCTATTTTTATTCTAGAAACTATTTGTAGCCTCAAACATTTATCATAGAAAAATTGGGATGTTACACAAATAATGTGCAAGAAAAGTACAAAAAAAGGTAAAAGATATTCTAAGGAATTAGAATATACCAATGATGATTGAAAAGTTAGGAGAAAAGAATGGAAACAAATAAAGGGTGAAATAGTTGGCAAAAAATCTCAAAAATACCCAAAATGCCCTTTTAAAGCTTTGTTTTTCACCGAGGCTAAGCTAAACTATTCCTAGAAAAATAGAAAATGAAATAAGAATGGTTCGGGAATCAACTAATAAGTGTTAAAAATATTGGAGGAAAAAATGTTGAACCTCTTGTAAAATGGTGAAAAAATTACTAAAATGTCCTTAGAAGGCTGGTAAGACAAGAAAATGTGGAACAAAAGGAAAAAAGTGTGCCCCCACACATCTTGCACGAAAATTCCATGTGGAAAACATGGTTAAATTCATAAAATACAAAAATAATAAATTTAAAGATTCCTTTAACCATGGATAAAGCTAATTAACCATGCTTAGGGTAAGTAAAACTTGATTAGTGACAAACTCAGCATGGTTAGAACTAATATAATCCTAAGAGGATAATTCCTAGTATTTTAAATTATTTTAGAAAATAAAAATTACATGCAAAATTATCAAAGTATCTACAAATGGGAAATTAATCCCTAAGTTTACCTTGGGGTGGCTAAATTTACTAAGGTCTTAGGGAGGCTCATTTGTTGCAGCTTACACCTTCTAAACACTAAGAGAATTTCTATAATCTCCCTAAAAGCTTGAGCTAACCCAAAAACTCCAAAATTTAAGACTAAGTTTCCATCTTTGAAGCTTAAGCTAAAATCAACACCTAATCACCAAGCCCCACCACCATCACTAAGAGATCATTGTTAGACCATTAAAGGGAGACCAAGATCATCTATAAAATCTCCACAAAAACCCATCATCAAGTCTCCATCAAGTAGGATATTAATACTTATATTTTTAAGCTTTAAATCTTGATTTTCATGGTTTGTTTTCTTCTTTGGTGGATCCTTTCTCTAAGATCCATGGATCTCATTTTATTTTAACTCATGATAGATTAAAACTACCTTTTGGATGGTTAAATATGAGCATCATCCGTTTTTAGTGATTGTTGAGAGTTAAAATGAAGTTTTGATGGATTAAAGTGCTTCTAGTCATCTTCGAAGAAATTTGATTGTTTAAAATTTCTTAAAAATCAATTTTGATGTTTTGGGAAGATTTATGAGGTTATGAGGAAATTTTTTGAAGTGTTAAAAGTATGATATGGATGGATCTTGGAGCAAATCTAGTGGATCTATACTTATTTGCCATGAAAAATACTATCTTTAAGATTTTTATGCTTAAAGCTTGAAACTTGATGATTTTCTCAATAATACGAAGTTATGTGTTTAAAAGTCCAGATCTAAATTCATGGATTAAAAGTATTAAAAGACTATGAAAAATTATACCATAAGTCTCATAAGCTTGACTTGGATTGAGATTTAATACTTACCATGAGCAAGATGATGTTTGGGGACCAAAAATGGAACAAGCTTCATAAGACACTTATAACCTTCCTTAACCATGACCCAAGCTAAAGAGTAAGTCCTAATTGGTGTAAATCAACTCTCAAGGGGGAGCATTTGGGCACTTTTGTTAAACATGGGTAAAATCTCTTAAAATTTCTAATGATGGCATAAGTTACGAGATTAAGTCTTAATTGGTGTAAATCAACTCTTAAAAGAAGAAGAATTGAACCAAAATGCCCTAGGATTAAAGGGTGAGCATTTGGCCATTTCTTAGTCAATTAAGAAAGAATGAGTTAAAATTCTTGATTAGAATTAATTAAGGATCCTAAATATGTAAATGAAAAGGGTTAAAAGTGTAAGAAAGGTTTGGGAATGTTTTGGATGACCATTCGGCCATGGTGGTTAAAATTTATGAAATGAAGTTAAAACCTTCACTAAGACCTAAGCCTAAACCTAAGGATGCATAAATTCATAATTAAGAATGAATCATGGGATTGTGAGATTGAAATTGACCATTCAGACATGACCTTCAAGAATGAATGAGAAGTCATAGAAATTTCTAAGCTTGATAATGTTTAATTGTCTAATCCTTAACTAGTAGAAATCATCATCTAAGTTAAAGAAAAGGGAACTAGTATTTCTGAGGACCCTTGTCTGTTCATTTGACCACTTCTCAAGGGTTAAGAGAAGTTTGAGTTAAAGTCTCAATTAAGGTGTCAAGAGGATCCTAAGTAAGTTAAGGAAGAAATTATAAAGTTGGTAAGAAAACTAGCCTAAAAGCTTGCTAAAATTATGAATGGATTTTAGGTGAGCTTAAGAAGATTATTGCAAATTAATTATGGAGTAAAAGTGAGATCTAGAGCATTCAAAAACCTTGAGTTTAATTAAATGGGATGAGTTTAAAACTTTGATTAAGGTGTACTAAGGATGCTACACCATATAAAAGAAATGGAATAAGAGTTTAAGAGAGGTTAGGCAAGGTTATGGTGCCATTTGGCCATGTGTGACTAAATGGATGCAAGTAAGTTAAAATATTGAAAACACATAACCCTTAAACCTAATTTAATTAGGTTATGCATAAGGCATGCAAATTGAAGTACACAAAGAGTAAAAAACTCAAGAGGTGTCATTCGGCCACCTAATGAAAACTTCTACGTATTATGAAATTATGTGAAACAACTTAACCTTTGAGAAAAGGAAAGGTCGAGAGATAACTTAGAAGGATGAGTGGAATAAGCTCTTATGATTGATTCATCATAAAATGTTATGAATTAAACAAGTTGGACATGCATGGGTATATGTGCTTATGTTTTCCAAGAATAAATGATAAGCATAAGTAAGTCTTAATTTAAAAGATAATTATATGCTTGAGAATGTTAAGCCAACTTGTGTACGACTTTATGAATGCATAAAGTATAATGTCAAGTGAATGATGATTACTCATGAATGTTTAAAGAATGATGTTATGTATAATAATCATGTGTGATTGATGTTGTGAATATATACATGGCATATTGGTTGGATATTGATTGAGCATACATGATTATCTAGAAGCTTTTAAAAATGAACCTAATTGGTTAAAGGATCATTAAAGAAACAACTTATATGAAAATTTAAACTATTCTTAATGTGCCCTGTGCACATCCAAAGGGCAAAAGGGTCTTACTGAAGAGGAGACAAAAGAGTTATCCTAGGAGATAAAGGGTTTTTCATAAATTTTTCTATTGTGAAGACCATAGGGTTCTTCACTTATTATTTGATGGTAGAGACCATCTAAGATTGAGCTCATATCCTTAGAAATAGAAGGTAAAGTAGTAAAAAAAATTCAATAAAAGGATATTGTTTAACTAATGATAATGCATGCCTATGTCTTAAAATCCCCAAAAGGACTGGATAGAAAATAAATGAAAAGTAATGTAAGACATAGAGGAATCTATAGTAAAAAAAAAAAAAATCTATGTTGTGATCCCAGGACTTATGATGTTTAAGCAATTTTTGTGCTTAATTAAGATGACGATATTTGATTGATATGAATGTATGCCTATGTCATGATTATCTATAAGAATGTGATAGAGGTTAAATGAGAAATTATGAAAGATATAAAGGAGATAATAGTCAAATAATGCTTATGATATGCTTCCACAAATTTATATTGTTTAAGTAATTTATGTGCTTGATTATGCTAATATTGTTTGACTTGTATTAATGTATGCCTTTGTATTAATTATCATTGATAGAGTGATAAAGAATAAATGCACAATTATGTAAGAAGTAAAGGAGATGAAGGTCAAATGATGTTTATGACATAATTCCAAGAAATTATGATGAATAAGGAAATTATATATAACCACTTCAGTAAAATTTTTGAAAGGATAAATTTAAACATGTATGCATGTCATTATTTTTTATAATGAACTGAATTGGCTAGGATGAGAATGATGATACTAAGATTAGGATAGAATCCTACCAAGAAACTTAATTTCTCACCCCTTACTTTTTCATTTTCTTCCTAGTTGGTTCAGATGTCTTTAACGATAGGGTAGTATTTGTACAAATTAGCAATGTGAATTAGTCTACAAACCCTCATGGGTTGTTGATTATAGCCCAAGCTAATGTATGTATTTATGTCTCGTTGGGACATCTACTGGTATCTGCTACCTTAAGCCTGGACTTCTCTATACTGGATTTTTCTATACCTCTAGAGGTTTTTCACCCACACGAGGTGTTCCCACCTCCTTCTGGCTTCAAAGCACAATAAATTGCACCAACTATAGATTCCTCTTCCTCAAAAGGGGAAACAAACCCACAAATACCATCCCACTACCACAATTCATCTCATGTCTAGTCATAAAGTTAAACATGAGAACAACATAAAAAAATATAAGAAAAGGAAAAGTTGAGAGGAAGCTTAAAAGGATAAGTGAACTAAGTTCCCATGAGAGGTTTCTCATAAAACATAAAGAATGAGGACAACTTGGCAACTTTAAAAGAAATGTGCATTCTGACCAAAATTTAAGGACCATGCTTAAGTGAGCATTTTTACTAAGAAAACGAACTTTTGGGTAACTATTAATGCCCTGTTTATCATGGTGATGCTTGAGTATGTCTTTATATGCGTAAATGTGTTATGTGCTCTCTTGAGTGTTGTAATGAATTATATGATCTCTTAGATGACATGATGACTTGCGCATGTTTATATGGTTCCATGATTTGTTATTAAGTGGATGAATTGAGTGTTATATATACATAGTATTTTGAATGAATATTGAGAATGCATCCTATCATGAAAACTTAAAATGGAACGGAATAAGTCAAGAAATCATTAAAGAAGAATCATATGTGAAAACTTAACACTACTCCTAGTGTGCTAAGTTTGGGACTTATGTATACTTAGAAGGTGATAGGTCCTTCTATGGTAATAAGAAGGTACATAACCTTCTATGGTGAAGTCATAGAGCTTCAAATAAATCTTTCTATGGGAAGCCATAGTTCCAAATTTATGATGGTGACAACTGTCCAAAATGAGCTCATATCAAATATTAAAAGGTGGAGCAGTAGACAAGTGGAAGATATTGTTTGACTATATTGTTAATGTTATTCCTTAAATGAAATTGTCATTGAGAGGGTAACTAGAGAATAATAATGGTTACGAATAACATATAAAAAGAGTAAAAGTCAGACAATGTCTATGTTATGAGGAGAAAATGATCTAAAGAATGCATGAGATTTATGTCTAAGAGATTTCATATGAAAAAGGTGATTCAAAGTATGTATGAATTACATGCTATATGGAATTGAATTTCTTCTAATAATAAAAAGAATCTACTTCAGATAAGTATAATGTTAAAAAGAAATAATTGGACTTGTATGCTTGTCACCTTTTCTTAAAAAACTAAAGTTGTTGGGTTAGAAATGATGACGCCAACCTTAAGGTAGACACCTGCTAAGAAATTATGATTTCTCATTCCCTACCTCCCATTTCTTTGCCCAGTGTCCAATCATACTTTTCACGATGGCAACGGTCTATGCGAATCGAATAACCCAAACTATAGATGATTGTTCATGGAATGGAATCTGGGAAGAGCTATAAGTGATCTTATACTTCTTTATCCCACTTGATATCTTTTTCTTTGGATGACTGTAACTTATGAAGGATATTGAAGCCTTTGTTTTGTTTAAAGGACTCACCATGAGTCTATGTTGTAGTAAATTCAATTTGAGGCATGTAATTGCAGTGTCTTCAAGGATATTTGCGCTTGTTTGCAGTATCCCCGGGGATTCAATAGAATCCTCTGCAAATAAAAGCAGGAACAGAACTAGCAAGAGAGAAAAACAAGAAAGGAAATCATGAGATTTTTTGAAGTGTCGAAAATGGTAAGATATGTCTCCTTTATATAAGAGTGGAGCTTCCAAAAAATATTTAATTGTAGATAAATTGTAATAAAAACCCATTTAAAACTATAGTTAAATTGGTTTAAAATTCAAATGGAAAAATTAATTTTGAATTTGAGCCATGATAATCAAATTAATATAAGGTTAAGTATATATGGGCACATTCAAGAGTTAATCTAAATAAGATAATTATTAGTATTTGAACAGAAAAATGTGTAGTCCACATTATTGTGCGCACAGGGGGAATTACTGATTTGAACTTCACCGACCCAACCTCATATACATGAAGCCTTTTCCCTTACTAGCTTGTCTACAAGCCCAAAATGTATCTAAGTATATAAATGCCATGCTTATCCCTATTCCGAGCAATGTGGAACTTAAGCCTTTTGAAATACAAGTTTAACAGTCTTGACTTACTATTTTCTATGTGTTGTATTACCTATATAACTAATAATGTAAATATTATTATGGAAATGAATGTATAGTAGGACAAGTGAAAGAATGCGAGTTTTCAAAATTAACGTGAGGGAGGACGTCAGAATGTTCATTGTATAATACATTAATTACTACGACAAAGCTCGCATTTTCAACAAATGTTTAAAAAAGGAAAAAATTATATCATATTTTCCATAACAGTAATTTTATAAACAGATTCTGCATCATAAACTAACAAACTATTAGTGAACCTGCAATACAACTTAAGTATAGGATGGGTATGATCATTAGGATGTTATAATGGGTGTTACTAAAAGAGCAAGAGAGTCAGCCAACAAAAGAAAAGCTAACCAAAACAAGGAAATAATCAAACATGATCACATAGAGAATAAAGTAGAAATAGAGGACATCAAAATGAGTAACACTTAATGATAAAACAAAGGAACACAATAAGGACAATGACATGGAGGTGGACCCAATAAAAACCAATAATAAGTGAACTACACTTAATTTCATGACAAATTTTAAGGTAGTGTTTGAACCCCCAAACATTGCAAGTGTCATGAAAATCTTTAGCTAGAAATAGTGTGGGCTTAAGAAGCCTTGTGCAGTTTGATACTAAGAGATCCCACATTAGTCTTATTAATAGAGACTAAGAGATTAAAGGAATAAACGGAATTAATACGTATGAAAAGTAGTCTTCGAAATATGGTGGATGTTGATTGTAAGGAAAGTGACATAAGGGAGATTAGGAGGAATCACAATCTTATGGAAGGATGAAGTTAATTTCCAACTCAAGTCCTTCTCGTGAAACCATATTAATGGCATGATTATACAAGTAAATGAAGCGGATTAGAGTATCATAGGTTGCTACAAGTTTCCTAAAGAGATGAACAAAAATTTGACATGAAGATTGCTAGAATCATAAAGGACAAGACTGAGTCCAAATGGATATGTTTTGGAGATTTCAATGCAATACTTACTCAAAATAAGAAGAAGGGGGAGCCATTCCAGTAATATCTCAACTTTCCAATTTCCAAGAATGAATTGATAATTTCAGATTTATAGATGTTGGTTTCGCTAGCTACCCATTTACATGGGATAATGGACGATATGGAGAATAAAATATACAAGAGAGGCTCAGTAGATGTCTCATCATAAAGGAAATCCATAACTCTAGGAAGCACATAATAGTGACACATCTTAGGATATATGGCTCAGACCATGCATCGCTTCTTAAACATGTCTAATGAACCCCATGGAGAATCATAAAAAAATCAAAGACAGTGACTATTGGTCAATAGATACTAGATGCAAGAAATTAGTACAAGATACATGGAAGAGATTAGGGTACTCATTTGAGAATAAAATATTATCATTAATGAAGTCCCTTATAGTATACAAGAAATCCATACATAGTTTGGAAACACATATCAAACAAATGGAGAAAGTGCATCAAGAAAAAGAACAAGGCTCATTTTCTATGATCAACATGAAAAAAGGAAAATGAAATAGGAATTGATGGATCTGCTAGAACTTCAAGAAATTTATTGGAGACAATGCTCCAAGTCATCCTAGCTGAAACTTGGAGATAAAAACACAAAGTTCTTCTACCACAAAGCCTCAACAATACAAAAAACTAATTTTATTAAAAAGATCAAGAATCAAGAAGATAATTAGGTAAGTGGAATCAAAGCTATCACAAGAATACTCTATTATTACTTCAAGGATATATCCACATCCTCAAACCCCACTAATAGAAATGATATGTATGATGTAATTAGAAATAGAATCCCTCAGCAACATCTACCAATGCTCAAAGGACCTTTCAAAGTGGAAGAAATATAATAGGTTTTATTTGCAATGCATCCATAGAAAGCACTAAGACCAGATGGCTTCCCTGTTGATTTTTTCAACAATATTGGTCTGTTGATGGCATAAATATTATTGAATATGCACTCAACATCCTTAACAATGGTCACAACCCTACCAACATAACAAAGCCTTCATCTGCCTAATTCCTAAATTCAAATGCCTAGAGAAACCACAAGATTTGTGGCTAATAAGTCTGTGTAATATGATGATGACAATTGCAACCAAAGTCATAGGAAACAGAATCAAACCTATTTTGGATGATATGATTGGTATTCACCAACATTCATAAAAAATAATGTTCTGATAGGATTTGAAGTGTTTTATTACATGAAGAAAAAGTCAACAGAATGATAAGTATGATGGAAACGAAGCTAGACATGTCTAAAGCATACAAACAAATTGAATCGGCCTTTATTGAAATGTACTGGTAATAATGGATTTCCTTGTTGCACTGGTACAACATATTCTTCAATGTCCAACATATTCTTCAATGTGTGATGACTATCTCTTACTCAATTTTAATAAGTGGTGAATCTATTGTAAAATAATCTACATTTAGGATAGCAGCCTCCCCATGCTTATCATGTGTATTGCATTCAATAAATTGTAAGCAATTTTAACCATTGTTTCAAGAAAAAAAATTGAATTAAGATTTGCCTAAATTAGGTTATGTTCACTTTTGTATTCATATCATATATGACACAGTTCCTCACATTTCCTTACATTTGACTAATTTTTTCGTTTATAGGTTACACAACATGTAAAGAAGTTTTTTATCACAAACTTCAAAAGTTTAGGCAAACAAGCCTAGATATGACTAGATGGATTGATGGAATCTCCAAAGAAAAATAGAGTCTAGCCTATGATGAATATGAAAGAAGATATCGTCATATGACAACAAATTTGGCCAAGGTAGCTAATAAAATATTTAAAGGTACACAAAATTTGCAAATAACCACACTTATAAAACGTATATATAGTTGTTTAATTGAATATTTTGTTCAAAGGAGAAAAGTTGTGAAGACTGAGATTGATTATGGACAATAACATTGTACAAAGGTAATGAAAGCGTTGAGAAAAAATCAAGATGAAGCTTGTACTCACCTAGTAAAAAGATATGATATATAATCAATCAAATTTGAAATAGAAGAAGGTTCAAATCAATACGCAATGAGGAGGTAATAAATGGGTAATGATTTTGTTAGAATGAATTTGTCAATGTGGCCGATTCCAACTGTTATGGTATCCTTGCTCTCATGTGATAGTTGCATGTGTTGTAGTTAGCGTTGATTATTACCAATTTGTGGATCAAGTGTATTCTTTATAAAATATACAAAGTGCATACTTATCTAAATGGTGGCAATAGATAATGAAAAAAATCTCCCTCGTGTGGATAATTAGGTCCTTATTGCAGATTAAGAAAGATTGAGGGAAAAAGGTAGACCAAAGTCCACATGCATCAAGAATAAGATGGACTGGGTTGAATCTCAACCCAGATACAAATGTCAGTTATATAGAGAGGTTGAGCATAAACAGTCTCAAGACCCATAAAGAGTTCAAAGTCAAGAATCACAACGATGAAATTAACACTTGTTGCGATTATAAATGTTTAATTTATCTTCTCTATATTTGAAAGTGTGGATTGTTCATTATTATTTTCATTGCATATAGATTTCACTTTGTATTATGTAAGTTAAAAATATTGCATATAAAAAAATAATGTAAAGTCCACATAAATAATATATGTAACAATAATAACTAAATAATGTCAAGTCCACATATATAGCATAAGCATTAAAATTATAAAACCATGTAAAAAGTAAACCTAAGTCTAATCTTGACCATGAAGGTTTGGAGCAGATCTCTTAGGCTGTTGAGGGGGTTTCCCTCTACCTCCTGCACAGGTTTCTCAATGTTTGCTCTGTTGTGAAATGTTATTGACAAATCAACATTTAAATCAATCCCATGTCCATTATAATCATGCAAAATGTTTTTCGTGTGAACATAAGCATGCCTAGGTGGGGGAGTTGTGGCTAATGGCAAAGCAAATGTCAAAGATATGTAAAATATAATACTTATATATAAAGTCAATCCTTCTTCATGGCCACCAAAGCTCGAACCTGCACTTCCTACAAAGTATGCCATAGGTGGTGGAAAATTTGGTTGAGGTGAATAAGGCAAAAATGGACTCATTTGGACCTCCTTCAAATCTAAACCTAGGTTTAGTTAACGAACCTTATTGGGATGGACCTGCATTTGCACATAGTAAAACATTTGGATTAATCATTATAATATAAAAGTTCTTGTATATTACAATAAGTATTTAAATTTTAAATTATTTTCCTAACTTTATCTCCAAAATCACGATAACTTTGAGAAGGATAGGAATATGTGAGCATCAGTGATGGTGCAACCTCCTGCATTAGAACAAAGTATTATTCCTCCTGCCCATGTGGAAATGCTAGAATTTGCTTAGGTTGATGTTCAACATATCTTCTCCGATGTTGTAGGCCTTGACGCTCTACTCTAATATTCATAATGTCTGCTCTAACATCTTGTCGAGGGGCTTGCTGCAGAGGAGTAAGTGCACTAAGTTTCATCTCAACAAGCCGATCTTGTTCCTTGTTCAACAAAAAAATGTTCTCCTTATGCTCCCTAACTTGGTCCACAACCTCTACCAAAGAAAGCATCCTTGATTATTCAACCTTAGTAATCAAAAGTGGATCATCTCCACTTCATCCATCTACAATATACCAACAAATCAAATGGAAATCATGGTTAGCATTAAACAAGTATGAACATTTTATAAAGAACAATAAAATATTTAGAAGTTATATAAATACTTATCACTAGTCATTTGATAGCATATTATTTTATTATCCAATATTGTACGTGTCTACTATACCATCGTATGAATTAGAGTTAGAGCTCAATAACTCCTTTGACAATACCCCTAAACATATGTATTGATGTTTGTTATTCTATATCATCAAAAAAGGACCAAAAACTCTCATCTAGTTTTTATTCGTTTTCCCCTTCATGGTAATGCCATAGACATCTTTAAGTTGAGATGGAGGATAAAGTATATGTTGATCCGTCTTAAACTGTTTCATGCAACAGTCAGGTTGATGTCACTCTAAGATATTAAAATAGAGCAGTGGCACCATAATAGCCGGTAGTCCATCCCGTGTCTACAGGCTTCAGGTAAGTGATTTATCACATGCTTGTAAGGTTTCCATGTAATCTGAAAAAAAAATTAGGTTACTTTAACTTAACTTTTAATAATACCACAAAAAAATTAAAATCAAAAGTAAGACAAGTACTTGATCTTGATGCATGGCCTCAAACATATGCCTTTAGTAACTGATATCGTGCCTGATAACCTAACCAACTCTCTCTTCCATATATATTTACAAGGTGTTAGTATTTTTTAGCAAAATATAAATTAAAATAAAATAATTTAAACGGACATTATTAAATATTTACCCCGCTCCATAGGGCATAGTAAATTTGATATTTCAAGATCAACAGACATAATAGAAGGAAACTGCTCCCAACCCACAACTGTAAGAGCACGTGAATTCACACATCTTCCTTCTTATTGTAATATGTGTAACTACACAACTTACAATATAAATACGTTGAAGCAATTGATCCCCTAATGTACTGTCCATACTCATCAAAATCAGCAAAGAATGGAAGATAATGTTGGTAGGATGTAGGATGTAGTCTTGAGAAAAATGGTCTAACTAAATTTCATTTTCCATGAGCTTCTCAATATTCACAAAATTTTGGAACAATCAACTCATCTTCAATGATCCTCCAACAATTTTAGTCTTTGGAGGGAAACTTCTTAATAAGTTCTCTACAATGGGTTGTCAAACCTAGCAGATGAATTGTCAATAATTGCAAATCCATTTATTGGCAACCTTGTCAACGCTCGTATATCAACGATGGTGCACTCTGCAGAAAGCATGTGAAACGTATGAATCTCAAGTCTCTATCGCTCCCCAATGCCTCAACCAAACATGTATAAGTGTAGATGAACTACAATTGTGTTACACCCAAAAATTCTACTCTCCTCATATGATCTAATATTTTCTCTAGAATTTAAGCAATGTTATATCTTTCATGATATAATTTTGATCACATAATCTTCAGATCCCTATAGAGCTCTATTCTATATTTATTCTAAGATATGAATAGTCTAAAGCGTTAATAGCATAAATTACCTGGATCCGATCTAATGATGAGAAATGATTATGATGATATCATAATCTAAACATTAACCTTCACTACTAATTAAATTAACTAAAATTAAATTAACATTTAATACTAAAAATATTAACTAAAATTTAACAGTATTATAAAAATGTACTAATTAAATAAATTAATTAACAAATAAATAAATTATAATTAATTAAATTTAGTTTAAATTAACTAATATTTATTTACTAAATATATATAAAATATGAAATATGAAATATAAAATATAAAGTAATCCAATATTAACTAATAACTAAATTAATTTTAACTAATTAATGTTTACCAAATAATTATTTAATTAAATATAATAATTATTAAATAATACATATTAAGTAATTAAAATTATCTAAGTTAATTACTAAAAATATATATAAATTTTTTTTAATTTACTCAAAAATATGTTGAAGAGAGATGAAGATGCAATAGATATTTTATAATGATCTCAGAATATTTCTGATAATAAATAGTTCTGTAAAATGATTATTTTTAAATATTTATATATTTTTTGTACATAATATTTTAGTCAAAATATATAAATAAATATATTTTAAAAAAAATTACTATTTATTTATACGTAACAACCGTACAAGATATTTTAAAATGTATAAAAGTTTTAGTAGGATTCATTTTTCAACAACCCTCCACACATCGTATATCGTATTTTTACGGTCACATTATGCATTTCAATTTACATAAAAGTTGTCTTTCTTTTCCATCCTATCAAGCCCATCATTTTATAGGTAGTAGCCAAGCGCCTTATGTAGCCCATTGTTTATAAGGTAGTCAATCAGCTTTAATTCATTTTGCATAACAGTATTAAAAAATTTAAAAATAAAACTGTCACCGAGTTTTAATAAAAATTTTAAATGGGCCTTATCTACCCCTTTTTTTTCTTAGGTAGCCAGAGCTTTAATTAAGCTTTCCAAAACTGTAATGAAAATGAAATTTCAAAAAATAAAACTGTCATCGTTTTTCTAATAAAATTCTGAAAAGAAAATAATCTTAAAATTATGCTAGGTTAATGGGCCTTATCTAGCTCATTGTTTTATGAGGTGGCCTATGAAATTTAATTAACCTTACCAAAACTGCAATAGAAATAAAATTTAAAAAATAAAGATGTCACTATTTTTCTAATAAAATTCTTTAAAAGGAAAATAATCTTTAAAATCATGCTACTTTTGAATATCTAAAAATTAAAAATAGTAGAAAACTTAAAATTAAATCTCTCTATACCTCTAATTTATCCATCTAAAAACGATTATCCTAAATCAATAATTATCAATGTTATTCCCTTTGGTTATTTTCATAAGATCATTTTAAAAAAAATATATAATTTTTAATACAAAGGCCTTTGTAAAATTTTTAAAGGATTTGTATTTTTTATATTTATTCTTTATAATTTTAATAATTTTAAAGTGACACAATTAAAAGAGCTTTATTGTAAATAAAATAAATTTAAATTTGAATAATTTTAAAATATCAATATATTAATTAATATTATTATATATTTTAATATAATTAAGTTAAGAAAACCTTTTAAAAACAACCGAATTATATTACCTTTTATATAAAGCATAAGTAAACAAAGTCATGTTCTTACGGGACAACAAAAATGAATTTACGAAATTTACAATATGATTTGACTTACGGTTATTTATCCTCTAAAAAATGCACTGAAAATTCAAAGTCAAAATAATTCTTTAAAAAATAATTGTTGCTTAACTTATTTTAGTCAATTTTTTTAAAAGTTTTTTTTGAAAAAATATTTAAAAATCATCGATTTTGCAATATTTAAGATAATATAAGTAAAATAAACATTTAAGAAGCATATAACATTTAAACCCAAACAAGACATGCATGCAATTTTAAGCCAAGCCCAAAAGTTGCTCGAAACTCAAAACTAGAGAGGCAACCATTTTATCAAATATCTGTTTGTTATTTGTGTGAGTGAAAAAGAGAATTTATTAGTAATGGAGTAGTTCTACTATATTTCTTAATTTAGTATCCGAAGCCAAAAACATCGCACAATCGAAACCCTTTGTTGTGTCACATCCCAAACATTTGTCACAACGCGTTTCTTTGTGTCTTGTAAATCTTGCATGAATTATTCTTTCCGTTAATTTATTCTGTGGAATCGACTTTGGCAAAGTACGGGCCTTCAATCATCCACCTCTGTAGCTCGTCATTGCATTGCACCATATATCTACTGAACAATTTCGTGGGTGAATGTGGGATTAGAATGTCAATTTAACTGTTTCTTGGGGGCATATTTGCAATTTAAATTTTTATAGCATTGTCTTTAGCAATCAATTGTTTTCATGGTTAGATCTGAATTATAATCCTTCTCATATGAATTTTTGCCTCGTCAGCCATTGTAATGCTCTATAAAATTATTAATAAAGTTATTGATCTTAGCCTTAGACTTTTTATTAAAGATATCATTGACCTTCTTTAAAGTTGCTTCATTCTAGAAAGATGTATACCATATAATACTATTGTTTTACAAAAATTCATTTAATTACATTATGTCCCATTTTCATACAAATATTGGAGATATTGGCTTTAAAGGGGTTTGGTTTTCCTAGTGATCTCGTGAATTTAATTATGCATGTTTTCTATCATTAGTTCTTCCATGAGTAACATTTGAATTTCTCAGCTTATAAGAGGTATTGGATAGGGAGATTCTTTATCTATTTATTTATTTTATGTATGAAGTATTTAGTTATTCTCATTAATGAAGAATTTTCTATGAGAACATGGAATCCTACTTCTGCTATCCAAAATGGTCCTACAATTTTCCACCTTCTCTTCGTGGATGATTTATTACATTTTGTCAAAGCAAATGCCTCTTATGTGCATAATGTTTATGCAATCATAGAAAATTTTTGTAAGGCCTCCCGTATAAAAATTAATATTCAGAAGTCTAATATTTTGTTCAAAAATGTTTTCAATCATAAAAAAATGACAAATTTGTCCAAATTAGTGGGATTAGATTTGTTTCTATAGGTAAGTATCTATGTTTCCTATTTTTAATGGTAGAACAAAAGTGAAGAGTTTTATTTTATTGTAGAAAAACATAAAAAATAGGCTTGGAGGTTTAGAAAAAACAAAATCTTAACAAATCTAGAAGATTGGCTTTAACTTTTTTGATTTCCTTATTTCCTACTATGTTATGCTAAATCTATGGATTCCAGGATTCCTTCATCTATGTGTAGTAAGCTGGATGTTATTTCTAGAATTTTATTTTTATTTTTTAAATAATGACTATGATTTACATCTTGTTAATGTTATTACTAATTAAAACCACAAATATAGAGGGTCTTCATTTAAGAAAATATGATGATATGAATAATATTGTTTTGCTTATAAAATTAATTTAAGTAATGTGCGTATCATAAGGATAAATTATAGGTTTTAATCGTCATGCAAAAATATAATATATCTAAAACAATTTTTAATCAATGCAAAAAAAAAATTATATGCTTGAAATTCCTTGTAGTTGGCTGCAACATATCTTAAACATACCTTTTGTTATTAACAGTAAGAAATAGTTCATTTTCATTCTTATCTTTCCTTGTCCAAAACTTTTTATTTAGTTAGTTTTTCTGTTTAAATTTATGATTTACAATTTATTATCTATCATAATTCAAATTATAATAAAATAATAAATTTATAAATTAATTTTAAAAAATTGTTAAAAATATAAAATTATCATCAAATTTTACTTTTAAAGATAAAATTTTAAAAAATTCTAACAAAATCTATGTTCCAAAATAAATTACGAATAGAAAAAATACAAACATTCTATTCGTTTGTTCTAAAAAATATACTCAATGTTAAATATGCAATCGTAAAATAATTTTTGTAAAAAAATTTATTTGATCTTTTTTAATATAAAAATTAAATATTTATATTATTTATATACACAAATTTATATAAATAATAAAATAAAATAATATATATATATATATATAGAAAAATAGGTTAACAAATTTTGATCTTACTCTTATTTTTGTCAAAAAAAAATTAATTTAATTAAACAATATTTTTTTTATATTTAAATTTTTAATTAATATCTTAAATCCATATATATATATATATATATATATATATATATATATATATATATAATTTCAAGCCAAACAAATATTACATCAAAATTTATACTATTCTTAAAATATAAAATGATAGAACATACTAGCTGTTTGTATTAAAAATTTATAACATAAAATTTAAAAATTTTAATATATTAATTTTTAGATATTAAAATAAATTTAAATAATATTTTATTAAATATTAAATCAATCACAATATTTAATTAAATTTTCTAAACCTATGTACATAATTTATCTCAAACAAAAATTACGTCGAATTTATACAATTCTTAAAACGTCAAACGGTAGAATATATTATTGATATTAAAAATCGGTTCCCTAAGATTTAAAAATTTTAAAAATATTAAAATTTAAAATATTAAAATAAATTAAAATAATTTTTTTATTAAATATTAAAATAATTATAATATTTAATTAAATTTTTTAAATTTACGTATATATAAGATCCAAATTAAAAAGAGATTATACGAAAAGTTATATGATTATTAAAATACTAAATAGTAGAATATATTATTCATTGATATTAAAAATTTGTTGCATGAAATTTAAAAATTTTTAAAATATTAAAATTTATTTTTGATAATAAATACAAACAGTTTAGGAACTGAGAGTTTAACATTTAGAGAAGTAAAGGAAATGAAGCCTCAATCGAGATACGAAAGAATGAAGAAGCTTATTATAATAGGATTAGATTGAACTTTTGCTTAATAGTCTATTTGTTATTTATTATTTTTCGCACACTCGAAAATGACTCGCGGCTCGCCTACGATTATTATTGGTCCAAATAGAGTAAATGTTTATTAGCTCGATTAATAAGGACATATCAGCGTCGTTTCTACTTATTAGACCTTATCCTATATTGATTGTGAGAGCTAATGTTATGACGAGAATGCGCTTGCTTTTTAGTATTTGAAGTTTAAAGTTCTTTCTTTCTTTCTATTTTTTCTTTTTTTTTTTTCTTAAATTATGTTAAAATAGAACCCTCGACATAATTTACTCTTCACACCATCAAAGACATAACGGATGACTCTTATTCAAGCTTAATTGATTGTATACCATTTTTTTCTTTAGATATCCAAAACAAGGTATATATATAGCTCTATCATTTGTCTTTATAAAACATTGCTTGATGCTATTATTTGGAACAGCATTTGAATTATAATTATTATATGAAGGAAGGATATCATTTGTTGGTTAAAGGCTTGTCATCCTTCTTAATCTAATTAATATCCTAAGTGTAAATGACTTTGAAGACTTAGAATTCTAGAGAAGATCAGTTAGGTTTTTTGTATGGTTTATTTTTATAACTTTATTTATATAAATGCTCTTTATTCTTTTTTTTTGTAATATTATGTTATTTTCCATCCTTATTAAGTGGTTTTCCCTTCCTAAATAAGGTGTCTCTTAATGTTGATGAAAATATCCAAATTAATCCTGATATTAATGATTTTGATAAGTTGATCTAAGTACTTTTGTGATAACAAGTTTTGTAATTTTCATAACTATATTGAATATTAATAACATCATCGCAAAACTTATTCTCATGTTAAAGGGTTTAAATTTAATTTGGAGTGAAAATTATAAAATAATTTATTATTGAACATATTGTATATAAGTGATTCATTTTATTAAAGGTAATAGTTCTATTTTCAACAAGTAAGATATAATTATCAGAAATATTCATAAATTATTTTGCGTTGATAATGTTATCTCCATTGATCATATTTTTAAACAAGATAATTTCTATGTTGACTCTTTAACTGGACTTGCAATTTTTAAAATGAACAAGTTTGCGTCTTCAAACACTTTCCAACAATAATAAATTATTCTTTGTTTATTTATCTTTAATTCCATTTGTTAGGCCTTGATACTTTGTTTATCACGTCTGTAACGAAAAAATATCATGCCTTTAAATTAAAATGAATAAAATCTGAGACCCCAAAAATTTGAGTACTTGAAAAGAATAACTAGACAACAATTGAATTACTGACAAACAAATTAAAAAGAAAACAATCGAATTACTTTGAGTTAAAATAATGAACTAGAAATGTTGGCAAATCAAATTAAATCTAAGAATATTTTGGAAATTATAGTATTATAATGTTCGTCAAGTTTAGTTTTAAGTGTAAATATGATTAAATTAAAACAAATTTTCTTTTTATTAGAATTTTTAATATATAAATTCATCAAAGATGTTAATATATAAAAATATAATTTTATCAAAATAATTAAGTGTATGTCCACTATAAGAAAATTTCCATATACTTACCAATACTTTTAATGATATAATCATTAAAATTATATGTATAACCAGTGATAGCTTAGATAAAAATATAGGAAACCCAAGTTATTTTGATCTGAATAATTTATTAGTCTATGAAAATACCTTCAATTTTAATTTTATTTTTTATAAAAAATATTTAATTTTAGTACTTATATTTAGCATAAATATATGCTTTTATAGGATTAAAATCATGTAATCTTTATAGAGATTAAAATTGAATATTTTTTAATACATTAAAATAAAAATTATAATATTTTAAGAATTAATCTCTTATTTAAATCTAAGGTTTTGTATATAAATAAAAAATTTAAAAAAACATTGAATTCTCTTCATTAAATATGTGTGCTAATAAAATAAATAAAAATAATTTTAAAAAAATCTTTTAGTAATAATTTTAAAAAATAAATAATAATAATTTTAACCTCACAAATGAATATTTGTAAATAAATTATTTGTTATACAATAGTTTAAACGATATAATTCACATAATTTAATATATTTTATTTTAATTTATATATTATTATAAAATATCAATAAAAAAATTTATTTTTTTAATAACTATCTTTCAAAAATCATCTCTCAAAATAATCATGAAAAATACTATCATTAAATGTTAAAAGTTTGTACCTAATATGAAGCAAACTAAAATAATAAAAGTCCAATATAAACTATACACTTATCTACTATTAGACCCAAAATAATTTACTATATTAGTTTATTTTTAAAAAAATATGTACATGTTACTAATAAATATATATATTATAACATATATATATATATATATATATTTCTTTTTAAGAAAGCCATAACTCTGCATCGTATACTGATAAATATATGGTAAATTATAAATATAAAAGCATATACATAATATATATGGACGATAAATTTTATTATTATTTATTTTATAGATATATATTAAATTTGTGGGTACGTCATAAATCTAAAAAAATATATGATAAACTGAGTATACATATTTTAGATATGCGAACAATCTTTTTTCACAATAGGTAACAATTTTTTCTAATGGTCTAATAATCCATTAAAATCCACTAATTATAATTTAAATAATTTCACTAAATTATAAGCCTAAATCTTAAATATAATTTCAAATTGAATTTTGACCCTGCATAATATGATTAAATTTTGAAAAATAAAATATAATTTGATTTAGATGAAAAAAAGTTAATAATATGAAAATATTTTAGCTAAAATATTAGATTAAACATATGCATAATTTTATTAAAACTTAAAATTGGATTGGTTTTTCAATTAATTAAATTCTAAGAACTAGTCCAGTTAACTTATTTATAATTTTCCAAATACTTATATTATAATTTTCCAGTTTGGATTCATTTCATTTCATTTCACGTTTTGCATTATCCAAATGACAATGTCAACGATCATTGAACTTAGGAACTCAAGTTGGGTACGGAGGATAAATGACCAACGCTGATTCCATATCGGGTTGACCCAAGGTTGCATAACAGTCAACATATACCAATCCTTGCCACAATTAATGCAAGTCCAACAGCTATGCAACTTTTTGTTGAATGAATTTGAAATAAGAAACTATGTGTTTTCGTGTGCTATTTGAATTTGTTGTCAAAGCATACAATACTTATCTGCTGTCAACGGATAAACGCAAAATCACATCATCAAGATATCATTTTAAAATTAATATATGTTTATCTGTTTCGTTACTTCTCATTGGCATCATTCAATTCCTTGTTCCAAAAGAAATTTGACCCCTTTATTATTAGATACAGGTGTTCATTTTGGTATTCCTTTCATACAAAAAAAAATGGTACTATTCTTTTGAGACTCTAAATTAAATATTAAAAATATATAAATGAAACAATCATAGATTAAATATTAAAAAAGTTAACAAAATATGATTTTGTAAACTTTACTATTTAAGTTACAAAGTTAACCTATTTAATTTACAAAATTTAATTTTATCAAGAAAAAAGATAGTTTATTTGAAACGGGAAGGTGAACTGCAACCACTGCTACAAAATTTATCTATTACCGCATATATTTTAAATTTATTTGAGAAATAAAATACTTTAAAAAATTTTAAAATATATTTTACAGCATTTATAAAAAAATATTTTAGAATAAAATAACGATTACAATACTTTTGAAGGTAAATATTTTAGAAAAGATTTAAAATATCTTTTATATTATTTATAAAAAATATTTTAAAATAAAATAATTATTACAACATTTTCAAATTTAAATGCTTTAAATGATGAGGTAAAAAATTATATATATAAAATATAATTTTAAACATATAAAAAATATTATAAAATATATTTTATTTTTAAAATATTTAAAATAATATACGTTTCAAATAATTTTTATCACGCTTAAAATAGTTAGCATTATAAAATATTTTTTAAAATATTTAAAAGAGTAAATACTGTTAACATGGTTAGGACTTAGGATGTCTTTGTTACTGGATCCATCGTTACATGATGCGCGTTTCATTAATATTGCATTTGTCTTTTTACTTTTCTTTAATATAAATATCATATTTTATAAAATATTAGAGAAAAATTCATATTATTTTTCATATTAATCATTTTATTTTTTATTTTATGATTCGTAAAGTATATTTATTTAGATCATCTCAAAAAATTAAATTATTATTTTTATTTAATTATTGAGAAACTGATCATAATAAATTAGTTTTGATTCGATTGATTAGGACAGGTAAAAAAAACAATGTGATTAATTTTAAATTAAATTTTGTCGTAATAATTTTTCAGGTAGTTGTCATTGTTGATTTTTTTCTGTCTAAGATTGTCATGGTATTTTAAAATTTTTATGTCGTATTTAATATTTTCTAATTTTTATCATAATTGAAGATTTAATTATAATTCATTTATAAAACATTATGTGATGGGTAAGAAATGGTAAAAAATTATTTTTGTAAATTTTATTCAAAAAATAATAATTAAATATATTAATTATTGATTAATAAAAATAGAAGTGAATAAAGTCGTTCGAAGAGAATTACTATCGTTTAAAAGTCTAGCTTGGTTTAATTTGTTTAATAAATAGATAGACTCACGTTTGTTAAAAAAATCTTTTTGGATAAACAAGTCAGATCTAAACTTATAAAAAAACATATTTAACCTATTTAAAAACTTATATATATTTATATATTATATATTTATATTTATTTTAATATATTATATTTGTATAATATTTATTTTATATTTCATTTACATAATATTAATATATATATATATTAAGTCTATTTAATGATTTTTTATTTTGTAGGTTTTAAGTTTATAAGTCTTTTTAATTAATTATTTATATAAACTTTAAGTTTATTTATTGATTTTTCTGTAAAGTAGACTTTTAAACTTGTAAGCCTTGAAAAAAAAAAATCTTTAACAGGTAACATACCAAACTCAAGCATCAAAATTTTTAAATGTCTAACTTAAATAATCAAATCCTAACTCGACTTGACTTTCATTCCTAATTTTTAAATGTCAAACTTAAATAATCAAATCCTAACTCGGCTTCACTTTCATTCCTATTGATTAATGATTCCAATAAATAAATTTGGCTCAACGTATTTCTGTTTCTATTAATTAATAACTTCAATAAATAATTTAAAATAAATAAATATAAGTATAAAATTTATTATTAATGAGACGCGACTATATATAGTTTGATAAATAAATATAACTTTGTATAAGAAACTAATTATAATACATATATGTTTTTTATTAAAACTATAACGCTAATGGTCAATTTTTTTAATAAGCTTGTACTTAAATATAAAATATATCAAAAACAATATATTAACTTATTTTATTAAATATTTTATTGTAAACAACATTTATAATATAGTTGGTATAATTTTCACCTTTCTCATAATTAACATTCTCAATTTTTTTATTAAATTCATTCTTAATATAAAAATAAATAATTAAATATAAATGTATATTAATACTCAATTTCCTCCAATTGAGGATATATAACAGAAAATTATTTCATCTACATTAGTTTTTTATTTAATGTTAAAAAATTATTTAAAAAAATCAATGATCACGATATTGTTTAAGTTTTATTTTATTTAAAATTTTAAAGTAATTAACTTATTTTTATTTTTTAAAAATTAACACGTAACAAAAAAGAACTTAAATTGAAAATTAAGTAAGAAAATATCATTCATCAAATTAAAGTTGAAAATAATTTTAGAAAAAAAAATATTAAGAATACGATCAGAACATTTGAATTACATATGTGAAGGTTAGCATTATATAGGTAAAAGAATGTATGATAGAAAGAGATATAACTTACCAACAACATTAGAGGTTACAGCTTTGGTTGTTTTATTATATCGCATAAAAAAACAATTAAAAGTTGAGATATAAAGGAACTTTGAAAGAAATATTAAAAAGAGAAACAACTCTTTGTGCTAAAGAAAAAGAATTGTTCTTCCTTTGACTTTGACATTCATAGGTGGGACACAATATATTTCAGAATTATTAGGATGTTCTTTGCTAGTCAACATGATGTCCTGATTTGTTTATTATATTTATATGCAATAAAAAAATATTAGAAATATTTAAAAATATGATAATATTCTTTAAATTTTATGAATTAAAAATTATTAATACTAAAATTATTATTATTATTTATTTTAAGTTTTTATTTTTTATTTTTTATTATTATGAACTTTTATCTCTATTTATTATTTTATTGAATAATTTTCTTCTGAAATAATAATATTAAATGTTATTATTATATTTAGATAAAATATTTATATTTATTTTCCTTTTTTTAAATTTTAAATAAAATATAATTAATAATGTTATTTTAGTTATTCTTTTAATTAATTAATAAGCATTTTATCCTCAATTTATGTTTTAGCTAAAATATTTAATTGATTATAAATTATTAAATATTTTCTTTTGTAATTTATCTTTTTAAAATTTTATTATCTTTATTATTCTATTATATTTTTCTCACCTAATATATATAAATTATTATTATTATTATTATTTTATTTCTTTCTTTTTCTTTTTTTTTTCTTCCTTATCCTCGAGCAATAAATACCCTTACTTCACCTTTAGTATGCTTGTTAAGATGGACATTTCTATCATATTGTCATGACCTTCCTAATAACACATGATTGACCTCTGTGAAAAAACATTACAGGTAACATTTTTCTCTTACCTCTCGATGGTGAATGTGATGAGAAATTGCTGATCAATCAACAAGTCTCTATTATTATTAAGCCATTGAAGCATCCATGACTTAGGATGTGGGGTGATTGCTAATTCTAACTTGGTAACTAGTCTAGTACTAGTTACATTAGTGAAGTTACCTCTATCAATAATTAAGGAGCAAGTGTGCTCCTTGATAGAACATTTTGTATGAAAGATGTTTTCCCTTTGATTTTTCTTATCCTTCCTAACTTCACTCCGTAGTAACCTCCTAACCACTAGGGCATTTCTCTTAAGGGCATATTCTAAAACTTTACTTTCTGAAAAGGAGGAAGGTGAACTAGAGTCATTGGACTCTTGGAATGAATAATTACCAATATCCTTATGGATTATGGTTTTTTTATTTGTGCATTAGGAAGAAATGTGTCCCCCGCCTAGACACTTGAAGCACTTAACAGATGATTCTTTTCCTAAATGTAAGTTTGGGGATTTTCCCTTAGACTCTTTGGAGTCTTTGGATTTCAATTCTTTTCCCTCTATAGTTTTGAAACTAGAATTTTTTTTTCTTATTTTTCCAAGTGTCTTGTGTAGATGACTTGTGGATAGTATATTTGCCTTTATCCCTCCTATTTATATGAGCTTTTATCTTTATAGATTAGTGGTAAAGATCATTAAGGCTTAAATATTGGTGGAGTTCTACCACATCCCTGATGTCATGCCTAAGCCCATCTAGGAACCTAGCATTGTAACTTTCTCACTTTCTTTCAAGTTAGCCTTAATCACTAACAACCTTCATTTTCTTGTAATATTCATCTACACTTTTGTAACCTTGAGAAATTCTCTGTAGCCTATTGTGAACCTCTCTTAAATAATAGGGAGGTACGTGTCTTGCTATCATGATATACTTCATTTTCTCCCACTCACTCAAGGGTCTATATATCTCTTTATTAAGCCTCTCCCACCAAGTTAGGGCATAGTCACTAAACTTTAAGGAGCCTAACCTTACCTTATGTCTTTCTATAATGACATGGCTTGCAAAGATTTGTTCTACCTTAATCTTCCAATCTAAGTATGCCTCTAGATTGTTACTCTCTTAGAACTTAGGCATTTTAATCTTAGGTAGCTCTGTGAGCTTTACAACATCTCTACCCCTTGACTTTCTAGTTCTATGACTAACTCTATAATTTATATCATCTAAACTATACCTAGAGGTACTCCTACTCCTATGTTCCCTAAACCTATGGGATCTATTCCTATGAGTCCTAGGTCTAGAGGGTTCTCTATCCCTAGGGTTTTTTCTATGCCCATGATCCCTAGTTCTTTCTATTCTTGGTGCATGGTCATTGGAGAGTGATGTCCTCCTTTGTGAGTGTGACCTATCCCTTAAGAAAGACTTTTCCTTTTGTGGAGAGTGTTTTCTCCTTTCCCTATGACCTAATAATGCGAATGCAGGCACCACGATAAGCAAAAGAGATCATCTAAGAGATTATCTACAAGGAATGGAAGGTCCTATGATGAGAAATAGGACCAAACGCATGGGACAAGCATTTGAAGGTCCCATCAAGAAAGTTCAATAAAAAGACTACGTGGATCCAAGGCCAATTCCAACACGGGTTAATTTATGTAGTTATATCATTGAAGATATTAAGTGATAAATTTTATGATTTTCTATAGATTACATTAGGATTTGATATTTATCTAAAATTTATTTGTTTTAAATTGGTTGCAATTCAAATTGTAATCTAATTAGGATTTCTAATTTGTTATTTTTTTTTTTACTAGATTAGGTTAGCTATAAATAGGAGTTAGGGATTCAGTGAAAAGACAGATTTTAAGGACTAATCATATTTTCTCTTTGAAAGTTTTTCATCTGTGTGAGTTGATTCCCTTGGTTCTTGGGCAAAGAACTACCTTTGATAACGTTGGTTCTTCCGGTAGGTCGTGGTAAGGGTCATGTTCCTTTTGATAACTCCGGTGCTCTTCGGCAGGTCGCGATTTGTGTCGGGTTCCTCTATCTTATCTCATCTTATCTCACATTATCTTACGTTATCTTATCTTATCTTACCTTATCTTATCTCATCTTATTTTATCTTATTTTATCTCATCTTACCTTATCTTATCTTATCTTACCTTATCTTATCTTATCTCACCTTATCTTATTTTATCCTAATTTTACCTTATCTTATCTTATCTTATCCTAATTCTCAAGATGTTCCATTATCATTTCCGCATTTTGATTCATTCGCGTAAGGTGAATCATATCATTTGGTATCAGAGCTTCGGCTCTTGGAATCAGGTGTCATCTATCCTTGGTTTTATTTTTCTTGTGTTAAAGTTGCTATCTACCAAATATTCCAAAAAAATAAAAGAGTTATGATAAAAATACAGAAAACAAAGAAGCAAAAAAAATTTGTGATAGAATTAAAAAAAAGTTGTGATAGAAATTAAAAAAAAAGGAAATTCAAGACAATTGAAAAAAAAATAGTCTTCATTCAATATAATTTTTTTAATTTCTTATTCCTTAACTAATATTCCTTATCCTATTCATCTTGTGTATCTATGAATCTTTCGTTATATGTGGGAAAATCAACTTGTGAAGTTCTTGGTTCAAGAGTTTATGAGGAGAATTGAGAGGTAAAAGGCAAGAATTGGTGAGACCATTATAGAAAAAGCCAATTCGAGTGTAAACATGAGTGAAGAATGTCAATATTGAGGGTAAACACTAAGGGAGTGATTGGTAAGGCTTTTATTATACTTATTTATTTTGTTCATTTTGCAGCATTGCCAACATGAGTGATGAACTCCATCATAATGAAACGAATCTAAAAATACTCATAAAAGCATTTCAAGATCAATTCCAACAGTTGAATAGAAGGTTGAATGATATGGAGGGTTGTTTGAGGAGGAGGTCTCAGGTTTCTCGCCGAAGTAGTCCCCAAAGATTATTTCACCGTGATGAAGAAGGAGATTGGAGGAAGAACTTAGAATCAAACAATGAAAGTTTAAGAGAAAGAAGACTATATTGAGAAAAGGATAACAACTTAGGGAGTATTAAATTATCCCTTCCACCATTCCCTGGAAAGAACGAACCTGAAACTTATCTAGAGTGGGAGAGAAAAGTGGAGCATGCATTTGATTATCACAATTACTCGGAGGAGAAAAATGTAAGACTAGCCAGTTTTTCTTTAATCGATTATGCTAATATTTGGTGGGATCAGTTTATCCTTAATAAGAGGAGATATAGAGAGACCTATCCGAACGTGGGAAGAGATGAAAGTAGCCATGAGAAGAAGATTTGTGCCAAGTCACTATCATAGGGACTTGCACCGAAAACAACTACAATGTCTTACTCAAGGCGCCATGGGTGTTGAAGATTGTTACAAGGAGATGGAAATTGCTATGATAAGAGCCAATGTGGAGGAAGACAAAGAAATCACTATGGCAATATTTATTGGAGGGCTAAAAAGAGAGATAGTTGATGTGGTGGAGCAACAACATTATGTGGAGATGGATGAATTGCTTTATAAAGCTATTCAAGTGGAAAGACAACTAAATCTAGGAGCACTCGCAAATATCACAAATATTCTTCTAGTTCATCATTGAAGTTTAATTGGTCCAATGAGAAGGAAGATCCTAAACGAAAGGAAAAAAATCAAGAAAGAGAAAAGAGGTATAAAACTGAGAGTGAAGAAAAAGTAGAAAGTGAAAAAAAGAATGAGAAAGAATTAGAAAATCAAGAAAGAAAAAAGAGAGATAAAATTGAGAGTAAAGAAAAAGTAGAAAGTCAAAAAAAGAATGAGAGTGAAAAGAAAGAAAAAAAAAGAAAAGAAAAAGAAAATAAAGTTTGTATATTTTCTCACACAGGGGAGGTCGAGAGTGTTTTGAGGGCAAAGGAACAAGTTCTTGTACTCATGTACAAGAATATTTATCTTACTAACAATCATAATTCTTCTTTTCCTAGTATGGTTGAATCTTTGTTGAAGGAATTTGATGATGTATTTCCTAGAGAACCACCAAAAAGCTTACTTCCTATAAGAGGTATTAAACACCAAATTGATTTTATCCTTGGTGCTGTGATTCCAAACCGACTAGCCTATAGAACTGTTCTTGAAGAGGCTAAGGAGATTCAAAGGCAAGTAGAGGAGTTGATGCAAAAAGGCTTTGTGATAGAAAATCTTAGACCATGTACAATTCATGTTATCTTAGTACTAAATAAGGATGGAACATGACATATGTGCATGGACCGTAGAGTCATCAACAAGATTACAGGAGTTACTGTTGATGAAGAAAAAGTTAAGAAAATTAGAGGATGACCCACGCCTACAAATGCTAATGAAGGAAGAAGCTTCCATGGTTTAGCAAGTTTTTATAGGAGGTTTGTACAAAATTTTAGTTCTATAGCTCTCCTTTAAATAAACTTGTTAAAAAGAATGCTAATTTTAAATGAGATAAAAAACATGAAGAGGCTTGTAATTTGCTAAAAGATAAGTTAACAAATGCTCTTATGTTAAATTTACCTAATTTTGATAAAATTTTTAAGATTGAATGTGATGCCTTTGGAATGGGTATAGGTGGGGCTATTTTAATGCAGGATTCCAAACCTGTGGCATATTTTAGTGATAAACTTAGTGGAGTGATGCTTAACTATCCAACCTATGACAAGGAGCTCGATGCCTTGGTGAGCGCCTTACAAACTTGGCAACATTACCTTTGGTCAAGGGAATCTGTCATTCATTTTGATCAACTCAGCTTGAAGTTTTTAAAGTCTCAAGGTAAGATCAACAAAAGGCATGGAAAGTGGCTAGAATTTGATGAGATGTTTCCTTATGTTATCAAGTATAAAAAGGGAAAGGAAAACATTGTAGCGGATGCATTGTCTTAAAGGTATGTATTACTTATGACTTTACAAACCAAATTACTTGGATTTGAATTACTAAAGATCATGTATGCGGATGATATTAAATTTGGACAATGTGGAAAACGTGTTTTGATCATGACTTTGATGACTATTTTATGCAAGACGAATATTTATTTAAGAAAAATAAATTGTATGTACCTAAGTGTAGCGTAAGGGGAATGTTTATTAGAGAGACTCATGGGGGAGGATTAATTGGGCACTTTGGCATTCAAAAATCTTATCATATTTTACACGAACATCTTTTTTGGTCAAAAATGAAGCATGATGTTAAACTTATTAGTGAAAAATGTATTACTTTCTTACAAGCAAAATCTAAGGTAATGCATCATGACTTGTATACTCCCTTACCTGTTCTTGAATATCCTTGGACTGATATTTCTATGGAATTTATACTGGGGTTGACTAGGACCTCAAAAGGAAAAGATAGTATTTTTGTCGTTGTAGAGATGTTTAGCAGAATGACACATTTTATTGCTTGTTTTAAAACTAATGATGTCACTCATATTACTTATTTATTTTTCAAAGAGATGATATGTTTGCATGGCTTACCTAAAACTATTGTAAGTGATTGAGATGTTAAATTTCTTAGTCACTTTTGGAGAACTTTGTGGGGTAAGTTGAGCCCTAAATTATTATTCTCTAATATGGCTCATCCACAAACAGATGGACAAACTGAAGTTGTGAATAGAACTTTAGGCACCTTCTTACGTATTAAAATTCAAAAGAATTTAAAGGATTGGAAGAATTATTTTCCTCATGTCGAATTTGTGTATAATAGGTTATTCATACATTTACTTTCTTTTCACCTTTTGAGATTGTATATGGATTTAATCATTTATCACCTTTATATGTTTTACCATTTCCTACTAATGACTCTTTTAATTTGGATGGAAAGAAAAAGGCTGAATTTGTACAGAAATTACATGCCAGGGTTCGCGCTAATATTGAGAAGAAGAATGAACATTATGCTTAGCAGGCTTGGGTGTGGGTTCACTTGCAAAAGGAGCGGTTTCCAAGTCAAAGAAGTTCCAAATTACATCCTAGAGGAGATGGTCCATTTCAAGTGATTGAAAGGATCAACGATGATCCTTATAAAATCGATCTTCTAAATAGCTATGGTAATGTGAGTGCCACTTTTAATGTTTATGATTTATCCTTATTTGACACAGATGACCTTTAAGATTCGAGGACGAATCCTCTTGTAGAAGGAGGAAATGATGTGAACGTGAGCACCACGATAAGCAAAAAAGATCATCTAAGAGATTATCTATAAGGAATGAAAGGTCCTATGATGATAAATAGGACCAAACGCATGGAACAAGCACTTGAAGGTCCCATCAAGGAAGTTCAAGGAAAAAACTACGTGGATCCAAGCCCAATTCCAACATGGGTTAATTTATGTAGTCATATCATTGAAGATCTTAAGTGATAAAGTTTATGATTTGCTATAGATTACATTAGGATTTGATATTTATCTAAAAGTTATTTGTTTTAAATTGGTTGTAATTCAAATTGCAATTTAATTAGGATTTTTAATTTGTTATCTTTTTTTTTATTAGATTAGGTTAGCTATAAATAGGAGTTAGGGATTCGGTGAAAAGACAGATTTTTAGGACTAATCATATTTTCTCTTTGAGAGTTTTTCATCTCTGTGTGAGTTGATTCCCTTGGTTCTTGGGCAAAGAACTACCTTTGATAACGTTGGTTCTTTCGGCAGGTCGCGGTAAGGGTCACGTTCCTCTTGATAACTTCGGTGCTCTCCAGCAGGTCTTGGTTTGTGTCAGGTTCCTTTATCTTATCTCATCTCATCTTATCTTACATTATCTTATCTTATCTCATCTTATCTTACCTTATCTTATCTTATCTTATCTCATCTTATATTATCTTATTTTATCTCATCTTACCTTATCTTATCTTATCTTACCTTATCTTATCTTATCTCATCTCATCTTATCTTATCTTATCCTAATTTTACTTTATCTTATCTTATCTTATCCTGATTCTCAAGATGTTCCATTATCGTTTCCGCATTCCAATTCATTCGCATAGGGTGAATCATATCACCTAAGTGTCCCCTAAGGAAGTTAATATCTTCGCTTGATGTCTCCTCCTTATGATCATTATCCCATTCCCAAACATAATAGTTTTAATTACTATTTGATTCTTGGTTATTTTCATATTTTTTTATTTTTAGGTGATTTATTCTTTACTCTATAGCCCTTGTTTAGGTTTCGAAAACCCTTTCCGTTCTATTATTCAATTATTCCATTTGGTTTCTAGGGGATAAGTCACGAGGTACTCATATACTAATAGGAAAATAACCTTCCACACCCAGATTACTTACGCTAGGAAATTAAATCACACAAGTTCAAATACTTAGCATATAACAGATTTGAAGGCACACGCAAACGAACAAGGGTTTCGATCCACCTGCACAGACTCGAAGGCAAGCGAGGGTTGCATTACGACTCATATGATTCTCTTAACATCGAAAGACAGGATATGCTGCACTTTCAATTTCGGAGTTCATTGCGTGAGATCTCGGATCTTTTAATGCTTTTGAATATTATTTTGGAGAAGGGTAATTTTGAAGAAAAAGGGAGATCTTCGATCCACCTACACAGAGTCGAAGGCAAGCGAGGGTTGCACTGCGACTTATATGATTCTCCGAACATCGAAAGACAGGGTATGCTGCACTTTCAATTTCGAAGTTCATTGCCTGAGATCTCGAATCTTTTAAAACTTTTGAAAATTATTTTGGAGAAGGGTAATTTTGAAGAAAAAGGGAGATCTTCGATCCACTTGCACAGAGTCGAAGGCAAGCGAGGGTTGCATTGCGACTCATATGATTCTCCGAACATCGAAAGACAGGGTATGCTGTACTTTCAATTTCGGAGTTCATTGCCTGAGATATCGGATCTTTTAAAGCTTTTGAAAATTATTTTGAAAAAGAAAGGTTTGAAGAGAGATTAAAAGAGATGTGGTTGCGGTGCGAACCAAGCTTGAGTGAGGAGCAGACAAGATATATAGTTCCCGGTTATTAGTCTCCTTTATGTACCGAGCTCATCCTTTCTTTTGTTTTGAATCCCTCTGGTCTTTATGTGACTATCTTGTGGTTGACCCACTGGGTGGTCATGACAGATGTATGTAGCATGGCTTTAGCTCTTGAACCAGCCTTACTACTATGGTTGTTTGTTCTAGCTGAATTTCTTGCAAGGTTTTGAAGTTAGGATCCATTCACCAATCTATCTCAGGTTTAGTCAAGAACAAATAACAAATTATGACTCATTACATGCTGTTACTGGAGCCAGGCAGCAATCTCAATTGATTTTAGTTTTGCATATTTGAGAATTTAAATAATGGACCTAAGTAACATAATCAAGTTAACTAGCTAGGATTGTTTTTGTGGGGGGCTTGTTTTTTATTTTTTTATCCGGGGACTAAGAATGTGAATCAATCCCTTCCCTAATTTTGCAAGGACCAATGATAAACTTAGGATCATCACTGGGCTAAGAATGCATCTTAAGTGCTTAATCAATCTCTAATGTTTCCCATATATGTTGTTATTTTACTCGGTTTTCTGGCCCTTGTGCTTCAAATCCAATTTGCAACAACTTATCAAGTGGGTTTATTAGATATCCTACAATAATGATATTGCTAATTTCATATAACTTAACAAAAATAGGATTGGAAAATTTTCAGGCTAACCTTGACCTATAGCTTAACAAGAACTAACTTAGTAGAATGGAAAGAGGGCTTTGGGACCTAAAAAGTCTATGTGCTGTTGAGTCTGTGACCTTATAACAAGACCGACCTGAACTGGCCTATTTTATTTTGTTCCATTACCAGAAGTGGGAGGAATTTAACTCAACATATAAGGGTCTTAAACAGTCCTAATGTAATTGTATGCATTGGGACCAACTGCCCCTATATCAGTTCCTATCCTATTAGGACTTTACAATTAAACACAGCCAGATATTAACCAGTAACAGAGTTGGTGTGGGCATATCAGAAATTACTCAAAGAATTATTATTTTATCTTAGATTTAGCAGTAATACAACAAATTTTCAACTGGGTTATTTGAGAATGGGGCCGTATTGAATTATTAAAAGAACCTAGAACTGATATGGTGTTTTCTTATTGATAGACATCTCTCTTATCTAGACTAGTGCAATCTTGCAAGTATTAATATCCAACCTACGACCCTACCCTTTTTTATTAGCTTAACTCTTGACTTAATAATTTTCTTAACTCATGATTTAGAGATCAAACCAAACTACTGCCCTAAGCCAAAGGACTAGGCTGCTCTAGGCTACTGAGCTGATCCATAGGAGCAGGGTAGGTTGTCTGCTGTACCTTACCCATTGTAGTTCTTACTCATTTTGTTTTGACAAAGCTGGTTGGAACTGTCTTGTTGTGAACTTCTCAGAAATCTTAACATGACTCATAACTAGACTGCTGTATCATAACTAGTGTAGGGTAATGAGACCTATCAGGATCAGCTCCATTAACTGTAAAGCTTATTAGGGGATTATGAACCAAATTCTGGTTCAGAGTGTTAATATCAGTTGGGGACTAAGCCAATAATCCCCTTCACATCTTGAGTCATGAGGCAAGAGAAGAACCCTACCTACTGTGAACATAATGGCATTGCCCATGGCTTTACAGATCTAAACTGCTAGGTAGATCACTAAAAGCCTGTACAGCAAGATCAAGAGGCCTTTCTCATTTAAACTTATTCAATTAGGGCCCTGTGTTATCTATGATCTGAGCCTTATAGCACTCAGGTTCTTAATTCAGGCAACATGAGTGGATGATTCATGTACCTTTCTGTTATTTTGATCCTTAATCCTGATTAATTAGTGTGTACTGTACTGGTTTACTGCCTACAACCATTTACCTAAATTGGTCCTATCATTATCCTATCCAGGATTCCTCCTATCAGCTCCTATTTTACCCAATTCTTTTCTGTAAGTACTCCAGGCCCTTGAGGCTGGTTCATTTCTGCTTTGTTCCTAGGCCAACAAATTCTAGCTCCTAACAAACCTAAGAACTGAGGGTTACATAAGCTAGAGACCAGTTAATAATCAGTGGTGTTGCATCTTATTTGAAAGGTACAGTCTTAGTAGGTTTGACTTGTTAGCCCAACCACTACCATAGACTGGTCTTGACATCAAGGCTTTTATTGACCAAAGGCAACCCATCATCCGACACATGCCCTACCTTTCCCTAAGACTAGCTTGGGGCTGTTTTATGTCTATGCTGGCCAAGGATTATCAGCTTCCTGCCATTAAATTAATTTTCCAGACTAAACTATGCCTAGAGATCTTCTGATTTACTCCTATGACACATTGGTCAAGTCTGACTCCTTTCTGCTGAGGTCCCTTATTGCTGTAGCTCCTAACCACAACCTATACTGTCCAGTTTCCTCTTATCTTATTTAGTTATCATACACCTTATCATGGCAAGAGAGTCCTAGTCCAGTTGACTCTAGGTGCAGACTATTAGGTGTGATTTAAAGCCAGAGCCAATCCTTAAGATTCTTCTAGGATATGTGCCAAAGATAAGTTTTCAGGTGTCTGTTGCAGACCAACGGCTAGGTTTAATGTTTCAAGTTAGATAGCTCATGGACCATTCACCTAGGGAACACGACTAAATTTATCTAAAACTCATGAAAAACACATAGTTTCTAGACACACTTTGCATGTCAGACTTAGACCATGCTTCCTGAATCAATTGAAACAAGAATTCAACTAACCAGTAGAAAATTCCTAAGCGTATGCCAGGAGTCAGAACTCTGAACAGCTTGTCAACGACTTGTGCAACCAGGTAGCATATTCCTAACTGTGTCTTATGATTGAAATCAGGCTCGCGCCTTGAACTCAAAGGTCTTGGATTGGTACCAGAACAACAATGGCTCCTTTCTAAAACTCAAAATCAGTTATCAGACACCAACGTTGTCATGTTTATGAGGAAGTTTTTGATCAGTCATATGTAGACTGGAGGGGGAGCTATTAAAGGTTCATCAATCTTATCAAGATCTATTTGTCCAAACTCTATGGTGGTGTTTTGACACAGCCATAAACCACTCCACTACTCATTCTAGGCTAAACAAGAGTCAGCACAAGGATTATGGAACAGTTCCTATACGCAGTCTACAGGTTTTGGGAATTCAGTTCTTGGTTGATGCACCCCTATAGCCATAGATCCTAACAGACAAGATGATACCTGGAACTATTCCTGTGTGCCAGGGTGATCATTTACTATTTCTTGTAGAATTAAACAACTATTCTATATTTTGCAGGCTTGCATTTCCCTGATTTTGGATTTCAGACCTAGGTAATTAGACCAAACCAAACCAGCTTGAACCAAAAAGAAACCATGTTGATCCCTGTATAAGACTTTTCCACCTCCATGCTAAATTTTGGGAAGAACTTATTTCTGATATGGCCGGAAGAACAATATATATTTAGACTTGGTATATTTAGGTGCTGAAACCAACTTTGACAGGCTATTGTCATGGTCCCTAATTGCACATTGGATTCTTGGACCTGGGACTCTGAATTTGCCTATGCCATTTCTCACTTGGTGAATGATTCTAGAGCATGGTTCAAATGCACAGATGACAAATACTAATAACATAGACCTGGAGGTATGATTTAGGTACTTATCTGTCTCCATCATGAACAAGGAGTTCACTCAGAACCTTTATGCAAACTAACTCATCCTCAACCTAAGGCTGGCAGGAGCTAACTTATCTTAGCCTGTACCAAACCTAATCTATGGCTCACCTCATTACAATTTGTAGAAGGCAAACTACTCAATGCTTTGCCTATATGTTGATAGACAATGAAACTTGGAAGGCCCAGGCATTGATATTGCAGAGTTTAATGGACAAACAGATGTAGAAAATCCTTTTACTAAACAATAAGGCACTGCAATTTTTCATGCAAATTAGTTCCAAGATTCACAGAGGTAAACGATTTCCTGACACATTTTAGGAGCTAAATCTTCCAAGTGAACAACGGAAATGTAACAAGTAAATACAGTAGATGATTTTCATTATTTCTGCTCCAGAATACCACACACGATCTTACCAAGAGTCTTGAATTGGAGCTAAAGTCATGGATTGCAGTTACTTAGAGTTTTGTTTGACAAGTTCAGTTCCTCCTAGCCTAAATCACTCTTAGGGAGCCAAGGCAAACAATGTGGTGAAAATTCTGGAAACAGAGTTGAAATTGAGAGTATAGCAGGGATCAAGAGCCTAACCTAGAAATGTAGAGCGGAAAGGATGAACAAACCATAGGGAAACTAAGGATAGCCACAAGACCTGATTTCTCCTTTGCTAATGCCGTAAAGACCGACCGAACGAAGTACGATTTCAAGAATACTCTTCAGGAATTCAAAAAAGCTGAAAGAAACTTGAATACGTCCAACAGAGGAAATGGAAGAATCCTTGCCAATAACAGGCTACTGAGGGAATGAGGAGAACCACCAACAGAATAGAACTTCGGGAAAATTCTTCAAAAATTCAGTAAGGGAGCCAAGAGTAGAGAAGAACTTAGAGAAGATTCCTCCGAAATTCAGCGAAGTTCAGAACCAAGAACCCCAAAATCAAGCCATAGAGATAGGAATTCTACAAAATCCCCAAAAAAAACTGAGAGTAACCGAAGACTCCTTTCAAAACCAATGATTGTGTTCTCCTTTTGGTGCCAAAAGTAACCGTAGGTCTTTTTTCCAAAATCCACTTTTATACCCCCTTTCAACCATGGTAATATCAAACCCAACCCTTGGTTATTTCCTGACCCAAGTAGTAACCCTAACTAACTTCTAACTAACCCTAACCAACTAAAAAAACTGAATTTTATCCCTCTTGAACTTTTATTTATTTTCTTTTCCCTTCTTTATTATTATTTTCTATATTTTTTTATTATTATTATTATTTTTATCATCATTTTTTTATTTGTGGTTCTAATTTATTATTTTTTATTATGATATATATTTTCCATTTCATTTATTAATTATTTACTATTTTTCCTCTGTCTTTTTTTTGTGTATTTAATATTTATCTATTTTTTACTAGACCGCTCACCTATTTAGGCCCCATTATTTCTATTTTTTCTCATTTCTTTTTTTCTTTTTACTTAATTTATTTTTTTGATTAAAAGCTTCTTGGACAGGAATTGGTATTCATAATTGTGATAACATCTCTGCAATATTCTTAACCAAGAATAATAGAATGACCAAAGCTTCAAAGCATATTAGAATTAAGTTCTTAGTTATTAGAGAGATGGTTGAAAATGGAGAGATTCTTGTTGGGCATATTTCCACCAAGGGGATGCTTGCTGACCCCCTAACCAAGGGACTTAGACCCATAATGTTTATGAAACATGTTGAGAATATGAGTATTGTAAGGTCTTTTGATGTATTTCATTAGTGGGAGTTGTTATTATTATTGTTATTGCATATTTAATTTTTATTGTATTGGACCTATGCAACTATCTTAATAAATGTATGCATATGTTGATGTTTGATATTATTATCAATATAATTATCATTAGCCATTTATTTTATACTATGATTGTCTTAAGACACTTTGGTTCCCTATAGGAATGGTGTTTTAAATGAAACATGATTTATAATCTCTTTGAGAGATTGGTTGTGTTTTCTTGGGAAGACATAATGTAGGATCCATATGCAATAGCATGAAGGGGATCACAATTATGCTATGATGTGTACCTACACATGAGCATTTTGTGATATGATCATGACAAAGATTGTTGGTTTTGTGATCATTGGTGCACTAAACTTGTAATAGTTTAACTTTACCTGTGGCTCTTGACTAATAGTTTTGTTGACTAAGATGGTCATGTTTTCTTTATGGTGACTATGCATAGGTTATTTTGTGACCACAATTGTTTGATCCAAGAGTCGTTTTCAAAATAAATTTTAAAATAAGATAAAACCCAATCAATATTGTCCAAGTGGGAGAATGTTGAAAATTCTATTTTAATTTAGACTTCAATTGATTTGGGAATTTGATTTTACGAAAATGGGCTGAACGGGTAACCTGATATTTTTCCTATAAGCCCATTAGAACTATATATGAGATCTGTTATGGGTTTTGGAAGACACCATTATGTTCTTTTGTTGGGCTTGAAACCCCATTAGAAAGTATGCTAAGAATCTTTGTGTAGGGCCAAGTGGGCCCTATATCCACGATGGAGGGAAATTAGGTTACATGTGTTTTTATAAGAGGGCAGGATTCCTATTTTATCTCTACACACTCTGACGACTCATGGTTCCATCAAAGTGAGGGTTGTAATAGAGCGAGGGTATGGGTGGAAGACTCTGCTCCTAACGTGTACAATTAGATATGAAACAAGACAATGTTTCAAGAATGTCTTAAAGAGGTGCATAACCTAAATTAATTCCTATTATATAGGGTGTTCTAAATTCTATATAGATCTAATCAAAGCTATTGAATATTTTATCAGAGTCTCCATGGTGGTAACCTCCATATCATTGTTTATTGGTTGTGTTTGAATTTTATTTGGTACTTGTGGGTGATATTATTTTGTTGATAAATAGTGATTAAAGATTTTGTATAATAATGTCATATTTTAATTCCTTGTATTAAATTATTGAATGAAATTTATGTCTCACTCTTTTATTTTTGTTGTTGTATACACGTAGTTGTTATGTAGTTCGTATACAAGATAGATTGCTCCTATATTTTGGTAGATATAAAATTAGATAGTGATGGTGACTAGATTAGTCATCAATCTTCGTAGGGAGGAAGACCTTTCCAAAGGTATTTAGAGTAGAGTGTTTTGAAGTTATGTTTTGTCAAATCTAAATTGATGTATATATATGTATGGTTTTGTTGTATTATTATTAAGAAAACAATTCTGAAATCTTATGTTCGATGTGATGTGTAATTTTGCGATTAGATGATATGTTATGACTATGTATATATATATATATATATATATGTATAGAGAGAGAGAGAGAGAGAGAGAAAGAGAGATATAGAGAGAGAGAGAGATTTATGAACATTGCCATATGTGCTAAGCATATGTTCTTATGCATAAATTGTCTAAGGTGAGATTTTTCCCTATTAATAATGGGGTTTTATATTTAGTATTTGTAGAGGATATTCTATAAAAAAAATTACTTCCTTTCTCATTGAAATTTTCATAAATTGTTTAATTTGATTAGGGAAGTTAAGGTTTTAAGATTAAAACTTGACAATAATGGCATCATAGTAATTATTTCCTATAGGCCTGGGAAAAAGGCCTAACATGCTTGCTTGTTCGTTATTTTGTTGTTATCTTCGTAAGAAAATGGTGATATTAGGTTGTGCTACAAGGATTGATTTCATATTTCAGTTGGCTTATCCCACGTGTTTGATTGGGTCATACATTTTGTATGTAGAAAGACTAATAAGTGGAAGCAAGTAAGGCGTAGTAGCTAATACATGAAGGTTATTAACGATTAGAAACAAGCAGATGAGTTTTGTAAACACTTAATAATGTCTGAGGCTCCATTTTCAAAATTAATTAGTGAATAAACCATAATTTAAATAATAGGTAAATATTCAGATTAATGAACAGGGACAGAAAAAGAAAACAGACAAATAAACGGAAAGCAAAAACCAAACAGACAGAAAGTAGAAAAATAATAAACAGAAAACAAAAAAATAAAAAATTAAATAAAGAAAAATAGAGAAAAGGAAAATTAAAATAACAAAAAATAATAACAAAATGACAAAAATAAAATACAAAAAAAGAAGACGTAAAAAATAAATAACAAATAAAACAAAAAAAATATAAAAGCAAAAAAAGGGGCTGAAAATAGAAAAATTGAAAAAAGTAAAAATAAATAAATAAAGGAAAATAAAAATAAGACAAAACTGAAAAGAATAAAAAAATTAAATGGAAAAATAATAAATAATAAAAACAGAAAGTTGAAATAAAAAGAAAAGAAAAGTGAAGAATAAAAATAATAATAATAAACCAAAATAATATAAAATTGAAAAAGAAGAAGAAGAAAGCAACAGAAAAATAAAACTAAATAACAAAATAACCGAAATGGAAAAGCGGAAATTGAAATAAAAAACAGAAAAAGAAATTCTATAAATAGAAGAAAAACACAATTGGGTGGGGTTGGTTTTTTCACTTTCTAACAAATCACTTCGGGAAGAACAGAAGAGGAGAAGAGAATTCCTCTCTCTCAACCACAGATTCTAGAACTTGAAGACTCAGCAAGCATGGGCACAAAAGGAGAGGGGCATTGAAGCTCTTGAATGTTCTGAATTGATTCTTGGATAAGGAAGAGGAAATTCTGCACATTTCCAGGTAAAATTCTCAACATTCCGATTGTTCTTGTACATAATTGGGGGAATATAATTAAATCTTGAACACCGTATCCTTTGCCTAAATTTTTTTCATGTGTTGTATGATTCGATTAAACATTATATTGTGAAGAAATTCAGAATAAGCACAATGATAACACAAACAAAGATGTTCATGTTACTGTGAATTGGGTTATGAGTCCAATCTGATTTCATCACTGCATAAATTTGAGAAATAATAATGCTAACTTTTCCCCCTACACAAGTGCAATATGTGCTTGGAAATGATTGATGTATAAACAAAGCACATGGCCTAGGAGAATTCTACTAGTATCGAACCAAAATGGAACCTAATGAAGGCTCTCGAATCAGCCAGAGTGCCATCATGCCATGGATTCGTGATATTTTCCTAGATCACGCTATCACAGGATGTATTGGTTCAACAAAATTGCTCCAAAATGTGCGACGATAAGGGTGGATTGCAGAAGGTGGAATTCAGTATAACTATTGTGGTGAAATTCCTGCAGGATCAAAGTTTGGACAGCAGATTTAGCATTGGCTTGTTGAATCGGGTAGTTCCCTAGTCAAGTGGAATACGTCATAGACTTTGAGGAGATTGCAAATCTATAGGCTGTTGCATAACCAGATGAAAACTTTGGTCGCTATGGGAATCGGCCAAGATTGATTAGGGGAGGGTGGAGATACCTGTACATAATATTGCAATCAGGAATGTTACACCTCTTAACACAGGTAGTCAAGTCCTTCCTGATGAGGGAAGGTTAACAGAACAGACCCCCAGCTAACCTTCACATGAACTTTCACCTACAAATATCAGAGCAAGACAAAACTCAATGCAACAGTTGCGCTCAGCTTCTTGCCATGTATCTGGTCATAAAGGTAGATGTAAGTTATGAATACATAAGCCATTGATCGGGATAAGATTTATCGGATGGGTTTGGATAAAATTTAGGTTCAAGGGTGATATTGGTTCTCAGATAGCACGCTAATAATGGGATCTTCGAAACACACGAAGAAGGCTTTCTACTTCTCAGTGCTATTTGGCACCAATGGTTATGAAACTAAATCAAATTTACCCAAGCTTACACATCAAACTACTAATATTGAGGTGGAAGCATCATTTGTTCAATAGAGCCAAAATAGGGAGCGAAAGAAACATAACCAAGTCCTTGCAGGTGCCAAAATTTTCTCTGGAATGATCAGTGTTATCGTGTTCTTCTGTTCGCTCTACACCTGTTTCTGGTCCTTTCTCAACAATGGACCCGAGAGGTTTAGAAGGTTGAATGATTTCAAAAAATGATTGATGTAGTTGAAGGTTTCATGGGCACAATTCCAATCGCATGGGCACCTTCTCCTGTTTGCTGGTCTAGTACAGATGACAAAAAGGTTGATATATTGGAGGCATTCACTGACTTGCATGGTTATACTTATGTACGCTCGGATGGATCAACTGAACTAGCTCCACATGCACGGCTCACCTTAGTCGATCCACGTCTGTTACAACGTGCTTGACTCTTTGAATGAGGCACACAGATAGTTGCAAACGAGCTGCTGATCCTTTTCCGTTGACTGAGTCAATCACTTTATCAATACAGGAACATCAGTCGAAAGATCTACGACCTTGAAAGTTTGAAAAAACTTTTTCTCTATCAACATGAGGAAGGCTAGTTGCTTGTGCATGCAATAGTAGAACAATACATTTATCTCCATGCCGTAGTATTCCAACAAACACCAATGTCCAGACCCTAAGCAGCCTTGCATGCATGTAGACTTGGGGAATTGTGTGCCTCACATTTGCACCAACAAATGCTGTTTTTGGGCTCCTTCAGGCCATATTGTTAATATTAATTAAATTGGTCATAAGTCACAAAGCTCAAGCTTGGCCTAAGTGGTTATCTCCGCTCAAGCTTGGCCTAAGTGGTTATCTCCGCTCAAGCTTAGACTTAGGCCACAGGTTCGATCCCAGGGAGGCCTGCTTTTAGTTTTAATTTTTAATTCCCGCCATGACTCATGGTGAATTCCCTTGCGTGCTGAACACGTTCCTTGCATAAGATGGAAAAAAAAAGAAGGTAAATTAATGTGGGGCCCCTGATAAATCTTATCAAACAAATGGTAGTTCAAGTGGTAGGCCCCATGCTTCTTACCATTTTCAAGTGGGCATTACAAAACTAGATGCCACACTTACTTCTCCAACCCTATAAAATCACATAAAAATGTCCAGCCAATTCCTTTATAATTCTTTGGTTTAGATTTTTTTATCACATTCTTTAGTACCTAAATCAAATCTTTTCTTTTGAAATCAAGTTTACTTTAATTCATTTTACTCTAAATCAAATTCCACTCCTCAAATTCAAGTCAAATTCAAAATCAAATTCTTTTTCCTCAAAATTTCAAATCAAGTTCACTTTAGTCCAAATTAACTTTAATTCTTTTTCTCAATTTCTTTCTTCAAATTTCAAGTCAAGTTTAATTCTTTTTAAAATAATATAAATTTTTCAAATCAAGTTCATTTTATTCCAATTCTTTCCTCCAAATAAAATCAAGTTTAATTCTTTTCTCCAAATTTCAAATCATGTTCATTTTATTCTAATTCTTTTCCTCAATCTCAAATCAAGTTTATTTTATTTTTCCATTTCTTTTCTGTATTTTTCAAATCAAGTTCATTTTTAAATCAAGCCTAATCATTTTGTCAATTTTGGAATAAAAAATTCAATTTTTCTTGAGTTGGGTCAAGCCCAATTATTTTCTTCCTTTTGTTTTAAATCAATCCTATTTATGATTCTAGGTCTCACGCAATGAACCCTAAGCACGAACTGGTAGCTTTTTCTGCTGTTCAATGTTTAGGAATTCATATGGGTCCCAGTGCAGCCGTAGTTGTCTTGAACTCTGTGCATGTATGGACTAAGAATCCTTGTAAATAATTTTGAGAAAAACTTCATTTTGGAATCCCTAGCCTCACGCGATGAATCCTAAGCATGAACTGGTAGCTTTTTCTGTTGTTCGATGTTTAGGGATTCGTATAGGTCCCAGTGCAGCCATAGTTGTCTTGGACCCTATGCATATATGGACTAAGGATTCTCTTTAAAATATTTTCAAAATTCTCTGTTCATTTTCAAACACCTCCGAAGGTCAAACCTTCAAACCAGAACTACGTAAGCCTTGAGTTTCCCATTGCACCGAGGAATACGTAGGAGCAGGATCAAGTTTTCAGGCTAACCTCCATCAATCTATTTATTTTCACTCTAATTAAAGGGATCAAACAGTTTTCAAAAATCATACACTCATTTTAAGGGTACCGTTCTTCGGAACGGGCGAGTGGGGTGTTTAACAGCTTCCCCACTCGTAATCGACTCTTGAACCTAAATCTCTTCTTCAAGTTAGAGTTTTTCCAAATCTTTTTCCCCCAAATAAAAATTTGATGGTGGCTCCACATAATCAAATAAAAATTCTATTTTTAAACTTTTAGTGAGTTCATCGTCTCGTTGTGATTACGGTTGCGACAGGCTTCTAGAAATAAAAAGAGTTATCATATATAGTATGAGTTTATGGTTAGATTATAAGTAATTGAACAATGTTCTCATAAAGGGTAGCTACCTATCTTCTTTAGTAGATGATATTTTGATATATTTTATAAGTATGGAGGAACATCTGATATTTTAAGGATAATACTCCTATTGTTGATAAAAATAGAAATAGTAAGGAGAATTTAAGAATTATGATATTTGGACATTTGAGATAAATTCCTAGGATATATGATTTCTAGGGAAAGAATTTTAGTTGATCCTAGTAATGATTAGGATAATAATTAAATGATAAATACCTAAGATTGTTAATGAGATTACAAGTTTCTTAGGTTTGGTTGGATATTATAAGAAGTCATTTGATGTTTTTTTGATAGATTTACCTATAACTAAGTTAACTAGAAAAGGAAGCCTTTTGTATGGAATGAAAGGTGTAAAAAAAAGTTTTCAAAAATTAAAAACTAGATCATTCCAGATTCTATTAGAAATTTTAAGGTTTTATAATAAGGAATTATGTCATGTATTAATATAAGACGGAAATGTTGTATTTTTGTATGTAAGCAAAAATGATGACTTGAGGAAAATCATCCTTCTTATAATTTAGAATTAGCTTTCATAGTGTTTTCCTTGAAATTTGGGAACATTATTAATATGAAGTTAGATTTGTAGGCTAGGATGATCCTAAGATTCTTGAGTAATTATTAGGCAAAAGGTGATTAATATGAGAAAAAATAAAATAAATAAAATTTACTTAGAATTATAATTTAGATACCATTCAAGAAGGATGAATGGAGTAGCTAACACTTTAAATACAAAATCCATATTTGTGACTTGAATGATGGCTCACGAGATGGAACCTAAAATAAAGTTTAGGCATTTGAATTTGCAAATTGGAGTAAATAATTCAATTCACAAACATGGACTTGAAATTTTGTGGACAATAAGGATCAAATTAGAAAGGCATAATGAATAAGGAACATGTTCTCAAGTATAGGGGACATAAAGGATTTTTATGGATAAAGATGATTAAATATTTTTGTGGATCAAATTTTGTTGTTGATTGATATAAAAACTTTAACTCTAGGAATGACTCTGTGGAGCTCTTTATGAAAGAAAGTGTATAATATCATTGTGTTAGTACAAGACCTAATAGAACTTGATGTTAGGACCATTAGTAATGTAGAAAATGATAGAACAAGTTAAGATAATTCGAGAGAGAATGAAGATTTCTTTAGACCGATAAAAGAGTTACTTCAATAATAGGAGAAAGTCATTAGAGTTTTAAGAAGGGATCATGTATTTTTGAATATTATCCATATGATCAGGATTGGCAAAGCCATGAAATATATAAAACTTAGCCCTCAATTTATTGATGCATACTAAATTTTGAAACGAGTTGAACATGTGGCCAATCAAATAGATTTACCTTCATTCTTATAAAATATTCATGATGTTTCCATGTTTCCTAACTTAAAATATATCATTGATCCTTCTTATGTGATTGAACCTAACACACTAAAATTGAAGGAAAAGCTCACATGTAAGGTTTTTCTAATTAGAATCTTAACACAAGACACCAAACAATTGCAAGAAAAACAAATTTCTTTGGTTAGAGTAAGTTGGAATGAAGATGATGAAAAATATATTGCATAGGAATCAAAAGATAAAGTGCGAGAGTTATATCCTTATTTGTTTTGACATGGTAAATTTTACGGACAAAATCTTTATTTGGGGGAAGAGTGTAATATCCCTCAAATTTTGTGACCTAAGAATTATATTAATAATAGGGATACTGTTATTATCATATCTGATATTAAATTTTTATCTCTTTTATTTTTATTATTACGAACTTTTACTCTTATTTATTATCTTTATTGAATAATTTTCTTCTAAAATAATAATATTGAATGCTATTATTGGACTTGGACAAAGTATTTAATTTTATTTTTCTCTCTTTAAATTTAAAATAAAATAGATAATTCATAATATTGTTTTCGTTATTCTCTTAATTAATTAGGAAGTATTTTACCCTTAATTTTTATTTATTGAGTTAAATTGAAATATTTAATTGGTACTAATATAATATATATATATATATATATATATACAAATATATTATTGTTCTTATTATTATTTTTATTATTCTTTTTCTTTCTTTCTTTTTCCCTTTTCTTTTCTTTTCTTTTTTGTTTTCTTTCTCTATCCCTCTAAAATCGAACACTCCTACCCTTATATTCTTTCTTTTTCTTTTTAGAAAGCCCATGGCTTCTTTCTCCCCCCTGGTATCTTTTTGTTGATTCGATGCCATTTTTCATCAAAACTCCAACATGAATATACCATTTCAACCATCTCAATCCCATCTCCACTTCTACCATTTCTTATTTTCAAAACAACACTGTTTTCATCGTTATTTAGATCTCAAAATCATGACCCCTTACTATTACTTAACAATAGATTGTCATTTATTCTCATATGTGAACACATCATTGAGCTTTCCATTAAGGGAGTTTTCGAACGATTTGTTGAGAGTTTTGTTCTAAGATCATTTTCTCATTTGGTTTAGTTCTCATGGTGAGTAGTTTGAGGTTCGTTAGAAATTCATAGTCTGTAGATTTTAATAATTTATTTTTATTAAGAAAGTGATTTTTTTTCATATGTTATTCTTACTATAGGGAAGTCAAGGAAAGGAAGTTGTGAAAAGTTCAAAATTTGACCCCTATATCTTCCAAATTTTTACTCATCAAGGTAAAGGGAGATACTTTTCTATTTAATTTAGGCAATTGATGAGTATAAGACCTCCCTTGTCTTCTGTTTGTGTTATTGATTATATCTAGAAATAAAATATTATTATACTATGTGTGATTATTGATTTGATGATTTAATTACTTAGGAATGGAGGTACAATAATGTGATTGAATTAAAAAATTATTTAAGCTTATGTGAAATAATGTATTAAAGTTATAATGAAATCCTGAATTTAATTCATATGGTTCTCACTTGTATGTGAGAGTTTGGATATGAAATTTTATGAGCTTGAAGATGTGTATATTAAAACTATATCAACAAATCTTTATATACATTAGAAATTTGTATAATTTCATATAAATTTTAGAAGGTACGACCCTTAAATTTAAAGGTATTTGAAGAAGTTCATAAAAAAGAAAACTATCTATTGATTTTTAAATTATTCAAAAATAAGTTAATATAGTAGATATAAAAAATATTCAATTAAAATTTGATGATAAACTAAACTATTTTATATTTTCTGGAAATGTTTAAAATGTATTATTTAACAAAAATCATATTTCTTTATTTTTTTTGAAATTTTGATGAAGCTTTCAAAAAATAGTTTGATAATTAATTAAACTATATATTGCATGGAAAAATTTATATTTAAACATTGATATTTGTGGTATAATGTAAAAAGAAAAAATTGGAACAATTTTGAATTAAAATTAATTTTATACAATTTTTATAATTTAGCTTATGAAATTCGTTCCATAATGACATAAATCATAAAAAATTAAATTTCCCCCATAAACCATTTTCTAAAACTCTAAAAAATTGTAATTTAATTCTAAGCTCTTAAAAGATAATTTCTGTAAAGTTTTGTTTCATCCAAAAATAGTTTACTATGCGCATTAAATTTTTGAGTTACATTGATAATTTAATAGTTAGTTGAGATTTTTGAAATATTGATAAGAATTTACATTTTTGAACTATATACTAATTAATTTTTTCAAAAAATTAACTTAAAAATGAAAAGGCTTTTTAGTGATAGGAATACCATATGAGAGTAGATAGTCTCGATCATTATTATATCGTTTGAGAAAACTTGAATTATTTGTCATTATTAGAAATTTTGATATGAGCATGAAATTAAGAAATGAATTTGTTAATGACGGTGTTTTATTTTAGTTGTATGATCTGAAAAATTTAATTTCCAAAAACTTTAGGTGTCTGGATGTTGATAGACCTAGTCTTGATGACTAGATGTGAGAGGATGAAAAAAATAATTAAGGAGTAAATTTTTTTGTTATGCATCATACATCATATCCATCTTAATATGGGATGATGTTAAGGACACTTAATGTGACCGCTTATGGCACTTGATGTGTTTCTTATGATAATATTAACGACACTTGATGTGATCACTTATGAAAATTAATGTGACCACTTGTGCCACACATAATATGTTGGTTATAATAATATTAACGATACTTATGTGATCATTTGTGGAATTTGAGGTGACCATCTTGGCACTTAATGTAATTATATTTATAGCACTTGATGTGCCAAATTGGAATATTTTGATGGTAAAAGTGGGTCCATGTAAGGATGATAGAGTCAAGATAGACAAAACATAATGTGGTGCATAACACATTAGGTTTCGAGAAAATCATGAATTAATCATTGTGTAAAGGATGTTATAGTAAATTCACAATTGAGCCTATATGTATGCATTGCATAATCTTGTATCACTGTTTATTAGTTATGTTTGAATTCAATTAGGTACGATGAATTGTGGATGATATTATTATGTACATAAATATTGACTTATGTTTTGCATTATGTTGAATTTTAAGTCCTTTCCTTACATTATTTAAATAGAATTTATGTCTCACTCCTTCTATTTTATTTTTTGTGTATATATATGTGTTATGTAATTTGTTTATAGGATATTGCTCCTATCTTTTGATGGATATAAAAGTAGATAGTGATAGTAATTGGATTATCCATCAACCTTCTTAGGGAACAGAACCTATTCAAATGAATTCCATCAATGAGGATGAAAAACTAGAAAGGAGAGTTGGTTGTTATGTTTTGTCCGCTCTAAATTGATGTATGCATGTATGTATGTATGTATGTATGTATGTATGTATAGTTTTGTTTGACTATTGTTGGGGAAACAATCATGAAACCTTATATGGGATGTGACGTGTACTTTTGTGACTAGATGATATGTTATGACTATAGACATATATATAACCATGTTCATTTTAGTTATATGTCTATATGGAGATTTGTGAACAATGTCATATGTGTTAAACATGCATGCTTATATATAAATTGTCTATCAGGTTTGATTTTCTCCAATTAATAATAGGGATTTATATTTAGAATTTATAGGGGAGATGTTATCATAAAAATTACTCCCTTTCTTATCGAATTTAGGATGGCACCAGACAAGTATAAAAAAGGTGAATCTCAAACTTTTAGATAGGCTTAATTCTCATGTCGTGTGTTCAAAATAAAACTTGATCATTTGATTAAAGAAATAAAATAGGGAAAAGTTTTTGGCAAAGTTATAATCGGTAAGATAAGGTTTTAAGAAGTCATCAATTATACAATTATTATTATTATAATATTCAATCTTCTCAATTCTCTTCTTGCTTCTATTTCTATATGCTCAACTTGATGCCTTTAATGGTATTAGAGTTTAAGTTTTAATCCATGGATGACACCATGGTTCTTATGCAATCTATGATTCACACATTTTCAAACCCATTTTGCTTCAAACTCATTAAAAAATGATATTTTTCATGAAGACATCAAGCCTTATTAAAAGTCATCAACTCCAAGAATCTCTCTAAAAATGAAACACCTGAACCAATTGACTCAACATTCTAGGAGTAGCAAGATCAAATAATACTATCATGGATTCTATCTTCAATGTCTATAGAAATATGCAAGAATGATCAGTTGTGTTACCTTTCAACAATTATTGAAAAAGATGGAAACACATTTTGCTTCCAAGACCCAAGCTAAAATAAAACAATGGAAGATTCAACTACAAAATGTAAGGAAAGAATCTGTATCTGTCAGTGCCTATCTATTAGATGTTAAAAAACATGTTAATAAATTACTTGTAATTGGAAATCCAATCACTGGTGAAGACCATCTAGAAACAATTCTTAATGGTCTTGGTAAGGAATATGACTCTTTTGTCACCTTAGTTATGTCTAGAATAGATCGTTACTTAGTTGATGAAATAGAAGGATTAATCTTAGCTCAAAAAGATCACATAGAAAAGCACATAAGAGCTGAATTATCAGGATCAATCGAGGAAAATCTTGTTATATTCAAATTAAAATTCTTTTTCAAATATTTTGGGATCCTTAGTCTCATGCGACGGGCTCTAAACGAGGAATTGGCGGTTTACCTGCTGTTCAATGTTTAACAGTCTGTATAGGCCCCCGTGCTACCGTAGCCGCCTCGGGTCTTGTGCATGAGTGGACTAAAGGTCCTTTCAAAAATAAAAAGTTATTTTTCAAATATTTTGGGATCCTTGGCCTCACACGACGGGCTCTAAACGAGGAACTGGCGGTTCACCTGCTGTTCAACGTTTAACAGTCTGTATAGGCCCCCGTGCTGCCGTAGCCGCCTCGGGTCTTGTGCATGAGTGGACTAAAGGTCCTTTCAAAAATAAAAAAGCTCTTTTTGAAATATTTTGGGATCCTTGGTCTCACGCAACGGGCTCTAAACGAGGAACTAGCGGTTCACTTGCTATTCAACGTTTAACAGTCTGTATAGGCCCCCGTGCTGCCGTAGCTGCCTCGGACCTTGTGCATGAGTGGAGTAAAGGTCCTTTCAAAAAATGAAAATTTTCTCAAAGTATCATTTTCCCTTTGAATACCTCTGAAGGTCAAGCCTTCACAAACCAGAACTACGTAAGCCTTGAGTTTCCCATTGCACCAGGGAATACGTAGGAGCAGGATCAAATCCTGTCAGGCTAACCTCCATCAAGTTATTTATTTCCATGCTAATTAAGGGATCAAACTATTTTCAAAAATCACACACTCAGTTTAAGGGTACCGTTCTCCGGAACGAGCGAGTGGGGTGCCTAACACCTTCCCCACTTGTAACCGACTCCCGAACCTAAATCTCTTCCTTTTTTTCATGTATTTTCCCTTGAATAAAAGTTTGGTGGCGACTCAAAACTTAATCAAAATAAATTCTATTTCAAAAATTTTAGCGAGTTCGTCGTATCGTCGGAATTACGGTTGCGACAGATGGCGGCTCCATTGGGGACAAAATAAATTCTTTTTTTAAAATTTTAGCGAGTTCGTCGTCTCGTCGGAATTATGGTTGTGACAGATGGCGACTCCACTGGGGACTTCTAGAGAGTCAAGCCCGTTCAATTTGAGTGTGTCATATTTGATCCCTTCCCTATTATTTGCACGATTTATCAATTGCACGATTCATTTATTTGCTTATCTATCTCTTGTTTGTTTGTCTATTCATTATACAACCCTAGGATAGATGAATAATAAATTGCTATATATATACTTGCTACGATTTCCGCAATTGCAGGTATCCCAATAATTTGTGTGCCCTCCACACATCATGCATACATTCATCTCATGTGTAGGGCCCTATACCCGGGTCTGAGTGCTGCATAGGATAGAGGGATCTAGTGATGTCACGTTGGGGCGTACGTCCTCTGTGGCTATCACGAAAATCCCAGCTAGAGTGCGTCATATTCATAATGCCCCGCAACTAGTGGCTACTTCTACTGTTGTGGAAAACATTATGGACTGGAACTTGGCTCTAATGACCTCTACGCCTTAGGATTACTAACCACCTTCGAGAGGTTCATACATTAAAAGTCTTAGACCCTTAGGACAGGTAACTCACATAAGAGGCAAAGAGGGCACACACCTCTTTCCATGACGCATGGCTCATATGCTAGTCACGTGCTCAAGTAATCCGAATCACTCAAGATGACAGAGAAGAGGGGAGACGAAATTTGAAATTAGGGGAAATATAGAAAATCAAGAAAAAAATCAAGCGAAAAGAAATATAAACAAATAAAATCAAGAAAAATCAAAATCAAGAAAAATAGAAACTTCTAGGAAACACTAGAAAAATACTTTTTATGGAAAGATTCAAATAATGTTTTAGAAATAGGAAAAATTATGAAAAATATTTTTGAAAACATTGAAAATATAAAAAGATTCAAAAGAAAAACTTAAAGAACGTTTTTAGAAAGCTTTTAGCAAAACTAAAAAGGTTTTCAAACAAAACCAAAGGTTTTTCTAGCAGAATAAAAAGAAAATATACCAAAATTGATAAAAGCATAAAATTTTTAAAAGTCAAAATAAAGCAACACTCAATTATTTTTCAAAACCCTCAAAATTTAAAACTCTTAAAATTATTTGCACATAACATTCATTCATTCATTCATTCATAAATCTATCATAAAAAAAGAAAGCTTTCAAAATCATTCCACACATTTTCATTACATTCATGATTTTTTTGCATTCAAATTATTTCTAAAAAATTAATTTTTAAACTTTAATAGAAAAATTAGAGAAAGACAACTTCCTCGACATCCTTATAGGACTCTTGCACAATCGAGAATCATGGACGAGCTAGGGAGACAAAATGAGGAGTTGAGAAATTAAGTCAAGACTCTAAAGTAGCAGATGGCCAAGCTAATGGAGGCCATCCAATAATCTAAACAAAAGGAGGAAAAGGAATCCCTTCTCGGAGAACCAATGGACCCGTCATATCCTCCTGGGTTCACTCCACAAAACCCTTCACTCTTAACCATGCCTCCACCAACCGAAGGGGTTCACTATGGGTATCCTCATGGGCATGCACCCTCACAAATCCAAACACAAGCCCAAACATAAACCTAAACACATAACCTACTTCCAAACACCATTCCACAAACTTACCAAACAGCCATTGGGGGAATGCATCCTATGTTCACCCAAGGGCCGCACCCTATATACATATCGTCTTCTCACCCTTACCACATGCCGGAGGAATACCTGAGCCCTTCTTCCAAAGAAGATACTGAAAAGTGGAAAGTCTTAGAGGACAGAATCCGGGCAATCGAGGGGAGCGCTTATGAAGCCAAAGACGCATCTGATTTGTACTTGGTTCTAGACGTGTCATCCCTCCTAAATTCAAAGTTCCTGAATTTGAGAAGTATCAAGGAACTAGCTGCCTGAAGAGTCACTTAGCCATGTACTACAGGAAGATGTCTCCCTGCATGCACGACGATAAGCTGCTTGTCCATTTCTTTCAAGATAGCTTAACTGGGGCAGTTGCAAACTGGTACACTCAACTGGAGCGGACACGCATCCGTTCATGGAGAGACCTTGCTGAGGCTTTCACGAAGCAGTATCAGTACAATACAGAGATGGCCTCTGATCGGACTCAGCTCCAGAATATGGACAAGAAAGGAGAAGAGTCCTTCAAGCAGTATGCCCAACGCTGGCAAGAGTTGGCCGCTCAAGTACAACCTCCCTTATCCGAAAGGGAATTGGTCAGCATGTTCGTGGACACACTCCAAGATCCTTTCTATGACAAGATGATTGGCAGCGTAACTTCCAGCTTCTCCGATGTCGTCACCATTGGAGAAAGGATCGAGGGTGGCATGCGCCGTGGAAGGATCGCACAAAAGCTCGCAGGCGCACTTTCACCGGATCTGGGAAAAAGAAGGCAGGTGAAACCTACAACGTGGCTTCTGGTCAAGGCCACTATACTCCTTAAGTGGCACTTTATAGTCCAGTTGGCTTTTGACCACCACCATACACACCCTACATACCATATCCTTACATTGCAGCTTTATACCAAACACCATACCCTCCTACTTACAACTATCCGACACAAGTCCGACCACCGACACCATATACACAAGCCATGAGCCAGAATCCTAGAAAAGCTAGAAAAAGAAGAAGAAGCCTGTCCAATTCGACCCTATTCCAATCTCCTACACCGAGCTGCTACCTCGGCTGATTCAAAACTCTCTGGTTGCGCCTTATCCTCTAAAGCCTCAAGAGCCACCATATCTTAAATGGTATGATGCAAACGCTAGATGCGATTACCATGCAGGATTCATTGGCCATTCCACAGAGGATTTCCTAGGCTGAAACGTAAAGTACAAAACTTGATTGATGCAAAATGGCTAGATTTCGGGAGGCTCGCTCCTAACACAGAAAACAATCCATTACCAAATCATGAGAGCCCATCGACCAGCTGACAGAGATGGGAAACACACAATGGGTCTCCTTGTGCAAGACGAGGTTGAGGATATTCATCCAAAAACTGTCAGTTTTCAAAGTCAATCTTTTGTAAATAAATGTCAAAGAATAAATACAAAATTACATTCTTCATGTTTCTTAAGCATGCGCCTCACACTGTTGGCTTTACTTTTAAAATTTACCGTTCCTTTGCATCACTCAACCTATTTCTCATTCCTACACCCAAACAATAAATACCTGTTGGTGACAATGCCAGTACTGTAATAACTAATTTTGAACGTTTGATTAATCAAGCTCAAAGAAAAGCCCAATGAGGGAGCAGAATAAGAAAAGTCTAACCAGGGATTCCCAAATCACCATGCAATATCCCGCTGGATCGAAATTTAAATCTAGGAAAAATTTAGGGATGCCAAATCCGCTGAATTGAGAATCAGAGTAATCCAGGCAGGACCAATATCCGACCATGCAAAATTCAAGAAAAAGAAAAAGAAACCCCACTGGATTAAAATCAAGAATAGTCCATGCAAAATCAGGGTCAAAATCCAAAATTCAAGAAGAAGTGAAATTCGTTGGATCAAAACCCAAAAATAATCCAGACAAAAGCAGGGTTCAAGTTCAAAAGATTAAATCAAGAAAGTCATGATCAGAAAATGTCTTGCTGGATTCCAAAAACAATTCAGGAAAAAATGAGATTAAAACAGAAAGCCCGCTAGGTTGAAAATCCTCAAAAATGACCTAGGAAAAAGTTAGGGCACACAAATAAAAGCCCGCTAGGTAGACAATCCTTAAAAACGACCCAGGCAAAAGTTAGGGCACAATCAAACAGAAGGCCCGCTAGGTCGAAAACCCTCAAAGGGCAGCCTAGCCAAAAGTTAGGGCACACAAACAAAGCCCGCTAGGTCAACAATCCTAAAATATGACCTAGGCAAAAGTTAGGGCACAATCAAGCAGAAGGCCCGCTAGGTCCAAAACCCTCAAAGGGAAGCCTAGCCAAAAGTTAGGGCACACAAACAAAAGCCCGCTAGGTCAACAATCCTAAAATATGACCTAGGCAAAAGTTAGGGCACAAGAAAGCAGAAGGCCCACTAGGTCGAAAACCCTCAAATGGCAACCTAGGCAAAAGCTAGGGCACACGCACGAAAAGCCCGCCAGGTTGGAAACCTGTAAAGGCGACCTAGGCAAAAGTGAGGGAAAAAAAAAAGACCTGCTGGGTTGAAAATCCCAAAACAACCCAGGACAAATTTAAGGTCAATCAAGAATCCGAACACAATTCAAATGCTTCTGCTCCTCACAACTCCTAAAATTGGGGAAAAAATTTTGCCATTTCTCAAGTTTGATTAATTTGACAATCAAGATTATAAAAAGCAGCATTGGCATGCTTCACCAAAGGTGCCATTTGAGCAATCAGATCTACCTCTCCATCCTCCTAAAACTGGGGAAAAATTTTGCAATTTGTTTGAATTAACATTTTCCATCAAAAATGCCATTAGGCTAATCAAACCAACAATCTTCGCCCTGTATAGCAGGATTTTGTGTTTAAATTTCCGCATACATCCTGTCAAACAAGATTTCATTTGCATCTATTCTGTCAAGCAGGATTTCATGTTTAAATTTTCACATACATCCTGTCAAGCACGATTTCATTTGCATTTATCCTGTCAAGCAGGATTTCATGTTTAAATTTCCGCATACATCCTGTCAAGCAGGACTTCCTTTGCATCTATCCTGTCAAGCATGATTTCTTGTATAAATTTCTAGACACATCCTCTCAAGAAGGATTTCATTTGCATTTATCCTGTCAAGCAGGACTTCATGTTTAAATTTTCGCACACATCCTGTCAAGCAGGATTTCGTTCGCATTTATCTTGTCAAGCAGGATTTCATGTTTAAATTTCGGCATACACCCTGTCAAGCAGGATTTCATTTGCATTTAACTTGTCAAGCAGGATTTCATGTTTAAATTTTTGCATACATCCTGTCAAGCAGGATATCATTTGCATTTATCCTATTAAGCAGGTTTTCATGTTTAAATTTCCGCATACATCCTGTCAAGCAGGATTTCGATTGTATTTCTCCTGTCAAGCAGGATTTCATTTTTAAATTTCCGCATACATCCTCTCAAGCAGGATTTCATTTGAATTTATCCTGTCAACCAGGATTTCCTGTTTAAATTTCCGCACACATCCTGTCAAGCAGGATTTCATTTGCATTTATCCTGTCAAGAAGGATTTCAAGTTTAAATTTTCTCATACATCCTGTCAAGCAGGATTTCATTTGCATATATCCTGTCAAGAAGATTTTCATTTGCATCTATCCTGTCAAGCAGGATTTCATGTCTAAATTTCTGCACACATCCTGTCAAGCAGGATTCCATTTGAATTTATCCTGTCAAGCAGGATTTCATGTTTAAATTTTCACACACATCCTGTCAAGCACGATTTCATTTTCATTTATCCTGTCAAGCAGGACTTCATGTTTAAATTTCCGCACACATCCTGTCCAACAGGATTTCGTTTGCATTTATCCTGTCAAGCAGGATTTCGTTTGCATTTATCCTGTCAAGCAGGATTTCATGTTTAAATTTCTACATACATCCTGTCAAGCAGGATTTCATTTGCATTTATCTTGTTAAGCAGGATTTCATGATTAAATTTCTGCATACATCCTGTCAAGTAGGATTTCATTTGCATTTATCTTGTCAAGCAGGATTTCATGTTTAAATTTCGGCATATATCCTGTGAAGAAGGATTTCATTTGCATTTATCTTGTCAAGCAGGATTTCATGTTTAAACTTTTGCATACATCCTGTCAAGCAAGATATCATTTGCATTTATCCTGTTAAGCAGGATTTCATGTTTAAATTTCTGCATACATCCTGTCAAGCAGGATTTCGTTTGTATTTCTCCTGTCAAGCAGCATTTCATTTTTAAATTTCCGCATACATCCTCTCAAGCAGGATTTCATTTGCATTTATCCTGTCAAGCAGGATTTCTAGTTTAAATTTTCTCACACATCCTATCAAGCATGATTTCATTTGAATCTATCCTGTCAAGAGGGATTTCAAGTTTAAATTTCTGCACACATCTTGTCAAGCAGGAATTCATTTGAATTTATCCTGTCAAGCAGGATTTCATGTTTAAATTTCTGCATACATCCCGTCATGCATTATTTCGTTTGCATTTATGTTGTGAAGCAGGATTTCATTTTTAAATTTCCGCATACATCCTGTCAAACAGGATTTCGTTTGCATTTATCTTGTCAAGCCGGATTTCAGGTTTAAATTTCTGCATACATCATGTCAAGCAGGATTTCCATTGCATTTAGCCTGTCAAGCAGGATTCCATGTTTAAATTTTCGCATATATCCTGTCAAGCAGGATTTCATTTGCATTTATCCTGTCAAGCAGAATTTGATGTTTAAATTTCTGCACACATCCTGTCAAGCAGGATTTCAATTGCATTTATCTTGTCAAGCAGGATTTCATGATTAAATTTCTGCATACATCCTGTTAAGCAGGATTTCATTTGCATTTATCTTGTCAAGCAGGATTTCATGTTTAAATTTCGGCACACATCCTGTCAAGAAGGATTTCATTTGCATTTATCTTGTCATGCAGGATTTCATGTTTAAACTTTTGCATACATCCTGTCAAGCAGGATATCATTTGCATTTATCCTGTTAAGCAGGATTTCATGTTTAAATTTCTGCATACATCCTGTCAAGCAGGATTTCGTTTGTATTTTTCCTTTCAAGAAAGATTTCATTTTTAAATTTCCGCATACATCTTGTCAAGCAGGATTTCATTTGCATTTATCTTGTCAAGCAGGATTTCATGATTAAATTTCTGCATACATCCTGTCAAGCAGGATTTCATTTGCATTTATCTTGTCAAGAAGGGTTTCATGTTTAAATTTCGGCATACATCCTGTCAACAAGGATTTCATTTGCATTTATCTTGTCAAGCAGGATTTCATGTTTAAACTTTTGCATACATCCTGTCAAGCAGGATATCATTTGCATTTATCCTGTTAAGCAGGATTTCATGTTTAAATTTCCGCATACATCCTGTCAAGCAGGATTTCGTTTGTGTTTCTCCTGTCAAGCAGGATTTCATTTTTAAATTTACGCATACATCCTGTCAAGCAGGATCTCATTTGCATTTATCTTGTCAAGCAGGATTTCATGTTTAAATTTCGGCATACATCATGTCAAGAAGGATTTCATTTGCATTTATCTATCAAGTAGGATTTCATGTTTAAACTTTTGCGTACATCCTGTCAAGCAGGATATCCTTTGCATTTATCCTGTTAAGAAGGATTTCATGTTTAGATTTCCGCATACATCCTGTCAAGCAGGATTTCGTTTGTATTTCTCCTGTCAAGCCGGATTTCATTTTTAAATTTCCGCATACATCCTCTCAAGCAGGATTCCATTTGCATTTATCCTGTCAAGCAGGATTTCCTGTTTAAATTTCCGCACACATCCTGTCTAGCAGGATTTCATTTGCATTTATCCTGTCAAGCAGGATTTCAAGTTTAAATTTTCTCATACATGCTATCAAGCAGGATTTCATTTGCTTGTATCCTGTCAAGCAGGATTTCAAGTTTAAATTTCTGCACACATCCTGTCATGCAGGATTTCATTTGAATTTATCTTGTAAAGGAGGATTTCATGTTTAAATTTCTGCATATATCCTGTCGTGCAGTATTTCGTTTGCATTTATCCGGTGAAGCAGGATTTCATGTTTATATTTCCGCATACATCATGTCAAAGAGGATTTCGTTTGCATTTATCCTGTCAAGCAGGATTTCATGATTAAATTTCCGCATTTATCCATTCAACAGGATTTCGTTTGTATTTCTCCTATCAAGCAGGATTTCATTTTTAAATTTTCGCATACATCCTCTCGAGCAGGATTTCATTTGCATTTATCCTGTCAAGCAGGATTTCCTGTTTAAATTTCCGCACACATCCTGTCAAGCATGATTTCATTTGAATTTATCCTGTCAAGAAGGATTTCAAGTTTAAATTTTCTAATACATGCTATCAAGCAGGATTTCATTTGCATCAATCCTGTCAAGCAGGATTTCAAGTTTAAATTTCTGCACACATCCTGTCATGCAGGATTTCATTTGAATTTATCCTGTAAAGCAGGATTTCATGTTTAAATTTCTGCATATATCCTGTCATGCAGTATTTCGTTTGCATTTATCCTGTGAAGCAGGATTTCATGTTTATATTTCCGCACACATCATGTCAAAAAGGATTTCGTTTGCATTTATCTTGTCAAGCAGGATTTCAGGTTTAAATTTCCGCATACATCATGTCAAGCAGGATTTCCATTGCATTTATCCTGTCAAGCACGATTTCATGATTAAATTTTCGCATACATCCTGTCAAGCAGGATTTAATGTTTAAATTTCCGCACACATCTTATCAAGCAATATTTCATTTGCACCTGTTCAGTCAAGCAGGTTTTCATTTTAAATTTTCACACACATCCTGTCAAGCACGATTTCATTTGTATCTATCCTGTCAAGCAGGATTTCATGTTTAAATTTCTCCACACATCCTATCAAGGAGGATTTCATTTGCATTTATCTTGTCAAGCAGGATTTCATGATTAAATTTCTGCATACATCCTGTCAAGCAGGATTTCATTTGCATTTATCTTTTCAAGCAGGATTTCATGTTTAAATTTTTGCATACATCCTGTCAAGCAAGATTTCATTTACATTTATCCTGTTAAGCAGGATTTCATGTTTAAATTTCTGCATATATCATGTCATGCCGTATTTTGTTTGCATTTATCCTGTGAAGCAGGATTTCATGTTTATATTTCCGCATACATCATGTCAAACAGGATTTCGTTTGCATTTATCTTGTCAAGCAGGATTTCAGGTTTAAATTTTCGCACAAATCGTGTCAAGTAGGATTTCCATTGCATTTATCCTGTCAAGCACGAGTTCATGATTAAATTTCCGCATACATCCTGTCAAGAAGGATTTCATTTGCATTTATCATTTCAAGCAGGATTTCATGTTTAAATTTCCGCACACATCTTGTCAAGCAAGATTTCATTTGCATCTGTTCAGTCAAGCAGGTTTTCATTTTAAATTTTCACATACATCCTGTCAAGCACGATTTCATTTGTATCTATCCTGTCAAGCTGGATTTCATGTTTAAATTTCTCCACACATCCTGTCAAGCAGGATTTCATTTGCATTTATCTTGTCAAGCAGGATTTCATGATTAAATTTCTGCATACATCCTGTCAAGCAGGATTTCATTTGCATTTATCTTGTCAAGCAGGATTTCATGTTTAAATTTCTGCATACATCCTGTCAAGCAGGATTTCATTTGCATTTATCCTGTTAAGTAGGATTTCATGTTTAAATTTCCGCACACATCCTGTCAAGCAGGATTTCGTTTGCATTTATCCTGTCAAGTAGGATTTCATGTTTAAATTTCTGCATACATCCTCTCAAGAAGGATTTCATTTGCACTTATCGTGTCAAGCAGGATTTCATGTTTAAATTTCCACACACATCCTGTCAAGCAGGATTTCATTTGCATTAATCTTGTCAAGCAGGATTTCATGTTTAAATTTTCGCATACATCTTGCCAAGCAGGATTTCATTTGCATCTATGCTGTCAAGAAGGATTTCTTGTTTAAATTTCTGCACACATCCTGTCAAGCAGGATTTCATTTGCATTTATCCTTTCAAGCAGGATTACATGTTTAAATTTTTGCATATATCCTGTGAAGCAGGATTTCGTTTGCATTTATCCTGTCAAGCAGGATTCCATGTTTAAATATCCGTATACATCCTGTCAAGCCGGATTTCGTTTGCATTTATCTTGTCAATAACTATTTCATGTTTAAATTTCCGCATACATCGTGTCAAGCAGGATTTCGTTTGCATTTATCCTGTCAGGCACGATTTCATGTTTAATTTTCTGCACACATTCTGTCAAGGAGGATTTCATTTGTGTTAATCCTGTATAGCAGGATTTTATGTTTAAACTTCCGCATACATCCTGTCAAACAAGATTCCATTTGCATCTATTCTGTCAAGCAGGATTTCATGTTTAAATTTTCGCACACATCCTATCAAGCACGATTTCATTTGCATCTATCCTGTCAAGCAGGATTTTTATGTTTAAATTTCTGCACACATCCTGTAAAGCAGGATTTCATTTGCATTTTTCCTCTCAAGCAGGATTTCATGTTTAAATTTCTGCACACATCCTGTCAAGCAGGATTTCATTTGCATCTATCCTGCGAAGCAGGATTTCATGTTTAAATTTCTAGACAAATCCTATAAAGCAGGATTTCATTTGCATTTATCCTGTCAAGCAGGATTTCATGTTTAAATTTCCGCACAGATCCTGTCAAGATGGATTTCGTTCCCATTTATCCTCTCAAGCAGGATTTAATGTTTAAATTTCGGCATACATCTTGTGAAGGAGGAATTCATTTGCATTTATCTTATCAAGCAGGATTTCATGTATAAATTTCTGCATACATCCTCTCAAGCAAGATATCATTTGCATTTATCCTGTTAAACAGGATTTCATGTTTAAATTTCCGTATACATCCGGTCAAGCAGGATTTCGTTTGCATTTCTCCTGTCAAGCAGGATTTTATTTTTAAATTTCCGCAGACATCCTCTCAAGCAGGATTTCATTTACGTTTATCCTGTCAAGCAGGATTTCCTGTTTACATTTCTGCACACATCCTGTCAAGCAGGATTTCAAGTTTAAATTTTCGCATACATCCTGTCAAGCAGGATTTCATTTGCATCTATCCTGTCAAACAGGATTTTATGTTTAAATTTCTGCACACATCTTGTAAAGCAGGATTTTATTTGCATTTTTCCTCTCAAGCAGGATTTCAGGTTTACATTTCTGCATACATCCTGTCATGCAATATTTCGTTTGCATTTATCCTATGAAGCAGGATTTCATGTTTAAATTTCCGCATACATCCTGTCAAAAAGGATTTCGTTTGCATTTATCTAGTCAAGCAGGATTTCAGGTTCAAATTTCCGCATACATCGTGTCAAGCAGGATTTCCATTGCATTTATCCTGTCAAGCAGGATTTCTTGTTTAAATTTCTGTACATATCCTGTCAAGCAGGATTTAATTTGCATTTATCCCGTCAAGCAGGATTTCATGTTCAAATTTCTGCATACATCCTGTCATGCAGTATTTCGTTTGCATTTATCCTGTGAAGCAGGATTTCATGTTTAAATTTCCGCATACATCCTGTCAAAAAGGATTTCGTTTGCATTGATCTTGTCAAGCAGGATTTCATGATTAAATTTCTGCATACATCCTGTCAAGCAGGATTTCATTTGCATTTATCTTGTCAAGCAGGATTTCAAGTTTAAATTTCTGCATACATCCTGTCAAGCAGGATTTCATTTGCATTTATCATGTTAAGCAGGATTTCATGTTTCAATTTTCGCACACATCCTGTCAAGCAGGATTTCGTTTGCATTTATCCTGTTAAGTAGGATTTCATGTTTCAATTTCCGCATACATCCTCTAGAGCAGGATTTCATTTGCACTTATCTTGTCAAGTAGGTTTTCATGTTTAAGTTTCCGCACACATCCTGTCAAGCAAGATTTCATTTGCATTTATCCTGTCAAGAAGGATTTCATGTTTAAATTTTCGCATACATCCTGTCAAGCAGGATTTCATTTGCATCTATCTTGTCAAGAAGGATTTCTTATTTAAATTTCTGCACACATCCTGTCGAGCAGGATTTCATGTTTAAATTTCTACATACATCCTATCAAGCAGGATTTCGTTTGCATTTATACTGTCATGCAGGATTCCATGTTTAAATTTCCGTATACGTCCTGTCAAGCCTTATTTCGTTTGCATTTATCTTGTTAATAACGATTTCATGTTTAAATTTCCGCATACATCGTGTCAAGCAGGATTTCGTTTGCATTTATCCTGTCAGGCAGGATTTCATGTTTAATTTTCTGCACACATCCTGTCAAGCAGGATTTCATTTGCGTTAATCATGTATAGCAGGATTTTATGTTTAAATTTCCACATACATCCTGTCAAACAGTATTTCGTTTGCATTTATCTAGTCAAGCAGGATTTCAGGTTTAAATTTCCGCATACATCGTGTCAAGAAGGATTTCCATTGCATTTATCCTGTCAAGCAGGATTTCCTGTTTAAATTTCTGTACATATCCTGTCAAGCAGGATTTAATTTGCATTTATCTCGTCAAGCAGGATTTCATGTTCAAATTTATGCATACATCCTGTCGTGCACTATTTCGTTTTCATTTATCCTGTGAAGCACGATTTCATGTTTAAATTTCCGCATACATCCTGTCAAACAGGATTTCGTTTGCCATTATCTAGTCAAGCAGGATTTCAGGTTTGAATTTCCGCATACATCGTGTCAAGCAGGATTTCTATTGCATTTATCCTGTCAAGCAGGATTTCATGTTTAAATTTTCGCATACATCCTGTCAAGCAGGATTTCATTTTCATTTATCCTGTCAAACAGGATTTCATGTTTAAATTTCCGCATACATCTTGTCAAGCAGGATTTCATTTTCATTTATCCTATGAAGCAGGATTTCATGTTTAAATTTCCGCACACAACTTGTCAAGCAAGATTTCATTTGCATCCGTTCAGTCAAGCAGGTTTTCATGTTAAAATTTTCACATACATCCTGTCAAGCACGATTTCATTTGTATCTATCCGCTCAAGCAGGATTTCACGTTTAAATTTCTACACAGATCCTGTCAAGCAGGATTTCATTTGCATTTATCTTGTCAAGCAGGATTTCATGATTAAATTTCTGCATACATCCTGTCAAGCAGGATTTCATTTGCATTTATCTTGTCAAGCAGGATTTCATGTTTAAATTTCTGCATACATCCTGTCAAGCAGGATTTCATTTGCATTTATCCTGTTAAGCAGGATTTCATGTTTAAATTTCCGCACACATCCTGTCAAGCAGGATTTCGTTTGCATTTATCCTGTCAAGTAGGATTTCATGTTTCAATTTCCCGATACATCCTCTCAAGCAGGATTTCATTTGCACTTATCCTGTCAAGCAGGATTTCATTTGCATTTATCTTGTCAAGAAGGATTTCATGTTTAAATTTTCGCATACATCCTGTCAAGGAGGATTTCATTTGCATCTATCCTGTCAAGAAGGATTTCTTATTTAAATTTCTGCACACATCCTGTCAAGCAGGATTTCATTTGCATTTATCCTGTCAAGCAGGATTTCATGTTTAAATTTCTGCATACATCCTGTCAAGCAGGATTTCGTTTGCATTTATACTGTCATGTAGGATTCCATGTTTAAATTTCCGTATACATCCTGTCAAGCCGGATTTCGTTTGCATTTATCTTGTCAATAACGATTTCATGTCTAAATTTCCGCATACATCGTGTCAAGCAGGATTTCGTTTGCATTTATCCTGTCAGGCAGGATTTCATGTTTAATTTTCCGCACACATCATGTCAAGCAGGATTTTTTGTTTAAATTTCAGCATACATCCTGTCAAACAAGATTCCATTTGCATCTATTCTGTCAAGCAAGATTTCATGTTTAAATTTTCGCATACATCCTATCAAGCACGATTTCATTTGCATCTTTCCTGTCAGGCAGGATTTTATGTTTAAATTTCTGCACACATCCTGTCAGGCAGGATTTCATTTGCATTTATCCTCTCAAGCAGAATTTTAAGTTTAAATTTCTGCACACATCCTGTCAAGCAAGATTTCCTTTGCATCTATCTTGTGAAGCAGGATTTCATGTTTAAATTTCTAGACAAATCCTGTCAAGCAGGATTTCATGTTTAAATTTCCCCACAGATCCTGTCAAGCAGGATTTCGTTTGCATTTATCCTCTCAAGCAAGATTTCATGTTTAAATTTCGGCATACATCCTGTGAAGCAGGATTTCATTTGCATTTATCTTGTCAAGTAGGATTTCATGTTTAAATTTCTGCATACATCCTCTCAAGCAGGATATCATTTGCATTTATCTTGTTAAACAGGATTTCATGTTTAAATTTCCGCATACATCCTGTCAAGCAGGATTTCGTTTGCATTTCTCCTGTCAAGCAGGATCTTATTTTTAAATTTCCGCAGACATCCTCTCAAGCAGGATTTCATTTACATTTATCCTGTCAAGCAGGATTTCCTGTTTAAATTTCCGCACACATCCTATCAAGAAGGATTTCAAGTTTAAATTTTCGCATACATCCTGTCAAGCAGGATTTCCTTTTTAAATTTCTGTACATATCCTGTCATGCAGTATTTCGTTTGCATTTATCCTGTGAAGCAGGATTTCATGTTTAAATCTCCGCATACATCCTATCAAGCAGGATTTCGTTTGCATTTATCTTGTTAAGCAGGATTTCAGGTTTAAATTTCCGCATACATCCTGTCAAGCTGGATTTCCATTGCATTTATCCTGTCAAGCAGGATTTCATGTTTAAATTTCCGCGTACATCCTGTCAAGCAAGATTTCATTTGCATTTATCCTGTCAAGCAGGATTTCATGTTTAAATTTCTGCATACATACTCTCAAGCAGGATATCATTTGCATTTATGCTCTTAAGCAGGATTTCATGTTTAAATTTCCGCATACATCCTGTCAAGCAGGATTTCATTTGCATTTATCCTGTCAAGCAGGATTTCTTGTTTAAATTTCCGCATACATCCTGTCAAGCGGGATTTCATTTGCATTTATCCTGTCAAGCAGGATTTCATGTTTAAATTTCCGTATACATCTTGTCAAGCAAGATTTCATTTACATCTCTTCTGTCAAGCAGAATTTCATGTTTAAATTTTCACATACATCTTGTGTTGGTGTATAACGTATGAAGGCAAGTGCACCTTATCGTTTTACAGAGTAAAGAGTGAGTAAGAGTATCGTCTACACAGGGATTTGGTTCAAATACTGAATTCCTACTAGTTCACTAATTGAACTCAGTTATGGGGTCGCGTAGGCAACGCAAACAGAAATATAACAAGATTCACAGATTCTGTCAATAATCTGGAACTCTGTTCCAGTTTGCCTAAAACTACTCAAAATAAACTCTGAATTGTCAAACACTCAGCAACTGATATAAACGTGTAAGAATTCAAATTATGGAAGATGTTAGGGTTGGATTTCACCAAAACTTCCGCTATGTTACCTTTGATCATTACGTATATTCAAGATAAAATATGGTTGAAGATCGAATTCACAATTATTGATTGAAGGTCAATCCCTTGACTCATCAAATCTTCACTCAAATTAGGAATCCTAATCCCTTAGCAATTCCTAATTTGACGTGAGTCTTAAGTTCAAGAATTCAAACGATCTCACAATCGCAAACCTCTATCCCTAGAGCCTTCACAATTTATTATTCAATCTCAGTTCCAATTCTAAAACCAATTTCCCAATTGCGAAGAAGAATTTTGGTTCAATTTATAAGTGGCCAAGTCATAAAAGCATTAAGCAAAGAGATGAATAATCAACGTTGAAGGAAAATAATCTTAAATAAATGCAAAATCTGGGTTACATAATATCAGTTAAGGATTCATCCTTCCCCAACAGGGACTCAGTTACACATAATGAAGAAGAAGAAAACAGGGGAAGGGGAGAAGATCTTGATCATGACAGCACGCTGTAGAATCCCTTCGTCCTCAACCTTAGGGTTTCTCCTTCACCCAGAGCACAACCAACGTCCAGGAAAACGGCGGCTCTATCCTCTGGGTTTTCGCTCTGGAGATAGATTAGTGGATAGAGTGAATGATACCCTGTTTACGTTCTGTTCTGGGCTTTTTATAGCTACTGGTCTGTAGCATCGCGTGTCCAACGCTGCCCAACTGCGTTGCCAACGCGGAACCCTGTAACAGATTGCAGAAATTAAAACACATCAGATTTATGATAATTTATCACCCAAAAGACTCTAAAACTGTATTTTCCAGATTGTGCATGGGTTATTCAGTTTTATGTCATTTTCTCATGTTTTAATGGTGTTTTATGCTTCAATTACTTGCAATTACATTGAATTATGTTCCAAATAAGTGTCTTATTGGACACTTATCATCCTGTCAAACACGATTTTGTTTACATCTATCCTCTCAAGAAAGATTTCATGTTTAAATTTCTAAACACATCCTGTCAAGTAGGATTTCATTTGCATTTATCCTGTCAAGCAGGATTTCATGTTTAAATTTTTGCACACATCCTGTCAAGTAGGATTTCCTTTGCATCTATCCTGTGAAGCAGGATTTCATGTTTAAATTTTTGCACACATCCTATCAAGCAGGATTTCATTTGTATTTATCCTGTCAAGCAGGATTTCATGTTTAAATTTCCGTATACATCCTGTCAAGCAGGATTTCGTTTGCATTTATCCTGTCAAGTAGGATTCCATGTTTAAATTCCTGCACTCATCCTGTCAAGAAGGATTTCGTTTGCATTTATCTTGTCAAGAAGGATTTCATGTTTAAATTTCTGCATACATCCTGTCAAGCAGGATTTCATTTGCATATATCTTGTGAAGCTAGATTTCATGTTTAAATTTTCGCATACATCATGTCAAGCAGGATTTCGTTCGCATTCCTCCTGTCAAGCAGGACTCCATGTTTAAATTTCTGCACCCATCCTGTCAAGCAGGATTTCGTTGCATTTATCTTGTCAAGCAGGATTTCATGTTTAAATTTCTGCACTCATTGTGTCAAGCAGGATTTCGTTTGGATTTATCTTGTCAAGTAGGATTTCATGTTTAGATTTTTGCACTCATCCTGCCAAGCAGGATTTCGTTTGCATTTATCCTGTCAAGCAGGATTTCATGTTTAGATTTCTGCACTTATCTTGTCAAGCAGTTCTCCAGTCAACAACAGGACTTCAAGCATGTTTAATTTCTGTCCACCTGTCAAGCCGGTATGCATTTATCCTGGCAACAACAGGATTTCATTTGCATTCATCCTGGCAACAGCAGGATCTCATTTGCATCTTCCCGTCAATAACGGGATTTTCATCAAGTTCACAGTTCTGCACTCCTTGCCTATGATGTCAGGCCTCCCTCAAATTTACATTTCTTCATTCTTGGGCTATGATGTCAGGCCTCCTTCAAGCGTTTGTTTTCTGCATTTCAGCCTATAGTGTCAGACTACCATCAAATTTACCTTTTTGCACATTGGCCTTTGATGTCAGGCCTCCTCAAGTTTTTTCGCACCTTGGCCTATGTTGTCAGGCCTCCTCAAGTTTACTTTTCCGCACCTTGGCCTATGTTGTCAGGCACCATCAAGTTTAATTTTCTGCATCTCGGCCTATGATGTCAGGCCTCCCTCAAGTTTCCTTTTCTGCTCGTTCAAGTTTTCCCTTTCTGCACGTTCAAGTTTTCTTTCCTGCATGTTCAAGTTTCCTTTTCTGCACCATCAGGTTTACCTTTCTACACTAGGGCCTATGATGTCAGGCCTCAAGCATAGATAGATTTCTGTACCTCGGCCTATGTTGTCAGGCCACCTTGTACATACCTTACATTTTAGTTCCCGTATACTTTCCTGCCTCAAACAGGCCTCTTTCACCTCACTTTTCCTGCACTTCAGCAGTATCCTTTTCACTTAGCCTGATTAGACTATGAAATCAAGCCTCGCATATTCAAACCCTGTCAGTTTAGCAGATCAAGCCGACAAGGTCACTCAGAAACCATCATCTTCTCGGCATTCATTTTCAGGTTCAAGGCTTCTCCTGCTTGTCGGACTTCTTCAAAAGCTTGCCTCCGACATAATGTGTTCACGTCTTTACTCATTTCCTACCAAGATAATTCAGAGAACTATTTCTCACATTATCTGGTAGGAAAAGGAGTAAAGAGGGGCAAACTGTAAACACTCAATAATGTCCGAGACCTTCGTTTTTAAATTAATGTGCAAATAATTTAAATAATAGGAAACAAAATATATGGAGAAAAGGAAATAACAATATTTGAAACAAATCATAAACAGACAACAAAAAAGCAGATAAAATGCAAAAAGCAGGAAACAAAAAACAAAATAAAAAAATAGGAAAAATAGAAAAAGAAAAAGCCTAAAAATAAAAGAAAATGAAAAATAAATATTTACAAGAATTAACTAAATAAAATCTAAAAACAAAAAATATAATAATAATAATAAAATAATAGCAATAATAAAGAAAAATGGCAAATTGCTAAAATCTGGAAAAATAAAAATAAAAAATAAAGAGAAATAAAAATAAAATAATACTAAATAATAATAATAATAATAAAGGGGAAATTAAGAACAAATAAAAATGATAAATAAATAGAAAAAATAAAAAGAAAAAAATAAAAAAGGTGAAAAAATAAAATTGGAAAAAGAAATGAAAAATCAACTAACAAAGGGTACATAAAAGCTGAAAAATCAAAAATAGGGAACAAAAATTTTGAAATCAAGGGGGTTAGCTTTTGGCTCCTAGAAAGGGGTGGCTTCTGGCCCTTGCCAAGAGAGAGGGGGCTAGCTTTTGGCTCTTTGAAAGAGCTTGACCCTGCCAAGAAGGGGAGGTGTCTATATATACCTACAAACAAGAAAAGAAGGGGTCTTTTTTCCTTCTTGACATTTTTTTGGGAAGAAATCGGGGACTAACGCAGAGAGGAGGAGCACTTGCAGTTTTAGGGGGAAGAGGATTTTTCAGAATTTTTGAAGGGAAGACCTAGGAGACTCTCTACCTCTGCCTTCAAACCAGTTCTTCATCACCTTCCAATCGAGGTTAGATCCTATTTTTATTCTGCTTAAGTTTCTTGCTTCTCGGATTTCCGAGCTCATTTTCGTCTCTGGTTTTCATTTTCATTTTTGATCGGTCAAATGATCTCCAATTTGGATGATTTTTGTTGCGTTCTCTTCTTCTTTCTCTCTAGTTTCTGTAATGATATTATTTGTCTAATTTGGATCTGAAATGAAATTTATATCGCCTGATTACCGAAGCATGTTCGTCTTGGTGCGCAAATGAACCTAGCTTGTTTGATTTGTGCATAACTTGCTCATTTATGATTGGATTTATGTCAAACTTGTTTTTTTTTATTCCTATAATCCATATCTTTCAATTTATGAGTTTTTATTTTTCAGATCTACCAAAAAATATTTTCTAAAAATTCAGAGATTTGAATTCATATTTTGGCGCCAAAATCTTGTGTGTTCTTGAGGTTGATCTTCATCTCTGTTTTTTGTTTTGGTTTTAATCAGTCAAATGATCTCTGATTTCCATGATTTTTATTTCTTTTTCTTTTCCTTTCTCTCTAGTTTCTGGAATGATATTATTTGTCCAATTTGGATCTGAAATGAAATTTTAATCGCCTGATTACCGAAGCATGTTCATCTTGGTGCACAAATTAACCTAGCTTGTTTGTTTTGTGCATAACTTGCTCATTTCTGGTGTGATTTATGTCAAACTTGTTTTGTTTGATTCCTATTATTTTCTAATTTGGATATGAAATGAAATTTCTATCGCTTGATTACTGAAGCATGTTCGCAATTCTTTTCCTTAACTTCAAATCAAGTCAAGTTTATGTTAAATCAAGCCCAATATTCAAAATAAATTCTCCTTTTTGACTCTTTTCCTCAAATAAAATTAAATCAAACTTTGAGTTTAATCCTCCCCCTCTCAAATTTCCGAATCAACTTCAAATGCTTTTCCTCAAAATTATCAAGTCCGAGTCAAACTCATCCTTGATCAACTCAAGGTTCAAAAACTCAAAATTAAATTCACTTCAAAACAAATTCCTTTTTCATATCAAGTCATTTCTTTTCTTATCTTTATTATATTCAGATTAAAATGAATTTTCAAATATTTTGGGATCCTTGGTCTCATGCGACGGGCTCTAAACGAGGAACTGGCGGTTTACCTGCTGTTCAACGTTTAACAGTCTGTATAGGCTCTCGTGCTGCCGTAGCCGCCTCGGGTCTTGTGCATGAGTGGACTAAAGGTCCTTTCAAAAATAAAAAGTTCCTTTTCAAATATTTGGGGATCCTTGGTCTCACGCAACAAGCTCTAAACGAGGAATTGGCGGTTCACTTGCTGTTCAATGTTTAACATTCTGTATAGGCCCCTGTGCTGTCGTAGCCACCTCGGGTCTTGTGCATGAGTGGACTAAAGGTCCTTTCAAAAATAAAAAGCTCTTTTTCAAATATTTTGGGATCCTTGGTCTCACGCAACGGGCTTTAAACGAGGAACTGGCAGTTCACCTGCTGTTCAACATTTAACAGTCTGTATAGGCCCCCGTGCTGCCGTAGCTGCCTCGGACCTTGTGCATGAGTGGACTAAAGGTCCTTTCAAAAAATGAAAATTTTCTCAAAGTATCATTTGCCCTTGAATACCTCTGAAGGTCAAGGCTTCACAAACCAGAACTACGTAAGCCTTGAGTTTCCCATTGGACCGGGGAATACGTAGTAGCAGGATCAAGTCCTGTCAGGCTAACCTCCATCAAGTTATTTAATTCCATGCTAATTAAGGGATCAAACTATTTTCAAAAATCACAAACTCAGTTTAAGGATACCGTTCTCCGGAACAGGCGAGTGGGGTGCCTAACACCTTCCCCACTCGTAACCGACTCCCGAACCTAAATTTCTTCCTCGAGTCAGGGTTTTTTCCAAGTATTTTCCCTTAAATAAAAATTTGGTGGCGACTCCACACTTAATCAAAATAAATTCTATTTCAAAAATTTTAGCGAGTTCGTCGTCTCGTCGGAATTACGGTTGCGACAGATGGCGACTCCACTGGGGACAAAATAAATTTTTTTTTTAAATTTTAGCAAGTTCGTCGTCTCGTCGGAATTACGGTTGCGACATTAACAAGTTGCTCAGGGATTTCATCAAATAGAAGATTTTAACTTAAAGAAGACTTTGTAACACCCCAAATTTCTTTGCTTAAATTAGTGATTGAGAAATTAATAATGATAAAATTTTTTCCCTGAAATTTCTAAGGAAAATAGAAAATTTTTATAAAATGATAAAAAGGTCCTTGTGTTGGATCAATCATTACCAGAAAGTCACGAAGAAATATTAGAAATAAGGAGAGAAGGAAAATGCTACCGAAAACATCGAAAATGCCCTTAAAGAGCAACGTCTCCTATAAGAGCTAAATTGTTCAAAAAAAATGGTAAATGACATATAGTGATTTAAGAATGAACTAATAAGTATTAGAAACATCGAAAGAACAGTTTGGAAACTTTCTAGGAAATTCTTAGAAAATTATCAAAATCCCCTTAAAAGGCTAGGAGAGAAAGAAAATGCGAAACAGAGACCCGAAACTTGAAGCCTATCCATCATGCACAAATTTAACATGTGGAAAATGAGTGGATGACTCACCCCATGAGTCATCACACCATCAATGGCATCTAAGATAAAAATATTTATGAGGAGAGATAAAATTAACCATGGTTGAAATAAATTAATCTTAATTAATTAAAATTAATCATGCTTAAAATAAATTAACCTTAATTAGTATTAAGTTAACCTTGATTAGTGTTAAACTAATCTTACAGGATAATTCCTTACATTTACATTTAATTTGAAAATAGAAAGTGCATGTAAATGGATCAAAATACCCTTAAGTGGGAATTTCATTCCCAAGTGCCCTAAGTGGCTAAATTTGTTTAGGAAGACCAATGGGACTTATTTTCTCCATTAAAACTCCTCTAAACACTTGTGCGAGCTCTCCAAACTCACCCAAAACTCCAACTTCTCTTAAAACACCAAAACATACACTAAGCTTGAACTTCCATCTTTGAAGTTTAAATTATAATAAGTCAACCAAACAAAGCCCCATCACCATCCTTGAAGGCATTCTTGTGGACCATAAAGCAGAGGGAAATCAACTTTAAAAGACCCACCAAATCCTTATACATGTTTTCAACGAGTAGGGTCTTTACCAAATATATTTTTTTTAAGCTTTTAATTATGTGCTTATAACTGGTTTTTCTTCTCTTTTTGGTGGATCTCTCTATGTTCTATGGATCTCACTTGCTTGAGTTTGATGGAGTTTAAAACTTCCCTTGATTGTTAAAAATGCGCATAAATTTTTTTAGTGATGTTTAGAAGTTAAAAGGGAATTTTGATGGATTAAAGTGCTTCTTATAACCTTTGAAGTAATTTAATCGGTTAAAATTTCTAAAAAACGAATGAAATTACTCACAAGATAATAGGAACATATAATTAATGATATTTGATCAATAAAAAAATGTATGTAATCTAAAAGCATGTGATAGTATTGGTATCTCTAAGCACCTAATTTTGTCGAGATTACATTTTAAAAATTAATTAATAAATAAACAATACTCAGTTAAAATTTATTTTATTAAAATTTAATGAAATAAGAATATAAAGTTCTCATATTGGTCCTAATTGATAAAATTTAAAGAAAAATAGAAAGTCCATTTTTTTAAAAAAAAAGAGAGAAGAAAGAAACTACAATTGGACCAAAAATTAACAAGCATTTTTTTATCAAAATCAATTATTCTAAAAAAACAAAAATAAATTAAAAATGAAAGAAAAACAATTAAAATTATAGAAATTTCTATTGCAAGTTAGCTAAGATAGTTATTTAAGTGAGTTAAATAATTTACTTATAAATAAAAGAAAAGGTAATAAGAAAAAAGGAATTTTCATTTTTTTTTTCAAAATGGTGAGGAGAAGATTATGAAAGCTTTTCTCTCTCTCATTCTCGAAGAACCTTCTTGTGGTTTAAGATTAAGTTTAAAAGGATCTTTATCAACTCTTGATTTTTGGAATTTGGAGAGCTCAAATTCAAATTCTCTAAGAGTTGGAACTCCTTATCTTGTAAATTCTGACTTCTGAAAATTGATCAGGAACATTCTTAATCTTGAAAGGTTTCTTTGACCCTAATTTTTCAACAATCCTTTTACATCTCAAGGACTTTTCTCACAATTTCAATTTGTAATTTTACTTCCAAGTATGTCCTTTTTTCTAATTAAGTTACAATGTTTTATCATATTATTAAGTTATGTGTGTTCTTATCATGATTATTCTAATTCTTCGAATCTTGTTATCTATAAGTTATTATTTTGGAACAAGTTCATGCACTCTATTAATATTAATTACTTTTCTAATTACTTTATTATTAAAAAATTCCTAAACTGCTTATTCAATTACTTACAATCGATTAGTAGATGCTTATTTGATTATTTATGTTCATCATATTGAAAATGCTCAAAATGGATATTGGATTAGTACGTTAAGTTAATTTTGGTTTGAAAAGTGTTAAATAGCGGAAGTGGAATGCACATCATATCATCAAAGAATGCATGCATATCTTAGATTTTATCATCCTTAGAAAAATGTATTGTCATATTCCTTTGATTGTCATCAATGCCATCCATCAAACTCCAAACATAGCCATAGTCATTCGAGAAGTTATAATTCTAGGCCATAGTACACACATCCACCTTTCTTTGTTCTTCACTTTCATATGCAAATAAACTCATCTATACTAATGCATTCACACATAAACCAGAAAAAATATAAAGCACACACATATTGGAGCAGTTTTCATACTTATGCCTATACATCATACATGGTCATCTCTCTTAAATTAGTGGCACATACTCATAAATACACACACTTACAAAAAATAACACCAAACATCAACACAAACATGGAAGCAAAATCGAAAATTATAAACAGTCCAGATACAATAGAATAAATAAATTAAAATGAAAATCCCCTAAGTAAAAGAAATCTATTCTTTCATGATTACCACTGTCTTTGAACTCGCATTCGGTCTCCATGAAACATTTCCACAAACACTTGGTGTTGGTCTGAGCATAACCCACTACACACTTTTTCCTCCAATTGTATCTTCAATATCAGATTTCTCCATAGTAAATCAAGGAAATATTTGTTAAAAAATATATCATAATAGTTAAATAATTATTCAACTAATTTTATTTAAAAAAATCACCATCAAATCCTTTGCTAGTTCTCACCTCCATCGCCATAGACTCATCCAGTGCCATCAACGACTACTACCAGTAGCCATTATTTTGCTCGCCAAAGTCCCAGCCAAGACCAAACCCATAAAGCCCCAAGTTAATTTTAGAAGAAAGGTAGAAGTAGGATATTAGGAAAAAAAAATTAAGTAGGTAGTGAGTGCTTTAGCTTCTTGGAAGCCTGTCACTACTATTCCTTCACCAGAAATCTCCTTTCCACCACGCCATGCCTTCACCCACTTTTCTCTGGAAAAATTTATTCTGTTCACCTATTATCATCTCTTCTCCCCAAACCCAGTTAGTTCAAGCTCCAATGCGGAGGTCAAGACTCTTGGAGGTTACCATTCTTCCCTGAGACCACCATGAGCAACACCACTCTTCTCGGGTCACTCTCCCCATGAATGGTGGCTCTCCCTAGCAGAGAAGATGTTGCTCTGATCTCTCACACTCTCCACCATAGTCGTGACCATATCTTTCACTAGAGCCACCGCCGAGGATGGTGATAGCTTTCTCCTTCGGGGAGAGGAATCTCCAAACCCCAGTAATTACTCTCCTCTAGATGCGGCACCTTTCTGAAATTCCCAAATCTCACTCAAACCCTAAATCCCTAAATCTCACTCTCCACCCTTTCTTAGAATAAAAAAGCCCATGTCCTAATTAAAGTGGGTGAAGTCCAGGAGGATCCATTTTGTTCAAAAATAAACCAACCACTTAAATTGGGTGCACGTTAATCACAACCTTGTGGCTTAGCCTAAATGGTTAATTTGTTATGAGGTAACATGTAGGTAATGGCTTGGGATCTGGCATGGCATATTTCTTATTTTTATTCTTTGTTAATTGGGCCAGGATTAATGAACAAAAACAACCCAAATGATCCTAAAGTTTTTTAAAGGACTAAATTTTTGAATAATAAACCCAATGTAATATTTTAAAGTTTCTTAAATCTCATGCAACGAGCTTTTAATACAAATGTGAAACATACCTGATCATTTTGTGTTTTAAGAATCATATAGGTGTGCATACATGGATTTAAAACTATAATTTATTTTCACAAATTTTTAATTCTCTATAGATTTTATTTTTCAAAGATTAAGTCTCTTAACTAGAATTACATAGCCTTGAGTTTCCCATTGCACTAGGAAATACGTAGGAGCAGGATCAAGTCCTGTTAGACTATTTTTCATAACTTATTTATTTTTATTCTATTTAAGGGATCAAATAAATTTTAAAAATATTAAAATTACACACTCAATTTAGGGATACTATTCTTTGGAATGGATGAGCAGGACGCTAACACCTTTGTTATCCGTAATCGACTCCCAAACCTAGAACTTTTTCTTTGTTGAGGTTTTTTTTCCAAATATTTTCCCTTTAAAAAAAATTTGGTGGTGACTCCATAATTCTAAACCTTTCTCTCTAAATTTTTTCAGATTCTTCATTTCGTCATAATATCAGTTGCAATAGTATGAAAGCTTTTCACTTAAGATAAGAGACAAAGCTCTTTATGTAGAAGAATTATTTTTATGGGTTTTTGTGAATTTAGATGCTAAGCTTTGTTTCTTAAAGAATAATTTTGAATTCTTTGATTAACATAATTCCTTAAAAGTTTTGTTATTCCTTTTAGGAAGATAAGAAATGGTAGAACAACCTCACTATGAAATGGCTAATTCTCTAATATTGGCGTATATTTTAGAGAAGAATGGAAATTAAAATTAAGATGGTTAATTTCAAGGAAGGGGTAGGTTCTTGAAAAGAATCTATCACAATTCAAGAGAGGATACCATTCTAATGAAACCTACCTAATGCATTACAAATTGACAATATAGTACACTTTTAAATTGAATAGGATGAGAATTTAGGAGACATTCTATGTTAAGGATGGAGCATGAACGAATGGAAATAATTTGGGAAAGGTTTAAAAGAAAAAATTTCAGAAAAGTATTTTTCTGCTAATGTGAGGAATAGAAAGGAAATGAAGTTTCTAGAACTGAAACAAATGCATATGTGTGTTGGAGAAGACACCTCAAAATTCAAGGAATTAATGCTTTTCTATCCATCCTACCAGCTTGCTCCAAACGAGGAACCAAATTGCATGAAGTACGAGAATGACATAAGGATAACTATTGAAGAGGTAATTAGGAACCAAGATATTTGTGATTTTCCAACCTTAGTGAGAATAAATTCAACAGGATTGAGTTTCCTAGAAGGAATTATGAGCCATAAATGTTTCAAAGGAGAGAATAAAATTGAGAAAATACTTATTTTAATAACTCCTATTTTTAAGAGGGATCCTTTCTAACAAAAGAATGATGAAAAAAATTCATTTCTAATTACTCTTGCTTCACGACTCCATCAATCATAAGGTGATTCAACTATGGAGGACCTCACTAGGTTAGTAACTACCCCTTGTCTAAGAATATTTTGCTACAACAATGGAAAGAAAGGGAATATGAGTACAAGTTATAGTGAATGAAGGATAGAAGGTAACAATGGGAAATTCCAAAATAATGGTAACAACCAAGGAAAGGAATGGCAATCACACAACAGTAAAAAGAATAACAATCAACAAGGTTTGCCTTTTCTCTACAACAACTGCTAAAATAATAACTCTCAAACAAGGAGACACCAAACTCAAGAAAGAGTATTCACCATAAATGGTACTCAAGTTACTCACATTGATGATTTCATTCAATGTAAGTGCTTCATACGTGGAATTCCTCTATTTATATTGTATGACTCATGTGAAACATACTAGTTTAACTAGGAAAAATGTAAATAATGATAATTGTTGAAACTTGCATATTGGATCAATAGACCAAAATAACCATTTAATGAATGTGTAAAAGGAATAGGATTACATGTGAACACATTACCATTTGATTTGAATGTTTCAAGCCCTACAATAACCTTATGAAAACTTCTTTAGTTTGTTTAAATTGTTTGATAAATACTGAAGGTCGGACCTTTAATATCAATTTGATTTTCCTACCTTTTTTTGGTCTTGAAATAATCGTAGGTATGATATGGTTATCCAGAAACCATTATCATTTAAATTACCACGACAAAAATATTATATTTTTACCCATTAATAAGTTTAAATTTGAAATGTTGATATTTCTCTTTACAATTAAAATTTGTCCTTCCTAAAAGAAGAAGGAAGCTCAAGTTTACATTGTTCTTTCTTCCTCGGAAGGAGAGAGGAGTGTTTCCTGGAAATTTTTTTAGTTTACCTTATAAAACAGAATTTTAATTTTGATAGGCTTAGTTCTAGGAACTTGACCAATCTCAATAGCTCCCTAAAGGATGTCATCTTTAGAAATGACTGAGTTAAAGAAATAATTAGTATAAATAATGCAGAAGTAGTATATTTTCCTGAATGTGTCTTCATGTGACATTCATGTAGTAGTGGTAAAGAAGAATGATGACAGCATGAGATTATATGTTGACTACCGAAAACTTAACAAGATGACTATCAAGAACAAGTACTCATTTCTAAGAATAAATGATCTAGTGGATCAATTAAGTTGAGCAAAGGTATTCTCTAAAATATATTTGAAATAGAGGTATCATTAAATAAAAATCAAACTAGAACATATGCCTAAAATTGCCTTTGGGGAACATACTATGGACAGTATGAGTACCTAGTCATACCTTTTGGAATGACCAATGCAATTGTTATGTTCAAGGATTATATGAATAAGATTTTTTATGAATACTTGGATAAGTTTGTGTATACTCTAAGAGTCATAAGGAACATAGGAAACATTTGTGGAGAGTGTTACACATTTAAATGGTAAGTAATTGTACTCAAGAGTGAACAAATGCAAGTTTTGGTTGGAAGAAGTGAAAGTCCTTGGACATTTAATTATCAAGGAAGGGATTTCTTTAGATCTCACCAAGGTTGAGACTATTCTACAATGGAAAAGACCAAGGTTGGTCACTAAAATGAGATGATTTTTTGGACTAGTTGAATATTATAAAGATTTATTGAAGGATTTTCAAGTATAGCCTTGTTGCTAACCTAATAGACATGGAAATGACAATTAATAAACCATCATTTTGTTAATTTATCTATGAGAAATTAGTCATAATTAATATGTAAATAAATATTATTCTATCATAACTTTACCTAATTTCTCTTATTTTTGTAAGAATGATCATGTGAGCAAAGAATTAGAAAATAGGTAGATTTTAAGCCAATAAAAGGGAAAAAATAGCACACAAAGATAGAATAGTAGAGGAATTAAAATACCCCTTGGAGGAAGCCAGCACATGTTGGATAAAGCACACCCTCACACTAAACCAAGATTTCTGACACAGTCATGCAGATCTAAGCATGGCCTTGCAGTGTCTTCATATTTTCGACCTGGCAATGCAAACCTGAGCATTGTCGTGCTAACCTTAGGAGGAACAAGAAATGATCCAAGTCATTCCTAATGATGCAAGAAGGGTCCCAATTAGCCTTGGTAATGTTACATGTGATCCAAATTTGTTGTAACAAATGAGGAAACTTATATCAACCATGTTCATAATGTAGGCAATCATAATTCATGCCTATAAAAGGGAGGTTATGCCTTGGGAGAAAGGCACACCTTACATGTCCTAACACCCTCGACATGTCGAAGGAGTCTTCTTACCCATCTTTTTCTCACTTTTCATTTCCATCTCTTGCGCCCCATTTCATTTCTTCTTTTGGCATCCTCTCATAGGATCTTGGAAGAAGGAATCCCTTCACAGTGCTAGTTACAAAGTCTCTTACCAGCCTTGCTAGAACCATGCTTTTGTATTTCTTATCTTAGGATTAGAATTATGGATAATTTTGTTAGGTTACCTTGTTCTTATTTGATTTATTTTACTATGTGTAACTAACATCAAATTATGGGACTTTGATGAACCCTGTGATGTAACTATTTGAACCCTATTTTTCTTTATGAATGATTTTATATTTTTATTATGAATGATTGTATCATTCTTTATCCAGTTATATAGCTTTATCGCTCTTACTATATTAATAAGAATTAGCTAATCTTATTGATGTTTAATTTAATTATGGGTAGGTAATTTTCCCATCCCTCTGTTAATAGAACTATAAGGTAATTCAATCTAAGATTTTTGGAGGATCAATTGAAATCTTAGGCTTCTAAATGATTATTAACTTAACAAATCCGAACTATTTTATGCTTCTCTCATTTATTTACCTTGCATGATCATTGGGTGGTAATAGTATTAGAATAGATAATTTGTAATTGATGTGTAAATCATTCGTTAGGGAATTTGGGGGGTTAAAATAGGTAAAGTCAAAAGAGGATCCAATTATCATACTTATCTATAACTTTGCACTTGTGTTCTTATTGTTTTATTTCCTTTATTTGTAATTTCTTATTCTTATCTCTTACACTCACACAAACCCCTCTTTTAGTGATCTCAAAAGATGCAATTTAAACATCGTTTATAGATTGTTGACATAGCCTCTATGGGATCAACACTAGGGGTATCAAATATCCCTTCCAACAGGTATACTTATTCGTAGGTAAAACTTGGCATAAATTTTACACTCACGTTTTACATGCATCAAGTTTTTGGCACCTCTGTTGGGGACTATTTCCTAATAGTCTTTGAAGTTTACATTTTTATTTCTTAAGACTTGTATATATATAATATTAAGAAAATAAAAAAAATTTATTAAAAATTACAAATTTTTGTGATATTATGTATAGTTATTTTCTTTGTGTATGTTAACTCGCTCTCAAGCCTCTAATTTTCAATTTAATCCACAAATAGAAGGAACAACTTTAAGGTTTAGATGAGAAACCAAAGCAAGGAAGATGGCTACACAAGAATGTAGGACATTGCTGGATTACATGGTCCCTACTGATGAAGGCCTAAGAAGCAATATATCTATCTCAACATTGAAAGGTGTTCCAAAATTTGAACTAAAGTTTTCCCCCATTAATATGATTAAAAACTCATTTTAATTTAGAATGATGGTCTTGATGGATCCATATCTCTACATCAAAAAGTTCTTGAGGATAATGAACACCATCAAGATGAAAGATGTCATGCAAGACTCCATACGATTAAAATTGTTCCCAATTTCCATCACGGGTAAGGAGAATAATTAGTTGAACTCTTTGCTAGAGGCAAACTTGGAAATAGTTATAAAATTTCTTTTTAATGAAATATTTTCTACAGTCCGTGTAGTTTAGGATCAAAATGGAGATCTTCGTCTTCATCCAGTGTGAGAACAAGTCCCTATTTGAGGCTTGGGATCATTTCCATAACTTTCTTCTAAAGTTCCCATATTATGGGTATTGAATACCCCATCTAAAGAAGATGTTCTTCTATAGCATTTCCTATACCAACAGATTTGTTATTGATGCAACTTTAGGTGGGGGCATTTACATAGTCCCTCTAATGAAACATTGTCATAACCGTAATTACAATGAGACGACGAACTTGCTAAAAATTTTAAAAAGAAATTGATTTTATATATGTGGAGCCGCCACCAAATTTTATTTTAAGGGAAAAGATTTGGAAAAACCCTAACTTGAGGAAGAATCAAGGTTCAAGAGTCGGTTATGAGTAGGTAAGGTGTTAGGCACCCTGCTCGCCCGTTCTGAAGAACGGTACCCTTAAACTGAGTGTTTGATTTTGATGTTTTTGAAAAATTGTTTGATCCCTTTTTGTAAAATAGAAATAAATAGATTTATATGAAAATAGTCTGACAAGATTTGATCCTGCTCCTACGTATTCCCTGGTGCAATGGGAAATTCAAGGCTACGTAGTTCTGGTTCGAAGGCTTAACCTTTGAAGGTGCTTGGAAAAGGAAGAGTATTTTGAAAATTCTTTTTAAATAAAATCCTTAGTCTACATATGCATAGGATCCAAGGAAAATGAGGGCTGCATTGGGACCCATATGAATCTCTAAACATCGAACAACTGTGAAACCGCCAATTCTTATTTAGAGCCCATCGCGTGAGACTAGGGATTCCAAAACAAGATTTTTTGAAATTATTTAAAAAGGATTCTTACTCCATGTATGCATAGGATCCAAGGAAAACAAGGGCTGCACTGGGACCCATATGAATCTCTAAACATCGAAAGTAGTGAAAGCGCCAGTTCTTTTTTAAAGCTCATTATGTGAGACTTAGAATTATAAACGGACTTGATTTAAAATAAAATAAACTTGATTTGAAATTTGATGAAAAGAATTGGACTTGATTTAAAATGAAAAGAACTTGATTTGAAATTGGGGAAAAACACTAGACTTGATTTAAAATAAAAGGACCTTGATTTGAGTTTGAGGAAAAGAATTGGACTTGATTTAAAATAAAATAAACTTGATAAAAATTCTTTTTAAGAAAGGGTGATTTCAATTCATGAGGTAGATTGGCTAAGTGGATTAAGGAGTAGAAGATCCCAAATTGAATATGTGAGAGATGGTGGATGGCCCAATTGTTAGTAAACTGGCCAACAAATCATGAAACTGGCGATGGCCCAATTACAAGTGAACTTTGAAATACGGTCCATTGTCCATATGAATCATCAACATGACTGCAGGCATTATAGTGTGTGGCCCCTCATCCACGTGAGTGATCAACATGTGATGCTCCAAGTTAAATATGTAGCTGGCCTATTATGGTATGCCCATCATAGCCCAATACTCACAAGTTGGTGTGAAAGGGCCTTTCTTAAAAATAGTCACCTATATGGATCGAATCCAAAGACCAGGGATCGTAAGCAATGAATTAATCTACTTGGCTGGGCCCCCATATTGGTCGTATTATTCACCATAATTTACTTAACCAGAATTTGGAGAAGGAGTAAGTAAATTAAGTTACGTAGGGCTGTTGCATGTCTCTGATACAGCAGCCACCTTCGACGTACTCTCATAAACCCCCCTAAGATCAGTGTGCATCTTGCTTATGGCTATGTTTATTGCCTCTTGAATTTTTACAATATCATTAACTGACGACTTCAATGGAAACAAGGATCCACATAGGGCAAATTCAATTGTATCAGATCTGAAATCTTCACCATGCATGCAATACCAGCCTGATTATGAGTATCAATCCTTGGAACTCCAACAAAATTTTTACAACTCCCATGGAATAATTAACCTTATGAACTCTCTTTTTCTCCTAAGGATAGGTTGAAGTAGTTCAGCCAACTCCTCACCACTGCCTGAATCAGTATTAGAATCAACTGACATAATGGTTTTATCAGACTTAATATGGGGCAAGATAAGGCAATGGAAGCGGCATGTTCTCCATACAAAAGAAGACCCTGCCCTAGACATTGCAAAGTATAGCCTGAGCTTGCAACATGTACTTGTCATTGCCTCCATAAAAACTTCCATGAACTACTTTGCATCCATCATACAGTGGTTCCTCTTAAGTTCTATTTGCATTTGATTGCACTGCTTCTGCTTTAGTTTGTTCAGGTCATCCATTGCACCCAATTCAGTATGGTCACATAGCAGTCTCGGTATACCCTCAAGGATTTTCAGAGCAAGATTATCAGCGTAATCAATGAGTCATTGTTGATCATACCCTACAGCATAAATCTATAGGCTCGAAGACTTTAAGTAATGATTACTCCTTACGTGAATCAACATGATCGCTGGACTGTGAATTTTGCTAGTTTTAGGATCTCATTCGGTTGGTCTTTAGCCAATGCTCGGAGGCGTTCTTTTGTTAAAGTGCATGTGTGAAGGATCTTTGCATGAGCCACGAGGGTGACACGGCCAGAATCTGAACTAAGCTGCACCATAGATTCGTGCTACAAGCTTCATGCATTTTTAGGTTGCCTTTCTTATAGGTTGTGGCTCAGGCCTTTGGTGATCCACCACTTGTGGTTCCAGGAGCAAAACTACCACTAGCTATTGTGCATGTATGCCTTCGGTTGGCTGTGATGGAGCCTTGAATGAGACACCATAAGTAGGCTTTAAATATGCCCGTGCTTGTGATTCACGTGATGATTCGCAATCTGGGCTTGTAACAAAGCTGATTTGAGGATGATTACTTAGTTGTGGTAGGCCATTCATCTTATGATTTGTTTGAACTATCCCACCACTTTAGTGGGAGGGCATTAAGCTGCTGCATGATCATCATTTGGAGAGTGCTCATGAATGGCTGATAGTAACTCTGATAAGAGTACTGGTATTTGTAAGGATTGATTAGGTATTCACCACCACATATAATAATGCTCAAACATTTTGGCTAGATTGCACCTAAACCTCTGAAACCAAAGGAGAATTATCCAATCATAGCACGACCTCCAAGTTACAGGGGTGCAACTTGAGACATGATTAAACAACTTTCGTGTTTCCTACAAGATCAACAAAGTTTGAGCAAAATGGTATTACACTCTTCCACATTTGAACAGGGCAATCAAGAATATCCACACCATCTGAAATAGCCTTCTTATATGCTAAACCTATACAAGGAATGTAATTTCTGCTTGCTCCCATCAACAGAGGAATTTCCATAGTCAAAAATGTAAACACTCAATTATGTCTGAGGCCCCATTTCTTTTTTTTTAAAAAATTTATTTAATTAGTGAATAAATCATAATTTAAATAATAAATAAGAAAAATCTCTGAAAATAAAAATAACAGAAAATAATAACGAAGAAAAAGAAAGAATAAAAGCGACATAAAACAGAATGAAAAATAAATAAATGATGAAAAAAAACAAATAAATAAAGAGAAAATTGAAATAAAACTAGGAAAAACAGAAAAATTGAAAACAAAAATGGAAAAAAGAGTAAGGAAAAATAAAAAATATATATATATAAATAGAAGAGAAAATAATGAAGTTGGAAAAATTAGAAAAAAAAGAATAAAATAACGAGATAAATGAATAAAATAAAAAATCAAATTAAAAAAAAAACAAAAATTGAAAAAAGGGAAAAAGCGGGAAAAGTGTTCGAAAAACTCTATAAATAGGAGAAAAGAAATTGGGAAGGGGGTTCTTTTCTCATTTTTTGGAAATTCCTGGGAGGAGGAGCACTTGGAGTCTTAGGAAGGATTTTCAGAATTTTCAAAGGGAGGATCTAGGAAACTCTCTAACTCTGCCTTCAATTCATCCCTTGGCCTCCATGGAAGCAGTTCTTCATCACCTTCTAATGGAGGTTAGGTCCGACTTTTATTCCTCTTAAGTTTCTTGCTTCTTCTCGGATTTCCGAGTTCATTTTCGTATCTGTTTTTCGTTTTCATTTTTTATCAGTCAAATGATCTCCGATTTTGGTGATTTTTGTTTCGTTTTCTTAGTATTTATCACTAGTTTCTGGAATGATATTATTTGACTAATTTGGATCTGAAATGAAATTTATATCGCCTGATTACCGAAGCATGTTCATCCTAGTGCGCAAATTAACCTAGCTTGTTTGATCTGTGCATAACTTGCTCATTTCTAGTTGGATTTATGTAAAACTTGTTTTGTTTGATTCATATAATCCATATATTTCAATTTATTTATTTTATTTTTTCATATCTACCAAAAACATTTTTCTAAAAATTCTGAGATTTGAATTCAAATTTTGGCGCCAAAATCTTATGTGTTCTTGAGGTTGATCTTCGTCTCTGTTTTTGTTCTGTTTTTAATCGGTCAAATGATATCATATTTCCATGATTTTTCTTTAGTTCTCTTCATATTTCTCTCTAGTTTCTGTAATGATATTATTTGTCTAATTTGGATCTGAAATGAAATTTTTATCGCCTGATTACCAAAGCATGTTCATCGTGGTGCGCAAATTAACCTAGCTTGTTTGATTTGTGCATATCTTGCTCATTTCTGATTGGATTTATGTCAAACCTATTTTGTTTGATTCCTATAATGCATATCTTTAAATTTATTGGTTTTAATTTTTCAGATCTACCAAAAAATATTTTCTAAAAATTCTGAGATTTGAATTCAAATTTTGGCGCTAAAAACTGTTGTGTTCTTATGGTTCATCTTCGTTTCTGTTTTTCATTTTCGTTTTTAATTGATCAAATGATCTCTTATTTCTGTGATTTTTTTTGTGTTATATTTTTATTTATCTCTAGTTTCTGGAATGATATTATTTGTCTAATTTGGATCTGAAATGAAATTTCTATCGCTTGATTACTGAAACATGTTCGCAATTCTTTTCCTTAATTTCAAATCAAGTCAAGTTTATTTCAAATCAAGCCCAATTCAAGCCCAAAATTCAAATCAAGTTTATTTTATTTTAAATCAAGTCCAATTTTATTTCATCAAATTTAAATGAAGTTCATTTTGTTTTAAATCAAGTCCCATTGTGCATTCCTTAATCTCACGCAACGGACTCTAAGCACGAACTGGTAGCTTTTTCTGTTGTTCGCTGTTTAGAGAATCGTATGGGTCCAAGTGCAGCCGTAGTTGTCTTGGACCCTGTGCATATGTGGATTGGGGATTGCCCCTCCTTTTCCAAAAAAATAAAAACTCATTTTTTCATTCCTTAATCTCACGCAACGAGCTCTAAAAACGAACTGGTAGTTTTTTCTACTATTCGCTGTTTAGAGAATCGTATGGGTCCAAGTGCAGCCGTAGTTTTCTTGGGTCCTGTGCATATGTGGATTGGGGATTTCCCCTTCTTTTCCAAACAAATAAAAACTCATTTTTGCATTCCTTAATCTCACGCAACGAGCTCTAAAAAAGAATTGGTAGCTTTTTCTATTGTTCGCTGTTTAGAGAATCTTATGGGTCCAAGTGCAGTCGTAGTTGTCTTGGCCTTGTGTATATGTAGATTGGGGATTTCCCTTCCCTTTTGAAACAAATAAAAATGTTGTTTTGCATTCCTTAATCTCACGCAACGAGCTCTAAAAATGAACTGATAGCTTTTTCTGTTGTTCGCTATTTAGAGAATCGTATGGGTCCAAGTGCAGTCGTAGATGTCTTGGGCCCTGTGCATATGTGGATTGGGGATTGCCCTTCCCTTTTAAAACAAATAAAAATGTCGTTTTGCATTGCTTAATCTCACGCGACGAGCTCTAAAAACGAACTGGTAGCTTTTTCTGTTGTTCGCTGTTTAGAGATTAGTGTGGGTCCAAGTGCAGCCGTAGTTGTCTTGGGCCCTATGCATAGGTGGATTGGGATCGCACCCTTAAAATATTTTCAAAAAAGACAACAATGCATTCGCTTTTATATTCAAACACCTTTCGAAGGTCAAGCCTTCAACCTAAACCAGAACTACGTAAGCCTTGAATTTCCCATTGCACCGGGGAATACGTAGGAGCAGGATCAAGTCTTGTCACGCTAACCTCCATCAAGTATTTATTTTCATGCTAATTAAAGGGATCAAACAAGTTTCAAATAATCACACACTCAGCTTAAGGGTACCGTTCTTCGGAACGGGCGAGTGGGGTGCTTAACACCTTCCCCATTTGTAACCGACTCCCGACCTTCGAATCTCATCCTCGAGTCAGGGTTTTTTCCAAATCTTTTTTCCTTAGCAAATAAAATTCTATTTTTAAATTTTAGCAAGTTCTTCATCTCGTCGGAATTACGGTTGCGACAAATAAAAACTGGGGTAATCTGCAACAGGATCATAACCGTGATTAGAGCTGATTGGAACGTCCTTCCCACAATCTGATGCAAAGATTTCCATCTCCACTTTGCGTGTATCAAAGGCCAAAGAGACATGTGATAGTAGAAAATGTAGCAGCACTTCAACCAATTTATCCGAGCTTGAGTAATCATGGGATACTCGTAGGTCTTACGAGCTCAAAGAATAAACGTCTACTTGGCTTATTCCTAACTAATTTACTACAGATTTCTCCTTGGAGATAATTTAATTTTGTTCTAATGTAGTGAGTTCTATACTATAATCAAAAGCATGAACTGGTATTGCTACAGAATCTAAGCTATGTCCAAGACTCTTTTCTATTTCAACATTCTAATTACCATTTTATATTAAAGATGGAGGTATGCACGTGTTTACCTATAAATTTTTGCAATGAAAAACTAGCATCGATCTTCCTGGACTATGTTAAACTTCAGCTTAGGCTGGTTCTTGGAGGGTTCCAGTCTTCTCCCTATGCCACTGTCATGAAAAGCTTGAGAAGACCAAATTGAAGCTGAGAGTGTAGCTAGAAAATGCTTCCAAGATCCCCGTATCCGGAGAGGCAGAGAGTCCTCTTAGCAAATTCCCTGAAAGTCTCCAAAAGAAAAGCCCCCCCCCCCCACTTTCTCTTCCCCTCTCTCTTGTTTGCAGGCATGCCCCTTTACCTCCACCTTTTTCTTTTTTTTCTTTTTATTTTCAATTTTTTTTAATTTCCTTTCTGTTTTTTTAGTTTTTTCATTTTTATTTTTTCGTTGTTAGTTTTCTGTTTTATTTTTCTGTTTTTTTGTCTTATTTTTCTATTTTATTTTCAGTTTTTATTTTTCTATTTTATTTATTATTCTATTTTTATTTCTTTTTTTTCTATTTATTAGTTCTTTTTTGTTTTGCTGATTTTTCTATTTAATTTTTTTTCCAGATTTTATTATTTTTTTGTCAATTTTTATATTTGTTTCAAATATTTTTTTTTGTTTCACTTTTTCACTATTATTTTCTTTTCTTCAATTTTTTATTTATTTTTGTCTTCGTTTTTGTTATTTTAATTTTTCCTTTTCTCTTCTTTAATATTTTTCTTTTTCATTATTGTATTTTTTCTTTTGTTATTTCTTTTATTTTGTTACTTTATTTTATTTTTACTATTTATTTTTATTATTATCATTTTTCTTATTTATTTATTCAAATTATTGTTTATTTACTCATTAATTTTACAAATGGGGCCTCGGACATAATTGAGTGTTTACACACATGGATGATCATAAGGAACTTGACTACTAATAACCATCAATGGAGATCTACTAACAGGAATTTGAAGAAGAAGGACTATCAACCTGTAGGAATCTACCAGGTAGATCGTATCATCATGATAACTAGTTAAATAGAGACCCTAAACTGAAAGATGGCAGACCTTATGCAAGCAAAGGCATAACCTACCCCACCAATCCAAACTCTAGTTGGATATGAACCTAGCCAGTGTAACTTTTATGGGTCCATAAGCTATAGTGATGAATACCTATGATATGGGGTTGAAGCTCATATGGCTCAACAAAATGAGGAGGCCAACTTTGTGGAGAATACCTATAATCCCACTAGGAAGAATCACCTGAATCTCTCTTAGGAAGGGCATCAAGATAATCATTTTTCTAAAAGTGCTTAAAATGTTTACTAGTCCTCTTATATACAGAATCAAGAAGGTTACAGGAAAGAGAGAAAGGAGCCAACCCTTACGAAGTTATGATTCCAAAACATGTAGGTATAGATTTAGAACATATAGATATAGATGTCTTGGGTTCAGAACATGGAGAACCAAATAGGATAGATCCTTAACCTTTTATCACAACAAGCATCTGGGATCTTGCCCGATCAGCTTAAGGTGAACCTAAAGGAACAGGCTAATGCAATACTTTTAAAGAGCAGGAAATAGTTGGAGATGCTCGTAAAAAAGGAGAAGAACAAGAAATACATGGTTACTGATGGCCACCCAGAGGTTATTGAAAACCTCTCAAGTCTTACTAAAGGGAGTTCAAAAGAAAAAACAAAGAAGGTCGATGAGATAATAGAAAGGGTTCCAAAGAGACCATATGTGGATCGTCATTAACTAAGACCCTTTTCCTTAAAGATTAAAAGGAATATAGAGATGACCCTTAATTTTCATAATTTCTAGACATCCTAAAGCAACTAAGCATCAATCTCCTTTTCATGAAGGTCATTTTCCAAATGTCCAAGTATGAAAAATTCTTGAAGAAGATTTTGGGAAATAAAAAAAATCATAAGAAATATATGACCATCAAGCTCAATGAGAAATGTTCCACCATCCTTCTACGGAAGTTACCACCAAAGCTTGAGGATCAGGGAATTTCACTATACCTTGTACTATTGGTGAATCTTATTTTGAAATATCTTTGTGTGATTTAAGCACTATTGCTAATCTAATGCCTTTATCTACTTTTAGAAGGTTGGCTATGAATGAGCCCAAACCTACCATTGTCCCTTTGCAGCTTGCAAATATGTCTATCATGTATCTAAGGGGGATAATGGAGGATGTTTTGGTAAAGATGGATAAGTTCATCTTCCCTGCTAACGTTATTATGCTTGACATGGAGAAATATGAGGAGATTCCACTAATCTAAGGAAGACCTTTCTTGGATATTGGGAAATCCATGATCTATGTGAAACAAGGAAAGCTCATTCCAAGGCTTTATGATGAGAAAATGGTGTTTAGAGTTGCAGGTTCAATAAAACACCCAAATATTCTTTTCCTTTGTAATTTTGTTAATTTCATAAAACCCTCACTAAATTTGCCTTCTGTATAGGAAAAACCTAAAATAAAGGCGTACAAGAGCTTAAGGCTCTGTAAGAAAAATATGAAGAGAGGATATCCCGAACATACTTGGGAGCATAATTTTAGGATAGGTAAGAAATTATCAATTTATAACTTACGATCTCAGGTGTTTTCAAGGAATGGGCATTATAAAGTGAGGTACTCACATATGTTAAGAGGAAAAACACAATAAATTAGGGAGACACTAAAAAAGAAGGGGAAAATAACTGAGCACTATGAGAAAAATGCGTCTAAGGAGCGTACCATGATGCCACCGCAAAAACCATAGGTAATCGCCCATTGCTCTGCCTAGCCACTAGATGTAGGTACATCAGGTTGGTGACGAAAAACAAGCATTTAAGGAGGAAACTTGATTTTTGATATGTATATAATTATTTCTTTTAACTTAAAAAAGAAGGAGAAAGAGTAAGCACAATCATGCATAGTGAAAAATATGGTAATGCTGACCTTTAAATAGCTTTAAATAGGAAGGAAGGTAACTTTAAATGTTACTTAGTCCAAAAAAATTCACTCCTCCTTTTGACCTTTGTTTACCTTCCAACTTGTCTTTAACTCGACTCTCTATTTCTTAATCAGGTATGTCACGTGTCTTGAATCTTATCTTTCTTATTATGGAGTTCTTGCATGGGTGTGCTTAATTTTTGGCACACCCAACTTGATTTGATCCAACCATAGGCTAGATGACAAACTAAAACATTTTAATCAAGTAGGATAACTTGGTCAGCATGGTTGTTCCCCTACCTTCATGGTCATTCACATTCATAATTATAAAATTGAACATGAGTTTAGCATGATTGTGCCCTATATTGCACGATCGTCCTTGTTTAAAATTGAATATTTTTCTTATTAGCACGATCATACCCCTGCTGCACAGACGTGAAAATTCATTGGATCCTAGGTTCTTATCGTAAGCACAATTATGCAAGTTCATCTTTTTTTAGGATTGCATCTGCTAAACTACTTTTTGACTAACTTATTTTTGTTCAAAATATCTCCTCCCACCCAAAGGAGAAGCCATGCATCCATTACTATAGAGGTTGAACTTTCAAAGGAATTGGCCTATGCCATACCCATAAAGGGCATTCCTAGCATGCAAGCCTGACTCGAGAAGCTAATCATTTTCTCCTTTAGTTCCATGAAGAGCCACGAGGAGTAGTCCATGTAGATTGTAGGAGTGAAGGTCCAGATGAAGGGATTTTTGAATGCAATAGGATTAAATAGGGTTGCATATATCCAAGAACCCTCCTTCAAAGAGCTGATCCTTGAGTTTTTGGCAGCACCCATCCTCCTCCCCCTCCACTAAGTCAATGCTTACACACATTGTCCAATACTAGTTGGGAGGACTATAACATGGATTGACCTTAGAGAACTATAATGTCGCCTTCGATTTCAAAACACCTGAGAAAATCTTAACAGAGGATTATTTGGGTGCCCTCATAGAAATATAAGAGGAAATTGTTGATGGGGCCTTTTGGCACGAGATCACAGGATCATATCATTATAACTCCCATTTCTTGAAGTCTACATCCATTAAGGACCCCTACTCAGGATGTTGCACCGGTGTTCAACATTCAGTATTTTCACTAGAAATGACAAAGAGTCATTTCTCGGGTACATATGTTCATATTGTGGGTTGCAGTGTGAGGATATAGGGTTGATCCAGGATGCTTTCTCATTATTTCATGTTAGGGAATTGGTTAATGATAGCAACAAGGTAGAAGGTATACATTGGTATTAGCTCCTACATCACTTCCCTCTGCCATCACTATAGGATTTGCTACTCTACAACAACCCAGACATAGTTTTTTTCCTCGGGGCTCGATACCTAGCTACTCATGAGGGTGATGCAACGAGGGACTTGTAACACTTATATTTTTTCACCTTAGTAGTAGGAGTAGTAACGATAGCCATAATCACCTCTATAGCAACATTAGTAAGAGTCGTAGGTGGTAGAATAGGAAATGAATGATGATGTAGGAGAGGAACACCCACAGACCCATTCTCTCTTCGCCTACCTGAACCATCTACAATTGCGAATGGATGATGTTTACAATTGCATAGGTTTTTTCACACCAAACGTTAGCAGACTCATAGGACACAACTTTCACATAGATGAGCGCCAGCTCATGATGCTTCTCTAATTACTACAAGGCTAGATAGACCACCTACCGCTCAAGGCCTTTTTCTTATATTTCCTCTTTAGGAGGATTTGCTTATATTAAATTATTAGATATTTTTAATTTTGAAAATATTTTTCTTTTATTTTTTAGAAAAACTTATCTCTATATACGTTAATATTATTTTTTTTGTTCTATATGTGATTCTTTCACTCTAATGTGTGTTTTTAGTATGAGTATGGTAATGTAAAACATAAGGACTTTTTTCCCAATCATTGACATCCAAAGAATACATTGAAGGCACTATTGACCTCTAAGTTTGAGGAAGGAGACCCTTTCCCTCCTCAACCACCACTCAGGTAAGTCCTACTTTTTCTTTTCTATCCATTATAACTGTATAACTTGTATGAATGTAAATATTTAAGTTTGAGAAGGGAGACCCTCTCCCTCCTGATTATCTCTCTGAAAATAACCTATCCCTCCTATTGTAAATAATACTTTCTACCTTATGAGATAAACTTTCCAAATAAATCAAGATAATGGTAGAAAATTATGTTTAAGGAGGGATACCCCTACTTGATTTTTCTATAAATTTCTTACACCTTTTGATAACCCTATCTTTTATAGATTATTGGTTAGTTGTAGAATCCTCTAATTCTTTATGGCATAAATGAATTGAAATTAATAAGGATATGAAAATTTTTAATGAAATAATTGATAATTAGTCATATTTCTTATCATCTTATTTCATACTAAAGTAGCCTTAGTGAAGATTTGAGCTTAATTAAGGTTGCACACAATCTCTTTCTCTCTTTGTTGAATGTTTTCCTATGACCTGTATACTCTAGAGCTTGCCTTATAAACTTGTCAAGACTTTCATAAGTTGATTGCATTACAAGAAAATGATAAAGGCAAATTAGGTTGTTGAATGGACACAGACCTAGAAATCACTTAGTATCCCATTTTGAGCTTAAAAGATCAAAGATACTTTCTTTGGTATCCCTTATATAATTTCTATGATTTGAAGTACTCTTAGATTATAACTAAAGCAAAGTAAATGCCAGGGGATGAAAAAGTAATTAGAAAGGGAAAAAGAAAAAAGAATAGAAAAAAGAGAAACAAGGAAGAAAAAAAAGAAGAAAAGAATGAAAAGCTAGGGAAGTGTAAAAGTCAAACATCATGAAACCTAAGTAAATAAGTTCATAATCTAAGGGTTTAGGGTGATTGAAAATATAAACAAAAGGAAATCTTTTGTGTTTCTTTCCTTCTTATATCTCACCTAATTGTATGAATTTCCTTGGACGTGTTACAACCTTAGAAAAGTCCTTTTGATTCTTGTATGCAATCTAACTTTTAGTAGAGATTGAGATTTATAGGCAAGCTTATGCTAGTGTACAATTATGAGAGACAAAGCATTAATAATTTATAGCTTAAAATACATGAAATACGGTAAGTAGAGTGTGATCTTCTCTATATGTGAAACTTGATTTTAGGAAACTAAAAGGTCCTAATTGGATTATTTTTTATTGTTAATATGATGGTAATTATGTTTATCTAGTGAATATTAAAAATTGAGGTTTCTAAATTCTATACTTGCTACATTCTTATCCCTTGGGTTATTGCTTGGGAATAAGAAATGTTTAAGTTTGAGAATGTGATAAATCACCATTTTGTTGATTTATCTATGATAAATTGGCTATAATTATTGTGATAAGTAAATGTTTATCTATCATAATTCTACCTAATTTCCCTTCCTTTTTAGGAATGGTCATGTAAGTAGAGAATTAGAAACTAGGCCATTTTTGAAAAAAAAAATGAACATAATAAGATAAAGGAGTAGTAGAAGGATAAAAATGCCCTATGGAGGAAGCCAACATAATCATATTGGATGAAGCACACCCTTATAGTAGACTAAGCTTTCAATTATGGTTATGTAAACTTGAGCATGATGCAGACCTAAGCACAGTTGTGCTAATCCTGGAAGGCACCAGAAATGATCCAAGTCAGCCATAATGATGTAGGAAGGGATTCTAATCAATCGTAATAATGTTGCAGGTGCTCCAGAGTAGCCGTGGCAACTGAGAAGGCAACTTAGATCAACATGATTCATAATGTAGGCAACCCTAATTCATGTCTATAAAAGGGAGGTTACATCTTAGGAGAAAGACAAACCTTACACAACTTGACATCCTTGATATTTTGAGGAATCCTCTGATCAATCTCTTTCTCACTTCTCATTATCATCTCTTTCCCTCTATTTCATTTCTTGTTCCAGCATTCTTCCATAGGATCATGGTGGAAGAAATCCCTTTACATTGCAAGTTATAAAGTCTTTTGCTAGCCTTGCTAACACTATGATTTTGTATTTCTTATCTTAGGATTGGAATTATGGATAATTTCATTGGGCTAACTTTTTCTTATTTAACTTATTTTCTATGTGTAACTAACTTCAAATTATAAGGAATTGGTTAGCCTTGTGATATAACTATTTAAATCTCCATTTTGCTTTTATGAATGATTTTATGTTTTTATTATGAATGATAGCATGGTTCTTTATCCAATTGCATTGTTTTCTCATGTTTAATTCATTAATGAGAATTAACTACTCTTGTTGATCTTTACGTTCATGGGGGGTAGGTGATGTCGCAACCGTAATTACGACGAGACGACAAACTCGTTAAATATTTAAAAAAAGAATTTATTTGATAATATGGAGTCGCCACCAAATTTTATTTTTGGGGAAAAAGATTTGGAAAAAACCTAACTTGAGGAAGAGATTTAGGTTCGGGAGTCGATTACGAGTAGAGAAGGTATTAGGCACCCTACTCGTCCGTTCCGAAGAACGGTAGTGTGATATATTTGAAAATCGTTTGATCCCTTTGATTGGAGTGAAAATAAATAGATTGATGGAGGATAACCTGACAAGACTTGATCTTACTCCTACGTATTCCCTGGTGCAATGGGAAACTCAAGGCTTACATAGTTCTGGTTTGAAGGCTTGACCTTCGGAGGTGCTCGAAAAAGGAATAGAGAATTTTGAAAAAAGAATTTGTTTAGAGAAAATCCTTAGACATATGAACAGGATCCGAGGCAAACGAGGGCTGCACTGGGATCCATATGAATCTCTAAACATCGAACAGCAATGAAACCACTAGTTTTATTTTAGAGCTCATTGCGTAAGACTTGGGATTTCAAAAATGAATTTAATTTGAATTTATTTGAAGAGGATTCTTAGTCCACATATGCACAAGGTCCAAGACAACTACGCTGCACTGGGACCCTTATGAATCCCTAAACATCGAACAGTAGAAAAAGCTACCAGTTAGTGCTTAGGGTTCATTGCGTCAGACTTATAATTAACGAATTTAATTTGAAATATGATAAACTTGATTTGAATTTGATGAAAAGAATTGGACTTCATCTAAAATAAACTAAACTTGGTATGAAGTCAAGGAAAAGAATTAGGCTTGATTAAGAAAAAGAATTAGGTTTGGTTTGATTTAAAATGAACTTGATTTGACATGGACTTGATTTAAAAAGAACTTGATTTTGAAATGGACTTGATTCCAAATGAACTTGATTGAAGTGGACTCGATTTGAAATTTGAAGCAAAAGAACTAAACTTGATTTTATTTTAAGGAAAGGAGTTGAGCTTGATTTGGGAAGAATTAAACTTGATTTGGATTTGAGAAGGGGAATTGAACTTGACTTGATTTTGAAGATTTGAATTTGAAGAAATTGGATTGAAATTGATTTTGAAGAAAAATGAATTTTATTTGCAACTTGATGAAAAGAATTGAATTGGATTTGAACTAAAATGAATTTTGTTTAAAACTTAAGGAAAAGAATTAAATTTGATTTGAACCAAAATGAATTTTATTTAAAACTTGAGGAAAAGAATTAAATTGGGTTTGAACTAAAATGAATTTTATTTGCAACTTGATGGAAAGAATTAAATTGGATTTGAACAAAAATGAATTTTATTTGAAACTTGATGAAAAGAATTAAATTTTTGACTTGAATAAAAATGAATTTGAAACTTGAGGAAAAGAATTAAATTTTGATTTGAACAAAAATGAATTTGAATGGAAATTTGAGGAAAAGAAATAAGTTTGATTTGGATGAAATGCTTGATTTGAAACTTGAGGAAAAGGATTGAAATTGATTTGAAATAAACTAAACTCAATAAAAATCTCTAGTTTGACTTGGGTAAAAAAAAACATTTAAACAAATTGATTGTAAAGAAGTAACAAAGAAATTTTTATCTAATTTTATAAGCCCACTTCTACCTTGTAATTTTGATTAAAAAAGGTGAGCGTTTTGAAATTAAGTGGTTACACGCTGGAACCGAAGCCACGCTCCTAGAGTCCTCAAAACGCTTTAACCACTAGGCTGCCCCTTTGATTTGTGACTATTACTCGTTAATTTAATTGTTAATAGCTTTGGCAGCTTAATGGTATCTTTTGGATAAAAAGAAGAGCGTTAGGCAGATTCGAACCCAATGTTTCTCATGTGAACTTGCACTATACCAACCAACTAGGCTGAGCTTTTGATTGGAAGTTTGGCACCCCTGATTTACCTTAACACATCTTTTAGGGACATAGTGATGTACTCTACACATAGGCTGCATGGGATATCCCTCTCTTTTATTATTTCAAACAAGATGCATTGGTGACCCTTCCCTGCACTTATCTGATCATTTTTCTCAAACCCCCTTTTGCATGGAGAGGCCATTTTGCATGAGATTCGTTGTACTGCTGCCGTAAACGGAGGGTTGGTTTTTATTGGTACGTCAGCTGAAACATCAAGAACACTAGAGGGTACGGTCTCCTTATGTCTGATTGAGTACTAGCTATTGGCCTAGAACAACATGGTCATTATTTGAGAGAGATAAGCCCCGAATTTAGGGTTTGATATCAATGTTGTTGTCTTGTTATTTGATGTTCAGAGACAGAAAACCAGAATTTTCCACAGGAGTAATGCCAATCAGCCATAGCCATATCTTTGTATCAAGTTCTCATGGTAACTTTGATGTGGAGCAGTCTCCAATAACTCGAACACCGGTTTCATGATCATGTAGGGATCGCATGGTCTTCCTCCCAAGCTTCCAACGAGATCACCTCTACCTTAGTAGCAAGCCAAGCCCTCGTTCTGCATATGCCTTTTACAGCACGTCATGTACAAGTTTACGCTGCCCTTATTGTCGATGTAGGCCAGAACTTGCATGGCTATTTGCATGGCCTTTATTTGTCTGGGCTGGAGTGGATCCATGGCCTCTACATTGCCTAAAGTCAGTAACATTTTGACTTATGCTAGAGTGGATAAGTCCCTTATAATTTTGGGAGCAGAATGGCAGAGTTACTCACGCACAAACGATTGGTGTTACAACTCCAAGAACCATCAAAATAAGATGCATCTCACAGATTTCCCAGTATTATTAAGACCTTGAGCAAATGATTTTAGAATAGAGTCTAGTTCGGATGGAAAAATATCAAACCATTCTCGTAGTAACTTGATCAAACAACTGGTCGGTGGCTCGACCACTACCTCGTAATGGAATCATGAACTCAACTCATGGATTCAAAATCATTAACAGTAGCATTATGGAGTATGAATTTCTAAACAAACTGAATTCTAGTTAGAAATCAAGGAGGTTTGGATCCATGCAACCTAAAATTCAAATTACATCTCAAGAATCACAATTGTTGCCTTCATGCAACAACTATGTGAATCAAATGGTGAATTCTATGGGAGGAGATGGTGATTTGATTCCATAACCTAGAAGGAGAAGGATGCTAGTTACTGACCTGAATGTGAGACTAATTTCAAAGAGTTTGAACTATTCTGAGTTTGGTAAGACAGGTTTTGAGCGGAGAGGATTTCCTGGATCTTTTGTCCTCTTCTCCTGCCATTTGCTTATATATGATCTTCTTGATTCAACAAACTAACCTCTTGAGAAGCTACTCGAACGAAGTTCGCGTGCTAGGAACTCTCTGCTAGGGTCAATGGAGATCTCTCTTTTTCTGGATCCATTCGGAATTGGTTTTGTGAGGAGAGGACGAATTCAAAAAAAAAAAAAAAGATGCCCCCAAAGCTATGAGAAGGAACCCCTCCAAAACAAGAGAATTCCCACCCCTTTCTGTTTTTTCTGTTTTCCTTCTTCTTCTTCTTTTGTTATAATTTTCTGTTTTCAATTTTTTAATTCTTTCATTTTTTCTTTATTTGCTGTTTTTTTCAATTAGTTATCTGCTTATGCTTTTTTCTTTTTGTTTTGATTATCCTTTTTTATTTTTCTCTTTTTTTTTTAATTTTCTGTTTTCAATTTTTTAATTCTTTTCTTTTGTGTTTATGATTTTTTATTTATTTTTTATTATTTTTAGTTTTTATTTCTTTTTGTAACTTTTCCATTTTTCAGTTTTTATTATTTTGTTAATTTGTTTTAATTTTTTTTATTATAATTTTTTATTATTTTTTATTTTTCAGTGTGTTTCTTTTCATCCATTTATTTATTTTATTTCTGTTTTTGTTGGTCTTTTTTCAATTTTATATTATTTTTGGTTTATTATTATTTTTTTTCTTCACTTTTCCTTTTCTTTTTATTTCAATATTTTTATTTTTATTTTCCTCTTACTTTGTTTCATTTTTGTCTTTATTTTTATTATTGTTAAAATTTCTATTTTTTGTCTATTTGTTTTTCTGCTTTATGTTTTTTATCTGCTTTTCTATTAATATTGTTGTTCTTCTATTTTTAATTTTTTTCTATTTTCTATTTATTAATCTTGATATTTACTTATTGTTTAAATTATGGTTTATTTATTAATTAATTTTAAAAATGAGGCATCAGACATAATTGAGTATTTACAAGTGATCATTGCAACACCCTTAAATTTTGGTCCATATATAATTTTAGTTTAGTCTTTATAGTTAGAGTTATTTGTCATTTTTTATAGAGAGAAACTAAAGATTTTAAAATTTAATAGAGTCATCGTATAGCAATTTTATTAGTATATTTTCATAACATTTTATATAAATTTTAAGCCTAAAAAAGAAGATTCCCAAAAGCCACATATTTGGTAATTTTGTGTACATTTAGTACGAAAGGAAGGTGAAATGTTTATAAATAGAAGGAGAAGGAATTGAAAGTAGCTTCTTTAGACAAAATTACTTATATTAATTTTTAGAAATTTTGTATAAATTTTATTTTAAGAAAGTAATACTTCGAAAATGGTCCATTCAAAGTTAATTAGGGCTTATAAACATTGATGAAGATTTTACAGAAATCGAGCTAGAAATATTCTGAAAAATTATTTTAGCATAAAATTATTTTATGTTAATTAAAATATTTTTTCTAGAATTTTTCTCATAATATTCCAATGTTTCCAAAAATAAAGGGCTTAATTGGACTCAAAATATACATAGGCTTTTCTTTTTCTTCTAGATTACATTCTAGATAAATTTTTAGGAAAATTATACATCCTAAATAATTTCTTAATAGTTTTAAAATGATCCAAAACTTTCTACTTTATCAAATACATAGATTTGGTCAAACTAAACTCAAATAACTTAAAATAATAATAAAATAATATAAATTATATATAATTATATAAAAGGGGGAGGAGGTCGTCTTCTTCACCCAGAAGACGAAAATCACAGAAAACCCACCGCTCCTCCATTCCTAAAACTTCAATTTCAAATTACTTCCAATTCGTCCAATCATTTTCAAATTCAACTTAGGTTTACTTCATCTACTAGTAAGGAACGTTTGGGCACCAATTTTTCTTAAAAATTTTCATGTTTTTCTGTCGTTCTCTCTTTTTGGACCAAACCTTTTATGTTGTGAGAAATATTAAATTTTCCCCTAATTCTTGACTCTAATTGGTTCAATAATAACCTATGTTAGTAATTATTGCTATGGATTGTTTAGGGAGCATGCTTAGAAGTGAGATTTTTTTATTTCTCCCTCTTCGCACCTCGAGGGTACCTCGACTAATTGAGAAAGGTAAGGGGAGATGAGAATTTATTCTTGTACTTGTAGAATATAAGGGTAGAATTTGAGTTCCCCTGACTCAATTTAGGTTTATTCGGTTAAAATTGGCCAAAATTTTAGGGGAATGTACCGTGGGGGTAAGATTTAACAATTCCCTTTTATTTTAGCATCTAACTATTAAATTAATTATTTTAGGATAATCCTTTATGATGATATGGTTAATTATGATTTAGAAGAATTAAGTAAAATATAGGTATTTAGCCTTAAAAATTGATCTTGAGCCAAAATTGGCTTATGAGAATAATTTGGTTATCCTTTGAATTGAGAGAAATTATAATAATTAGTTAGGAGATGTGTGAATAACTAATTATGTCCGGAAAAAATTTACAAATAGAAAGCACAGAATAAAATTATATGGGTCTCAAATCATTCAAAAAAATAGAAAAAAAGGGAAAAGAAAAAATGAAAGGAAAAAGACCTGCGAAGTTTCAAAATAAAAAAAAAAGCAAAAACAAAGGAGATGCTCATTTGGGGGGAGGGGGGACAGCCTATAAATAAGAGAAAAGCCAACCTGGCGAGGACCCTTTTTTTTCTTTCATTTTTTTGGAAAAGAAGGAGAAACTTCTCTTAATCTGGTGATGAAGCACAAAAATCTTCAGAGAGGCTCTTCTAATGGCAGAGATAGCAACAAAAAGCTCACCATTCTTGAAGCTTTAGAAGCATTTGGAGCTCGATCTCATTTTTTCTGGCTCGGCAAACTCAGGAGCGCAGTACAACCTTAGCATTCCTCTGTAAAAAACTTCCAAATTCGTGAAGGAAGAAGTTCAAGAACAGAGCTCGATCTCTCTTGCTCCAGAAAGTGTAGAAGTTTGACACCCAGAGCATGCTTGAAGAAGTTGATAATCCAAGATCACCACGTACTCATCAGGTAAATTGAAAAATGTTGATGAAATCTTATATGCTTACAACTGAAGGAAGTGCAAATCGATTTTTTACCTGGTAAGCATTAATTCATATGGTTTTCCTTTTAGAATCTTAGAATTTACTGCACTGAGACGAACCTTAGGATAACATTACTCTGTTTTTCGGTTCAAGTTTTTTATAGTAATATGTTGTAATCGCCATATATTTTTCATTATCTGTGCTTGAACCATTGACGATTATTTATACTAAACACTGAGGTATTCTGCTTGTAATTTCCGACTAAGCTGGTTCACCGTGAAATGAGAATCATCCAGATATTAAAAAGCGCATCTTAAAGAGAATCGCATGTTTTAGCTAAAGTTATATTTCTCATTTCAAATGATGATTAAATCTTGAAGACGTATGAGGAGTTGAGGATTAATAAAAAAACAGATCCACATTCCGATGGTGCATCATCTGGTGTCAGGTTACGCCCTAACAGGCCTTCTCAATCTCAATATATTGAACCATTTGTTGTTCTGTTAAGAAAACTAGTACTCCTCCCAACATTGTTAAGCCATTGGTGTCAAAATATTCTTGTGATTCATCTCATGTGACATTTTAGGCTCCAACAGGGGTAGCATCTATGACCATTAAACCTTGTGATGCACTGCAAAAAGGGCCCAAAAGAATTTTGAGGAAGCGGCAGAATAAGAGACTCAGAGAAGTTGTGGCATCAGTGGCTAAGATCCCATTATTTAAATTTTACAAGTATAGCTAGGAGCAACTAAAAGTCAAGAAAATTATTAATCAGCCTTAAAATTCAAGTGGTGTAGTTTAGTACCAATTCTGGTTATGTCACTCACGTAGCCTATACAAGGATACCTTCAAACCAAGTCTATAGAAGGATGTGGTGAAGATGCAAAGATGAAGTATAAAGAAGCAAAAGTTAGTGGTAAGTTATGCACATTCAGTGAGAAGGTGGTGCTCAATTGTACAATGGAATGCAATGTTCAGTGTGCGGTGGAATCCTAAAATTACCATGCAACTTGTTGTTACATTAGGATTGTATCAGCATGGAGAGAAGAATAGGCAGCATAGGAATAGAAAATTGGAAAATCTCTTATGGCACATCCATAATAATTAACGAGCAATAATAATAGATCAAGGGATGGCCTAGTGGTTGGCACGCTATAGTTGCCTCGGGGACTCAGGTTCAAACCTTAGTGAGTCCATTTTCCTTCCAAATATATTATTAATTGTAAGTGTATTTTAAATTTGCATTTGGCAATGGTAATCCTACCTAGGAGATTCGGTCCAGTGGTGGGAACGCTCTAAGCACCTAGAGGACTCGGGTTCAAACCCCCTTGGGACTTGTTTTTATATAAATGACAATTAAACCTTTAACACTTTATTTAATTAGACTAGCACAAGGTTATGACCAACATTAAAGCTTGGCCTAATGGTTAGCTGGCTGCCCTTACCCATCTAATTGGGCCACACCGCCTTTTAATTGGGCCATCCTAATTGAGCCAAAATCAATGATAGCTCTAATTAATTTAAAATGATGTTATAATACTCAAGTAATTTTCTTTAAACAATTAAGTTGGGTCAAGCCCATCTTTTTTTTCAATTTGAAATCAAGTCCATTTTTTTTTTATTTTGGGTCAAGCTCAATTTCTTTTTTATTCGAAATCAAGTCCACATTTGTTATTTTAGGTCAAACCCAATTTTCGTTTTTCTTAATTTGAAATCAAATTTTTTTAATCAAGTCTTTTCTTTATTCGGGTCAAGCCCAATTCCCCTTTTAATTTGGGTCAAGCCCATTCCCCTTTTTAATTTAAAACCAAGTTTTTTTATTATTTTGGATCAAACCCATTCCTTTTATTTAATTTGAAATTAAATATTTTTTTTAATTTGGGCCAAGCCCAACTTTTCTATTTTTACTTTTGGTCAAGCCCAATTCCCACCTGTTTTTTTTAATGTAGAGTTAAATCCAGTTTTTTATTTCAATCAAGCTCAATTCCCCCCTTTTTTAATTTGAAATCAAGCTTTTTTTTGGGGTCAAGCCCAATTTTCTTTTTTGTTAATTTAAAATCAAATCCACCTTTTAATTTGGGTTAAGCCCAATTCCCTTTTTTTGGGTCAAGCCCAATTTCCTTTTTTTGGAGATCAAGATCTTCTTAATTTGGGACAAGCCCAACTTCCTTTTCTTTAATTTGGGTTAACCCCAATTCTTTTTAATTTGAAATCAAGTTCATTTTTTAATTTGGGTCAAACCCAATTCCAAATCATTGCTTTCACTAATTCCATCTAAAAAAATGTTTGTTTTTGAATTTTCTGAAATTCGTGCAACGGATTCTGATACAGGCAGGTAGCATTCTCTACTATTCCGTATGTTAATTCTTGCTTATTCAAATGCAGCTTACGCAGCTTACGATGGTTTAAATTTTTCAATAACGTGATTTTACAAAATCACTGTTTTCACTAATTCTAACTATAAATGTCTGTTTTTGAAATTCATGTAACGAGTTCTACTATTCTTTATTTTAATTGGTGCATATTCAAACGCAGCTTACGACAGTTTAGATTTTGCAAACACATGTTTTTAGAAAGTTGTTGTCTTAGCTAACTTCATTCAAAAATCAATTTTGCCTGAAATCACCCTCTATTTTCATAAAGATCAAGTCTCTTAACTAGAACTACGTAACCTTGAATTTCCTATTGCACCAGTGAATACGTAGGAGCAGGATCAAGTCCTGTTAAGCTATTTTCCATAAACCTATTTATTTCTATTCTATTTAAAAGGATCAAACAGTTTCAAAAAATATCAAAGTCACACACTCAGTTTAAGGGTACCGTTCTTCAAAACGGGGGAGTAAGGTGCCTAATACCTTCCCTATTCATAACCGACTCTCAAACCTAGATTTCTTCCTCAAGCTAGGGGTTTTTCAAATATTTTCCCTTAAAATAAAATTTGGTGGCGGCTCCACTATCATTAAATTTTTTCTAAAATTTTTAGTGAGTTTATCATTTCATTGTAATTTTGGTTGCAACAAGATGGCTTTGAGGATATTAATTATATTGATAATTTATAGGAGTATACATAGTTAATGTATTTAACTCTAAGTGTTGTAATTGATTGAAAATTGTTTGTGGGAGCAATTTAGAGTAACTATGATATTTGTGAGTATATTAAATATCATCTATTGAGTTGTAAAATTTTTAGGATGTTGGATTGTATAAAAATTATTTGTTATAATGAATTTGAACTAAGATATTGCATGCTTGCCCGCATAGAGCCTAGTTGGGCCATAGATATTAGGATAAGAGACCTTAATGGAATTAACAATTGTTGAAATGGAATATTCCATATTATGCGAAATTGTCTTGAATGACTCCTGTATTCATATGATATCTTATAAGAGATAAAGAAGTGTCCAGGTACAAACAGAGGTCTGCCAGAATTTTTCTAGGAATCACTAAAGGAATTTAACTTGGAGGTCACAAAGAAAGTGTGTTATAAATGTGACGTATTGATTGAATGTATTAAATTTACTGTAAGCATCATCATGCATATTAAATGTAATAAAACTGGAAAGTGTCGCAACAGTAATTACAACGAGATGACGAAATCGCTAAAAAACTTGATAAAATAATTTTATGGATTATGTGGAGTTGCCACCAAATTTTATTTAAAGGGAAAATATTTGGAAAAACCCTAACTTGAGGAAGAATCTAGGTTCGGGAGTCGATTACGAGTAGGGAAGGTGTTAGGCACCTTACTCGCCCGTTCCGAAGAACAGTACCCTTAAACGGAGTGTGCGATTTTGATGTTTTTGAGAAAACATTTGATCCCTTTAATTTAAAAATAAAATAAATAGGTTTATATGAAAATAGCATGATAGGACTTGATCCTGCTCCTACGTATTCCCTGGTACAATGGGAAACTTAAGGCTATGTAGTTCTAGTTTTTGTTTTGAAGACTTGATCTTCGAAGGTTAAAAGAATTTTGAAAGACGATTTAAAAAGTAGTTTTGATATTTTTGCATAATTCTTAGCCCACATATGCACAGGATCCAAGACAACTACAACTGCATTGGAACCCATATGAATCTCTAATTATCAAACAGTAGAAGAAGCTACCAGTTCGTATTTAAAGCTCATCGCATGAGGCTTAGAATTATTAAAATGGTGTTTTCTAAAATATTTTTGTTTAAGAGGAATTCTTGGTCCACATATGCACAAGGTTCAAGACAACTAAGGCTACATTAGAATCCATATGAATCTTAAAACATCGAACAATAGAAGAAGCTACCAGTTCGTGTTTAGAGTTCATTACGTGAGACCTAGAATTAATGAATTTAATTTGAAAATAACAAAAATAAAAAGGGGATTGGGCTTAGATAGAAAAAGAATTGGGCTTGACCCCAAAAAGAATGATTTTGATTTCAAAATTGAGAGAAAGAATTAGGCTTAACTTAAAATAAAATGAACTTAATTTGAATTTGAGGAAAATAATTGAACTTGATTTAAAATAAAATGAACTTGATTTGAATTTGAGGAAAAGAATTAGACTTGATTTAAAGTAAAATGAACTTGATTTGAATTTAAGGTAAAGAATTGGACTTGATTTAAAATAAAATGAACTTGATTTGAATTTAAGGAAAAGAATTAGACTTGATTTAAAATAAAATGAACTTGATTTGAATTTGAGGAAAAGAATTGAACTTGATTTGAATTTGAGGAAAAGATTTAGACTTGATTTAAAGTAAAATGAACTTTATTTGAATTTGAGGAAAAGAATTGGACTTGATTTAAAATAAAATGAACTTGATTTGAATTTGAGGAAAAGAATTAGACCTGATTTAAAATAAAATGAACTTGATTTGAATTTGAGGAAAAAACTGGACTTGATACAAATTAAATTTATATTATAAAAAGGATATTTTTAGGAAGCATGTTGGGCTTGTTGACCTTGAAAAAGTGTATTAGGTTTGACCCAATTTAAAGGAAAAACTCAAAATCAAAGATAAGGAGCTTGATTGAAAATAGTTGGGGCTTGACCCAAAAAAGGAAATTTTGGTTATAATTTGAATGGGAGAAAAAGTCACAATTAATCCCTTTATTTGTTTAGAAAATCGTTTGTTTGACAAGAATATGAGTGTAAAAAAATGAATATGTGGGATTTGAACCAAGGCCTAAGGGTACATGTGGCCAAGCTTCAATGTTTAATCAAAATCTGTTTCAATTATAACTAAAGGTGTGATAAGGAGGTTCATAGCTATTTGTTGAAAAAAAGGCTCTAGCAAGACTCGAACTTGAGTCTTCTTTGTGGCCTGAGCGTTCTTGCCATTGGAACGAACCCTTAGGTGGAATTAATATCGCCAATGATTAATTTAAAGCACCTAACCATTAAATATATACATTAAAAGGGAAGTGCACCAAGCAGGATTCGAACACGAGGCTCTAGGCGAGCGAGTGAACCATTGGACTGAGCCTTTGGTTAAGATATTCACAGAGATAATTAAATTTAAAGTACACCTTAGTGAACGGATGCTTGGAAGCTACATGGGATCTCCTTTTTTCCTCATTTTGACCATATTTCTGCCACCGTTTCTACTATGTTTTACCACAAGAATCTCAGTGTGACCAAAATCGAGACAAAGGACAGCATCTCAATCCTGTATTGTAGAAACAAAAATCACTTATTGAGTCGTAAACGCCATTCAAAGATATAGTAGTTATAAATATGACTTAAAATTGATGGCTTTGGAGGCTCCATGATCACCCATTAAAACTGCTACCCTATACACTCTAAGTACAGCTCAACGAAATAAAGGCCATTGTGAAAAAGCATTAGCAAAGGCTGAGGAGAAAAGATTGAGGAGTTATTGGACCCTTTTGTGCTCTGGCCTATGTGAGATCAAAACCAACATATGTTCACCTGTATGGTGCCAATGTCAAGTGCAGATCAATGTATGCTTCAATTGAATCAGGCATGTCAGGCCCAACAAAATCAAGCCCTTGAATCGTGCTTGGTGCAACCAGCCAAATGGATAAGTGCATACAACCAGCTGCCATGCAAACACAAAAAAAAAACTACCAGTTGCAACAAAGTGAGCAGGATTCCCAATTTTAACAGCCTAACCAAGATTATATAGTGCTTAATATTTGACAGAAATCACTACAACAAACATGCTTCAGAATTGTCATGGTGCATAGCAGAGGAAGACCACTCTTAACCAACATAAGGAACAGTTACAGGCGGCAGTTGAAGACAATGGAAATGATAATTACATGGATAGATCCAGAGTATTTGTCGTTGCTATATATTAGACACATCAATGTTGACTTCATTGGCCTTATCATTCTTAGTCAGTTTTCAGATGTTACTCTCCTTCAATTATATCCCTGAATTTTAGTTTGGAGGGGGCATGCAAACCAAAAACTTCACATATGAATAACAGGGCACCAAGTCTGGATACTTGGCAATTGATATACATCTCAATGTGAATTACTATAACTAATATCAATGAATTAGGTAACCCATTTTGCTCAAGGAAATCTGTTTCAGTCCATTCAACATGTACTTACTCTCCAGCCAGAATTCATCAGAACAAATCATACTTATGCAAAGAGCAGACGGTCCTAATGACCTGTTCTACATCTCTTCTATCCACGTATGTTCGTATGTGTCGTAACCGTTATTACAACGAGACGACGAACTCGCTAAAATTTTTAAAAAGAATTTTAATAGATTGTGGAGCCGCCACCAAATTTTTATTTAAGGGAAAACATTTGGAAAAACCCTAACTTAAGGAAGAAATTCTAGGTTCGGGAGTAGGTTACGAATAGGGAAGGTGTTAGGCCATCCTACTCACCCGTTCCAAAGAACGGTACCCTTAAACTGAGTGTGTGATTTATTTAAAAACTGTTTGATCCCTTTAATTAGAATAAAAATAAATAATATGTGGAAGATAGCCTGACAGGACTTGATCCTGCTCCTACGTATTCCCTGTTGTAATGGGAAACTCAAGGTTGCGTAGTTCTGGTTAAGAGACTTGATCTCTTAAACGATAAAAGGATGATTTTAGGTAAAAAAATTGATTTTTGGACAAAGTGTAAATAGTGATCTTCTAAAATTATGTGCTTGCAAAATCCAAATCATCGTAAGCCGCATTTTAATCTGCACGAATTAGAACACGGAACAACAGAGAAGGCTACCTGTTCGTATTAGAATTCGTTGCACGAATTTTAGAAAATAAAAACAAACATTTAGAGACAGACGTTTGTTTAACAAAGTTAGTAAACAGTGATTTTCTAAAATTGTGTGCTTATAGAATCCAAATCGTCGTAAGCCGCATTTGGATCTGCATGAATTAAAACACAGAACAACAAAGAAGGTTGTCTGCTCACATTAGAATCTGTTGCACAAACTTTAGAAAATAAGAACAGACATTTGGAAACAGACGTTTGTTTAATGGAGTTAGTAAACATTGATTTTCTAAAATTACGTGCTTGCAAAATCCAAATCGTCATAAGCCGCATTTGGATCTGCACGAATTAAAACATGGAACAGCAGACAAGGCTGCCTATTCGCATGACTGTTGCACGAATTTTAGAAAATAAAAAAAATAGACATTTTTTACGGAACACAAAAATTTTAAAAGGGAATTTGGCTTGAGCCAAAAACAAATAAAAACGAAAGCGATTTAGTGCTTAGAGAAAAGAAATAGGCCCGATTTAAAATTAAAGAAAAGAATTGGGTTCAGTTTAAAATTAAGAATGATTGGATTCGAAATTAAAGAGGGATTTAGCTTGATTTAAAAATAAAAGGATAGAAAAGAATTAGGCTTGACCCTAAAATAAATAAATAAGTTATTTTAATTTAAGAAGGTTGGCTTGTATCCGTAAAGAATGGGGAAGGCTTAATTTTGAATTAAAATAAAATAAAACTTTGGGTTTGATTTTTTTAATTGAAGAAGATCGGACTTGTAATCCAAAAAAGATTGACTTGGTTTCATATAAATGGTAGCTTGTTATGAATTTGAAGAAACGGTGGCCCAAAACTGAGGAGAATTGCTATTTAAAAGACTTGGGCACAAGGGGTTCAAACTCATATCCCCACCTTTCCCTTCTAAACAAACTAACCATTTGACCTGGGCTCTTAGGGATGCTTTATTTTTCACGCAATAGGCCTTAACACATCCTCGCCTAAGTATGAGGAAAGTTGTGTAACCACTTCCAATTTGGCTTTGGTCCATTTATGGTGCTACCCGCTAAAGAGCAGGTCTGGTTTTGACAGCCAAGGCTTCGTTAGGCGTGGCCCAACAGTCGGCCCATTTTATGGCCAAAGTATGACCTGATTGCAGAGGTGGCCCACATGGCCCAACACTAGTAAAGTGAAGGCGTTTAAAAGAGAATATGTGCGGACATGGCAATTAGCATGTGGCGAGCTTACCACTGCACCAAACCTATGGTTGGATTTCTAATGCCCCTGAATTAGATTTAAAACAAGCTTTGGTGGGTACATTGAAATAAAGAGTAGACCCACTGTCTGGACTTCTCATGGAAGAACATGCTTAGTGTCTTAATGGACCCAATTCCTAATAAGAAGGCTAGAGAAAGTTGTGATAACTCAAGACTTGTATTGGCCACACAAGATTAGTGGTGTGGGAATAGATCAATATGTATGGAGCAGATTCAGGAGCTTAGACGAAGGGGAGCATTCTCCAATAATAAAATTGAGGATGGCTTCTGGAATGCCACCTCTGTAGCCAACATAACTAGCCTACCTTAGCTAGGATCTCTCCTATTTTAAAGTATATGTATATAGAGACTAGATGTCAATGACCTTCAACACAAGAGACTCATTCTTTGCAAGCTGTAAGACAAGCCAGTAACTCTTTCCCAACAGGTAAGACTTGATAGCTCTTCAAAAGATAACGTAAAACCAGAGCAGAATCTTCTTCACCCGATTTTCAAAATTTTTGAAGTCATGTTTACGGGGGTTATGCCAGGAAGCTTCAGAATGAAAAACAAGGATGATAAATTTGTATACTAGGAGATATCAACCAAAAAATCAAAGCTACATTTTGAAGAACTTCTATCAGGAGTCTGCTTTCCATCAACATCAACAATAACAAAACATTTATCCAGTACTTTAGTCAGCATCTAAAGAGTTCCCTCCTTCAACAATAAGCCCTTGCCAAGTGGATGCTCTGATAGGCTGACCATAATTGTGAAATTCAAGGCCTAAATTTGTCAAACTATGGCTCCAGATTTAAGTTCTGTGGCTCTGGTATGGTCCTTCAGTGATGTTCAGGTTCAAGATTCTTATCATTTGTAATAATCATAACTTTATTGCTCCATTCAAACTAATTCTTATTGAAATAAAACTCTAGATTCTAACCACACATACGAACATGTGAATATGCAGAAATTATTCATGTTTCAAGAATTCTTTCCATTCTAGCAATTGTGCACAAAAGTAATCGAATGTTTAGAATCTTACCTGGAGATTTGCAGAATTCTCTCTTTTTTATCCAAGAATCAATTCAAAATATCGCTGGAATGTGGATCTTCCCTTGATTTAAACTCTTTTTAGTGAAATTGATCATTTGAGATGCGGAGCTTCTTCCAATGTCTTCGTGAATTTGTTTAGAGTCGGCCCGAGGAAACAGAGTGCATTCTTCCTTTTTCTTCCAGCCCTTGTGATTTGTAAAGAGCCTTTTTCTTTGATCCAAAAACCTTTGATTCCTCCCCCGAAAAAAAAAGTCCCCGGATCAGAAGCTATCCTCCCTTTTATATGATTCTCTCCCTTTTCTTTTTTTTTTGTTCATTTAAAAAACATCCCGCCAAAACTTTTCCCCCTTTTTCCGTCTTTTTATTATATTTTATTTATTACTTTTTCTATATATTTTTGTTAATCCTAACTAAATCTTAACCACCTTAACTGATTTGTAACTAACCTAATTGAATTCCTAACTAAAAATATCTTTATCTATTTTTTATTTTTGTTATTTTAATCTATTTTTCTTACTCTTTTCTCTTTTCTTAATCTCTTCTTTTTCTTTTATTTGTTCCATTTTTACTTATTATTTTTTTCTTCTCTTTTTATTTTTCTCATTTTTTTATTCTAACTACTTCTTAACTAACTTTAAGTAACCTAACTAACTCCTAACTAACTTCCCAAAATTTCTCTTCTTTTTTTTTTTGTTATTTGATTTATTATTTCTTATTTCTTTCCCCCCTTTTTCTCTTTTTCTTTCTTATTTAATTATTTTCTATTTTCATTATTAATTTTCTATATTAATTTTATTCTATATATTTATTTTTATATTTTTCTTTTGTTTAATTCTTTTATTTTTTATTTTTTTTTTGAAATTATATTTTTTTATTTTTCATCTTTTTCCCTTTTTCTTTACTTTGAATGGGTTCGGAACAAAAATTTGCATTATAAATATGAATTTAGTCTCGGAAAGAATTAGGTGTTCACAGTATGGAACTTGGTTTTGGTGAAATTTCAGCGTGATTGCATCAACTACTAGATATTGGTTGCTTTACATAATGGCGTTGAACTAAGGGAATTACAGGGAAAATGTTGCCTATGACAAATCCTTAAGTGACATTAGAGAAGATTGATGAGTTTAGACCTTAGTGGTAATAACGCTAAAACATTGCAGGAATTAGAGTGGCACAACTGCAACATTTGTAAGGGACAGATGTGGTGTTCTCACTCCATACTCCTATTCCTTTCATGCTCCTACTACAGATCTAAAGCATCCTTCATATTAAATCTAAGGACTCACAAGCAAGATTATGATGTCCTTGTGATGAATCATCCAATCTACAATAGACTCATATTAGTAGCAATAATTGAATCTAACTATGCAACACACTGATTCTTGATCAACTAAGAACCTCAACCACTTGAGGCATGATTCTTCCTCACATCAAGATGTGGATAGAGCTTAATTAGATGAAATAGTTCCCTGGCTTTGCAAGATGACTTGAGAGGGATCAAGAAAAGCTAACCTATATGGTGCCAATGTCAAGTGCAGATCAATGGATGCTTCTCCTTCCTTCGATCAAGCCGAACTCGTTCGTGAGATAGGGAATGGGTGAGAGTGAGCAAATCCTCCTGCCAGAATCAGAAACTCCTTTAAAACCCCAAAAAAAAAAAAATTCCTCTTAAGCCCGTTTCTCCTCCTTTTTATTTGAATTTTTGGCGGGGTTTCATTTGCCTTCTCTTTTTTTCTTTTTTTCTTTTAATTATGTTTTTCCTATTTTTTTTTTTTGTTTTTTTTGTTTTTGATTTTTTTTTCATTTTCTGATTTATTTTTTATTTTCAGCTTTATTTATTTTCATTTCTCCTTTTCTATTTTTATTTTTTGATATTTTTCCTCCTTTTTTATTTTTCTTTTCTGTTTTTATTTTTTTATTTAATCTTTTCTTTCTCTTTTATTTTTGTATTTTTATTTTTGTCATTATTTCTTATATATTATTTCTTGTAATTTCTTATTCTAATTTTTTTCTTTCTTTCTTTTTTAGTTTTTTATTTAATCTTTTCTTTCTATATTTCCTTCTTCCTCTTTTTTATTTTTGTTAATTTTGTTATTATTTTTTATTTTTTTAATTTTCCTTTTCACTATTTTTCTTTTGTTATTTTGTTTTTTTTTTCTTTTTTTCAATTTTTATTATTTATTTTTTTATTTTGTTGTTTTATTCTTTTTTTATTCAATTTATTTTTCAGTCTTTTCTTTATTTTTATTCTATTTTTATTATTTAATCTACTTTTCAGTTGTTATTTATTTTTTATTTTTTTTTCCGTTTTTTTGTCATTTCTGCTTATTTGCTTTCTCTGTTTTCTGTTTATTTTTTTTTCTGTTTCTTTTTATTAATCTTAATATTTATTTATTATTTAAATTATTTTTGGTTTACTGATTAATTTAACAAATGGGGGCCTCGGACATAATTGAGTGTTTACAGGAAGTCACAGTTGTTATGCCAAGAAATTGCAGTGGTCGGTTGTTTAAGAGCCTAGAGGGTTAGTGGCTAAGTGGGATGACCTACAGGGGACCTGGGGTAGCTCTTTAGTGTTGAGGTCATCATATTTTGCAAACTTGGCCGCCTTGACTTGCCTCGAGGATTATCATTGTCAAAGAACCGATTTTTTGTCGATTTGCAAAATGGGCATTAATCTTTGATCTACGAAAAAGTCCAATGAATTTGATGAATTGCAGTGACAGACTACATGGAAATTTAAGGTCTTGACAACTTCCTAGGATATTAGACATGGGCCCACTTTCACAATATTTTGAGTCCAAGATAGCCCAAAGTTTTAAGGAGACTATATAATAGTTGCTATGAATTTGAGCTCTTCGAGAACATGACGGTCCATCATGTCCATTCATGCATGGCATAAACATTGCATTAATCCTGTATGCGTTAACTGTTAAATTACTTATACTTTTGATGACATTAGAATGAGCATTTTATGTCAGTATGGTTATAGATGCTCTAACCTTATATTCTACTGTTTAGGTACATGTATATTTAAGAATTCATTCCAGACTTCGTTTTTCTTAAATTCAGAGAAGTATGTAAAAAATGAACACTCTCTTATGCATATGTATGTATTTATGAGTGTGGTTAGTGTTTCATTATACTTGTGGGATGATTATATAACGAAAAGGTATTAAAATAACAACTGTATGTTTTTGTATTGGTTACACAAATAATCACTTTATACGGTTAATATCAAAGGGTGTCACATTTAGGTGGTATCAGAGTAGTTCTTTCCTACAGGTCTGGGGAAAGGCCTAACTTGCTTGTGTGTATTTCTTGTGTTATTATCTTTGAAAGAAGATGATAAAATGAGATTGGAAATTGAGAACTTAATCATAGGATTATACTTGGTTTATCACCCGACATGTTAAAGGAAATTAATCATTTTCCTTGTGGACAGGGAATTGATGGTCAGGGGTAATCATAATCAGGATATGGCTACTACCTTGATAAGGTTAGCAAAAGCATTGGAGACAGATAGAGGATGGGCAAAGATCCCAGAACTTAGGGGATTGGACTTGTTCGAGAAAAGGAACCCTGATGGTGCCCAAGCATGGGTGTGTGAATTAGAGAAAATATTCAGGACAAAGATTGCAATGATGTCCACAAGGTCACTTACGCAGCATATATGTTACAAGATGATGTTGAACACTAGTGGGATAACGCCAAAGCAAGACTAGAGATTGAAGGGTGAGAGATCACGCAGGATCTATTTAAGGAGAAATTTCTAGAAAATATTTTCCAAAGGATATCAAGAACCAAAAAGAGATAGAGTTTCTGGGACTAAAGCAAGGAAGCATGTTAGTGGGAAAGTATGTTGCAAAATTTGAGGAGCTATCCCATTATTTTCCTCATTATCAGAGTACTATAGATGAACGACCCAAGTGTTTGAAGTTTGAGAATGGATTGAGGCCAGAGATTCGAGAGATCATTGGTGTGGAGGAGATCCATCATTTTCCAACACTTGTCAATAAGTGTTTAATTTTTTAAGAGCATAACCAGATAAAGATTTCTCAATCGAAGGGCTTCGGGCTGCAAAAACAATTTAATAGAGGAATAGACAAGAGGAGACCTTACCAATTTTCTCCCAGATTTCCTAGTTCTTCATCTAGACCTCGAAAATCTTATTCAATTGCTGATGATTCTAACCCTATTGCCCCAAACCAAATTCAATGCTTTAATATGGAGGTCCACATATGGTTCAAGAGTGCCCAAATGAAGCTTTCGATAGGAGAAGATGTAGGAAACCTCTATCTTGGTATGAGACTATAGAAAATGATACAATAAATGATAGAGCAAATTAAAATTATCTAGGAAAAGATGAAGATTTTACAAGACAAATAGAAAATTTATTTTGATAAGAGATGAAAACCTCTTGAATTTCAAGAAGGTGATAATGTGTTCTTGAAACTTACACCTTTAACTAAGGTTTATAGAGAAACAAAATCTGAAAAACTTAGCTTGAAATGTATTGGTCTATATGAAATGTTAAAAAATAGCAAGCCATGTAGCTTACCAAGTAGATATACCCTTTTTTCTTTCAAACCTTCACAACGTGTTTCATGTGTCTCAACTTCAAAAGTATATGCTCAATCCTTCACACATTATTTAAATAGATACTATACAATCAAATGAAAACTTAACATATAAGGCATCATTTGTTAGGATCCTTGAAAAGGATACCAAAAAACTATGGGGAAAAACTTTACGATTGGTGAAGATTTCTTGTAAACAAGATGTAGATGCTACTTGAAAATTTAAAGATCACATGAAGCATTTATATTCATACCTATTCCACTATGTAAGTGAAATTTCAATAAATTTTCTTTTTGGGAAATGAATGTAATAATATCTAGGCTTTTCTCAAAAATATTGCATGAAGACTGAACCTTCTCTAGCCTACATATGCCATCACAGATGATGAAAGGACTAATAAATTGAATCCATTCATTTTACCTTCCAAAGTGAAGAAAATAAAGAAATTAAGAAAAATCCTTCTTTCCTATTATCTCATGAAGATAACAATTTTCCATCAAATCAAGTTAGAATGATGTAAAGATGGAATGAGGTGGTTCTTTGGATCCATGGAGGTTACACTTAGGTGAAGATGGAGAAGGAATGGATCTGAATGCAAAGCTTGACTTGAAAGCACCACCTTTTGAGGAGGATGAGCTTTTTCTTCGTCACCATGAACCGCCATGGATAAGGAGGTTCCTCAACCCCAAGTATGGTTCTAAAGGAGAAGAAGGGAGACAAAAGCTCTCAAAAATATGAGTGAAAAACTCTAAATTCATTCAAATGAATCTCATGATTCCATTTACACATAGAGGGCTATATTTATAGGCAACGGTGGTGCCTTATGTGGTGCAGCTATGGACCTACCTCTAGGATGAGGTTTTGGGCTTGTATTAGAAGCCCAAAGAATTCCTAGCTTCCTCCAAATGTGTAGCGCAAGTTGGACTAGGAGAGGCCCAAAAATTTCCTATACTAAAATATAGAAAAAAAGGCTCAATCTTGTACACTGTGTTGGGCCTACTACTTCTCTAATACAAAAGAATACTAAACCTTTTAAAATATGTAAGGCCAATAGATAGGTGCATTGGCCTGAGGGTGAGTCTCTTGGAGGCCCAAGAAGATCTCCACCTCTATCTGCAGCTTCTTAGCCCTAGCCTTGCTAATATGCCCAATAGGCTTGAGGATCTTGCCTGGAGAGTAGGAGTGCTTTGGTGTAGGTCCAAATGTCTCTAATGATGCTTCTGCATCATGTCCGCCCCGTTGGAGCGCATTCATCCTTGAATAAGAGTCCTCTTCATTTGTTCTTGCAGCAAAAGGAACGAGATCAGACACATTAAATGTAGCATTCATCCCATAATCTCTAGGTAAATTGAGCCGATAGGCATAACTAAGCCCTAGAACCTGAAAAGGGCCATCACCCTGTGGTTGCAGTTTATATTTCCTAAGGGAAGGGAATATCTCCTTGCAGAGGTGTAGCCAAACCCAATCACTAGGCTCAAATAGAACGTCCTTTCTACCCTATTGGCTATCCTTGCATAATGTGCCATTTTTTTTTTCTATAATGGCTTTGACCTTGGCATGGAGCTCTTGAATAAACTTAGCCTTTTGAACTCCATCCTTACTGTGATAGCTAGGTAGGTCAAGGATGGGCAAGAGATCTATAGATGTTAGGGGATTAAACCCATATATTACCTCAAAAAGGGAGTGTTAGGTGGTGGGGTGTGGTGCCCTATTGTAGGCAAACTTAACATGGGGCAGACACTCCTCCCAGGTTTTGAGACTACCATTTCCTTAAGGAGGATGGAAAGCATCCTATTCACCACTTCAGTTTTTCCATCAGTCCAGGGATGGCAAGTGATGGAGAAAAGAAGTTTAGTTCCAACTTTACCCCAAAGGATATACCAAAAGTGTCTAAGGAACTTAGTGTCTCTATTAGACACAATACTTCTAAGAATGCCATGTAACCTTACTACTTCCCAGAAGAAGAGTACAAAACTAACATCATCTTTCTCATGGCAGGGAATGAAATGGGCCATTTTACTAAAGTAGTCCACTACCACAAAGATGGAATCCATTCCCCTTGGGGTTCTGGGTATCCCTAGGATAAAGTCCTTACTGATATCTACCCAAGGGAAGTCATGTACAAGCAGGGGGTGTACAAGCCATAGGGTTTAGTAATAGATTTGGCCTGTTTGCAGACGATGCACCTCTATAAATATTTCTGCACATCCATGTCTATATGAGGCCAGAAGAAATTTTCTTTCAAAATGGTCAAGGTTTTTTGGGTATCAAAGTGTCCTATCTATCCCTCTTCTTGAGATACCTTATGAAAAATATATCTCATGGAATAATTAAGCACACATAAGCAATTATTTCTAAAGAGGAGATCTTGGTGCCTAAAATACTCATTATGTGCTTTATAAGCATAATCCCTATAGAGTTGCCCAAACTTTATATCACAATCATACTCCTTGAAGTGTTCAAACCCTAATAGTTTAGCACTTAGGGAGGTAGGCAGGGTGTTCCTTCTTGAGAGGGAATTCGCTACTTTATTACTATCTCCCTTCTTATGTTTTATGATATAGGGGAATTTTCAAGGAATTCTACCCACTTGGCATTCTTTTGTTTAATGTACCTTGGGCCTTAAGGTATTTTAATGACTTATGGTCATTATGGATGAAAAATTCTTTAGACAACAAGTAATGTTGCCAAGTGTGTAGGGCCTGGATGAAAGCATAAAGCTCTTTATCATAAATGGGATAATTGAAGGATCCTTCCTTCAACTTTCACTAAAGTAGGCAATAGGATGCCCTTCTTAAAGCAGCATTGCTCCAATCCCTACATTGAAGGCATCACACTTTAACTCAAAAGATATATCAAAATTAAGCAGAGCTAGTATTGGAGCCTTAATAAACCTCTGTTTAAGAGTCTCAAAGGCTCATTGTTGTTTTTCCCTAATGGAACTGAACATTTTTCTTAATTACTCATTTAAGGGTGAAGCAATGGTACTAAAATCCTTGACAAACCTCTTATAGAAACTCTTCAAGCCATGGAAGCTCCTTACTTCTCCTATATTTTGGGAAATTGGCCATTTCTATATTGCCTTAACTTTCTCTAGATCAACTTGGACCCTTTGTTTACTAATGACAAAGCCTAAAAAGATAATTTGGTCCAAGCAAAAGGTACATTTCTCTAGGTTGGCATATAACTTCTCAGCTCCAAGCACTAAGAGAACTACCCTCACATGTTCTATATCCTCTTCCTGGGATTTTGAATATATCAAGATATCATCAAAATACATCACCACATATTTTCCTATTAAGTCCCTTAGTACATGGTTCATGAGTCTCATGAACGTACTTGAAGTATTTGTTAGCCTAAATGGCATGACTAACCATTTATATAGCCCAAATTTTATTTTGAAGGTTGTCTTCCACTCATCTCCTTCTCTCATTCTAATTTGGTGGCAACCTGACCTAAGATCAATTTTGGAGAAAATGTATGACCCTTGAAGGTCCTCTAAGAGGTCATCTAATCTAGGTATAGGGTGCCTATACCTAAGTGTGATATAGTTGATGACTCTAAAATCACACACATTCTCCAACTACCATCTTTCTTGGGGATTAGTAGGACAGGCACAGCACAGGGGCTTAGGCTTTCTCTTACCCACCCTTTGGCTAGAAGGTCCCCTACTTGTTTTTGCATCTGCTTTGTTTCTTTAAGGCTACTCATATAGGCTGGCCTATTGGGAATAAAGGCTCCTAGAATTAGGTCAATTTGATGTTCTATGCCTCTCAAGGATAGAAGTCTTATGGGAATTTCCTTGGGAAAAATGTCTTTAAATCTATTCAGCAATGGTTAGATGACCATAGGTAATGTAAAAGCCTCTTGGAGAAAAATATACTTTTTGGGCAAGAGAATGTATATGGTCTTTTTGGGAAATAAAGCTTGCTTTACCACCTTGGATTCTACAAGTAAGGTGTTAAGGCTAAGGGTGTCCTGGGATACCTTAGACCTTTTCCCTTTTAGTTCCTTTTTCTCTTTATCCTTTTTATATCTTATTTGTACTTGGTCATTCCAGATCTCACTCGAGCTTAAGGGAACCAAAGTTATCTTATGGGAATTAAATTGGAAAGAGTACTATTAGTGTGCCCATCATGATGGACATTATAGTCAAATTTTCAAGGCCTGCCCGAGAACACATGGCTGGCCTCCACTGAAAGGACATCACAAATGACATCATCTTTATACCTTCCAATGGAAAATGAAAGGAGCACCTGTTGGTTAACCAATAAATCTCCCTTGTCACTAAGCCATTGCAGTTTGTATGGCTTAGGTCGGGGTGGTTACTAGTCCTAACTTGGTTACTAGCCTAGTGCTAGCCGCATTTGTTCAACTACCCATATTGATAATTAAGAAACAAGTGTGTCCTTTGATTGAGCATCTTGTATGGAAAATGTTCTCTCTTTGACTTCTTATCTTCCCTAACTTCACTTTCTAGTAATCTCATAACCATTAGGAGGTCACCGTCAAGGACATACTCTAAGGATTCACTCCCTGAGGAGGAGGAGGAGGAGAAGGAGGAGGAGGTTGAAATAGAGTCAGTTGGACTCTAGAGATGAATAATTACCATTGTCCTTAAGGACCATGGTCTTTTTATTTAGGCATTGGGAAGCAATGTGCCCCCTACCCAGACACTTGAAACACTTAAGTAAAGACTCTTTGCCAAAGAGAAAATTTGGAGTCTTGCCTTTAGACTCTTTGGAGTCTTTGGAGTCTTTGGCCTCTCTAGGCTCCTTAGGTTTGATGCTAGAGCCTTTTGAATACTTTTTTCTATCCCTCCAAGTGTCTTGTGTCATGACCTATATGCATTATATTTCCCTTTATCCTTTGTATTGAGTTGGGCTTCTACCATTATGTCTTAGTGGTAGAGATCATTTAAGGTTAAGTATTGGTGGAGTTTTACCACATCTCTAATATCATTCCTAAGTCCATCTAAAAACCTAGCCATGGTGGCTTCCTCACTCTCTCTTACACATTAGCCTTAATTGTTGCAACTTCTATCTCCTAATATTCATCTACCATCTCCTTGTAATATTCATCTACATTATTGGTGCCTTGAGAGAGTCTCTGCAACCTATTATGGACCTCTCTTAAATAATGGGAAGGTACATACGTAACCCTTATGATATGTTTCATTTCTTCCCAATCACTTAAGGGCCTAAACCTTTCTTTGTTAAACCTATCCCACTATATTAGGGCACTATCACTAAATTCTAAGGTATTTAATCTCACCTTATGTCTTTTGCTAATGGTATGGCTTGCAAAGATTTGTTCCCCTTTGAGTTCTCAATCTAGGTATGCCTTTGGATTGTTCCCCCCTTGGAACTTAGGCATTTTAATCTTAGGTAGCTTTACAGACTCTAGCTACTCTTTTTCCCTTGGATCTATACTTCTAACACTACTCTTATGGCTCCTATCTTCTAGGTTATTCCTAAAAGAGCTTTTACCTCTATCTCTATGATTCCTAATCCTATGTGTCCTATGCCTAGGGGGTTATCTATAATTTGAAGGTTCCTTATGCCCATGACCTTTATCTCTATCTCTATCTACCCTTGGTTCATTGTCATAAGGTGTTGGTGCTCTTTGTAAGGGAGGCATATCCCTTCAAGATGGTCTCTCTCTTTGTGGAGAGTGTCTCTATTTTCCCTAGGATCTACATTTGTTCCAAAGAAGTTTACATCATCATTTGATTTTGTAATATCTCCCATTTTTAGACCTATTTGTTTCAATTTCCCTTTGGTTCCTTTTAAGCCTAGTTGAGCATCTTCTTTCTAAGTTTTCTAAACGATCTTCAAAGGTTCTTGTTTCGGTTTGAATTACTTTTTCTAGTCTTGAAGCAAGTTGTTCCATTTGATTCCTAGGTCAATATTCGTGGGTACTCATTCGCAAAATAGGAAAATACCTCTCCACACCTGAATTGCTTACGCTAAGAAGTCAAAAAACTAGCACACAACCTAAGCTCTAAGGAACACACAAACACACAAGGGTTAAGTGATTTACCTAAACCCTTTGACCTTGCAAAAGAAGATAAAAGTTAGTGCTACTCAAGATAGTTCTACAATATATAAGAAGCACTTAGCACACAAAATAAGTCTAAAGCACACAAACACACAAAAAGTTATAACTTGACCTTAGGTGAGTATCCTACACCAAGGTTTGAAAGTCCAAGTCCTTATTACACACAACTTACAAAGGTAAATCCAAATTACACAAAAAATAAATCCTACTACAATTCACTAGGATTTACAATTCAAATCAATCCTAATTAAAAAGGTTCGATCTAAATTTTACAAGTTCAAAATCGAATGTACAAGTTTACAAAATGTCTTCACTTTGGTCTTCAATTTAGGTTTGCTCTCAACCTTTCACTTTGGTCTTGAAGTCTAAGTTTCAAACCTTAGTTTCTTAAGTCCCTTGGCACACCTTTCCTTAGGCTTAAGCTTTTCCAATTCCCTAAAATATCAAGCACAAATAAAAAAGACACTTGCTTCCCTACTTAGTTAGTATTAGAAAAACATCACGTTAATTTTATTAGTCCTCACCAAATGTTTATGCTCTCCTCACTCTAATGTTCTCACCAAACAACCAGCCCTCTCACATCAATTCACTCACCCAAATTACCCTCCAAACCAATTTGGAATCAAGGAATATTTCTACTCAACCTAGGTGCTCTAGTGATGCTTAGGTGATGAAGAAAGCGCTCATGCAAGTAGGTGAAGGATGATAAAACTTAGAGGAATTTTAAAGACAATCAAGAAAAGATAAAAATAAGAAAAGTATACTAAAAAAGGAATTTAAGTAAGACAAAAATTTGGAAGCCAAAAGAGACAAACTAGAATTAAACCAAGTAAAGAAGGTAGGCACATAAAAGTAGTCCTAGAAACTAAGAGATGCACAAGTATGTGCACACACTCATTTTGGTTCTAGTAAGTAAGGGAAGTTTTATACATGAAAAAATAAGAAATTAAATCCCAACATCTACCTCCTACTACTACACATATATGTATAACATGTATACTCAACAAGGATAAATGAATGAGACCTTATGCATGTCTTTTTCTCACAAATAATTTTATTTTCTTATGTTCTTTTTCTTTTTTGGTTTTCTTTTCTTTTTCTTTTTCTTTCTTTTTTTTATTATTTTATTTTTCTTTCTTAAGAATTTATTATCCAAGGTCCAGAGGTATTAAGTTCCTCAAAAGCTCTTTTACAAAGGCTTTTTCTCTAGGTCTCAGCTCCTATGTCCAATTCTTCCAATTTAGTGCAATTATGCACTCTTCCTTTGCATAGGGTAATCTCAGTCCTCAAAGAGTTCAAAATTTTCCAAAATAATAGTAGTTATTCAAAGGTCCAAAGTTATTTTTAAGTGTCTTTTTAGGTGTTTAAATATAGCTTTAAACTTGCACTTAAAATGAAACTTAATCACTTAACTTTGCATGCATGAGCTAAGCTAGCACCTATTGAATGTAAGCACACAATCATGCAACTTTTGAGAATTTAATTGGAAAAACAGATACTATAATTAAAATAGATCAAGACTAGAAAGAAATTAACAATATAGAATTTGAATAAGACTAGACAAAGCCTACAAGATTGAATTCAAGAAATGGAACTCAAACGCACACACACACACACACACACACACATTCTTAGTGTCAAAATTTGGTTTAGGTCTTTGAATTTTTTTCAATTTTTTTGGAAAATTTGGAAAATTTAAACTAATTAATGGATAGATATATATATCACAGGAAGATAACAAAAAAATTTGATAATATTTATATCATAAATGAAAAAGATATGTATGAATTAAGCAAAATAGTTGCTTTTGCATGCTAGGATGAACACGCTTCGGTAATCAAGTGATAAAAAGTTCATTTGAGATCCAAATCACATAAATGATGCCATTCCAGAAACTAGAAATAAATATGAAGAGAACATATCAAGCATCATCAAAATGAAGCTTGTTTGATCAATCAAAAGTGAGAAAGAGAACAACAAAGAAGATGAACTTAAAGAATCAAGAACAAGTAAGAAATGTAAACCAAATAAAGGTTGGATCTAACCTCCATTGATCGATCTTTGATACCAGTTGATGCAGAGGTGGAAAGAGGTAGTTCTTTTGGATCAATGGAGGTTGCAGCTAGGTGAAGATGGAGGGGAAATGGAGCTGAATGCAAAGCGTGACTTGGAAGCACCACCTCTTGAAAAGGATGAGCTTATTCTTCATCACGGATGAGGGGGTTTCTCAACCTCAAGTCTAGTTCTAGAGGATAAGAAGGGAGTGAAAATCTCTCAAAAAATGAGTGCACAACTCCCAATTTTTTCAAATGAATCTCATGATGCCATTTACACATAGAAGGCCTTTATTTATAGGAAATGGTGATGTTGTATGTGGTGCAGCTATGGACTTGCCTTTAGGATAAGGTTTTGGGCTTGGGTTACAAGCCCAAAGAGTTCCTAACTTTCTTCATATGTGTAACCCAAGTTGGGCTAGGAGAGGCCCAAAATTTCTTATACTAAAATACAGAGAAAAGGGCCTGGTCTTATACACTGTGTTGGGCCTGCTACTTTTATAATACAAAAGAACCCTAAACCTAATCTAAAATGTGTAGGGCTAATGGGAAGGTGGATTGGGCTCGAGGGTGAGTCTCCTGAAGGCCCAAGAAGGTCTTCACCTCTATCTACATCTTCTTGGCCCTAGCCCTGAGAATAGGTCCAATAGGCCTAAGGATCTTTCCTGCAGAGTGGGAGTGCTTTAGTGTAGGTCCAGATGTCTCTGAGGATGCCTTTGCATCATATGATGTATTGGATCAAACCAACATTGGAATGGAATGTTAACTTCAAATTAATGATTCCAACTTGCATTTTGTACACCTGCATTTTTGTTTCAATTCCATATAATGGAAGGAGACTTAAGTATAGTTTTAGCAGTAGCTCTGAAATTCCCCTTGGTTTTAGATTAAAAATATATTATATGTTGATAATTTTAGAAACTTGATGTTTATATGTGCTTCTTTTAGAATGGAACTATTGATGATAATCTAAACATTATAGAGTATTTATTGGGAACAATTAAACATTTCTAAACTCTAAATTTTTGGGTTTCTAACTTTGAAATGCTCATGCCTAAGCTATATATATGCGTGAAAGAGTGAAATTATGCCATTTTTATAAGTTTACAACGTCTCCATGACCATACAGTTCATGTTCATGTTCATGTTAGAGCCAATATTCACTATGTTCTAGGCATAAGAAATCTACACAATGATCCAAGATATGCGTACAACTATGCTAGATAAAATACAATTGATATAAGACACAACCATGTTAAACGTTAAGTCCAGGTGTGCAAGGCATTAAGAAAATGGCCATGTAAGATTACAAGCAAGGGCATACAAGATGTAAGAGACATGGGTGTGCAATGAGGAAATGAAAGTGTGCAAGGCTAGTTGAACATGGGGATGCAATGAGACAACCATGGGTGTATGATGCAACGTTGACTCCATCATGCTCATACCTAGCAAAAACATGCCTCATCATAGGAAGAATGAATAACTAGTGTTTCAATATTATAAGATTAAAAACCAAAAGAGATCTAAAACTATTTTTTGAATTAGATAAGGTTTATAGATGATTTGATATTAAAATATTAATTGATGTTATGAGGAGAATTAGTAGGATCCTGTGGAGAGGGTGAATTGCATCTGTGTGATGGGTGAAGAAATGTTATTTATTGTGACTTTGGAATAAGAAAAAGTACCTAAGCAATGAACCGTGAAGAAGTATGAATTTTAATCAATTGTGTGACATGAAATATATGCATAAAATGATGCATGAAATATATGCATAAAATGATGTTTTGAAATCATTAATGGAAATATAATATGTGAGGCCTTCTATGAAAGGAAACTAAAAAATCTAAGGATCGATTCATGATGGAAGTAAACCGTAGTTCACATGATATTGGGACTTTTGAGCCTAGGTGGTATGTGAGCTTGTTTTGAGCCACCTAATTCCAAGATTATTCTTTGTAGTTGGTACCACTCTATTCGAACTTAGCCACCTTAACGAGACTTTAAATACTATCACTATCAATTGAGCAATTTTATGTTTGATGAATGATTAGATTACGAGATTTTGTGTTGTCAAGTTCATATAATGTTGGAAATTGACTTAGGTACTTCCATTATTTGATTAAATGATGATGAATTTGGCCCACATGCATGGCATGTGACTTGGAGATGATCAACTCAAGATTAATAAGGCGTAATGTAGTATAGAATGTATTAAATCTTAGCCTAATTGTGATTTTTTCATCAATCAGAGACTAAAGGCATCAAAATTGATTTGTAAGAAATTTTAACAAATTAAATTGCTCCTAAGGTTTCTAGGAGCACTTTAATCCATCAAACAAAAGGGATTTGTGATGCTCATATTTAACCATCATGGGCAGTTTTGATCTATAATAAGTTCAAACAAAAGGGATCCATAGATCTTAGAGAGGGATCCACCAAGAAGAAGAAAATCAAACCTTAAATACAAGATTTAAATCTTAGACAAATATCAGGTAAAATCTGACTTATTGAAGACTTTTGTGATGGGTTTGTGAGACATTTATGGCTGATCTTTTTCTTCCCTGGTGATCCACACAAGATCTCTTAGTGGTGGTGGTTGGACTTTATGGTTTTGTCTTGATTTAACTTAAACCTCAAAGTTGGAAGTTTAAGCTTAGTGTATGATTTTGGGTTTGAGGAGTAGTTTGAGTTTAGAGGATTTCTTTAAGTGTTTAAAAGATGCATAATGAAGCAAATAAGCCTTCCCAAAGCCAAAATAGAATTCGGTCACTTAAGGATAATTTCAGAATTAATTTCCTACTTAAGGATATTTTGGTACATTTGCATGTAATTTCCATCTTCTAAAATAAATCTAAATATAAGGAATTATACTTTTAGGGTTAGATTAATGTTAATTTTTATGAATTTGTCACTAATCAAGATTAACCTATCCTAAGCATGGTTTATTTTAATTAAACAAGATTAATTTACTTTAACCATGGTTAATTTTAGAATGGAGTGTCACTTTAGTCCCTAACAATGTTTGTGAGTTTCACTTTAGCCCTGAGTTAAATAAATTAAGCTGGTAGTCCCTGACTTTGTTATCTGTCTTTCATGTTAGTCCTTGGGGGTAATTTTCTTTAACGATGAATTAATGTGTGGCATTAAATGCCACATTGGAAGGCCATGTGTAATAAAACGATGTTGTTTGATTAAATATGGCATTTGGAGATGTCCTTTTAGGATTAGTTGGAGGGAAAATAGTTTTTGTCTTCTTGGTGGTTGCCATTGTCTTTGCTTTACAGTGGAAAGAAGTAATGATTATTTTGAAAGAGGTTTGGTGCTTTTCTACAACAGACCATGTATTTGTCCTATTATTCCACCATTAAATATGTTTTATTGTAATTACTAATGTTGGGTAACTTGAGGTTAGGGTTTTTTAGTGAAAATGAGGTTTGTTTTGGGCGTGTTTTGTAAAAATATTGAGAATGGTGTGACACCTTTGACCTTTTGACATTGTTCAATTCAAATATGGTTTTGGGGTGTGACAAATTTGGTAGGAAGAATTTTAAATTTAATACATGTGGTCCCTAAATTTAATACTGTTTTTAAAATAATGCATTCATTATATATGGTCCCTCATTGTGAAATGATTTTGTCGTACTTGGTGCAGTACTTGACTTTGTTTATTCATCATGGTGGAAATTTTATTAATGATGGCGGAATGGTGAAGTATAAATAGGGAAATGTTGAAATATGGGAGGACTATGATGAGGACACATTAGATGTGTTCAGGTTTAAAAAGTTTGTTGCTGCATTAGGATACTTAAATGTTAAAAATGTATATTGGTTGTATCTGACATTGAAATTTGGTGATGGTCTTCGCATTTTGGAACTTGATGTTGATTTGCTAGATATGGTAGAGGTAGCTAAGAGAAATGGTAGGAAAATGGATATATATTTTGAACATTCGGTCAATGAAGCTGTAGATATGAAAGTTTTGTTAAAAAATTCAGAGGAAGGTGAAGAAGGTGTTGATTTTGAAGTTGGATAGGATGGTAATGTGCAATATGAGTGCACAGTTGGTGGCCAATTTGATAATGTTGAAGGTGGTATTGAAGGCAGTGTTAAAAGTGGTGTTGAAGGTGGTGTTGAAGTTAATGTTGCTCCCATGATGATGATGATGATAAGGATGGACATGGTACTGATTTTATAGCAGTAGATGATGCTACTGATGTTGACTTGGACTGTGGTGAAGGTAGAGAGCAAGAGGGTGGATAGGGTGATGGTCTTGAGGATGGGGAATATGAAAGTGAGTGTGAAGAAGTTCATGGGTTTGGTGGTAATAAGGCAGGTGAGCAAGATGATGGTGGGGCTGCAAATGAGGTTGGTCATGAAGGTGTTAGTGTTTTGAAAGAAAGAAAGACCTATATGACTAGGGGAAAACACAAAAAAGGTTGCAGAATGTGTGGGTACAAGTCCTACGAAGAAGGCAACACCAAAGCCAAAACCAAGACAAAAGTTAAAACCAACACCAAACCCAAAACCAAAATCGAAAAGCAAACAGCAAAAAGTGAAAGGGACACCTAAAAAGAAAGAGGCAGGTGAAAGTAGTGGTAAAGTTCTTGATAAAGGAAAGGGTAGCTATAGTTGAAGAAGAGGAATCAAGTGATGAAGACCTGGATTTTATGCCAAACAATACATTTGATGAGGGTGACAATGGACGTTCATGGTGATCAGAGGAAATCAAGACTCCTAATAATACTGATGATGATGATGAATATGGAGAAAATGACATATATCCACAATGGAATGAAGATTCTACTTTTGGCCATATTCAGTTAGAACATGGAATGGAATTTACAACAATTGAATCATTTAAGAAGGTTGTACAGGACTACACCATTCAGTTGGGTAGAGTAGTCTCCTACATGAATTATTTATAGTCTAGGAGATGATGATGGACAAAAGTTTAAAGTCCAATCCTGGCCAACAAAAGTTGTTGTCAATCTTGGTATCCAAAGCTACACTTGTTATTTTTAGGAGCTAACAGGTTAGTGTCTAAACTTATCACTCATTTTTTAAGTGCATTATGTTTTAATTTTGATCCATACTATGTTGCAGGTATGCCTTGCATATATGCCATAGTAGGCATAGCCTATAAGAATAAGAGACCTGAAGACCATTGTCATGCTTGGTTGACAATGGCCTCATACCAAGCCACTTATGCCAACCATATCAAGGCCTTACCTGGGCAAGAGTTCTGGGATCACACAGATCAAATTCCACTTATTCCATCCAAAAGTAAGAAGAAGGTTGGAAGGCCAAAAAACAAATAAGAAAAGATATTAATGAAGAATTTGTTAACCCAAACAAACTTAAGAGAAGGTTAAAAGAAATCACATGCAGTATTTGTGGTGAGGCCAACCTTAACAAACAAACCTGCCGCGGTGGCCAAGAGGCAAAGGTTGACAGCTTTACAAGGGGGTGATGCAAGTGGATCTGCTATTGGGCAAGGGGGTGATGCAAGTGGGTTTGCTTTTGGGCAAGGGGTGATGCAAGTGAGTTTGCTGCTGGGCAAGGGGGTCATGCTAGTGGGTTTGTTGCTGGGCTAGGGCGTGATGGAAGTGGGTCTGTTGATGGGAAACAGAGTGATGCAAGTGGATTAAGGGTTGCTATTGGTGGGCAACAACCTATTCCTGGATCAGGGGGTCCTTCTCGTGGTCCACAAATGTCTACCACTGCAGTGCAAGATGAAATATTCTTGTCTGACTCACAACCTCCACTTAGAGATGAACAATCACCTAACAAACTACTAAGACCTAAATTAGCTATTAGGAAGATTCACAGCACACCAAACCCCACAACCATAACATCATCATCCACAACAGAGCTGGGACTAATTCCCGCTAAACTACCTGCCCAATGAAGCCCACCACCAAGTTCTCCACATGCAGAAATTGCTGATTCCACCAAATCATCAAATTTTATGCCAACTCCCACTTTAAGAAAGCCAACTACTTAATATATATGTACATGTTTCTTGTGAGATAATATTGGAACCTATTTGATCAATTTGAACCTCCTATGTAATGTATTTTGTTTACAATTTTGATGGTTGTTTTTTGGATTACTGCACCAAACAAATGTTAATTCCGATCATCAACTTTATTCTATTCAATTATATATCAATTCTTAGTTTACAATTACTCATAGTTGTTTTTGGTTGTTGTTCAATCCCTGTACATATTATATGAGGTTTCAAAACTAAACTTCAACAAAACTATTTCAAAACTTAAGCTATTCAAGCATAGTTTCCCACAAAATATGCCGAATAATTTAAATCATATAAAAACAAATGTACTCAAAAGGATCCTCAAATTCATAAATCTTCACTTCAATACATAATACATGTAGTTATTTAAACAAAAGGGTCACACTAAAATTACATAAGGTATGGTCCAACTTTAGTTATTTAAACTAAAACCTAAACAAAATGCAAGCACAACCACCATTAACCCCAATCCCAAATATACTATTACACTTAATCTCTTAACTTCCATATCTAAATCATCCACCTTCTTTGACATACTCTTCATCCATTCTTCATCATTACATTCAACACCCTTCATCATTGATGTAACTTTATACTCCTCTCCAATAGTGTGATTGTACCACATGAAAAAACCACATCTATCTTCCACCTACATACACCATCAACACTGTTAAAACAACTCTAAAAAATTATACAAACATAAAACTTCAAGCAAATTAAATCACATCACCTTCAGTTTTGGACATGCATAGAAAAGCCTTCCAGTGTTCCTTTCAGAACTTGAAACCCTTATAACAGCTTTGTATTTGTATAAGCATCTCACCTGGTCATTTCCCTTTTGAATGCTTTGTGACATTCTTGAGTCTCCATTTCGTATAGGAATTATTGATTTCTCTCCAACAATGTTGGCTCCCACTTAAATTTCCTCAATTCCCCTAATTTCTCTATTGCAAAATTAGGGTTATAGGTAAGAGAAATTTTCTGAAATCCTGGATGTTTTTAATTGATGAAGATGACTACGTATACATGTAGGGACTCAAATCTGTTATACCTTACCAAATGAGTCATTTTATTGCACCTGGCCTTCCAATGTGGCATTTAACGTCACACATCAGCACGTCGTTGACGAAAATTACCCCAAGGACTAATGTGAAAGAAAAATAACAAAGTCAAGAACTAACGACTTAATTTATTTAATTCAGAGACTAAAATGAATTTCACAACAAAGTGAGGGACTAAACTGACAGTTTGCTCGCTAATTTTATCTCTTATATTTATTATTTTGGTCTTATATGCCATAATTGAAGTAATGACTCATGGGATGAGTCGCCATCTCATTTTTTACATGCAATTTCATGCTCCATGAATAGGATCCACTTTCTAGCTTTTGCTTCACATTTTTTACATGCCATAATTGAAGTAATGACTCATGGGATGAGTCGCCATCTCATTTTTTACATGCAATTTCATGCTCCATGAATAGGATCCACTTTCTAGCTTTTGCTTCACATTTTCTTACCCTCTTAGCCTTCCAGGGGCATCTTGGTAATTTTCCTCAGTATTTTCTAGGAGGTTTCCAAATTGTTCTTCCAATGTTTCTAACATTTATTGGTTCGTTTCGGAATCATTCTAATATCATTTTTCATTTTTCGAGAACAGTTTAACACTTGTGAAAGATAAAGTTTTCTAAGGACGTTTTAGGCATTTTTGGAATTTTCTTATGGTTTTATTGTCCTCTCACTATTTCTATTCTTTTCTTATGACTTTTCAATAATCCTTGATATATTCTAATTCCTTAAAATATTTTTTAAGATTTGTTTTAAATTTTTCTTACATATTATTTGAATTATCCTAGTGCTGAGATATTTTCATCATTTGCTAAAATTTTTTAAACTTTTTTTACTGTTATTTCTACTCTATTTTTTTACTAAAGAATAATTGTAACTTAAAAAATCCATTATAAAAAATTATAAGTGTAACACTTGCTTCTCCTTTTAACATATTTTAAGAAAAATTTTCTTTTGTTTTAAAGGTATTGAAAAATCCTTTAATATGAAATTTTTATAGCAAATTTATTTTTTATAAAAATTGTTATCCTTCAAATGTTCAAATCCTCTAAATTAATCTAATAAAAATTGTGATATTTTTTTTCAAACAAAAATATTGATCCATCAATATTTTTGCTATAAATTAATCTTTATTAAGGGAAATATCATAAATATTTACAGTATAACTATAATTTATCTTAAACTCTATATAAATATTAATTTTTAATTATTTTAATAAAAATATATATATATTTGATAAAAAAATATTTATATTTTATTTTAATTTTAATTTTACATAATAAATTTTAAATATTTATTTTTTAGCATTTTCTACCATTATGTTATTAAAATTATAAAAATTTATATTGTAACTATTCATCATTTATCTTAAATCTTGTATATATATAAATTTAAAATATTATTTTAATATAAAATAAATTATATTTATATAATTTTATATTTTATATTTCAATAGATGTTTTAATTTCAAATTGTTTGTAACTTTTTCTATTTTTGTTGTTAAAAAAATAGTAAAAATTTGAAATAAAACGATCACCACCACTTATTTTAACACTTGCATATATAAATTAAAAATATTATTTTATTATAATTTTTTTAATTTTAATTTCATTTAATGAACTTTAATGTCTTTATGTAACTTATTTTTTCATCATACTTATAAAAATTATAAAGATCTAAAATGTAATTATCATTACTTTAAAATCTGTATAATGTAAATCTTTTTAAAAATAAAAATTATGTTTTATTCTTATATTTTAATAATAATCTATTTTAAAAAATATATTTTTTCTTAAAAATTATCAAAGATGTTATTTTACAATTTATTTTTAAATGAAAATATTTTCATCAAAAATAAACATTTTACAAAATTTTTCAGAGTTAATTTTAAATTTTTTCAAACAAACCAACAACTTAGTTGACTTGATATTTTTTTAAAAGTATATAGTTTTAAATTTTTTATTATATTAAAAAATACATAATAAAAATTAATATACTACTAGGATAATATTTTTAATTTATTTTTTATAAATATTTTATTTTGTTATATTTATAAAAATTAAATATTTTTTAAATTATTATAAAATTATACAAGGTACCATTTTTTTAAATAAACCAATAAATTTTAATAATTTTTTTACTGATAAATAGCTGTTCCAAAATTTTGATCTTTTCTTTAAAATATTTTTTCTCACCAATAAAATTAAATATTTACTTTATTTTAATGTTTACCATATTCTTATTTCCCATTTTGTTGTGATCTCAAATTTTTATTGTCAAATATAATAATATAATAATTTTAGTGATAATGAATACATCTAATTCCGCATTAACAGAAATAAAACGTCAATGATTAGATATTCTAAAAAAGCTAATATATACACATTAATAATTTTGGTAAGAGCATATTTATAATAGTTGACTTTTGTAATGTATCCAATAAAATAATAAAAACTTATATTGAATTAGTTTTTATAAAAATTATAGGATCTAAGCTATTAATAACGTTAACTACTAACACTTTTTAAAAATATACTATTTAATAATTAATTATTATGTATTATTAGAGATACGTTAGGAAAATTGTATAATATTTTATTATAAAAGTGTTCTATTTTTACTTTTTAACTAATATTTTAACAATATTTGTTAAATTTTAAAAAGCATGATATTATAAAATAATTTTTTAATATATTAAAAGTGCACAATATAAAATTTATATATAGTAAACTCTTATTAAAAATTATGAAATTTAATATATTAATAATATTAATATTATAACTTCAATAAAAATATGTTTTTTAATAATTTTTTTTATATATATCCTTTAAATATCACAAGATTTACTAAAATCTTTTTATTATTTAATAACCCACGTTAAAAAACCCTTTTTCAAATATTAAAATCTTATTTAACCCTTTGACATGATGGTAGTACAACAGATATAATAGATACTATTGCCATTCAATGTGCGTAAGACCAAGAGGTCAAAAAGTCCCCTGTTGGAGAGCTGGTTCCTATTTCTTATTCCAGAGCAGCACCAAAGCCGAACTGCCCAAACACCCACCCAATCTTATCACGTTTTGACTTTCCCCCATTTCCAGTATCAACCCGCTGTCATTTTATCACCATCTCGTTCGCCTCTCACCTACTCACACATTTCCGCACGCGCTTCATAAAGCGGCGCCATCCCTCAACCTTGGTCCTAGAGTACGCCACGTGCACACCGTCTCCAACAAACCTCAGTGACCCTATCATTCCCCCTCATTCATTCTCACTAACCCTAGTCGAAGCTATATATATCCCCATCCCATATCCCATTTCCTTCTCTCTCCTTTTCTCTCGCTCACTTCTCCGTTCCGTTCGTTCTTTCTCCCTGCAAATTTTCATTTCCATAATTCCTTCCAAGAGCACGAAGCCGAGGTCCCAACCCCAAAACCCGAATCCCCAAAATTAGGGTTTCTCTTCGGGAATGTGATACACCGCGTGGCACGCACACCGAACATCAATGGCGGAGAAGAGATTCGGCATAATAGGGTACGCACTGGCGCCGAAGAAGCAGAATAGCTTCATTCGTGACTCATTGGTAACCCTAGCGAAATCACGAGGGATCGAGCTGGTGCGCGTGGATTCTGAAAAGGAACTCGTGGATCAGGGTCCCTTCGATTGCGTCCTCCACAAGCTCTACGGTGACGATTGGAAGCGGCAGCTACAGGAATTCAAGGCTCGGTACCCAAATGCGGTAATCCTCGACGCGCCCGAATCGATCGAGAGGCTCCACAACCGAATCTCGATGCTGCAGGTTGTGTCGGAGCTGAAAATCGAGGACCGAAGCGAGACCTTCGGGATCCCGAAGCAGATTGTGATATATGACAGGGAAACGCTGGTGGACCCTCATGCGTGGGAGAGTTTGAAGTTCCCGGTCATAGCGAAGCCGTTGGTCGCCGACGGCAGCGCCAAGTCGCACAAGATGGCGCTTGTGTTCACCCGCGACGCGCTGAACCAGCTGAAGCCCCCGATCGTTCTGCAGGAATTCGTGAACCACGGTGGCGTGATCTTCAAGGTGTACGTGGTAGGAGAGCACGTGCGGTGCGTGAAGCGCAAGTCCCTCCCGGACGTGTCGGAGGAGAAGGAACTCGGCGTTTCGGAGGACTTGTTGTCGTTTTCGCAGGTGTCCAACATGGCCAACCACGACATGTTAGAAGACAACGACAGGTATTACCAGTTGATGCATTTAGACGACACCGAGATGCCCCCTCACGCCTTCGTCGTTGACATCGCCAGGGGCTTGCGATGCGCCATGAAGTTGAACCTCTTCAATTTCGATGTCATAAGGGATTCTCGATATGGGAACCGCTACCTTATCATTGATATTAACTATTTCCCAGGCTATGCGAAAATGCCTGGTTATGAGACCGTTTTGACGGATTTTTTCTGTGAAGTAATGAACAAGAAACAGCAAGAGGAACAAGTGGAAGGGGATGAGGTGCACAGTTATGACAAAGATGTCACTAAGATTCTAAGCGATGAGGGTGATATTACTGTTTCGCCTAAGGAGAAAGAGAATACTCTTCAAGTCTAAAGATAATTTTGTCACACCAATGTGTTTCTCATTGCTCGATATGGCGGCTTTTGGGTAACCAGAATTTCCCCAGTGGACCCATTGGTCTGATTGGTGGGTAGGGAGTTACACATTTCGATTTAGGTAGCAGTTGGTACAGTGGTGAAATTAGTAGGGTTGTTTGTGGCTAGATTTTAACCCTCTTAACATGTATATTCCATCCACCATTGCTCTCTGGAGATAGGTACCTTTTCAAATACCCTCAAGGTTTAGGAAAGTTGTATTTTGAGGCTTAAGATCACTAAGCTAGAAACTGTTTTGCTTTATGCCTTCGTTTTTTTTTTCTTAAAAAAAAAAAGAAATGACTTTATTTTCCCCTTTTACCAAATTCTGTTCTCATTTTGGATATCTAGCTTTGATTACATTGATTCTGTTTAAGATTTTATTGTTCAGTTATATTTTCTTTTGCTTTTTCTCCTCTGGTATTTCAATCTTAAGTGTTCCTTAATTGGTATTATGCTAATGAATATTCCTTAAAGATGATCAGAATAAAGTAAAAGAGAGATCCCTTTGCCTTTCTCTTAAGCCATCTGAAGTTGGAATAAAGGAGAAAAATGCTTAAACAAGTAGCGCAATATGAGGGAACATAACCATTCAAATCTAATTGATGATTTCTAACATAATGTTTTTCCTTCAGCTATCTGAACCAATGAATAATCTGTGCCAACACAGTTTTAACTTTTATCAAGATATTAAATTTTCAAATCTGATTGATGATTTCAAACGTAATGATTGAAACTATTTGTTCAAGTATGAGTGCGTTTAGTTTTCTATGAGTTGAAGGAAGCTCATGCACATCTTTTTGGATAGATTTATGAGGGGTGTTTACTTTTTCTGTGTGTTTAGTTATACAACACTGTTCTCAGCTGGTCAGACCTATTGGAATGTGCTGCCAAGATACATAAATTTTTCTTTTCTGAATCATGTTGTCTTAGATTGTGGCACAATTTGATAGGTTGGTTCTATGTGCAATAATTTATATTCTATACATGAATATCTCTGAAAAATGCTTGTATGCATTGCATTGAAAGATATTGCCTAGTTTGTAAAATTTCTGCTTGTGTGAACATTTTCTGATGAAGTTGATGTGCTTCTGTAAGGCTGGAAGTCTTAGATTTTGCCTTTATTGCTTAATTGTAGAGAGTATCTGCTTTTTTACAGAATTGTTGCAATGTTGCTTACTAGCAATGAATGATGTGTTGGACAAAGGTGACTAGGTTATGGTTTTCGAATTAAATTTGACTTGGATATACATTTTTCTGGTCCTGTGTTTTGACGTGATGCAAGTATAGTCCTAATCCAAACAATGAGGACCAGATATTATAAATGCTTGTTTGATCAGGTTGGTCCTGCCCTGGCTGCCTCAAAATTTTGATATTGGCCATGGATTGTCCTGTTCCTTTGTATAAATGGTACCTTATTGTGATGCTATTTTCCTGTTGGTATTATTTTGCAGAATATCTTGAAACATAGATCACCAATTGCTGATGTGTATGTTTAGTAGGTTTCTTTTTCTTTACTTAAGTTTTAACCATTGACCTTTAACATTTTCACTGAAAGAATTTGCTCCTATGGCATTTTCTTTTACTTACATGCTGTATACCTATAGTAATTATTAATTAATCTATTACTGTGATTTTGCTTTTGGAATTTTGCATCTATTGAGTGCAACAATAGATGATATGGTGGTCCTAGTTTTATTGAGTGCAACTATGTGAACCTTCACATGGGATTTTGAATTTGAAACCCACTAGGTACGAAAAGTGTGCTTGTTGTGGCCTCATTTTCCTTGACAGTTTAGGTTCTCTGAATTTCCTAACTTTTTACTGTGTGATCTTTATGTTGAAGCTATTTTTCCAGGTGCGAAAGTTTTTATCATTTCTAAGCTATGGTATTTTTCCTAATTGACTCTGAATGTTAACCTCTCATAGGTATCTAAACTGTTGCTTTGCAAGAAAAAAAAGTGGTTCATGGGCATAATGAGATTCAGGCTTATCGTGATTCCCGGCTCACAACCAGGCCCATGCTTGTAGATGATTATTTTTGTTTAGGGAGATGGGTTAGACAGTCTTTCTATGTTAATAAATGTATTTTTGTTTTGTATCAAGATTTGTGTTTGATCCTGCCTTTCCCTTGCAATATATGTGTTTGTTGTGACTTTATCCTAGCAATATGTGTGTTTGTTGTGACTAATGACTGTGATATACTGTAAGTCAAGATGTTGTTATAAGAATAGCTTTTTTGTCATCATTAGGGGTGGAGCTAGTCATTAAATTCATCATGGTTTGTAACTCCCCCAGTTGGTGGTTGGGGGGAGGGGGGTGGCAGTGAATATCAAAAAGACATTTAGTAAGAATAATAAAGTAAGAAGAATAATAGATCCTGAAAATTTTAAAAATGTGCAAGCTTGTTATGCTAGGTGCTGCCTTTGGTTGCTAGTACTGTCTTTCTTGCATTGTATAAGCTAGACTGAAAATCCTGTTTTGGGTAACTCAGCAGCTTGTTTGTTGAATGTTTGTTTTCTATTGTATAATGTTATGAGGATATGTTAATCAAGAAAATGGTTGAGAAAATTGGGTTTGGAAAGTTCTCTGAATGATGGAGTATTTTCTAAAGTGATGAATGGCATTAAGGATTGATGTGGGTTTGGTTTGCTGTCATGTGCATAAGTCTTTTGCAAGTGGTGTGTTTAGAAATCTGATTGAAACATTTATGGCAACAGATGTAAGAAAGCTATGAAAGTGTTTATGGAAAGATTCTCTGTGATATAAAATCTATTACCAAAACAGAAAGTGTAAACCTTGGGGGTTTTATGTTTTGGTAAAATGGTGCATGCTATATTGTCAGGTAACTTGGTACTTGGAGAATAATTTAAAGCAGATAGTAAAAATGGACAAACAAGCTGTAGGGGAAATTAAATAGATTTGGAATAAGTTGAACATAGATCCTTGTCCCCGTTCGAAGTGTGTGAAGCATAAAATAATTTATAGATTGTGATTGTCAAATTTTATTTAGGTACCTGGTGGCATTGTTAAAATTCAAACTAGCAGATCTGATATACGCATGGGGTGCATGATCTGTTGTATTCTAGTAGGATTTTGTGAGCTCTTTTCCAGGTTGATAGCATATAACTTTGTTTTTGTTCTTGTTTTCCTTTAACCTCGGCTTGTCAGAAAGCCATCTCCCACTTTCTCTGTTCTATCTCTGTCTCTGTCTCTGTCTCTGTCTCTGTCTCTGTCTCTGTCTCTCTTTCACACACATTTGAAAGCGTCCTAGTTTTAGCTGATCTTATTAATGCCTGAAGGGTGTTATGTCATCTTGACTTTCTGAAAGGGAGAGGAAGCTCCAATTGCTCAGGAAATAGGGCGAGTAGGGGATAAGGGATGTGAAATGAACTCTTCGCACGAATTATGTGATCGATACTTCCCTATTAACTTCACCAATTGCAGTCAATCACGTTGTATGTATGAATGATAGAGAAGGGCCACTTATCTGGGTACATTTTATTTAATTATAAAAAGATAAAGCTTTTTGACGTCTCGTTTCCGTTTTTGGTCAGCGGCCTCGGGTTTTTATCCCATTTTACGGCAAAAAGGATTGACGGATCTTTGATATCAATTCTTTCTTTTATGCCTGTTAAAGTTTAAATTTCTGAGAGTGCATTAAATTAAAATTGTATAGCATTAAACGTTTCAATCTAACTTGAATTTATTGCTTATTGAGTAAACATTCAATTTGGTCCAAAATATTATTCAATTTAATTTGGTCTTTTAAAGAAATAAAATTATCAAATGGTTTCTTAAGAGTGTAGACGTGCGACAATCTTATTTTTAAGTCATTTTCCTTCATTTTTATCCCTAAAAAATGAATCATTCACGGAAAGGTTAACCCTAAACTAACAGACAGACTAAATTGTTTCACGTTTGAAATTTTAAACTACTTTGGCAACTTTATTTGTTTTGGGACTAAACTCTGTTTACGCCACTTTTATGCAAATCTTTTAGTTCAATTTTCAAAATCTCCACCAATCTTAATTGTAGTGGACGTTTAGGAGATGTCAAAGCAGTTAAGGCAAAGCTCATACCAAATTTGAAGTTAACTTGTTGAGAGCATATAATAATCTTTACTTTGTATTATCATCTATCACCATTAGAGATACTAAAAGCTAACTTGTGGATACTCATACTGATTATTTGTGGTAGGAGATAGATTGTTATAGTTGAGCATGGATATCGTAATATTTACATTGCAAATACTTAAAATAAACACAAAAATATATAAGAAAAAAGGTTGAATTGTGTGTTAAAAGCTTTTTTCAATTCTTTCAAAAGATGATTTAGAAACATCTTTAAGAAGGTTCAAACAACTCTACTCAAGAAGCATCTAAGGCTTAAAATAGTTTTTGGTAAAAACATATTTTGAATAAAGACAAGTTTTATAAAAGATTACAATTAATCTATATTGAATAGTTAGAGAGAAAAGAAACACTACACACTTTTAATTAAATAGAGTCACATCTTTATTTATATAAAGTAAGATTTCTATTTGATAACAAATATATAATATCTAACTTTTCAAATATTTTTTATACAAACCTTTTTTTAAATTTAAATTCAAGTATTCTTTCTTATTAAACTTCTTCTTTCTCTAATAAGAATGAAGTTACAAGACTATTAAAAGATATATAATGAAGAGTTTAGATAACTTTGAAAATCACTATATCTAAACAATGAGTAAAACAAGAAATACATAATATAACATTAGAGAGATGAATGATGAGCATAATAAATGAGTTTAAAATGTTAATATTAATTATTCTTGTCTCTTCTTAAAGCTTCTTTTTATACAGGTCATGACAAATTTAAATGCTAAATATCTTTTAGGATTTTCAATATTTTATATCCACTATTAAATTATGGAGTCATTGAATGTACACATACCATAAATTTGTTTAGTATTTTATATTGTTCAACTTCATTTTTTCTAATTATTGTACTTGTTAAAGGTAACTTTTTCTTCTTTAGTGTAAGGTATATTTTAATTTTTAAAAATTTTCTTATCTTATTTTGACTTTACTTTCAAAAAAAAATTCATAAAATTTTAATTTTAATTATATTTTTAGTTTTTGAAGCAAATATAATGATATCAATGAGACATGATTTCAAACATCTTAACATGTTTTAAGGTAAACTTTTATTTTTTTCAAACTTGCTTGACAAGATATTTGAGTAAAATGTCATTATAGGGATCTTTATGAAAAATTAGAAATGATGAAAAAATATATATTTGAGTGTATAATTTAATGCTAAATTAATTATTCTATTTTTTTTAAAAATATCATTGCATTGACTTTTATAAAAGACTAAAATAATTATGAAATAAATATTTGAAAAGCTAATTTGTTCATAAAAAATATATAGAAATTAATTAGGTAACCAAAATTTGTAAAAAAATTATTTGTTGCATATAACTTTGAAGGATTAAATTGAAAGGTTTTGTGAGCTTTTCAAAGAATGAAATACTAATTTTTTTCATGAAATAATATCACCAATAAATTTGATCAATGTTATTACAAAAATATAAATTTAGTATTTATGTTTAAAAACAATCAATTAAAGTTTTTTATATATAATAAAAAATAGTAAAATTTAAATTTAAAATTTTATATATACTATTTTGATCATTAATTAATATGATCTTTAAAATTATGATATTTTTGATAATTCAATCCTATATCATTAGTCAATCTAGCTTTTAAAATTATCAAATCAGCTGATTTATTCTTGAATTTATCAATCATTAATCGGTTGAATTAACATTAAAAACTAAATTAATTGGTATATATCAAAGTAAAGAATTGAACTGATGGATAATTATCAAAGTTAATTAAACATATTGGCTTATCATAGCTAAAGCCAAATTAATTGGTATATACCAAAGTAAAGAATTAAATTGATGGATAATTGTTAAAGTTAATTAAACATACTAACTTATCATAGCTAAAACCAATAATTTTGCGTGATCGATTAAATTGACTTAGTCAATAACTAAATATTTCTTTATTGTGGCTGATTAAAAAAATATTACTTTATTGTAATGTCAATGATAAATTATTTATTATTACTAATTTTAATAATTAAATTATTTTTACTAAATTAGTTTTCAAAGTAAATGATTTCATATTTCCTTTCTAAAGGTTTTGTTTAACTATCCACAAAAAAATTGGTTACCCAAAATTATCTAAAATGCTTTTCATCCATTCTTTGATTTCAATTTTTTTTTTTAATTTTTAAAATACCGACCCGCTATTCATTTTCATTTTGCATTGTTAATAAAACTTTGTCTGTAATCAGATTTGTCTTGAGATTCAAGAGAGAAGAAAAAAATATTTAATCTAAAATTCATCTCTAATTTAATATTTCATAAATTTATCTTCAACTTTTTAAAGAATTTTTGTTAGTTTGTAACATTAATGAATATCATACAATTTAATTTTTATGTTCAATTTCAGTTAACATGTTAATTTAAAATGTTAAATGTGAGGTAAAATATGATTTAACATTTAAACCATTTTATAAGGTTTGTAAATTATAAACTAATTTGTATAATTTTAATTTTTTAAGTACTAATTTACACGATTTCTAATTACTTTAGAACTATAATAAAAAAAGAATTTTTCGTGATTATATATTGAAAAAAATATTATAAATTTTTTAAAATTTATATTTAACTCTGCTCATTATACCATCTTAATTTTTATTAAAATATTTTTTGATAGATAAATTCTTTTTCAAATATTGATCGTTAGAAAAAGATATGGTCATTATTTATTTGTTAAAAGAATAATTATTTTTATAATATTAATTTACACGATTTTATTTAAGAGATTGATGCATGCACTACAAAAATAATGCCAGAGTACCATATGGATTCTGAATTTGATTGATCTCTAATTTAACTTATATATATATATATATATATATATATATATATATAAAATAAAGGTTAAAAAATTGAATTGGACTATTTAAAGTGAATAAATTTGTAAAAATGAAATTATTTAAATTTTATATTATTTTTATTAACATGATAAAAAGAAAAAATTAAAAAATGTTAATATAATAAAAATATAATTAAGAACTATAAATTATAAAAAATTAAAAATTATATTATATTTTATTAAGTATAGAGATTTTACAATCACAATTTTATTCTACCTTTCTCTATATATATAGATTGTGTGAGTAAATTATCATTTTTGTCTCTCACTTTGTTAACAAATTTTTTATTAGTCCCTAGGTTATTTACGTGAAATGTTAAATGTCACATAACACCTCCACATGAACCCTAAATGTCATCGTTTTGTCAATGTTGATGGAATAATTTGGGATAGGTTGGAGGGAAAACACGTTTTCTCTTTGGCCATTACATTTATTTTTCAGCGAGAGAATTAAATTTTATGCTGAAGGGTTGGAGAGTTACTGAAATTGATTTTATACAATGGATTGAGTATTTGCCCTGATTTTGCACCTTATAATTTATTTTTTCATCATTATTATTTTGGCTAACTAGGGGTTATGGTTTATTCTTATAATTGAGATATTTTTCATAACAAAGTTTGTTCGAAAATTAGGAATGTTGAAAAGTTCTATATTCTTATGTAACCGTGGTTGTGTGGGTGCTAAACTTTGTTATTGTGTTATACATTATACATTTAGTCATTTGTTTATTGTATGATTAGGAAGAATATATTTTTATTTTTAATGTATGTGGTCCCTAGTTGTTTAAGTTGGTAAAATGTATTTAATATAGGTGGTCCTCTATTGTTTACTTATCTTTTTTGATTTGGTATAGTACTTAACTTTGTTTATTCATCATGGTGGAAACTTTGTTGATGATGGTGAGGAAGTGAAGTTTAAATGGGGTAATGTGAAAACCTGGCATGATTGTGATGAGAACATGTCAGATATGTTCAGTTTTAAGAATTTTGTTGTGGAACTAGGTTACCTAAATATAAAAAATGTGTTCTAGTTGGACCCTACTATTATTTTTTATGATGGTCTAAGAATTTTAGAATTGGATGTGGATTTGTTGCACATGGTGAAGGTTGCTAAGAAGAATGAAAAAAATGGGAATATATGATGAACATTCAATGAATGACAATGCAAATGTGGAAGTTTTGTTAAAAATTTTATAAGATGAGAGTGCTGATGGTGGTGAGGTTGAAGGTGTTGTTGATAAGGATGGTCATGTTGTTGTTGGTGAAAATGGAGATGGTGTGACTGGTGAGGCATATGATGGTGTTCCTGAGTTTGTGGCTAGTGTTAGTGAAGGGAATGATGTGGGTACTAAGGTTGAAGGGGTTGATGATGATGATGATGTTATTTCTAATCTTGAGGGGAATGGTGGTAAGGAGGATGATGAAGTGGTTGTTGAGGTTTAGGGGGCTGGTGGTGAGGAGGATGATATGGTTGCTGAGGTTAAGGGGCTGGTGGTGTTGATATGATTTCTAATTTTGAAGAGGGGATGGTGGTGGAAGTGATGGGGATGATGTGGCTAACGGTGATGGGCCTAGTAGTGAAAAGGTTGCTGGTGAGGGGGTTGGCGTTGAGTTTGAAGCTAGTGAGGATGGTGAATCTGGCTAGAAAATTGTACAAGGTGGTGAATAGGCTAATGCTAGAATTAAAAGTGGTGAGCCTGAACATGCACAACCTACTACTGTTAAGAGTGGACAAATTAGTGGTGTACAACAAAGGAGGACATATATGATCAGGAAAAGGAAGAAACAAGTACAAAAGTGAAACACCTGCTAAGGAATCAATACAAAAAGGTAAAAATATGAAAAAAGAAAAGAGAGTAGTGGAAAAAATTCGAAAACAAAAAGCCAATAGTTATGGGTAACAAAAATTAAAAGAAATTTGATAAAGGAAAAGGAAAAGAAAAAATTATTGTGGACCAACTTTCTTCTATAGATCAAGAAATTGAAATTAATACTCAAACGGAGACTTATGATAGTGAAGGAGAATCATCATGGAAATAAGAGGAAATGAGAACTCCAAGAAATTTAGATGATTAATATGGAGAGAAATACATACCCACAGTAAAATGAGGATTCAAATTTTTTTATCACATTAAATTATAACTTGGAATGTAATTTTCAACGATTCAATCCTTCAAGAAAGTTGTTAAGGATTACACAATATAGTTGGCTAGAGAAGTGGGTGGGGTAAAAAATGACAAAGTAAGAAATAGAGCAAGATATTGTGAGGAAACCTGTAAGTGAGAAATATTTTGTAGCTATAATAATGCTTAGCACTCATTTAAAATAAATACCTTTAATAGTGAACATACTTGTAGGAAGGTTTTTAAAAATAAACAAGCATCACAAGTATGGGTCATTGGCAAACTTGTGAAAAAATTGAGAAAGGATAAGGATATGAAGCACTTTGAGATCATTAACTACTTTAAGCAAAATTTTTGAGTACATGTGGATAACACTAAAATTTGGAGGTCTGTGAAGGAAGTAAAAGCTATCCTCCAAGGTTTTGAACAAGATCAATATGTAGGATTATGGGATTACTACACTAAATTGTTAAAGTGGAACCCAAGATCCATTGTGAAGATAGAAACAACTCAATAACCAGATGGTCCTCCCTAGTCCCACAGATTGTATATCAGCCTTGCTGGATGTAAGAAAGGATTTAAGGATTGTTGTAGGCCACTAATAGGCCTTGATGAGGTATTTCTTAAAGGATATTATGGTAGGGAATTGTTCTCTGCAGTCAGCCAAGACTTAAACAATCATATTTGGATCATTACTTATGATATAATCAATGTTGAAAACAAGGATAATTGAAGGTGGTTCTTGGACCTGTTACATCAAGACGTTGGAGAGTATACACAAAGGTGGAATTTTATTTCAGATATTCAAAAGGTATATCATTTTCATGCACATAAACTATGTAAATATGAATTGACATGATGGCTATGATTAGAATAGGACTATTATGGAACATTTTTAATATGTGAGTTACACAATTGAGTAAAATTTAAATAATGAGGGACTATTTTGAAACATTTTTAATTTATGAGGGATTAATATGATTTATTTTGACAAGGTAAAAAACAAGCTATACAAGAAGTAATGTCAGGTGCTCCACACAGATTTTATGTGTAAGATGTGTGGCAAAACTTTTGTAAATAATAGAAGGACAAGGAATTGAGGATGCTACTATGGGAATATGAAAGGTCAACAACACCTAACCAGCTCCATAGAAACATGAACTCAATGAAAATAACTAACCCTAAAACACATGATTACTTGGCTAATAAGCCTAAGAAATAATGGGCAAAAGCATATTTTTCACCTTGGCCTAAAGTTGACAACATTTGCAATAACAATTGTGAAGTCTTTAATGCCAAGATTGTATCTGCTAAGGAGAAACCTATTATTCCCATGCTAGAGGAAATTAGGGTGTTTATCTTCAACACCATAAGCACAAACATGTTGAAATTGGCTAGACACATTGGCCACTTATCACCAATCTAACAAAGTAGGTCAAAAGTTGAAAAAGGAATCTAACAAGTGGACAACTACATGGTCAGGTATTGTTAATAACAAGTCTCATTATTTGGACCATTTTGTGTGTAATAGTAACATCATTGGTTCATAATGTAGGAGATGATGATGGAGATAAGTTTGAAGTGCATTGTTGGCCAACAAAAGTTGTTGTTAACCTAGGAATGCAAAGCTATACTTGTAGATTTTAGGAGCTAATAGGTAACACCCTAAACTTCACCGAGTTCGTCATATAACATTATGAGACATATTTAATTCTTTGTTTCCACTATACTACAGGAATGCCTTGCATGCATGCTATAGCTGCTATAACCTTTAAAAATAAGAGGCCTAAGGACCATTGTCACACTTGGCTGACACTGGTATCATATTAAGAAACTTATACAAATCACATTGAGGCCTTTCCTAGTCAAGGGTATTGGGACTACACTGATCAAATTGCACTTGTCCCAACAAAGCTTAAAAAGAAGACTGGTAAACCCAAGAAACAGAGGAAAAAGGACATTACTAAAGAACTAGTGAATCCACACAAAGTAAAGCGAAAACTAAAAGACTTCACATGTAGGATTTTTTGGTGAAACAAAACATAACAAGAAAACATGTCCTTTGGTGAAGAAGTAGAGGTTTGAGAAATTACAAGCTCAACAACAGGCTATTGTTGGATTAAGGGATGGTGGGTCAGGTGTTGCTATTTTAGTTGCTGGTGGGTCAGGGATTCCTAGGCCAGTCCATGTTGTTGGGTTAGGAAATGCCCCTACACTAGACCTTACTATTGGGTTAAGGAGTAGTGCTAGGCCAGGCCCTATTATTGGGTTAAGGAGTGGTGCTGGAGATAGACCTACACATAATGTCTAGGACAAGATAGACTTATCTTAGTCATAAGTCCCACCTCCTGAAGAACTCACCCTTAAGAAGCAATTCATACCTAAACTAACAATTAGGAAAGTTGATCAGGCTGGAACACAATCTTATAGCCTACAAAGCCTCCACAAGGAAGCCGACTTGCAAAATCTCCTATTGCACAAATTGATGACTCCACTAAATCAATAAAATTTATGCTAATCCCAATTCTAAAAGATCCAAGTTGTTAAGTTAACATGATGATGGTTGTCTATCAATTTTAATCTACAACCAATTGATTATGCTCATCTCTAATTTAGCTTTTCAATTGTAATTAAAATATTTGTCATTACTTTTATGTGCAACAATGGTTGCTCTTTCATTAGGATGAACAAGTTCATGTATGGTCATAACATCTTTTATAGATTATGGATCATTTATGAGCCTAGACACACACACACACACACACACACACACATATAAGGTATTGTATTTGGAGGGAAAAGACAAAAGATGTTTAAGGTATTGTATTTGGAGGGAAAAGATGAAAGATGTGGGTTCGATTGCCCAAATGACACCTTTTGATGAAAAATGCCAATGCTGCTTTTCATAATCTTGATTGTCAAATTAACCGAACTAGAGAAAAGGCAAAAATTCTGCCCTAGTTTTAGGAAAGATGAGGTACATACATGTTAGATTGTGTTGGGATTCTTCATTGACCTTAACTTTTGCCTGGGTTGTTCTTTTGTGTTTTCAACCCAGCATGTCTTTCGTTTTGCCCTAACTTTTGCCTAGGTCACCCTTACGGGTTTTCAACCTAGCAGGCTCTTGATTGCGTGCCCTAACTTTTTCCTAGGTCGCCTTTGAGGGTTGTCGACCTAGCAGGCTTTTGTTTGCGTGCCCTAACTTTTGCCTAGGTCATTTTTGAGGATTGTCGACCTAGCGAGCTTTTGATTGTGTGCCCTAACTTTTTCCTAGGTCATTTTTGAGGATTGTCGACCTAGCGGGCTTTTGATTGTGTGCCCTAACTTTTTCCTAGGTCTCCTTTGAGGGCTTCTGACCTAGCGGACTTCTGCTCGTGTGCCATATCTTTTGCCTAGATTGCTTTTGAGGGTTTTCGACCTAGCGGGCTTTTGTTTTGATCCTAATTGTTTTTGGAATCCAGCAGGACCTTTTTTGATCATGAATTTGTTGATTTATTTTTTAATTTTTAACCCTACTATTTCCTAGATTATTTTTGGCTTTTAATCCAGCGGGTTTCTCTTCTTCTTGAGTTTTGGATTTTGACCCTAATTTTTCCTGGACTATTTCTTGATTTTAATCCAGCGGGTTTTTCTCTTTTTCTTGGTCAGATCTTTCATTGAGCTTTGCTTAGGCTGCTTTGACTCTCAATTCAACGGATCTATTTTGCATCCCTAAATTTTGCTTGGATTTGGACGTTCGATCTAGCGGGATTTTTTTATTACAAGAGATTCCTTGAGAGGAATTACAATGAATGGTGATCTAGAATCCTTGGTCGCTTATTTTGCTTCCTCATTTGGTTTTTTTTCTCTTTGAATTTGATTAATCAGACGTTCAAGATTATTTATTACAGTACTAGCATTGTCACCAACATGTATTGATTGTTTTAGGTGTAAGAATAAGTGATGGGTTAAAGAATGGAAAATTTTACGAAGTAAAGCCAATAATGTAAAGCACATGCCCAAGGAACATGAAAAATGTAATTTTTTTCTTATTCATTGAGATTTATTTACAAAAGATTGACTTTGAAAAGTATGACAATTTTTGGATGAGTGTCTCAACTTGCACAAGGCATCTCATTGTGCTGCTCCAATCTCCTTCAACTAGCTACTGAACTCTCATGATTCGGTAACAGATTATTTTCTGTATTAGGAGCGAGCTTCCCAAAATCCAGCCATTTTGCATCGATCAAGCTTTGCACCTTTTGCTTCAATGCTAGGAAATCCTCTAGGAAATGACCAATGAACCCCGCATGGTAATCGCATTTAGTGTTTGCATCATACCATTTAGGATATGGTGGTTCTTGAGGCTTCAGTGGATAATGAGCGACCAACGAGTTTTGGATTAGGCGGGGTAACAGCTTAGTGTAGGAGATTGAGATTGGGTCGAATTGGACATGCTTCTTCTCCTTTTTGTCTTTGGTTAGGATTTTGGCTCGTGGCCTGTGTGTGGTGTTGGTAGTTGGATTTGCATGGGATAGTTGTAAGTTGAAAGGTATGGTGTTTGGTAGGTGGTGACGATGTAAGCATATGGTGTATAGGGTGTATATAGTGGTGGTTGGAAGCCAGCTGGACCATAAGGCGCCATCTATGGAGTGTATTGGCCTTGACCAGAAGCCACATACGTCTCTCCTATCTTTCTCTTCTTCCCGGATCCATTGGAAGCGTTGACTTCCCCAGTAAGCTTTTGCACGATCTTTCCATGGCGCATGCCACCTTCGATCCTTTCTCCAATGATTACGACATCAGAGAAGCTAGCAGTCATACTACCAATCATCTTTTCATAGAAAGGATCGTGGAGTGTGTCTATGAACATGCTGACCAGTTCTTTCTCAGATAAGGGAGGTTGTACTTGAGCAGCTAACTCTCTCAATCGTTGAGCATACTGCTTGAAGGTCTCATCTCTTTTCTTGGCAATGTTCTAGAGTTGAGTTCTGTTAGGAGCCATCTCCATGTTATACTAGTACTATTTCAAGAAGGCCTCTGCGAAGTCTCTCCATGAACGGATATGTGTCTGCTCTAACTGAGTATACCAGTTTGCGGCTACCCCAGTTAAGCTGTCTTGAAAGAAATGGACAAGCAGCTTATCATTATGAGTGTAGGTGGACATCCTCCTACAGTACATGGTCAGGTGGTTCTTTGGACAACTGGTTCCTTGATACTTCTCGAATTCAGGAACCTTGAATTTGGGAAGGATTACTACATTTGGGACCAAGCACAGATCAGATGCATCTCGGGCGTCATAAACACTTCCCTCAATTGCCTTGATTCTTTCCTCCAAGGTTTTTCATTTTTCAATATCCTTCTTCAGTATCCTTCTTAGAAGGATGGTTTGGGTATTCCCCTAGCATGTTGTGAGGATGAGAGGATGGTATGTATATAGGGTGAGGCCCTTGGGTGAACATAGGATTCATCCCCCCAATAGTTGCTTGGTAGGCTTGTGAGGTGGTGTTTATAAGTGGGTTTTGTGTTTGGGTTTGTGTTTAGCTGAACGAGGGTGCATGCCCATGAGGATACCCATAATGAACTCCTTCGGTTGGTGGAGGCATGGTTAATGGTGAAGGGTTTTGTGGATTGAAGCCAGGAGGATATACTGGGTTGTTTGTTTCTTCTGGCAGAGACCTTATCTCTTTTTGCTTAGACATTTGGATGTCCTGTATTAGCTTGGCCATCTGTTCTTTCAGTGTCATGACCTCATTTCTTAGCTCCTCGTTTTGTCTTTCCAGCTCATCCATGATTCCTGATTCTGATCGGGTTCTATAAGGATGTCGAGGAAACTGTCTTTCTCCAATTTTTCTGATAAAGTTAAAAATTAATTTTTGAGAAATAATTTGAATGCAAAAAGTCATGAATCATAAAGATGTTTGTGCGTCAATGAGTACGCACGTGAAAAAGATGTGGGATGATTTTTCAAATCTCCTTTTTTCAATGATAAATTTATGCATGAGTGAATAAATGTATGTATGCACAAATAATTTTGAGGGTTTTGAAAATAATTGAGTGTTTCTTTATGTATTCACCTTGATTTCTTACTTTATCTTTTTTATTTATCAAATTTTTGGTATCTTTTAATTTTACTAGAGAAACCTTTGGTTTTGTTTAAAAAAGTTTTGCTAAAAGTTGTCTAAAAAGCATTCTTTAGGTTTTCGAATTTTCATTTTCTCTCCTTTTGAATCTTTTTATACTTTCAGTATTTTCAAAAATTATTTTTCTAGAAGTTTTTTTTTCTCCCTCTATTTTGCTTTTTCTTGATTTTTTATTTGTTTTGATTTTTCTCTTCTTTTGCTTGACTTTTCTTTCTTGATTTTCTGTATTTCCCCAATTTTCAGATTTCGACTCCTCTCAGCTATCTTGGATGATTTTATTCAAATAAATGCCCAGAAATGTGAACCATGTATCATGAAAGGGGTGTGTGCCCTCCTTGCCTCCTATATGGGTTACCTGTCCTAAGGGTCTATGGCCTTTAATGCATGAACCTCTCAAAGATGGTTTGTAATCCTAAGGTGTAGAGGTCACTAGAGCCAAGTTCTAGTCCATAATGCTTGCCACAACAATAAAAGTAGCCACTAGTTGCGGGGCATCATGGATAGGATGCACTCTAGCTGAGATTTTCATGATAGTCAATCAAGACATAGGCGCCAGAGTGACACCACTATATCCCTCTATCCTAGGCTGCATTCAGACCCGGGTATAGGGTCCCACTCATGAGATGAAATGCACATATGTGATGTAAGGAGGGCACACAAATATTTGGGATACCTGTAATTGGGGAAATCGCAACATATATATATATATATATATATATATATTTATTGTTCGTCTACCCTAAGGTTATACAAAGGATAAATCGGCAAACAAACAGATAGATAGATGGACAAATAAATCGCGCAAATAAACAGGAAAGGGATCAATACAATGCACACTCAATCAAACGGGCTTGACTCTTTAAAGTCCCCAGTGGAGTCGTCATCTGTCGCAACCGTAATTACGACGAGACGACGAACTTGCTAAAATTTTAAAAATAGAAATTTTATTTAATAAAGTGGAGCCGCCACCAAATTTTTATTTAAGGGAAAAAGTTTGGAAAAACCCTAACTTGAGGAAGAAATTTAGGTTCGGAAGTCGGTTACGAGTGGGGAAGGTGTTAGGCACCCCACTCGACCGTTCCGAAGAACGGTACCCTTAAACTGAGTGTGTGATTTTTGAAAATTGTTTGATCCCTTAATTAATGAGAAAATAAATAGTTTGATGGAGGTTAGCCTGACAGGACTTGATCCTGCACCTACGTATTCCCCACTGCAATGGAAAACTCAAGGTTTACATAGTTCTGGTTTTTGAAGGTTTGACCTTCGGAGATGCTTGAAAAAGGATTAGGGTATTTTGAAAATATTTTAAAGAAAAGCCTTAGTCCACATATGCATAGGATCCGAGGCAAACAAGGGCTGCACTGGGATCCATATGAATCTTTAAACATCGAACAACAGTGAAACTGCTAGTTTCCCATTTAGAGTTCATCGCGTAAGACTTATGATTTCCAAAAAGGTATTTTGAAAGATTTTATTATTTGAGAGGAACTCATATCCACATATGCACAAGGTTCAAGGCAACTAAGGCTGCACTTGGATCTATATGAATTTCTAAATATCGAACAACAGTGAAACCGCCAGTTCCCCATTTAGAGCTGATCGTGTGAGACTTGGAATTGTAAATGAACTTGATTTGAAAATAATAAGGATAAAACGGGGGATTGGGCTTAGGTAGAAAATGAATTGGGCTTGATTTAGACTAAAGAAAGCTTGATTTTAAATTTTAAAAAAAGGAAATTAGAAATTGACCCACATAAAAAAAAGTTTAATTTTAAATTAAATTAAAAAAAATTAAAAATTGAACTTAATCCAAAAAGCGCTTGATTTCCTAAATCTGCACCTGCTATAAACAAAAGTGGTAATGAAAACACATAATTAATTTAGTAATGTTTTTATGAATTGCAAAATTTTTCAACGTCTAATAATATCTATATCCCACTTTATATTTTTATTTTTTATTACATCATATATCAAATTAAAATTTTTAAAATTTTTGTTAAAGACATACCGAGCTATGAGAAAGAATAAGTATTTAATAATTTATATGTAATCAAAAATATTAATTTAATTCATTTGGAACAGTTAAAGTGTATTTCAATTCAAATTAATTTCTTCTATTTGCCTACAAAATATTTGCGTTTCCACTAACACTAAAAACAAAACATTGATTGTGTTGCATTAAGTTTCTCAATTTTTGTGAAATAACCAAAGGAAGCAATTTTCATGTACAGAAATGAGCTATCTCCTTAAAGTAAAAGCCTCCTAAAATCATCGATTTTATCATATAAAAGTAAAAGCTTCCCAAAATCATTCACTTTGTATAACTTTATCCAAAGTTTTAAGCGCGTATTATTGCCAAGTTTCCTGATAGCAGCAATTTGTTGGGAACAATCTCTTAGAACTTGTTTCTTCATCTTATTAGTTCAATTGATATAATCAATATCATGCTACTGTTTCAACTGAAATGGCCATGGTTTCGGTCCAAGCAAGGTAACCTTAACAACAAAGTTCCTTCAAATTGGCAACGTCTCAGAGGTCTCAACTGCAACTTTCCAGCCATTTAATTAATTATTATTATTATTATTATTTTTGTTTTTTACCAAAAGGTTGAATGAAAAGCTCAACACTGGTCAAAATTTAAGAACAAGGAAACAGAAATGTATTGAGAATTTTTTTTTGTTTTGAAATTCCAGAATCATGGAAACCTTTTTCCAGATCATGGTTTCAGAGACATTGTAAACTCTGTTCTAAGTCCTAAGAGAGTAGAGAATTTTCGAAGAGTGATTATCACGAAAATTCTTCCTACGTTCAAAGTTTCTACAAAGAATACCGCTCTAAATCATTAACGACGATGATTCATACGAATGCAAAAAAATCATGAGCCAATGATCTAACTGATGGAATTTCAAGTTTAGAGTGAAAAAGGTGAAAGGTAATAAAGAAATCAAGTCACCTTACAGTAAGATACTTATCGGTTCCATCAATTCTATCTTAGTATGATATTTTTGCTTTGATTTAGTCGAAAATCCACAAAAATGGGAAACAATACTATAATGGACGGATTTAGATGTAGTTAAATCGAGAATTACCGAAGACTTCATAAACCAAATCGACTATTAAATCAACAATTTTTCCTTTGAAATTAATGTTTAAACGAAGGTGAACAGTGACTCAAAGTTCCATATCTTAGAGTTATGTTTTTGGATATTTCTTCTTCTTTCTTTGCAGTTCGTTCCCGATTCTTTATATTGAGAGCCGAAAAACATCAAGACAAGAAAACAGTAGGTCCTTGCTGGAGATTTTGTAGAGGAATGCTTCTTCTTGTAAGCTACGGTGGTGCATTCCCTAGACTACTAGTACAAGAGTAAAGGTAAGATAGCTTCTAAATAGTTCCAAAAGAGTGAACCCTACTCCACTGCTTCAGCACCTCCTTGGATTTTGAAAAGCTTTTCTCCAATCAACCAAAAATGAAGAAGAACTTCCGCCCCTCTTCTCTTCGTCCCCCTTGAACTTATATCGTTGTGAATCTCGAGCCAGACTATGAAGGATAAATTCTTAGGAGCCAGCCACCTCTCTGTTTTACTTTTTCTTTTTAAACCTTCCCGCCTTTTTCTCTTTTATTTATCTTTTTGTTTTTTTCCTTTTTTTTTCCTTTGTTACTTTCCTCGTTTATATTTTTTTTTTATTTTTTCATTTCAGCTTTCTTTTTCTTTGTTTTTTATTTTATTTATTTTTCTTTTTTCTTCTTCTTTTTTTTATCTTTTTTTTTTTTTTTTATATTTTCTAACTAAATCCAAACTACCCTAATTAATTTACAACCAACCTTCTTACTAATTTTTTTTTATTTTTGTTCTTTTTTTTTCTTATCCTTTTTATTTATTTTTTGTTATTTTTATTTATTTTTTTATTTATTTTTATCTATTTTTTTTATTATGTTTTTTTTTCTATTTTTATTATTATATTTTTTATTATTTATATATACTTTAAATAGTTAGGAATAAAAATTTGCATGATAGATAATTTTAATCTCAAACAAAATTAAGTATTCACACAAATTAATAAAATAAATGTGGTAGTTAATTTTGGTCACAAATAAATTTTTTAACATTTAAAACTTTTATTTTATTCGGTGATCGAGTATTTATGTTTCAAAACAAAATCAAGTTTTACTCTCACTTAATTTCACCTCTTGTGTTTCAATTTCATATTCCCTCATCTTTAACCTTTGCTACGATTTCCCTCTTTCAATTTCACTTTTCTGCCATCACAATCTCTATACCTCCACTCTTGTTGAAATTTCACTCTGTTCAATTCCACTTCTTCAATGTTTTTCTTTTTACACTTCCCCATCTCTCTCATTGGTGGTCTTCCCTTCTATATAGGTTTCAGCCCTTCTCTCCCGATAAAGAGCAATGTGTATGTGTATATAATGTGATGCATTTCTACTTGCAGATGTGTGGCCAAATTCTGTAAGCTTAAAAAATGAAGGGATGAAGCTCATTGTAATAAAATCGAGAATGTGTGAAAATGGAGTAGCTTTTATTTCATCTCATTGTAACAGGTCACTAATTACTTTCTTTATACCTCTTGAACTTCTATATTTTATTTCATTTTTCTATTTTTATTTAATTTGAAATATATATAATCAAATTCGTTATCAATAGATTGGTTGTGTTGACAGCAACTTCTAATATGTTTGCTTCTAGTGAAAAATTAGCTCTCTTTTCAAGTTATGTGAAAGTTGGGAAAAGGGCATCGACATTTATGTTGAAATTGTGTTTACGGTTTGGGACCGTTGATCTTAGAAAAAGGTGTAAAAATTTTGTCTCTGGAAATGGATGTGGAGATTCTAATGGTCTTTGTTTGAGGTTGAGACTTTTATTTAAAAAAAATCATAAACTTTATGACTTTCATCATTATAAGTAACATTCTTCAAGTATGGGTCCTTCAGCAAACTCAATTGTGATAATGTAGACATATCTTACGAGGCATAGCAACTCTATAAGCATTAATATTGAATATATTTAAGAAAAACACAACTATCTTTGGTATCATTGATGTTACAACTGATAAATGTATCCTCTCCTTTAATTTAATCTTTATTTAATATTATTCTTTAGTTTTTTTAGTACCTCTAATTCAAGAATTAAGAACCTGTAATGTGATATAAGTTAGTTTTGCTTAGACTATGCATTTTGCAGTATTCTCTGTTATGATTAAGGTTAAAATAAACATTCATAGTTGGTTTTGAACTTAAGCCTTTGATTACTTAGCAATAACAAAATAGGTATCTGTATCAGTATTAACTAAAGTGTAAGGTGCTATAGTTCTATCTATCCAAAGAACATAATATATTAGTTGTTTGGCTCCTTGAACTTCTATTTGTATGTATAAAGTTAAAATCTCCTTTAATTATTCCTCCAAATTAAGAATTATTTTTATACAATTTTTTAAAAATAAAAGAAAGATAACAACTTTATAATTAAAAGTAAAAATAAAAAATTAAAATATTTTTATCATCCAAATAGACCTTAGTTTTTATTTATATTTTTTGGTAGTCTACTGGTATGGAAGTACATGATATAGATTCAAACGAGGAAAAATGAAAATTATAGTTGACCAAGAAAAAATTATAGCACTAATGGAACCTTAATCTTCTTTCTCCTTATTATACTTAATTATTTTGGGAAAGATAAATCATGTGCGTATGTTAATCTATGCTTAATATAATTCTAGTAATTAACAACTCCCTCTAGCTTTCTTTATTGTGATGTTTTGATTTTAATCTGGATTATCTTTGTGATGAATTATACGTGGCAGGATTTCTTTCAAATTGTTCACTCATCTTATGAATATTACAAATATTTTTTTCTTTGTATTTTAGTTAATATGACTGTTCACCAGCATTGAAACAATTTATAATGAGTTGAAATGATTGTAATAATTTTGATCACTATGACAAGTTATGAGTGTAATATGGAGGGAGTAATTTGTGGTGACATGTGATTCAAGCGGCTGGTTTGACATCAAAGAATTGAGCTATGTATAGATTTTTCATGGTTCACTTAAGTATGTACAAAAGAAAGAGAGGGCTTTATACTCTTGTGTTGTGAAATATGATTTTTATTTTTTACTTCTTTTTGTTTCTCTCTTAAAGGATATTTGTTTTCCCACTTTTCCTATTTCTATCAATTTTATTTTACTGTATTATAATTATTATGTTGTTGATTCAGAATGCTCTTATAGATATTGTGTATGGATACTGAGAAATTGATAAATATTTATATGGATATTATGCTAGAATTAGTACATGGTTCTCAAATATTACTAAACAAAATGAAGAACATCCAAAAATAGCTTCTCATTTGAATTTTATTTTACTTTATATAAAATAGAGAATAGAAGGTTGCCTATTAATATTAAAATAAAATTATAAAGAAGTAAAAGTAATAAAAGTAATTTAAATTGAATAAGAGTGTAGTTTCATCATGTGTTTGGTCCCTATATTCTAAGTGCAATTTCACCACTCATTTTAGTTGGTATAGTGGAAAGATTTTGTATCAAATCTTTTAGTTGATACAGTGGGAGGATTTTGTATCAAAGATAGAGACAATGCCAATAGAAAATAAAAGACAAGGCATGAATTGTACACACTAAACAAAAACAAAATTCAACTCCACTAGTCTAGCAAGAGGAGTTTACATTCACTCACACAACGTATCGTATTATATAAAAACCATGAACCAGTCTTTTTTATTTCTCAAAAAACGTTAATGACTAATACTTGAAAGAACCATGATTTCAAGAGGAAATTACCTCAATTTCTATGGGTAGTGCTCTTTTAACTTCTAATATATAAATATTATTTTTTGGATTGTAACACAGAGTGTGCTTTAATTAGCAATAAAACTTCAAGAATTATTTTCTTTTCTTTTTATCCTTTTTAAATTTTCAGGTCATTGTTGGGAGAAAAAAATCAATTAAAAGAAAGTTAAATATATAGAGTTAAATTTTGTATATTTAAACTTATTTTTTATTAATTAATTTCTACATTAATCTTATGTTATCTAATATATATATATATATATATATATATATATATATTTCTCATTATATATCAACCAATTAATGCATCTAATATATTTTGTGGAGCTATATACAGTAAATTTTGTTTGAAATTTATATACTCAAATATATTTATAACATTGAATACTATATTTTTAGTAAAAATTTATTATTTATTGATTTTTATTATATAATCTTGGATATATATTAAAAACTAATAGTTTCAAAATAAGTATTATAAAAATTAATAATTTAAAACTATAAAACTTTATAATTAGAAGATATTGTTTTTAGATCACAAATATTCTCTATTAAATTTATCCTATTTAAACTGAGTAAAATTATTAGAAATGATATATTTTTAAAAATTTTAATATAATTATATAATTAACTTAAATTTAGTTATTTGCAAATATATTAGTGACCAATTTAGCAATCGATTTTAGCAGCTGATTTTGCGACTGAATATTCCTTCTCAAACTTAGTCACCAACAAGTATTTTAGCCACCAATTTAACGACCAATTTTAGCGGTCAATTTTTTCAATCGATTTTAGCAGTCGATTTTGCAACCAATTTTGTGACCGATTTTACAATTGAATTTTTGATGACCAAATTGATCTTTTACAATAAATAAAGCGACTACACTAGCAATCAATTTTAATTATTTTTTAGACCGAAAGTTTCGGCTGTTAATATACCCATTTTTTATGATCGAATTAGATTTTCGGTCACAAACTCATTTTACGACTAGAGTTTTAGCAACTGCTCCTATTTGGTCACAAAAATAATTAGTGACTAATTTTTCAAAATTAGAAACCAATTTATTCAATTGCTAAACATGAATTTTTTGGTAGTGTGTGTGAGGCCCAATAGATCCAATGGTGTGAGGTCTAATAGGCTTAGCGACTTTGCTTGTTGGGATCTTCTACGGTTAAGACCTCTACTAGAGCTATCAATTTAGCCCATTCAATCCAACCCAAGCCTAACCTACATGGGCTGGGGCTAAAATAGCTCATAGGTCCACAAAGCCCACTCTTGCAAAGCCCACAACGCCAAAAATTCCACTAAATTTTATGGGTTAGGGTCAACCCATGAGCTGAAAATTTTTAAAAACCGTTATATAACATATCACCTATGGATTTTTCCACCAATACAAGGTACATGGTTTACATAAAAGGAACAAGTAACAATATGAGAAAATCATCCATAATTACAATGTCCATTACTCCACTATAAAATTAAGAATAAGGAAATCTCAACAAATGTGATATGAAGACCCCTTTAATAGGGGTCACATATCACATTCATATATCAATATAGTCAATGGAAAAGAAATCCAGATCCTAGCATGCAATAACAAATAGTTACCTCATAAAATTCAGAGGCTAAAGAACTGGATCCTAGCACAAGTATAAAGCAATCTGAAATGCAACCAAATTATTTTAATAATTTTAACTACTTAACGTGAGATATAAAAGTAAATAAAGTACAACGTGCTCGTTATTTAGTTTCATCAAGATCTCATTGCAATTTGATAAAATAAAAATTACGTACAATTAGTCTCCAAATTCTCCATGCTTGTTAGATTCCCCTATTTCTATCTCAAAATAAAAAATATTATTGTAATCTTCATCATCTGAAACTCAACCAAACAAAATGATTAAAGAAACAATTGTAAAATAATTAAGCAAGATAAGAAATAGTAATGAATAATTATTCTACAAAATATTACCACTAGGATTTTAAGCAAAGCAATGCAACTAATTCCTAGTGAAAATTAACATTTGAACATTCTCAGGAAGAGTAGAACTTCTATATTTTGCAAGAACACGTCCTCCAATACTAAAAGCGGACTCAGATGCTACTGTAGTAATTGGAATACTAAGCACATCACTTGCCATTATAGAAAGAGTGGGAAATTTTTTCTCGTTGATCTTCCAATAGTGAAGGACATCAAAGTCCTCACTATCATCAACATCTACTTATGATTCATCCAAATAAACATCAAGTTCATTCTTACCACTAAATGATTTAGCTTCATTCTTATGCATTTTATAGTCCTGCAATATATAAAATATTAATTAGCTAAGCAAAAGAAACATGAAAGAAATAAAAGCTAAGTTAGGATAAAAAACATACACTAAAAACTCTTGATCTCTTAGGCTTATTTCCTTCTTCGCTTAACTTAGGCAATAAAAGAACTTCATTGGATGATTGGGAAAAAGAAACACTTGGGATAGGAAAAATGCTAACATATTCTTCATAAAGATTCTTCAACTTGTCTTTCACATTTCTAACCTTATCTTCGGCAGTTACACAATCAAGTTTAGTATAGCAATAATTTAAGAAATCAATCTTCAATGTTTGATCAAGAATAGCTACAAAAGTTAGTACAACACTGTACTCTTTCCAATACTTATCAAATTTTCCTTTCATCCTCAAAGACATTTCCCTTATTACATTATCATCATTTGCCAAGTTTACTTCAAGGAGACATTTGATTTTCCAACTTGCATAAAATACAGATTTGAAGTAGGATAAGATGAACCAGATAACATATTTGTGATCTCATAATAAGGTTCTAAGAATACACAAATTTTTTCTCCTTTATCTCATTCTTCTTGAGATGGTCAATTTTTATAATTTCTATCTATTGCTTTGACACTATTAAAAGCTCGCTTGTATTTGATTGCACTTTCAAGCATTAAATATGTAGAATTCCACCTAGTAGACACGTCCAATCTTAAACCAGTGTTCATATATAAACCTGCACTACCAACACAATCTTTGAAAATATTCATCCTTCCATCCAAGCTTCTAACATACTTAACACTCTCTCTAATTTTATACAGAGCTTCAATTTCTATTTTCATCCCTTCTTGAATAATCAAATTTAGGATATGCACAGAACAACGGACATGAAAATATTTACCATCACATAACAAGTTACCTTAACATTAAGATGGTTTTTTAAAATTTCTTGCATGCTATCATTAGAGGAAGCATTATCCAAGGTCAAAGAGAACATATTTTTTTCAATTCCACATTCCTTTAAGCAACTAAATAAAGTGCGTTCCCATGCAACACCGGTATGAGGGGGCACCATTTGACAAAAATTCAGAATTTTACTATTCAATTTCCAATTCTGTTCAATAAAGTGGGCAGTTAAATGTATATAACCCTGAATGGTAGATGTTGTCCACACATCAGAAGTTAGACATACTCTATTAGGAAGCCCACACATAGTTTCCTTAAATTTCTTTTTCTCTTTGACATATAATTTTTTAACATCTGGCACAGTGGTGTTTCTAGAAGGAATTTCAACATTCGGATTCAAATATTTTGCCCATTCCCTAACACCCTCATATTCAACAAAGTTAAAAGGCAAATCATGTCTAATTATGAGCTTAGCAAGCATGTTGCATTGAATTTCTTGATTGATCTTTCTTAAGGCAGACTTATCATCTTTCACCTCTGCACTTGACTTAAAAATTTTACAAACTCAAAGATGACAACTTAAATGTGAAGTCCTATAATTAAACTTTGATTTAGGATTCTTTCCACCTTTATACTTATGACCACAATAATTGCATGTAGCCTTTTCAAAACCATGTTTATCCATATTGTCGCAACCGTAATTCTGACGAGATGACGAACTCGCTAAAATTTGAAAATATGACTTTATTGTTTACGTGGAGTTGCCACCAAATTTTTATTTAAGGGAAAAAAGTTTGGAAAAACCCTAACTTGGAGACAAGATTCTAAGTTCGGGAGTCGGTTACGAATGGGGAAGGTGTTAGGCACCCCACTCGCCCGTTCCGAGGAATGGTACCCTTAAACCGAGTGTGTGATTATTTGAAATTTGTTTGATCCCTTTTATTAGGGTGAAAATAAATATTTGAGGGAGGTTAGCCTGACAGGACTTGACCCTGCTCCTACGTATTCCTCGGTACAATGGGAAATTCAAGGCTTACGTAGTTCTGACTGGTTCGAAGGCTTGACCTTCGAATAGAGTTTAAATTGAAAGGCAAACATGTTGCTGTTGTTGTTATTTTTTGGAAACATTTTGAGTGTGCAATCCTAATCTACATATGCACAGGGCCCAAGACAACTATGGCTGCACTTGGAACCATACAGACCTCTAAACAACGAACAACAGAAAAAACTACCAGTTCGTTTTTAGGGCGCATTGCGTGAGATTAAGAAAGCAAGGTGGGTTTTTATTCGTTTGAAAACGAGGAGAAGGAGGAGCAATCCCAATCCACATATGCACAGGGCCCAAGATAACAACGGCTGCACTTGGACCCATATAGACCTTTAAACAACGAACAGCAGAAAAAACTACCAGTTCGTCTTTAGTGCCCATTGCTTGAGATTAAGGAAAGCAAAGTGGGTTTTTATTCGTTTGAAAACGAGGAGAAGGAGGAGCAATCCTAATCCACATATGCACAGGGCCCAAGACAACAATGGCTGCACTTGGACCCATATAGACCTCTAAACAACGAACAACAGAAAAAGCTACCAGTTCGTCTTTAGTGCCTATTGCGTGAGATTAAGGAAAGCAAAAGGATTTTTATTTAATCATTTTATTTATTTGAAAATATCGGAAGTGCGTGAGTTTAATCGGATACTTTTGGAAAAGGAATTAGTTGAAAAGAAATAGTTAATTCAAAATTTTATGGAAAATTAAGCTTGATTTAGTTAGAGAAAAAGAATCTAAAAAAAATTGCGCTTGATGCGGGAGAAGGGTTAGATGTTATTTGGGAAGAAAAAAAAAATGAAATGTAAATATGGAAAGTCGAGGGGCTGATCTGCAATTATAGAAATTGTGGGCATTTTTGAAATTTCTGGGCTTGTGGGAGGGCAGTTTGGTCTTTTTACAGGTAGGGGCATTTTGGTAATCTACACAAGCAGGGACGAAATGGGAATTACATGAAATGTTCAGGGGAAATTCTGTAATTTACACAGGCAGGGATGAAATGGGAATTATATGAAATGTTCAGGGGCAATTCTGTAATTTACACAAGCAAGGACGAAATGGGAATTACATGAAATGTTTAGGGGAAATTCTGTAATTTACACAGGCAGGGACGAAATGGGAATTATATGAAATGTTTAAGGGCAATTCTATAATTTACACAGGCAGGGACGAAATGGGAATTACATGAAATGTTCAGGGGCAATTCTGTAATCTACATAGGCAGGGACAGTTTGGCAATTTTAAAAACAATGGAGGACCTATATGCAATTTTTAAAAAGTTTTGGGAATTTATGGAAATTTCAAATAGGGGTTCTTCCCCAATTGGTCTTCTCTGGCACCCCGCCTTGCTCCAGCCGAGATTCGTCCACCATGGTTTCCGACACTCCGACGAATTTCCCGTCGTGGCGGCTGGTATCTAAAAGAAGCTCCACGAGAGGGAATAACATCGGCGCTGGTATCATTGTGCATCGCTCCACAGAATCTCGACTCCTTCGTTGCCAAGTTGAGAGGCCGAATCTGTACCTTGAATCGGGGCGGAGCCATGGTGCCCAAGTGATGAACGCGCCTTCGGTGCCTTTGGTCGAGAGCGGAAGCCTGCGTTTGGAGCGCTTGATCTCGCGATCGTCCGCCGTTCCCCTGTCTCGCGCCTTTCCCCCTTGGTTCAGTCATTCGTTGTCTCCGGTGGCAACAGTAGCCTTCTCTTGGAGCAAATCTCCCGCCCCCGCATCCGGCAAGCTCGACTGAGCGTCGCAAGTTCAACCGAGGCCTTCCTTTTTTCATCAGTCCAACAATGCTCGTATTGGGATTGATTTCATTCGTTTTATATCTTTCAATTTTAATCGAGATCGAGAGAAAGGTGAGGGTGATTTACAGTTTTGAATCAAAATTATGATAACACTTCTGTTTGCTAGATTGGTAACGAGTAAGGATTTACAGAATCTATTTGCAGAGACTTCATACACAACAACCAGTTCATTTACCGCTTCAAAGGCATAAGAGATGTTTTGGTTAGAACAAGTGAAGGCTAACCTCACGGGCGTGAATCTGGCAAACGTTGAGCCACCGGAGAATCGGCCAACCACCGCAAATGGACAATCGGGTGATGATGAATCTTCGGAAGTTTTCAGAGGCTTCAGGATCTCCCTTCTAAAACCCCAAGAGCCTTTTTCTTTCCCCAGCCTCGAATCCCCTGCTCCCCCTCCTTATAAACCTCTCTCCCCCAAAACCCTTGAGCCCCCTTTTCGTCTTTTTATCTACATTTTCCATTTTTCTTATTTCGCTTTTTCATTTGTTTTAGATTTATTTTATTATCATTTTATTATTGTTTATTTGTACTTATTTCTATTATTTTTACTTTTATCTTTCAGTTTTTAATTTTTTAACTTTACTTTTGGATTTCTAATTTTTTAATTACTTTTCAGTTTTTAATAATTTTTTTAATTATTTTCCAGATATTTAAATTTTTTAGTTTATTTTTCAGATTTTTAATTTTTAACTATTTTTCAGATTTTTAAATTTTTATTTTTCGGATTTTCATTTTGTTTTTATTTTCTAGATTTTAATTTTTTAATTATTTTTCAGATTTTTAATTTTTTAATTATTTTTCAGATTTTTAATTTTTTGAACATTCCAGATTTTTCTATTCATATTTTCATCTAGATTTTGGATTTTTAAATTAATAATAATTTTTTTTAATTAATTAATTTAATTACTTTTTTATTTTAATTTTTTTCAGATTTTAATTTCGCTTTTATTTCCTTTTAACATTTAATATTTTTTTTAATTTTATCTTTAATTCCTTTTAATATTTAACTTTTTATTGCTTCTCTTTTTTTGTGATTTTATTATCTATTTATTACATATTTTTTGTTTTTTATTTTTTTTCCTTGTTTATTTATTTTGGTTGCTTTTCCCTTTTAACTTTACTTTGTATATTTTGTCTTTTTGTTTACCATTATTGTTATTTTTCTTTTCCTTTTTCTAGGTACCCTTTCTGTTTTCTATTTTTGCTTTTTCTTGTTTCATTGTTTTCTTTACTCTTCTTAATCGTTCACATAAATAAATGAAGAATGAGGGTCTCAGACATAATTGGGTGTTTACACATATCAATCTTGGTAAAATATTTTCAAACATTTGACAACTCCTTTTTATTTGTCTCAATACTTTCAAACATTACAGGAGTTTTAGAAACATCATCATCATCCAAATTAACAATACTCTTACTTGTAGACTCCATAACCAATTTTTAAGTTCCTACGCAATAAAATTAAATAATATAATTAAAAATAATGAATAGACTTATGTACCAACAAAGAAAGTAGAACCAAGAATTTAGAAAACAAGAAAAAATTACATTGGATAAAACAAAAATAAAGTTAATAAATAAAAATGTTACCTCTCGTAGTGTGACTTCTTCCTATTTTGTTGGTTGGGATAGATCACACAGCAAGTTTCTCTAGATTAAAATGCCTTGGTTGACATAACATAATGTATTTATAAATCTATTAATAAACTTGAGAAAGGTACTAGACAAAGAAGACCACTACTATCCAAGTTGTATGAATAATATATTAAACTCAAGAATGGTATATAATGTTAGATGAGAACAATATAATGAATAAATATATAAATTACTACCATTGTATTTAAAAGAAAAGTATTTTCCTTTTCTATTACAGATCCTATTATATGCAATATCTAATATAAAAAAAACAAGAAAATTAAAACAAATGATTTTATCACTTAAAAAAATAAATAAATAAATAAAGTAAAGTTTAAGTTAAAACACAACATCATACTAACATACAATTCAGGAAGATTCTAACATTAGCAACTTGGGTTCTATGAGTTATGCTGCCTTAGCGGTATCACATTCACCAATGTAGAACTATATTGATTATTATAAGATGCAGGATTGACCAATTATAAAACACTCTAACCTTTTATAATCAATGGATTAAAATTTAATGATGGATATTTTTTTAATGCAGAAAACAAACAGTTATAGAGAATTTTTTTAAATATAATAAACTACTTTAATAAAATTTACACACATGATATATATATATATATATATATATATATATATTAGATAAAAAAAAGAAGACTTAAGTTTCGAAACATACAAAAAATTCAAAATATAACTAAGCTTACATGCATCAAATAAAGAAATGAGTTATTTCAATATTTTGGATGGCAGATATTCAACATAGAGACTATTATTCTAATACAAGAAAGCTACATGGCAATTGTATTAAAAAATTAATTTATTTTCCGATCACCATATATGATTATGCATGGAATGAATCGTTTTTTATGCTTGTTACATTATTTTATCGTGGAACTTGCACTGAAGGACAATTTTCTCATGATTACTAATCAATTTTTTAATTCCATTAATTTAATTATGGTGGACTCATACTTTGGATTTTTTCATCATAGAATAAAAAAGTTGTACTCATAGCCTTGCATGTAGATATAAGCATTGATTTCACTAGAGAATTAATCTACAATCGATTCAAAATATTCAATCCTTAACTAGGAGATATTAATTATGATATGCATTTTTTTTTCAAATTCAGATTACCCAGTTATTTTTCTTTGTAGTATCTTATTAATCAGAGGATCAAGCAATACACAATAGAACAAACAAGCATTTTTATATAAACTTTTATAAATTATAAGTTTCATTTCACCACTCACATAAAGGAAAGATCATATTCATTATATATCTCTTTTGATCGTTAAGCTGAATCTCAACATTTAAGACCATGAACTTAAGTGATTATAACTTCTCTTATGCTTTTGTTTAAAAGCATATATGTGGGTACATGGAAGAGTAGCAATATGTAACCGAAAGTGAAACAAGGAAACTAAATTCATCAGGAAGTATCATCACACATAACAAAAACATAAAATGAATTACAGATAAGTTTTCTGCGGCCCACAACAAATTACATTTAATAAGCATCCATCCAAAAGAAAGTATAAACATGTCTTCATCTAATAATGTGAAAAAAAAAAGTGAAACAAAAACAAAATTACAATAGATAGAAAAATTTACACTACTAATTCTCATTCATTCATTTCATTTCTGTTTTACATATTGAGTTGTTGACATTGGTTCTTATTCTTAATTCCCCCATACACAAGATCAAGCGTGTAGTTCAATATTCACTTAAAACTCTTTTAAACTCACACTAAGACTAGTACCTTTTCATATAAGTTTTCATCAACTAATCCTACACCCCAACGCCTACCTGAAATCCTAAACTCCTCTCTCACACTAATAATATCACAAACATTCATGGACGATTGCTGAAAAAAAGCCCAAAAATGTGCTAAGCATTTTTCAAAAAAATAAACTTGTCAAAGATGAGAAAACTACAAAGCAAAAAGGGTACCTTGTTGGTTGATTGAAGAATGAGTTATCCACTATTGCAATTCCCGATTTGGAGAATAAGTTTTCCGCGCTGTTGCAGTTTGCAATTTCAATTGTTCGCAGTTTGGAGTATCTCGTTTGAAAAATAGAAGATCAAGTTTTTTTAATTTTTAAAATTAGGTTTTTAATTTGTGAATTAAAACTATTCAAATGAGGTTTTTATTTTTAGGCTGAACCCATCCCTAACCTATAAAAATAGATACCATATGGGGCAGGGCTTATAAAAGCCCTATTTATCAAGTAGGTAAATTATAAAAAATCATTATACAGGGCCACGTGGATCAGCCCCTGGGCTAGGGGCTTAATTGACAACTCTAACCTCTTCATCATCTCATTCCCTTTCGAAAGCATTCGTCCTCAAATGTATAACTTTCATCATTATCTACAATATTAGGACACACGTACGAAGAAGATATGTTATTATTGTTGGTTAAATAAGATAATACCAGGATCAAATACTAACCTCTTGAATCTTCCAAAGAATTTTAACATGTAATCATAACAAATTGACATAGAGGTAGTGGAAAACCAAAAACCCATAACCTCCGTAAGAGTAAAATAGAAGACGAAGGACTACAGGTAAGTTTGTGAGTTTCTTTCTTGGATTGTACCTATAGCAGATATCTAGGGTATTTCCTAGAATATTATTTAAAAGACTCCACCAGGCATTTCCCTAGGTAGGGACTTAGGCCCACAAAATTGAAGAGGGGGTATCACAAGTCCTGTATACAATAAAGAAGGATGGTGTCATAATGGATGGCCTTCCAAGGACTTAATTAATGTGTGAACCAAGTCATAGGTACTAGAACTTTCATTCAATTAAAGCATCCTAGATATAAATGGATAAGATAGATAGTGACCCGTGCTAACCTTAAGAGATGTAAACATACTGAGGCACTCTCAAAAGTGAGGCCCTAATCAATAGGATTAATTTAGGTGAGCAATCCTCTTCATGCAATATGATAATGGTGCACCAAATATCAAGAATTAATTGAGAAGGTTGGACCTCTATGAGGGCTAGCTCTTGGCTTCCTCCCAGAGGAGATGGTTCATTCACCATAAAAAGGAGAAATATTAAACTTTATCTCATCAATTAGGTTTAAGGTAATATACTTTATAGGGAGAGGTTTTGATGCAGAGGCACCGTTAGAGACATCTAAACCTACACCAGAGCACTCACATTCTCCAAGCAAGATCATCAAGCCCATTGAGCCTATTACCAAGGCTAGGGTCAAAAAGCTGCAAACAGAGGCGAAGAGCTTCAAGAGACTCACTTTTAGGCCCAATGCACCTCCTTATTGGCCCTCCACATTTTAGAATAGGTTTAGGACTCTTTTTGTATTTTAGAAGTAGTAGGCTCACACAATGTATAGGATTTAGGCCTAATTTTCTTGTATTTTATCTTAGGAGTTTTTAGGCTTTCCCTATCCCAATTTGATGTTGCATTGAGAAGTGAGGAAGGCACCATTATTGGGATGAAATCCAAGCCCAATTCGAATTCTAAGTTTCCCCCTCCTTCACTCCATTTTGCACCTTCTCCATTTTTTCTATATAAAGGAATCACTTGTGTAATTTTCAACATTAAGTTCATTTAAATGAATTTTTGAGTTTTCTTTTGAGAGAAATTCTCTCTTTATCCTTCCTCTAGAACCATCCTTAGGGTTGAGGAACCTCTTCATGCATGGCTGCTCACTGGGATGGAGAAGAAGCTCATCCTCCACAAGAGGTGGCACTTCCAAGTCAAGGCTAAATTTAGATCCACTCTCCACCAAAGTACAACCTGTATTGATGTAGAAGAACCACCTCCTTCAACCTTTACATTAGCTTTCCTACTAGGTGGATTTTTCTTACAAGTCTAATATCACCCTCCCCTCCTATACAAGAGAGGTGAAATCCCCACTTACCTTCCCTTCTATCTTTCTCTTTTTCTTTTTTTTTTAGTACTTTTAGTTTCTCTTATTTTTTAAATTTTTTTATTTTCCAAACCTTGTCTTGCTGTCCCTTTTTTGTCTCATACCCATTTGGTCTTGATAGACTTCACTAGGAGACAAAGACATTAGGGTAATTTTCTAGGAATTGAATTGGAAGGAATACCTATCGGTACGCCCATCATGATGGATATCCTATCGTATTGTCATGGCCTTTCCAATAACATATGACTGGCCTCCATGGGGACAACATCACAAGTAACATTGTCCTCATACCTCTCAATGATGAATGAGAGGAGGACTTGCTGATCAACCAATAAGTCAACATTATCACTAAGCCATTGAAGCTTATATGACTTAGCATGTGGGGTGGTTGATAACCCCAGCTTCGTAACTAGCCTAGTACTAGCTACATTAGTGCAGCTACTCCCATCAATGATTAAGGAGCAAGCATGCCCCTTATTTGAACATCTATATAAAAGTTGTTCTCTCTTTGAGTCTCCTCCTCCCCCTTAACTATGTTATCCAATAACCTCCTAACCACTGGAAGGTCTCCCTCAAGTGCATACTCTAAGGCTTCATCCTTAAGGACTATGGACTTTTTATTTGGGTACTGCAAAGCAATGTACCCTCTACCCAAACACATGAAACATTTAATTGAAGACTCTTTATCAAAGGAAAATTTCGGAGTCTTGTCCTTAAACTCTCTTGAGTCTTTGGCATCTTAGGGCTCCTTAGGTTTAAGAATAGAGTCTTTTGAGTCTTTTTTCTTCTCTTTCCTAGTCTCTTGTATAGATGATTTATATGCCGTGAATTTTCCTTTACCCTTCCTAATGAGTTGGACTTTTACCTTTATGGCTTAATGGTAAAGGTCATTTAAGTGTAAGTAGTTATGGAGTTCTACCACATCTCTTATGTCAGACCTAAGTCCATCTAAGGACCTAGCCATTATGGCTTCCTCACTTTCACTCAAATTAGCATTAATCATTGTTACCTTTATGACCTTATAATACTTATTTACACTCTTTAATCCTTAAGATAGCCTCTGCAGTCTATTATGGATCTCTCTTAAATAATGGGAAAGTACATATCCGGTTCTCATTATGTGTTCATCTTTTCCTACTCACTCAAGGGATGATATATTTCCTTATTTAGCTTATGCTACCAAATTAAGGTATAATCACTAAATTCTAGGATGACTGATCTCAAATTTATGCTCCTCTATAATGGAATAACTGCTAAAGAGATGCTTAACCTTGAGCTCCCAATCCAAGTACGCCTCTGGGTTGTTTCTTCCTTGGAACTTAGGCATCTTAACCTTAGGTAGTTATAGGGGCTCTAGGTACTCTCTTCCCCTTGGGTCTCTATTCCTAGCACTACTCCTATGACTTCTATCTTCTAGGATATCCCTAGAAGAGTTTCTACTTTTGTCTCTACAAATCTCAGTCTTATGGGTCCTATGCCTAGGGGTTCTCTATGACTTAAAGGTTTCCTATGCCTATGACCCTTATCTCTATCTACCCTTTGTTCACAGTCATTAGATGTTGGTGCTCTTCTTTATGAGTGAGGCCTATCTCTTGAAGATGGCCTCTCTCTTTGTGGAGAGTGTCTTTTCTTTTCCCTAGGATCTATGTAACTCCTAAAACAATTTACATCATTATTTGATATCTTTTCTTCATTATGACATTCACCATTTCTAGACCCATTATTTTTAATTACCCTTTGGTTCCTTTTATGTTTAGTTGAGTGAATTCTTTATAGATTTTCTAAGTGATCTTCAAACGCTTTTATTTGAGTTTGAATTACTTTTCTAACCTTGAAGCAAGTTCCTCCATATCCTAGGTGAATATTTGTGGGAACTCATTTGCAAAGTAGAAAATTACCCCTCCACACCC